>JBAIZL010000002.1:278490654-278858154 GCA_036971475.1 Prosapia bicincta | reverse complement strand
ATTGTTCTTATATTTTAGATCACTTAAGAGGGTGTAACCATTGAATGATTAAAATTTGTAATTAATTACATATATTGTAAAGATTTTTTGCCTTGCGTTTCGTTGGAAGCATCCTAAATATATAAAATATCTATTCTTATTATAAAAGACGAAATTTCTTTCTTTAATATAAGTCCATTTAGTGTGCATTTTTTTATTTAGACTTTCAAAGTTTTTTTAAAGTTTTTTCACTAGCATGTATTATTTCCTAATTTTTAGTACTTATTCACTTGATCTCTACTCATCATGTTTTCATGTAAACCTTTCCTTTTTAATTTAAGCCTATATTTTACTACTCTTAAAAAGAATAAAACTGTAGTTGGTTAACATTTTGTCAAGTTGATCCGCAACTGGTCAACCATTTTAATAAATTAAAGAATAAAAATATGGTAGAACTCACAAATATAAAATTTTTCATTTCATACGCGTTTCAACGACTAATTTGTCGTCATCCTCAGTGAAGATACACAAATCAAATTAACTAAAATATATATATATATATATATATATATATATATATATATATATATATATATATATATATATATATATTAAACATAACCTATAAATTTTTAACAAAAGTAAAAACAAAAGTGAAAATCAGATCTGGGCATTGTCAAATTTTAGGAATTTTAATTTTCATAAAATTTGGAAAAACAGTATTTCTTCCACAATAACATAAAAAGCATTTGACAATGTCCAGATCTGATTTTCACTTTTGTTTTTACTTTTGTTAAAACTTTATAGGTTATGTTTAATTTGTGAGTTGTACCATATTTTTATTCTTTAATTATAACTTTCACTCACAAGCCAGCTCGAATATTATTTACATTTTAATAAAGTTTAAATTTTAACCTTCCCTGCCATTTTTTCAATTATTTTACTGATTATAGCAGTAGTAAAATTTATAAACTGTTCAAACTTTTTATATATTTTTTACATTTACACATTAGCATAAAATACGTATTACCTGATGGAAAAAATCTTTTTGCTTGTTTTAAAAATAAATTTTATTTAAATTTATAGATTTTAACATAATTTTAGACATACTTATCTTATTTTTAAAATAATAATAGTTCATTGTTCACCTTGAACTCTTCTAGATAAGATATTGCTGTTGAAATAGGCAAAATACTAAAATTACACGATATTGTTAATGAATACAATCCTTATGCTCAGGTATCGTGGATGCGAAAGCGTGACTTGCACATCCTCACAAGTAGCATATTCACCTACACAGGTGACGGTAGGTTCGGCGTAATCCATCCTGAGGCTAGCGATGAATGGAATCTGAGGGTGGAATTCGTACAGAAGAGAGATGCGGGGATTTACGAGTGTCAAGTGAATACTGAACCTAAGATTAACTTGGCTATTGTGCTCAACGTGGAAGGTAAGTCAGCGGTTTATTGACTTTATCTTGTGATTTTCCCAATATATTTCACTTTGTTCAGTCTGCTAAAACTCAGACGCTGTCTTTGACAATATTACTAACGTGAAACAAAAACAAGCCTTAGTCATACAAAATTAAAATTTGTTGTACTAGTCTTAGTTTTATTTTAGAAAATACAAACAACCCTTAATTTTCTCTTACGATAATATAAATTATAAATACAATATTAAAAACAATATTGCTTCTATGCAATTAGCAAAAAAAATTTGAAACCATAAAATAATATTATTAAACAATAAAATAGCATCTATTATTAGATCTAAATTATTAGAATTAAAATTGTATCACTTTTTCTAAACATTTTTTTAAAATTAAATTAAATCTTTATTTATTTTTCACTAACAATATTTATGTAGAAAACACAAAACTTCTACTTGACTATTATTGTCGTCTATTTAACGGCTCGGCAACGCTTCGATAACAGGTGTTTGCCATCATCAGGTTTGTATTTGTTCTTTTTTTTTGAAGGGCGGTTAGAAAACAACTCATACTATTCATTCCAACCAAGTTAAGGATAAAAGACGTGTACAAAATTATTACACACTCTCAAGTATAAAGACAACCAGTATGATTTCTCCAATTTACTCGTGAAACAAACTAATACACTTTTTTACATACTAATACAGCAGTTATCCCTTCTAACGGCCAACTTTCCCCAATATTATTTGTTAACTTTGGAGTTTTTCGCTCTTTTCTTGGAAAATTCGTTCTTACATAAATATTATATGAATATATATATATATATATATATATATATATATATATATATATATATATATATATATATATATATATTAAAACGACATAGGTTATTCAAACACAAGAACATTTATTAATTTGTATTCAAAGCTTTTCGTTGGTAAACAGTACCATCATCATCAGGAATGAAAATTACAATAATGTAAGCTATAGGCCTGTAGCTTACATCATTATTGTAATTTTCATTCCTGATGATGTTGGTACTGTTTACCAACGAAGAGCTTTGAATATAACTTAATAAATATTATTGTATTAAACGTATTATATATATATATATATATATATATATATATATATATATATAACAATGAAGTACTACAACATAAAATATCACTATAATGACTCGCTGATTCGAAAAGTTCAGTAAGAGAGAGAGCAAAAACACAAATCAAAGAATAACAGGAAAAATCCTTTTAAAAGTAAACGTAAATTCATAAAAGAAGATTACAAAAATAGCATCATTATAAGAAGAGCTATAAAAACGTCACAAATTTGGGTTCAATGTTTTCGTGCATTTACAAATACATTTTAGGAAATCATATTCCTAAAGCCCCGCAGGACAAAACTAGAACACGTTTATAGAGCATTGTCGTTATAGTTCCTCAGGTGAATATTTTTCAATAACAATCGCTTATCTGCCGACAGATAACTGTATATGTTGACCACTTATTTATCTATCTATAGTGCTTGTTTGTCATTTCAACTATGGCACTTCCTATGGCACATTTGTTGCTTCAACTTTTTTTCCAATAATAGGACAACGCCATTTTTTGTACAATTGCAATTTAATTTTCCAAGCTAGTTTGCTTATTTTCAGTAAAGTGTAATACATCCATTATTTTCCTCTTAGTTTTTTTTAGGTTGTTTTAATCTGTTACTCCACACCAGGAGATGTTAATTACTTTTGTTAATTTTTTAGATGGCTCACAACAGACTTCACAGATGTTATTTACCTATTCTAAAAAGTTAAAAGGTTATATTGGGTTTAGGATCACACATTAAGATAGCGACCAAATTCAAGCCTGCTGTTAATGTAGCGCTCTCCCTCGGTTCTCAATCGCCTGCCATACCAGTCCTCTTCAGTCAATTTCTCTCATTACTTTCTTTTACATTTTCACCCATAATACTTCCTTGCAGACATTAGATCTAGCTCCATTACCAAAAGCCCTTTTATCACATACCTATCCGCAGCCACGGTGTTTAACCTCGGGGACCACCAAACCATTTCTCTGACTGTTTGACATAACCTTAAGAACTCCTTCCTACCACCTTATCTTTGATCTACCTGTGGGCATTATAATAAGACGCACTGTCATGACTATCCCAAATATTTTTACGTCCTGGATTTGTTGTTTGTTAATTATTTTATATATATATATATATATATATATATATATATATATATATATATTAATAATTCTTTCATTTCTTATCCTAGCAACATGTTCCAGGAAGACAAATTGATGTCCTTATTTCAGTTTATAGAATTAATCACTTTAACTTTAGTTTATGACCATCCGAACTTTAAATTTTGTAAATTTGTAAACACTTACTGAGACAGAACGTTTTCATCTGTGTCTTCTGCTTAGAATTGTTAGGTTAAGCGACGGTTTTAAAGGCAGGTTTTTGATAGTATCAAAGTATATATGATTTGTATTGGGTTTGTTCGTTTAATATGTTTGGACTTCGTGTTTTTGTGTGTCTGTAAATTTCATATTGTTCTAGTGTGTTGAGATGTGGTCCTTTTTTGTTGATGAATAAGATTTCTAGGTTATGGTAAACGTCTATGTATCTGTGTCCTGTTTTTTTATGGGATTGTATAATGCTGAGTTGGTGTTCTGTTTGTGTTCCTCGACTCTTTGTTTGAAGCTGCGACCTGTTTTCCCAATGTAAAATTTGTTGCAGGTATTGCAGTTTAATTTGTATACGCCTGGTGCTGGTAGTTTATCTTTGTTGTTGGCGTCCTTAATTAATAAAGTTTCGCCGAATGTAATTGACTACAAAATTCAAGTGTTTCTAGATGTTCTTATGTCTGTCCTTCTTAGTTTGTCACTTTCTGGCATATACAAACTTATACAGCACTTATAAACACGGTATTTTTATCCCTGACTACTTTCCCCTTGTTAATCTGTCCTTTATTTTTTCTTCACAGTTTTCATTATTAACAATTTCAGTTCCTAAATGTTTGCTTCCTTCTCCGGCTTTTACCTTCTCGCTCTACTCCACTTCTACTCTCACTTTACACATCTATTTTGTTTCCCTCAAGTTGCTTATTCATGGATTTGTTTTCTAACAATCTGTTCTAGATCTTAATTTTAATCATTGCTGTCAATCTGTTCATCCCCAAAATGAAGTGACTATAGGGTACACAAATGTCGTAAGAGTATAGGAGTATACACATACCCTGCTATTTCCAACCCCATTTTTTTACAGATTACGTATATTTTGAACAATGTTTATGATAGTCAGCAGCCCTGCCTTGAATATATTGTTTCTGAAAACTCTTCTGATAGTCGTAGTTTATTCTAGACGCTACATCCAAGTACATTTCTTTTACTGCGTTTATAGCAGTTGAGTTTATTAATTTTCTGTTTTAATGGTCTCAAAACTCCTTCAAAATCTAAAAAGAAAATGCCTATAAAAAATTGCAAAAATAGCTATTAAAAGTACTGTTACAAATTTGTCATTTGGTTGTACTGATAATTTCGTTACACATTCCAATAGGAAAAGCGACCAGATTTTGTCAAATACAATATCATCAATGCTTGAACTAAAAGGTGAAGCAAGAGAAGTTTCAAGTGCTCTGGAAAGTTTACGTCAGATATACGAGTATAATTCGTTTTACCAATATTGAAATTGAAAATAGATATTGGCTATTCGGATAGATAAATCTTTTTCTGAACAAAGATTTTCAAGTGATGTAACGGGTTTACAATTTAAAGCTTACAGCCTATTCGACTGTGTAACTAGCCTATTAACTGGCGCGTGTAATGCTAATTACAGGAACTCTGAATTTCTGTAGGATCCATTACTTAGTCCGGTTTATGTTTCGATTACGTCAAACAACGATACAAATTTACCACTAATTATCTACGACTTGGTGAAATAGAGAGCCCTGGAATTAGAAAACTACACGCTCTATTAACAAGCGTATCCTTTCTTTGTAATAGTTTTTTTTTTTTTTTTTAATTGATGACAGATCACATGCTAATACAAATACCGCGATCTGTAGTTAACCTGAAACACATTAAATAGTTATTAACAGACGTTAAATAAAGTTAAAGTATGGAATAGTTTTCTTTTACATTACTTGCATTTACAAAATGTTCTTTATATCATTTACAATTTAGATTAAGGTAATTTCAGATTTGACATTTAAGTAATTAAAGATTTATTTACACACAAAACGTACATTGGCATTATTCTTATCAATTCATGGTAATATAAATAAACTCTACGTTTAGATTTTCTATTCGAAATCCTTTTCAAATATTTGTTAATTTAATATTAATCCATAATATACAGTTTTTACATTCATGAACAATACTTTTACGATCATTACAATTAAATATTACATTATTCTTAATAAATATTAACATTTACAAGTCAAATTGCACTACTAAACAAGTCATATTTTTATCACAATTAACGTAAACAAAACACAAAATCTGCAATCTGTCATTAACCTTAAACACATTAAATAGTTATTAATAGACATTAAATAAAGTTAAAGTATGGAATAGTTCTCTTTTACATTACTTGCATTTAAAAAATATTGTCTGTATCATTTACAAGTATTTAAAGATTTATTTACAAACAAAACGTAAATTTACATTACCCTTATTAGAATGTGATAAAAAATATATTTCATTCACAAGGGCGAAAATTCACCCGTGTCACCAATTTTTTAAAAAAATCTTACAATTTAAGGGTTGAGTATTTATTAACAATACTTCCTAAATGTTAGTAATAGGTCTTCTTAGTAATTGTGGTAAACATGGAAATGGTCTGAGATGAGGACAAAATTTATTCATTTCTTAATACTTTATCAGTAACGTTCATATTGATAATAGAAGACTAAGTCAACTGTTCGTACTTACATTAGTTACCAAAAAATACTTTCTAATCAACAACAAAATATACAAGTAACAAACTGGATACAGGGGTTAAAATTTGCTTATTACATATGATTATTACAAAGTTATACTAATTTTCATTGGAAACAAATAACAACATACACAAAACTCACAAATTAATCATTTATTTACTCATACGCGTTTCAATGACCAAGTCATCATCATCAGTGAGTGTTACTACTACAAATTCTAACTTACAACTAGGGTGAAAGCAAGGTTACACTTCCGTATTTATACAGTAGGCGTTGCCACGCCCACTTGTCAAAACAACAGTTACTAACCCTACTTTAAACATGATACAACAAATAGAGATTTTGTACCTAACTCAATAATACAATAAACTTTGTAACATACAACATAATTACATATAAACAAAATAGATAATTAATATTACACATTATTATTATGTCAAAATATTTAACCTAAAAGTTACAATAAATTTTATTTTATTTTTCCCCCTTTTGTTACGCTAATTACAATAATATAGAATTTGTAGTAGTAACACTCACTGATGATGATGACTTGGTCATTGAAACACGTATGAGTAAATAAATGATTAATTTGTGAGTTTTGTGTGTTTTTATTTGTTTCTAACATAACCTCACAAGCTAAGCTCAAAGAATATTTATCTAATTTTAATCGTACATTTTTGTGTGTTGTAACCGTAAAATTCAAATTTATAACATAGCTATATTAAAAATAGCTACAAGTATCCGGTTCGGTTAGGTGTTCAAAAGTTTTCTAACAGAAGCTTTTCGGTTTAATATTTTTGATTTACGACATATATAATTACTTTATATTTATTTCTTAATAATACAGATAAATACGAAAAAACTGTATACACCCATCTTGCTTAGCTAATACTAAAATAATCATTGAAGGTAGTTCAAAAAAAGTCAAATCAATATTTTAATTTTATTTTATGGTTCCTACGACTATGATATTTTATGTCTCTAACAAATTATTCTAATGAGCAACTGTAAAATGTGAATTAACTAAACACAAAAAATAAAACACAAACGCCAAATTAAAATGCATTTATTTACTATATCACTTGATGTACATTTCAGTTGCAAAGTCGCCACCTTTGGAAGTGTTGATGAATGTTAGTACTGAAATGTACATCAACTATTATAGTGATTATATATTATTTTGGTTATTAGGTTTTATTAAATTCTTTCTATTGGCTCACACTCTACTGGTATATATCTTGTACAAATTTCAATTGTTAATAAAATATGTTTTTATTCATCCAATCAAGATCAAATACATTTTTTGAGCTATATTGGATGACAATTGATCTTAATACAGTTTTTTCAAATATTTATTTATTCAATAATTAAATTATAAAAATTTGGGAGGTCTAAGTCGGATTCGAACTAAGTATCTTCACGTCTGAAGTCTAGAACATTTTGGCACCGAGCCAACTTTCCATAGCTGCACATTAACTTCTCAATGACCTATATGAAAAACCTCCATTGTACAACCTTAAATTGTCGCCATGGTACCACACAATATCAAAAATAATGCTCTAGGATTAAAAATTCATGAGAAAAATAAAATAAACAAACCAACTGGATTAATGGTATCGAACCTTGCTTCACAAACAGACAATGCTGAAGAAAAGCGAAAAGGAACTACAACACAACGCAAGTGACGAAAAAAGTGTATAAATAGTAACAAATAAAAATAATAGTCTACACCATACATAGAAAGGACAATGGATATTTACAAGGACATTCGCTTTCTATTTTACCACTTAATATTGTTATTCTGACATATGAATATACATATTTATATTAATTGTATTTATAAAATAAAAAGAAACTAAAATAAAATTTTTCTTTGTTGATTTAAGTATGAACTGGCTTTAAAATAAAAAAAATTATAATATTTGTTTTTTGTGTTCAGTAATTGTCATGTCTTTGTTAAAGTAAAGACATATTATTTACAATAATAATATTATTAATGTGATATCAAATAGCAGGTTTTTTTAAGAACTATGCAGAAATATTTGTCGCAAATTTAATAACTTCATTTAAATTATCATATAAAAATAACTATTTTTGAATACATTGTAATGTCCTACTATCCTACATTGTATTTTTACATTATATCACTATTATAAGTAAATTGTTCTTTATACTTTTAAACCTTAATAAATATCTCGAAGGCGCATGATTATGTATAATTTTATTTGAATCTTACAAAACATTTTTTCGAATGAAGTTTAATCTAGTGCCTTCATATTATACTATGCCTTAGTAACCTACTGTGTTTCGTTTGTCCAGAGCCTGAATCCTCAGCATCGATTCAGAGCCCCGCTAACTTCACGCAAGGTTATCTCTTCACTCTATCTCTTGTCACTTTTCACCTCCGTTTATTTTATAACTCACACGCCTTGGCATGGCTTTTGTAGTTTTCCATCTAAAAGTATATGCAACATGAGCTTGCTTTAAAGTATATTTCCGTCTAGTAGTGCGTTTAGGCTATTAAATCTTTGTGTTTACTGTATCTCAGCTTTACATTAATGTGCAGACACTTTTAACTAAATTTTAAAACAGAATGTTCATATTTCTGACGTCACAAACATAGCGTACAGAAAAACTTCGTATAGCTTTGGAAAAGGTTGGGTAAGTACTAAAGTTATCCCGTATTTTATTACTGCCATTGCTTTTGTTATTTATGAACTGATAACAATTTTCTAACCCAAATTCTCAACTTAATAAGCGAGCTATATTGTGTACATTTCTTTGACAAAATGCACTTAATTCTAAAATGATCAGATGGTTTTTTAAGTTTAGTTTTTAACTAAAATTAATTTGTAAGATTTTAGACTAAATGTCATACATTTTAGACTCACAGCATATTCTTACACGTTTCCTTTTATAAAACATTTTAAATCATTGCATACGCGCCCACATACAGCCACAGTATAGGCTATATTCTAAATTTACTTACTTTTTACTCAATTATTAAAATAATATCTTCCATAATTAATCACCGTCTACCATTGTCATATAAAATGAATTTATGATAGCAAAATAAGAGAAAAATCTGCATACGTTGGAACTTATGTTTCGATTTAAAAAAATAGTTGACCTTTTCATAAAGACCATTTAAAATCTTTAGAAAATTATCATTCAATTCTCTCGTTTAATCTTTTATACTGAACAATGATGCAAACAAAATTTAAATTTCACTGGGCAAAATACCACTTTCCCTTTCCCTTAACACACCTTTTTCTGCTGAAAATACACAACTCTTGGATGGATTTTGAGATCGCTTACCAAGAAAACATCGCTATGAGAGAAATGTTCAAACACATTCTCAACATGTTTCGGTAATAATTGACAAAGTATTAACTCAGATTTTTTTCGATTTTGCGTACGTTACTAAAAACTACATTTTATGTAGTAAAAATATTATTTTTAATGTTGCAAACCATAAGTAGTGGTTTAAATGCATAATTTAAAGCAGTTTTGAATTTCCTAGTTATTTTATATACTACAACACTATAAAAGTTACCTTAAAATGTGGGTAAATATCATCAGGATTCAATATGTATCGTTTCAGAAATTGCGGCACTTGTTTTATATATATATATATATATATATATATATATATATATATATATATATATATATAACTATACATAAATATAATGTATATATATACATATATATATATAATATGTATATATAACTATACATAAATATAATGTATATATATATATATATATATATATATATATATATATATGTATGTATAGATAGATACATTATTTATAGCCTACTATGTTCTACTACATTTTAAAACATAACTACGAAGTACCCGATTAGGTTCAGTTTGGTAAAAACGATTCATTAAGAACTGCCGAATTAACGAGTGACCTTCATTTTCTTCTGTCTTTCAGCAACATTTCGTACATTAAGACTTACCTGATTGTCTTAAGTTAGTAAGCTTATTTTGTTTTTTTTACTATATAACCAAACGTATCCTATAACGTAATACTTTGTAGCTATATTTTGATGTAGCTATATACTCATGTAATGTAGTGTAGTAGTGTTTCGTTTTATTAAGTGATATGTAAAAAAAAACCTTTTATGGCTTAAAATGTACTTTTATGTAATATATGTGTAAAAACGAATAAAAAATAACTTGTAAGTTGACCCTGTCTTTGTCATGTATTTAAAGCAATTATTATAAGATTGGTCATTTAAATCAACATGATCACATTCTAAAACTATAACGAAGTTTTAGAATTGTAATATACTTTTAATAATGCACTTCCCAGAAACTATATTTTTAATTAGTTTTTAAATTATTTATTTTTTGTTGACCTGTGATGTATTTTTGATGCAGCTGCCCAAGCCGATATTCTGGGACCCGAAGACGTATATGTAAAGAAAGGTAGCACAATCAGTCTAACCTGTTCGATAAACATACATTCGTCCCCACCTGGCTCCGTGCTGTGGTACCTGGATGCAAATGTGGTTGACTTTGACTCTCCAAGAGGTGGGATATCCCTAGAGACAGAAAAAACCGAATCGGGTACTACTAGTAAGCTGTTGATTACTAAAGCTGTCCTCGGCGATTCTGGGAACTATACGTGCGTGCCGTCAAATGCTAACCCTGCCAGTGTCTTCGTCCATGTACTCAATGGTAAAGTGTCTTTTCGTCTTGGTTACGTTACTCTTAAAATAATAAATAGGTTATACAATATTTCATGTAAGAGTATATAGTTCTTTAAAAGTAATACCATTTTATAATTAAATGATACTTAACTAAGTGAAAACATACGGCTTACATTCTGACGTGTTTCGAAACAATTGTTCCTTTTAAGAAGCAAAGCTCTACTGGCGGAGTCCCGCAAGGCAAAAAGGTTGTCGGTATGAGATTTATGAGTGTAGTAGGGGTGGGTTAAGTTGGTTGTATACTATGTAATGGAACAGGGTGTTGGCTTCAAAATGTGTGGAGACATTTAATATGTTTTTTTTATTTGTTGCGTAGTGTTTGTATATTTCGTATTATTCTAAAGTTGTTTGTTTTTTACTTTGGTTTAATATGTAGAGAATGTTTAAATTATCACGTATGCCTGTGTTTGTAAACAAGTCAGCCCTATGTTTTCACTTCAGTTACGTATTATTTAATTATAGTTTAATCAGTGAATTCAAGATGGTTACAACAAGCAACTTAATTATCATTTTACTTGCCTAATATATAGCCTAAATAACGAAAAAAAACTTTGTGTAATAATAACAACAATAATGTCTCCTTTTTATATAATACATGGTGTATCTGACAAGGTAGAGCTGCCTTACTTGGGTCATATTGTAATCAAGGAAGGTAATGTTGCCAGCATTACGCTTAAATACTCAGTTTCATAGGCTGAACACGCACTCAGAGATTATATGACGCTACTGAGACAACTACCTATTCGACAATAAAATGAGAAAATTTAAAGTAATTCAGATTATAGTATCAATATATTACAAATGAACTATTTGTGTAGCAGTGGAAGTGGTATATTTTGAAGCACGGAAGAGAACGTTTAGCACAATCTTCTTTATCACAATATTACAACATTAACCCATGATGCATTATAATATTAACCTATGCGTCTGAAACAGAATTATGTACTGGTTATTGTACTCGTCGCCGTCACACCTTTACCCGAGGAAGTGGTACAGTATTAAATATGTGTATTTCTTATGGAAAGGTTTAGATGCTTTCCTGGAAGACATTAAAATGTTGACATTTAATATCGAAATTTTCAAAACAATTTTGTCCTGTGTACTTGCATTATTAAATATAGATATTACAAAAAGCTTTTATCTATTACAGTTTAATCTTATTACGATTTTCCCTCTTTTGGCCATTTTCTCCTATGTCTAACACGTCTATAATCGTTTTCTTCACTTCGTCCAGCCATGATGCCAATTTTCTTCTCATTTCACTCTTATTAGACATTAACTCTATCCACCTATTTACAGTTGTATGTAGCGACAAAATTTTGTTCTATTATTTTCTCAACAAACTCATATTCCTACTTGACGCCCTACCCCCAAAATTATCATGCCCACATTTTTTACACATCCACAGTCTACGTCAGGTGTCTCCAACCTACGGCTCGCGGGCCACTTCCGGCCCGTGAACAGATTTTTTCCGGCCCGCGGAAAGCTAGCATACTGCAAACAAATTATGCTTTACTGGTATTATATTTCCTCTTAATCATTTTTACCATTAAATATGAATACAATACTCGGCTCTTACTTCCCCCTTCTTTTCTCTATAAGTGAAAAGTAAACTAGCTGTAAACAAGTAAAAAACTAAGCAAGAAAATCTCAGAAACCACCACTGAAATCTTGATTAGAAAAAACGCCGTGGGTGCATGGGGGGGGGGCAAGTTCTAGACTTTCTGCCCTGAAATATTGGCGGCCCGCCTTTCCTCCAAAAGTTTTCAATGTGGCCCTTGAGTAAACAAGGCTGGAGAACCCTGGTCTACGTCATTGAACTTGATGAGAAGGGGAATAGTACCAAGTTTCATCATGATATTGATACTAATACCATTGCAGGAATTCTCGATTTGGCTAACTTTGTTTATTTTTATCTCATCTTTCACACAGAGAAGTTCGATTTAAGAATTACTCCCGAAAACCGACAAATACCAAAACAAAAACCTTACCGCTCTTTGTTGGAAAGTTTTTCTAAGTATAATTACGTTTAAAATTAAATTTCATATTTACTAATTATTTTTGTACCCAAAATCAGTAGAGAAAGGTTTTCTTCAATGGTTTAGAACTGTGAGGCAAAGTACAGCCCGCGGGCCATCTGAGGCCCTTCGGATTAGTTAATCCAGCCCGCGATGTGGTTTTGAGTAGCCTAAAGGGCCTACAACTACATATAGGACAAAATGTAATTTCTGCATAGCTGTAATATAATGCGGTTCCCTTCTCATTGCGTTCTCAGTACGGTATTATCGTATGTATTAACTGAGTGTGTACTTTACCTTGCTTAGGCTTTGTTCCGTAGTAGATGTCTCTAGGTCGGTACCATGGTACTATACTGTGACGCAGAATACTATACAATGAGAGTGTTTCTCGGTTACGTTCGGAGCAAATCGGGCGCTACCGGGCGCTGTCTTTAAGGTCAGTAGTTCGGACAGCCACAAAGTTTTGTCAAATCACTTCTGCGGCTGTATATCTAGCTTATATTTCTACAGTTTTGCTTTATTGATAGTGATTGTTTATATTTTTGATCGTTACAATGGCAAGTAAAAAAAAGAAAAGCTGCCGAGAAAGAGTTTATTCATTTTCCAAGACTAATGACTACTGCAGTTAGGGAAGACAAACTTGAAAGCTATGAGAAAAGCGTGAAATGTCTTCACGAAGAATTTAAAGAAAGATTTCAAGACTTTAAAGTTATCGAACAGGATATGGAAATTTTTAGCATGCCATTCAATGTGGATGGTGAATCAGTCAACTAGAATTACAGCTCGACCTAATTGAGTCGCAATGTAACACCGAATTAGAGCAACTATTTCTCAATGTTTCTAAAGTTGATTTCTACAAGGCCCTGGTGAAATCAAGATTCCCAAACCTGAAATCTCACGCTCAGAAGGTGATTGGATTGTTTGCGTTTTCTTACATCTGTTTTCATAATAGTGAAGCTTCACAAAGACATCGTTAAAATCCGATTGTCTGATCACCTTTTAGCTTTACTAATGCGAATCCCCTCATCTCATATTCTACCAGATTATGAACAACTTTTAGAAGCCCAGTCAGAGTTTTATGAGTCAGATACACCTTCATACGCTTCTAGTGAATAATCAATTTTTGTAACTTGAGATTCTTTACTATTGAAGCATATACGTTGAGTGTGATGTAAAAATTAAAAAATAAAATTTTTCGCTAATCAAATTGGGTTTTGTTCAATTTTTTTTCAGCCCGCTTAGATAATTTTATATTTTATCTGACTCTCTCCTTAAAAAAATTGCCCATCACTGGTTTCGAACATACCTATAGCCCATGTTGGGTTTATATAAACAGATGTTGGGAATACTCAAGTTGGGTTTACGTAATGTAAAAGTTACGTTTGGCCCAACTTTTCAACGAAAGGAATGTGGTGAAATTAAACGGCGTTTTTTGATAAAATTTATTTAAAATAGTTTTATAATTTGTATGTAATGGATTACCCCCCTCCGCACTGCGGAGGTTGTGCTGTATTATCTATGCCACACGACTATATAGTACCAAGAGTTTTTTTAGTTGTTATTAGTGTTGGGTATTGCCTAGAAATATTGAAACTGTAGGCCTATTCTAGAACAAAAAACTTCCCCCTGTATAATTTTCTCATAGAATGAACTTAAGTTGTGGAAACTTATTTGTTAAACATAAGAACATTGACAGGGCTAGTTTATAATAATTTAGAAAACTAACTGATAATTTTCATCCCTGCTGAATTGTGCTTTCAACATTATTTGATTTTAAAATTTGTATATTACGTATGTATTAAATTTTGTACAATTTTCAGGTGAGCACCCAGCAGCAATGCAACACGAAGATCATGGGGGAGGAAAGCAAGTTGTAGCGTGGGCGTGGACACTCATTGCAGCACTATTGGTTATGGCCACGAGATGATTATCAATATTTGAAAATATAACATACCATACGAAAGAGTGTAGTGCTGGCATTTTCTAAGTGGCAACAATGCAACAGGAGTCAATGCGAGTGATGAAATACCGTTGTACATAATCTTCAATAATAGTGAATGATAGTGAAGGTAAATAAAATTCAAAATGGAAATCATCGCGAGAATCTGTGCCATGAGGGCTACAATGTAGCCTGAGCATTGCTAATAAAGGAGCAATTTAAATATGGCCTTGAACGTTTGTGATTTTAAAAAGGTAATAATCTTTCAACACATGAACACAAGAGTTACATATTATTTGAAAATATTAGAAAACTCACAATCCGTGCAGAAGAAAGTAGTGTTGGTAATCACTGACTTGTCAGCAAAAAAACTATCAGCTTTAAAAGCACGTCTCAATTGCGACAGCCTTGCAGCTTCATTAATGATGGTGACAAGATAGTGAAAATAACAACAACAAAACGTTTCATTGAAGTGGCACCTGGGTTGAACTAGGTTTGCGAATTTCTTTCTGTATAGCAAATAAACAATACGTTTTATATAAATTTAAAATATATTATTGACTGGTTCAAATGTATTTTCATTTCTAGTTAAAATTTTGAGAATCGTATCATTTTCTGACAGAAAATTACATTCCAAATAAATTTTGTGTCAAATTATTGCGAACTTACTAAACTGATTAAATGTTCTTAATTGTAGAACAAGGACAAAACAGTTCATTGTTTAGGCCTATAAGAAACACCTATAAGAAATTTATGACATTTAATTTTATAACAATATATTCAAGTTTTCAGACATTTTACTAGGTAAATGTAGAGCCGGCAAATGTAATATACACAGTACAATAGTCATGAAAATAAAACTAAAACCTAAATATAAATAGGTCTAAAAGTAATAACCACATTAAAATTAGTCTGTTGCCTTGACTGATTATTCAGTATACCTCTAATATTTTAACATAACCTTTAAAAACATACTTATAAATGATCTGGATAAATAATACTGGACCTGCATCGAGGCTCTCTAAACATAATAAAATGCTGGCTAGACTCGTGAACCAGTAGTTTCAAAGTTTTCAGGAATTTTAAATAATACTATTAACCTTTTTAATTCACCAGTTACGTATACTAGACTTTATGATAGATTTTAAAATATCCATAATTTAAAACCACCACTACAGTCCAAACTTTCTTAAATTCTCAGTTTCCAAAGTCCTGTTCTTGTCAATAGGATATTGCATATTATTGCCTATTAGTTTTGATAGCTAATTATAACCTTAGTTTCTTATTTATTTCTTTAAAATCGCCTTACATTTTTACATAAAACAAAGTTTTACATGTTATCGATACATGTTTAGTTTTAATCTGGACTTCAATAAAATTAACTAAAAATACAAAGTGAGTGTATAATACTGTAGAAGGTTTTATATGTTTAAACTAAGTAACATAACGACTGCCGAATTAATAGATGAAATACGAGGGTGAGTCAATTATTATCCGCAATTTAGTTAGAATTTTGTTTATTATGGCATTTTTAGATGATGATGCATGCTTTGATTATTTGTTGTTATGTCTATGCATGTTTCAAGCTGCTAGGTTTAGATTCGTTATCACTACAGTACTGTTAATCATGGCTGCTCTGCTTTCTATTTGTACCAAAGAAGAGTAACGTTCAGTGATTTGTTTTTTGTGGTCGGAAGGTTTATCGGGGGTCGAAATTCATCGGAAACATGTGGTACAGTACGGGAACAATGTTTGCCACAGTGTCAACTAAAAGAATGAAAATTCAAAAATTGTAGCACTAGTGTTAAGCACGATGAAGGGTCGGATGACCGTTTACTGCCACAAATGAGGAAAGCATTGAGCGTTCACGTGAAATGGTTCTCTTAGACAGCAGAGTAACTATTGACGAAGGGACATATCTTCTGCAAATTATTCACGCTTCTGCTTGCGAAATCATCCACAACAGACTTGGGTTTTATAAAGTTAGTGCAAGAAGGGCCAAATCATTTATCAAAGTTATGTAAACAAACGCCTTGGATATCTGCCAAAAACTTTTGAACCGCTATGGTAACGAACGGGACAACTTCTTAGACAAGATCATTACAGGTAACGAAATATGGATCCATCATTACGTGCCAGAGAGTAATAAGAAATAGTTCAAGACCCAACCGTCAGCAGGAAAACTTATGGTTACGGGGTTTTTTTTGGACTCACATAGTCCAGTATTGGAACATTGTGAATAAAGGGGTACAACAATAAAGGGGCAGTGTACATTAGAGTGAGAGGCTTACTGCCAAACTAAAGTTTGCAATTCAAAGAAAACGCCGAAGAATGCTGTCAAAAGGTGTCGTGTTGTTTCACGACAATGCTCGTCCGCATACTGCTGAAACGCTCCAGAAACTCAATTTTGAAGTATTGGCTCATATTCCATATAGTTCCGATCTCGCACTTTCTGACTTTCACTTGTTTGGTTCAGTCGAAAAAGTCGTGGATTCCTGGCTCGCAACTCAATTGAAAACCTTCTCTTACGAAGTCATCAGGATGCTTGTAAAACGATGGACCAAGCGCGTCAAAAAGCGCACAAAAGCTCTTCAGAATGAGTCTTTGTCGAAAAATTACGCACATATTATTTCCCTATTTGGTTACAATAAGATCTTATAACTATATTGCGGATAATAATTATGATATAAATAAATAGATTTTTTAACCGCTTATAGTCCCCTGATCATTGTAAATTATATTTTTTTTATAACCTTGACGGGCTATTCCTGATAAAATATGGCTTGCTTTTATTGAAAATATACCTGTGTTATAAATATATAGAACAAGCCAGACTGATTTAAGATTTCCTAAAATAAGTCATTTTACGAAATCTAAAACAGTTCTAGAGTCTGTTAAAATTATCAATAAATGGACCTGTTATATTTTACACACACAAAAACTGTTGGTATCCTATTTTTGTGAATGTCAAGGACATTTAAATTTACGGTAAACACCTAACATATTTTTAAAACCGATAACTAAAATATTGAAAATATCAGGATGGAATTAAAAAACCTTGAAGTTTGTTTTCATTGTAAATGATCTTGTGTGAAAAATTTCTAATACAAACTAAAATTTTTCATTTTGGATTATAATAATTTGTAAACAAGACACTGGTTATTCCTAATGTAACAGAGTACAAAAAGTTTTAATTAAAAATGTTATATAATGTTTAAAATCTTTAAAACCTGTACAAAACTATCAAAATACTGTACATTTATTTTAAATAATAAAAAGCATAACACTTCTTTTGTAACATTTAATGGTTACATAATATTTAAAACATGTTTAAGTTCAGTTTCATTAGTTTATTTATAGGATATTATTACATTATTTATAGTCATGACAAGGAAATTATATGAAGTTGTTACTATCATACGAGTATGTGTATATTTTTTCTGTGATTTTCCAAAGTAGATTTAGTAAATACATTAATATTGACTGAAATAAAACCTAAACTTGTAAAAATATTATAAATTTAGTTCTTGTTATTTAAATACATAATCATAATTCCCCTTTCACCGGAACTCACCTTACAACACCCATCTCCAACTTGGTTTTATCTCTCCAATCTCCTGAAAGATATCTTTCTTCATTCAAAGGTTTTTAGTCTCTTTAATGTGGGTTTATTTGGGGAAATTAATTGGTATTTCCCTTGAGAACCACAAGAACTGTTGAGTCAAAACGTCGACAGATAATTAGTACAGATTTTTAATGTTGTCTAATTTCATCAGTCATTTTATGAAATTGGAATTGAGAAGTTAGAGGTTGTGGATTAAAAAAGAACAAGGATCCACTTATAATATCTTTAAAACAATTCAAGTTATTGAAATCTAATTTGGAAAATTGCTAAAACCCAAGCTATTTACTTCAGAAACCATATTTAGAACTTTGTGGTGGATACTATCTTCAGACCTAGTTTGGCTCTATTTTTGAAAATCTAAAATTTCTTTTATAAATATTCTTCAAATTATTCTCATGAAATTTTGAAAACAGCCTATGGATTAATTACATAAGTAGTTTTTGTACTCACTCAGAAATATTAGTCGTTGCCATTCAATGATAAACTTGGCCTTGAGAGGTCGCAAGAGGGGAGACGGAAGTTAGAGGCTCCGTGTATAAGTACATTCCTACAAATATGATAAGGACTGTCAAAACACTCATGGTTAGTATTTTAAGACTACAGTACTAGTCTTCTCAGTTTCCGTTCAAATTTCTACCTGTACAGTTTTTATCCTACAATAACGTACTAATAATAGAACCTTATTGCAAACTCACTTATTAAAACATTAAAAAAAACAAAATAAATCAAAACTAAATCAATTTAGTAAAACATGCATGTATTCATACATTTTATATGTATGAATACATTTTGTATTTATACGTATTTTTTATTCATACATTTTGCATTCATACATTTTTTATTCATACATTTTGTATGTACATTTTGCACATACATACATGCATGTATTCATACAGCTCCGTTAATTTTAATTGAAATTCCAACTAGTATTAGATCAAATTATTGATTTTGGTAAACTACAGGCAAATTTTATTCATATACAAGATTTTTGTACGATACGAAGTGTATTTTAACTAATCATTGACTTTAAATAGTAGCGCTAGTGTAGAATATTGTTAATGATTTCAACGATAAATTGGTTCTCTTCAGAAATTTCATTCTACATCCAAACAACCGGGAGATTTTGTTGTAGTAGGATCAAAAAGTTAGAATTTTTACATCAATAAGTTGATCTAACGTATAAAAATAAAGAAATAATATTTTTGTTACAATTTCCTACAATGTGGCTTCTTATTTGTGAGGAAAATCTTTGAATATATTTACATGTTTGTATATGAGGATTACATTTTTGAGGAAGTGAGGTTATGTGTTCAAAACTAAAAAGGTAGGATACACTACAAACATTTGAAATATAAAAATAAGTAGTCATTCCTAATAATTTATGTGTTCAGAGTTTCAGAAGTACGAAACATTTGACTAAAGGTTTAATACTAAACAGTGTTTACTTATATTAGATATTCATTTTGGATTTCTAGACAGCGATATTAATCATTGAAATCCTTCAAAATACCTAATTTGAAAATGTTTATAAATGTAAACTCACGGCATTTGCAAAAACAATACATTAATTTATAAAGATATTTTAGTAATTATTAAGATCAGCAACTACAGCTCTGAACGGCAAAATTTTGTTATTCCTGGTCAATTTGACCATTTTGAACACGAATCTGAAGCTATTTTGTACAGTAAACATAAAATCTTACCTGACCTAACCTAACCTAGGTGCTTACTTGTGCCCAGTTGATTTATATTCACTTTGGTTCGCTCTAAAAACGAACCAACCTTGTCCGCACCTACACTTTTCCGTCCTATCTTTGGCAATGAAACAACCTTCCCAAACCTAAATTTGATGCTGTCTGTGATCATCACTTTGTTATCGCACTTCTAACACTTTGTCTTTGTCTGGAGTATGTTGTGCGAACATAAAGACTTAATAACCCGCTTTCCAGTGGACAAGCAAGTTTCAAAAAATAAGTGGCAATGTCTGTCACAATCCATCGTTTCACACACCACACACACACACACACACTAAATACACGCTTTTTCAGTTAAAAAGTCAGGCGACATCTGTTGGCCAATCGGAAAGCAACTTCTGCTCATGGCCCTCGCATTTAAAATTTTGGAAAATAGCATTTCCACATGGCACACGTTAAACGTTAAAAATTAATAATTTTAGCTTTATTTTTTGACCTAGTAACTCTGTTTGCAACTTGCTTTTGTCTCCCAATAAATTAATTTTTTTTTAAATCAACTTTAACAAAGTACTATTAATACCATGTTTCACCCAGGATACAAATTTTGTAGAATCATAGAACTCAAATACATCTTATTTTTTTGCAATAGTAAGTCACAAAATTACTTAAAAAGAACAAAATAAATACTTACAGACACTAATGAACGCACAAAACAGAAAATATTGGAGCACATTTAGACACCTTTTATTTCAAATGTTGGCTATAAAACGACAAAACTTACAGCGCAAAGCATTAAGAATTGAAGTGGTTAATTTGATCTTTTTTTAAAATTTGTAATTTTTGGGGACTCTACAGCAAATTTAATTACATTTAAGGACATTTTCCTAGTTACTTCGTCAAAAAATGTGTAACGTTTACATGTGCCATGTAGGTGGTTTGGTTGCTATTTTCCAAAATTTTTAATTCGTGAGCGAAAGTTTTTATAATTTTTTTCTTTTCTAGATGACCTTCTGCATCGCTCAGTATAATTATTTTTGGTAAAATCGATTACATAGGAATGAGAAATAAATACCTAGTTAATTCTATTTACATTTCATGATCAGTAGTTTTTGTCAAAATTACATTTGGTCCAATGCAATGTTGCCCCTAATGAGATTATCTTGTTATTAATGTGATTATCTTGTTGCTGCAGTTGAATGTAAAAGTATTATCTACTGAAAAAAAAACAATTTACTACATATTAGGCTCAAAACATTAGGCCTACTGGCAGAAAGATGTTAGAAAAGAAGCTAAGTTGTTTTATCAGTTATTTTATCTGTATGTTTAACATATTTGGTAGTGATCTCAGTGATTTTTTAAGTGATTTAATCCACTTGTGAGAGCTTTAAAAACACTGTCATAATTTACTCAAAGCATCATAATATAGTGATATAATCTTTTCAGAAAACTAAGTTTCAGACAAATTATGTAATAAATTGTTTATGTAAAAGTTATATATTTTAAGATCAGGTCACTGATAATTTGTAGTAGTCAGAAAAAACTTTCTGAGATGACCTAAGTATGAAATTTATTTTGTCCTTTATAACAAGAAAAACAATTTAACATTATGATAGTATTTTAAACAAATTCTATTTTAAGATACAATATAATCTATAAGCTTATCCATATTATCACTCAGGTAAGTTCCTCTTTATGTAGTATCTATGTAATCATTTTTTGGGTGTTAATATTTCAGTATACAATTTAGGAACAATTTTGTTTGATATTAAGAAACAATGTACAGAGCCATTTCAATTTTTTCAGATTTATATTTATTACTTTAACAATACATTCTAAACAAGACTCGATTACAAACATAACATAAATTTACATATTTGTTGATTCCATCTTCAACGCACTAACAAACAATAACTACCAATCAAAATTCGTCGAACATCTCAAGTCCACAAAACATAACATCCAACCTACAAATTCTTTATAAACTATACAGATATAACCAACGTTACACAACCGAACAATACAAAATATACAAACATTTCAAACTACACCCTACACACATACTCAACACCCAATTACATTATAACTCACACACACTTTTCAACATAAATCCTAATCCTCACCAAATACAACCACACCCCTGCCATAATATCCCACCCCACCCTAACCTACCACAACCTTCAGATCAGTTACGGTCTGAGTTGACAATGGGACACATCTCCCGAAACAGGCATCCTCAACAAATATAAGTAGGTGTTACTATAGGCAAGTTGTAAAATATTTACAAGTATTTTAGCGACAAATTTTACAAATGTACATTTGTAATAATTTTTTTTTTTTTATAAATCAGAGCACTGTATATATTACTTTAAATCAAAGTCAAATATTTTGATATAGTATCAAATATATAGACCATGTGAGGTTCTACATACCACACTTTTTTTATTATTCTTACCAATAAAAAATTAACATCTATCAATTTCAGGAATAGCCTTTATTACTCTTTATTCCACAGCCTTGGCATCAGGACTGTTATTTATAAGACTGCCTACTCTTATCTTGGTATTATCTTCAAAAAAGTTATCAAATTCAATTTATGTTTCTAAATGACATCATTTGCTAATGCAAATATCAAAGTATCATGCAAGGGCAAATTTATTATCCTGCAGGATTATTACTACCTGAACAAATTTATTTCATGAAAAACGCTTAAGAATAAATGTATCAATATGTTTGATTAATACAGGCATTTAATGAAAAATTATCACTATTTCAAACTACATTCAATCAATTCAACTTAAGTAGATGATTCATCGAAAAAGATGATCTAGATAAATCAGTGTGCTCTGTCAAAAATAAGCTGAAGGCATTCTTATATCTGGATATGTACTGGTCGCAGAAGCAAAATGGTTTAATGATGCTGTAATCTTATCACTAATTTCAATGCTAGTTCTAAATAGCTGGTTTGTTTTAAATCATATCACAGCTTTCATAATTGTCTACTCAAGTGGGGATTCAGAGAAGATGGTTAAAATCAGAAAAACATTTTAGGTTTTATTACTGAAAATCTGTTGTTAACTAAAACAATTAAAAATTAGTATTTATCTTGTCTGAATTATCACTGATTGATTTCTAAATCTCTTGCCAGAGAAAACGAAAAAAAGTTCACCTGGTAGTAAAATCAGCCTCTAAAAACTAACAATTTTGTGTCCTGGCAGTGCTGATGGCACCCATAAGCTTAAATTATCCGTGTTTGGTATAGCAAAAAATCTGAGTTATTTTAAAGAATTTTGTTTCAGATTTTTGCCAATTGATTATCATGATCAAGTATGTCCTTGGAAGATTAGACAGATTGAAAAGTGGTTCATGAAAAATTTTGTCTCAACTGTGCATGAACAAGCTTTCAAGAAAAAAAAGTGTTACTAATTAATTATGCCCCTCCCCATCCTCCAGAACCGGGGGGGTGATGGACAAATGCCTTATTCTTGTCTCCAAGTGGAATACCTATGAATCACTGCATGATTATGTCATTGAAAACTTACTATCCCTATTATTTTATGAGGCGACGTTGGTCTACCAAACTTTTAGATATCTTTAATGATTAAAGACCTTATGCATACTAAATCTAAAACATGGGATTCAGTGAAACAGATACTGTTAATAAGAACCTAGTGTAAATTGGTAAGTAAAGTTAATGAAACTCATGATAATTGTCAAGTCTCCAATAATATGGGGATCACCGTACTGTATTAGTGACTATTATGATGTATTGTAATGTAAAGGAATTTGATGAACATGTTGATTATGAAAATGTTGATGAAGAAAACATCCAGGAATGGATAGAAAGCAACATTGGTTTGATGAAGATATTTTAAATGAAATCAATATGAGGTTTGTTCCAGAGAATGAAGAAGAAGCTGAAATAGTAGTGCCAGGACCATTAGTAAGCTAAAAGTTGTGTGGGATATCGTGATCATGTGTTTAAAGCAGCAGACAGATTCAAAGTACACAGACATTCTGCAGATACAAAATTTTCAGAAAGGTATGACAGAGAGAAAGGGGTTCTTACAGACAGAAGACACTGACCAGTTTTTTTAAAACAAAATTAATATGTAGTGTGAGTACTCTATTTTTTTATAAGGTTTTTTTATATGTTACATTTATTTTTATATTTTTTTGTTTAACTTTACTTTGTGTTCTTATTTCTCTATCTTGTGAATAAAAATCATCTTTTCTTATAAATTTACTGCACAGTATTGTATAGTACAGTAGAACCTCTCAAACTCGACACAATGTGGACTTAAAGGTTGTCGAGTTTTGAGGTTGTCGAGTTCTAGGAAACTTAAATAAAAATAACTAGGAGTTGAATAAAAACGCCTATTTAGAGTATTAAAATTGTACATTTATTGATTTATTATATACAATTATAAATTTATATCAACATTTATAACTTATAATAAAAAAAATAAAAAATAAAAAATTTGAGACAAAAGGCCTAGTAGAATCTGAAAATACAGTGTTCATTACAATTATTACTGAAGTTGTTTATGCTGCTTGTAAAAAGTCCATCACATTAGTTATTGGAAGTTTTCTGAACACTAGAAAAAAAGTGTAAAAGTAAACTTACTGAAGTCGTTTGAAAACCCCTGTGATTGAAGACTGCTTTTCTGTCTCCACACGGCGTCTTGCAGCTTGATCACGGAGTCGCCTGAGGAACAGAATCTCCATTCCAGTCGCATTTTGCTGCTCTAAGTACTGCAATGTCCCTTCAGTAAATCTCACAGCCTCACGGTGGCTAACTTTTCTTTCTTGTCGATGGTCCTCTTGCTCTTCTTCTTCCAAATCGTCCCCTTCTACGTCATGCCCTTTGACAGCTGCGATGGTTTCATCTTTTCCTAATGGTTTTGAGGCTCCATCGAGATCCATCCATTTATTGACATCATTGCTTGAAGACTCTTCACAACCTGGGATTTTTTTCATGAGCTCAATCAAGTCGCTATTTTCAGAATTGATTCCATCGTCACGCGACAAATCATTGCCTGCGTGATCTAGAAGTTTCCTCCAAGAACGAATGAGAGTTATGGTCTCAAGCTCGATCCAAGATTGAGAGACCTATCCAATGACATCTAATAAATCGATCTTCTTTAGTTTAGCCGTTAGCTCCTCTTTCGATTCCAAGGACAACACCAAAGATGACAAAAGCTTACGCCTGTACCTTCTCTGTCAAAGCTCCATGGTCCATCGGTTGACAGAGAGACGTGACGTTCGGCAATAGACACATTGCTTTAATGTCTTTGTCCTGTAAATATTGCACATCAGGGTGAGTCGAAGAATTATCGAGAATCGGTAGAGCTTTCCTGGGAAGATTTTTTTTCTTCAGAAACTTCTCAACCTCTGGGACGAACTGTTGATAAAACCATTCTTTAAAAATTGCTTCGCTCATCCATGCATTAGATTGATTTCTATACCAAACTGGGAGTTCAAAGTTGCCATCACTTGTGCATCTGGCAGTTTTAAATGCTCTTGGTTTTTTTGGTTTTCCAATTAGCGCCAATTTGAGTTTGTGCTATCCTGTTGCATTACTGTAGGCAAGAATAGTCACACGCTCCTTACTTCTCTTAAAACCTGGTGCAGCCTTTTCATCTCTCAGAGCTAAACTTTTAGTAGGAAGCATTCGAAAGTTTAGTCCTGTCTCATCTGCATTGTAGATTTGATCACCTGACAGTCCTTCTTTTTCAATAAACTCGTGTAGTTTGGTCTTGAAGTCACTCACCTTGTTAGGGTCAGCTGACAGTTTTTCCCCGCAGATACTGAGCAGCTTGATTCTATATCGTTGTTTCCACCTTGACAACCAACCATTGCTCGCTGTAAACTCAGGCTCTCCTTTGTCCATAAATTGTTCATAAAACTGAAGAGGGGCTCTCTTGCAGGATGGGTCCAGAAATAGATGTTCCCTTCTCTCTGTGCACACGGAACTATTGGTAAAGGGTTTCGCCGACATTTTCGAACCCTGCATTTCTCATTGTTTTTCGTTCCGCGATGGATTCTGTACACTGTCTTTTCAAACACCACGATTCAATTTCAGATTTCTTTTTCTTCCAACCGAGCACTGTAGACCTTCCGAAGAAAAGCAACTGACCAAAACTGTGTCTCAACAAACACTAAACTGAACGTCTAGTGACGACAATGTAGCAAGGGTAGTTTATGACCTGCCCGGGAATCCCAGGTCAACACGCGGCCTCACGATAAGGAAAGTGGCCACAGAAATCCCCGAACGTGTGCAAACAATAGCCTGATCCAGCTGGGCAGGTAAAGGGTGCGTTGAACGACCTTGGAAAATCCAGTAACCTAGTCTGAGTTTCTAGCGCTCTCGGGCGGCCTATATACTGATGGAAAGCTTTACGTTATGGGCCGTGTAAAAAAATTATTAATTCACCAGCTCTGTCGAGTTTTACGGAATGTCGAGTTTTCGGGAATCGAGTTTGAGAGGTTCTACTGTATTTACCTATTTAAATCACAAAATAATCTATTTTACATGTGAAGGTTGTCATTTTCAATTTCTTTATAAAATTAGATATTATGTTGGTCAGAAGGCTTGGAATATATAACTACTTGCAGTAGGGCCAGTGTTAGTTTAATGTGTTCTATGGATGAAATGTGCTTGTCATGGCCCATTAGAGGTAGAGATCATACAGATGTCATTAGCTTGTCACGAATATCATCATTGTTTGTTATCTTCAAAACGGTTTATTTTTTATAAATGACATACTGTGCTGCCTGAGGGATATTTATTGTCTTCTGAAACTTGCAGCTTACTTATACATAGTATACATATTTTGTTATAATTAGTGTATATCTGAAGTGAACAATATAAGTGCGAGGCTATAATCTAACACAAATTTCAAAACAAATATAGCTTTTAATTTATTTTTACTAATTATGATTTCAAGTAATACACAATTAACAAATAATAAACTGACTAGGGACAAAATAATGAATAAAATATTCCAACTGTATAAAATATATAATTTATTTGCTTTATAAATGTCAATATTTTCATAGCGAATTGCAACTCACTTGACACGAGGAATTAATTTGTACGAGCTAAGTCACTTGTAATTCAAATTATGTAATCCAGAATGGGCTAACCGATTTTTCTCATATTCTTATATGATAAATCTCCAATTCATATGTGTAAAAGTGCTATATTGTATTAATATTTAAGTTGTTCATTACAATGAAATTATAACTACATTTATAAAAACAATAGGTAGTTTTCTTTATGGAGAGGGGGACAACTCATAATGTTTGGGCAGACCTGGCTTTTTTAAATAGACCTAGATCTTTACTCTGTGTGGTACATAAGCAATTACATACTTGTAAATAGTCCTGTTAAATCTTGGATGGTCTAATAGTCCAGTATTAACCACTCCAATCTGGTGTTAAATAGTCTAATATATGGATATACAGTATTTTAGTTGTTTTTTTTTTTATCTCTAGTTTTTAGCCAGTATATAAATGGACATTACTTTATTACATTTCATGTTACAGATAAAACATTTATAATGAAGTTTGAATATAAGGCACTTACAATGAAGCATTGTAAAAAATGGCAAAACATTTACTGTGTAAATGTTACTGTATTTTGTACATTACTGTTCTTAATTGGTTTCTTCCCTGTTAAAAATAGAAGTGGTTCATTGTCTACATATCAAGATATACCATCTAGTCTCAAGGACTTGAGGTAAAGTAGTAAATTTATACTATTACATAAAAATCGAATGGTGTCTGTCTGCAAAAGTCATATTTAAACAGCTGATAGAAATTGTATGTTCTTAATCATCTTTTAAGGTTAGTTATACTTTACAAATGTTATGTTTCAAGCTTTTCCTCTCTTGGTTTTTCAAAACAATAATTGGTAAATTTATAGTTTGATATATATATATATATATATATATATATATATATATATATATATATATATATTGTTTTATTTAATCTATACTATTATATAAAAATCTAATAGTGTCTGTATGTGTGTGAATCCATTGAGCTGAAATTTTACATGGACATTCTTAGGGTCCCTCGTTAACACGTAGGCCTATTTTTGTTTAGAAGTTTCATGAGGGACTACTCACTGGCCTTGAAAACTCCTTAAACTCTCAATTACCTATACTCCGTTATATACTTGGCTTAATCATCTGATAGTAAATGTCTCTGTAATCACCGGTAAAAATTACTTTTAAACACAACTAAACAGGTGATAGTAAATGTTTGTTGCTATTCATCTTTCAAGGTTAGTAAAACTTTATAAATGTCAGGTCACAAGCAGAAGCTTTTCCTTCTCTTAGTTATCAAGATAATAATCGGTAAGTTTATAAACTATAGTTTGATATATTTATTAGGATTTAATTTAAATAAATTAAAGTCAACCCAAAAATAAATATACATCAATCCCTTACGAAGGACGGGTACTCTGCTAATTATTAATAATAAAAAGTTCTAAAAGATGTATACTTGTTACATTAATTTAACAATTTTTTCTTTATTTTTCTGTTATTTGCTTACCATCCATTATTTGTTTTCATATTTCTTTCTTTTAAGACTGCCATCGCAAATTTGTAATCCCTATGCTAGCTAAAGTCATTTCACAATAGAGTAAAATGTGTCCATACAAACACCTTCATTTCTATGGAAATATCTATTTTCCTGACAAGTTTTCAATTCCTGGTAGCATGATATATATTTTTAAAATAAATTTCTCAACAATTGACATTAATTTGTCACCTACAGCCATAGAATTAAAATAAATTTGTTGCAAGTAAAAATGAGAGAAATAGACTCTACAAATAGGAAAGTTATTCTCACAGCTATTATGAATCACCATTCTCTCTAACCATATGTGTTGTGTACAATGTATGTAGAAACTGTCTCTTGTTTACTCATTTCAGTGTGATAATGAGTGGTGATAGAAACTCAGAATATCATCCTGTGTTTTGTTTTTAATATATATTATAACAGTCTTTCAAACTGATGAGGATGATGAATTTATGAAATCGAGATATGTATCATTTTCGAATCTACTACTGTATAGATTAATAATTTTAGTGATACAATTGAAAAAATTCAGTGAAGTGAAAATATTTATCTCGTTTAATAATGACAAAATGTTGTACACTATAGATAACTTAATTTTACAATAGCGTCTGCAGCTACATGCTCTTATATGATTCATATGTTTGCCGTGTTGTTAGCGTAATGCCAGCTATCTATGGTTCTTTGTGCCAGTTTCTAGGCCAATACTTGGTACCTGTTTTTTGCCCAGCCTTCACAATCCATCTGTGTGTGATAAAAACTTGTATAATCAGCGCCTTAGGCAATAATATATATATGAGTGTGTGTGTACTTAAACAAGAATCTTACTTGGTATTTATGCGATTTAACTTTCAAAGATTGATAGTATCTCCATTATCGAGCATCACTGACCGGGGATTGTAGTAGACTGCCAGGTGTGGAATTTCCGTTGTCACGTGGTATACCGTTATTGTTCTACTTTTGGATTCACTGCACTGTGGGAGACTTTTAAGTTTGTCTTGGGGTTAATTTTGTCTATTAGGTTGACTAATTTATCGTTTATCGTTATTTTATTTTATTTGTATTTGTTCGTTTATGATATTATTTTTATATTTATAAATTTGTAGCTGTTCCCAGATTGTCATTTTGAGGCCTTTTTGTACTTTTTTTATTAGGTGTATGTTTTCTAGTGTGGGGAATGTGTGTTTGTTTCTGATGGCGTGTGTAGCTAAGTTTGAGTTGTACGTTTGAGGTTTGATGTATGCATTGAGGTGTTCTTGGTATCTGTCTTTTAATTTCTTTTTTGTTTGGCCTATGTATATTTTATTACAGTCTGGTCATTCGATTTTATATATTCCGTTATTAAGTTTGGGACATATTTTTCCAGTTGGTTTATTTTATTGATTATGTTTCCTGTGTTTTTATAAGCTATGTTGATATTATTATTTTTTAGTATTTTAGTTATTCCTTTTACATTGTACTCTGTGTTTGTGAATGTGGCCCATTTTATTGTTGTTTGTAGATCGATTTTAGGCTGTTTTAATTTATTTAATATTTTAAATTCTAATTAATTTATAGTTTTTTTATTGTATCCATTTTTTTGGCCATGTGATATATTATTTCATTTTCTTTGGTTTTTTCTTAATTTTTTAAAGGTAGTTTTAGCATTCTGTATAAGAGTGAGTTGTAAGCAGCCATTTTATGTTTTGGGGGATGGTTAGAGTAGTTTGGTATTGTATTAATGGTTTGTGTGAGTTTCCTGAAAATTGAGTATTCAATGTTATTTGTATTTCTGGTTATTTTTAGGTCTAGGTAGTTTATTTCTTTTCCCATGGTGAATTTTATGCTAGGATGTAGGTTGTTGATATCATTTAGGAAATTATTATTTATTTTGTGAGATATATAATCCATTGTCAACATATCGTATCCAATGTCCGTTGGGGTTGTGTGTTTTTATAGTTTGTGTGAATAATTCGTCAAGGTTTTGGAGGTAAAATTCTGATATTATACTTGAGAGGGGTAATCCCACTGCTAAGCCATCTATTTGTTTATATATGTTATTTTAAATATGAAATAGTGTTGGTTTAGTATGGTCTTTAGGCATTTTGTAATTTGGTTTGTGTATTTGGGGTTGGTTTTAAGATCAGTTAATAAAGTTGGTTAAAATACATGTATATATATATACATATTGAATGGTCAATTGACCGAAAGGTGCCTCATCACTCAAGGTAAAATTATTGCACTTAATGGTGGATAAAATTACTTACATAGTAATATATTAACTTCATATATATATATAGTTTTGGTTGGTAAAGATTATTTAGATTTTTTGGACTAGGAGACTGACAGACTTACCTTGGTAAGAGTCCACACTGTAGTCTTGAAATAGAAACACATAAAAGCACTTAAACAATGATATATTTCAACCACACAGTGGTCTTTATCAATCGAAGAGAAAACACAAAAAGCTTTTTGTGTTTTCTCTTCGATTGATAAAGACCACTGTGTGGTTGAAATATATCATTGTTTAAGTGCTTTTATGTGTTTCTATTTCAAGACTACAGTGTGGACTCTTACCAAGGTAAGTCTGTCAGTCTCCTAGTCCAAAAAATCTATATATATATATATATATATATATATATATATATATATATATATATATATATATATATATATATATATATATATATATATATATATGAAGTTAATATATTACTATTGTAAGTAATTTTATATATATATATATATATATATATATATATATATATCCTCAACAATTATATAACTAGTTAAACTTACACTTTCTTAATTTGTTATTTTTCCATATTTTCTACTTTACGAGAAATGTCATTGAATTTCGATAATGGAATGACACTTTATTCATTATTTTATAAAGTTTTACAGACAGTTTAGACCATATTTTTTTAATTCTTATTTGCATTACAAGATGCACTTCATTTAATTAAAAAAGTTGAAACGCTAATAATTCCAATTATTAAATTAATGCATTTGGTTTTAAAGTACAGTAAAACCTTTCACATCCAAACCAATGTGGTGACAGCCGGATCCGGATAACGAAAAATTCAGATATAGAAAGGGGCTATGTAATTATGTACATATTTACTACATAATCACAACTATTCCAATTGGGTGTGGATGTATAAATTGTTTAAAGTAAATAAGTTACACTTTTTGAAGATTGTAATTATATTTTAATAGCAGATAGAATTGTACGTACAATTTAGTTGCATGCATGTATGCAGTTCCTTAATACTGTACTATACATACTTATGTAGATTAATTATCAGTTTTGGTAAAACAAATTATAATGGTCGTTTGCTTGTTTTATTGAACCCGTTACTTTGATGAAATATCTCTCCACCTTCGAAAGTGTAGACAATCGGTTAATGTTGCTTTGTCTTGTTGTTCGGCGTGCTTGATCAGCTGGTCGAATTCATGGAAAGCTTTGCTATTGATCATGGTTTGATTTCTTTTGTCATCTTCGGCAGGCACTGGTAGTGTGCTCATTAAGTCTATAATTATCATTAGTAGTAAACTCATGAACATCATTCTCATTCATCCATTTATTTACGCCAACACTGTTCCCTGTAACCATCCTTATTCCCATTCCCCGTAACAACCAAGAATGTTATGGGGAAGATCGATGATCTCTTCATTTGTTTCACTAACAAGGTTTTCTGTTTGTTATACCTTTTTTATGATCCAAAAGTTTTTGCCATGATTTAACTAGTATTATCGGGCTTATTGCATCCCTTGCTATAGCAATCCATAAAGCAACATCTAGCAAGTCTATATTTTTTACGCACTCGAAAACACTTCTCCCACATCCAGGCCTGTGATTATAACTTACTGCGATATAGCCATTTGAGATTTTTCAGTATATCTTGACCCATTGGTTGGCCCAATTGGAAAACAGCTGCCGCTTAAACCGACAGTGCTTTCAAGTGACCACCAAATCAAATCACTGATGATTAATATTGTTGATGATGAAAATTGGTTAATATGATTAAAAACATAATGATGCAGTGATTTTTCTTAAATGTTTCTAAAATTAAAAGTTCTCCTTGTCCTGAATAGACTAAAATGTTGAAAACATTTGAGAACTTGTGCAATAAAACCAAATGTTGAACATTTGAGACAATTTATCAACATTCAAAGAGTAGTGGGTTATCTTAGAGCTCCGATCAGCCAATTTCAAGAGAAGATTTGGGAATGAAAAGGGTTACTGCCAAGTTTGTTCCTCGGGCTCTAAAAAACTATAAAAAAATATTGATTTCAAACATCTTGTGCATTGAAACAACAGCTTGAAACTGATCCAGATTCTCTGTAAAAGCTCATTACTGGTGATGGGTTATGGTAATTTGCATATTTGATACCAAGGTTAAGTTCATTCAGAGTTTGTTCAGGTCTGACTGTCAATCAAACATTTTACTTACCAGTTTTAAGAAGATTGTGCAACAGTGTTGATTAAAAAAGATCCAATAGACGCCAGACAGAAGAATAGGTTTTCCACCACAACAATGCACCTGCACACACAGCCTTGTCCATTACACAGTTTTTAGCTAAAAATGGCATAATTAAGCTGCCCTATGCACCTTACTCGCCTGACCTGACTCTGTGACTTTTTCTTGCTTCAATCGATTAGAAAACAAAATTTCACAGCTGCACATTGTTCACTTAAACTTGCCATCATAGAAACAAAACAGCGCTATCAAAAACAATCATTGCAGACGTACAGAGCCAAATCAACAACACAGATGGAACTTAACTGGTAATTATTTGCGTTATCCACATTTTTTGGTACCCCCTCATAGAGCATATAAAACTTAACATTTGTTATCTAATTTGGATTATAAGGTTTTAGTACAGTTTAAAACATAGATTTATTCTAGCTATATTATTCTAAACTTTCCTGGTTGAAGGTAAAATTCTCTTTATTTTCCCTTGGATAATGAGCTTTAAAAGTCTTTGTAAAGCTTCATGAATCATCCTGTCACTCTTTAAAAAAATTTATCTTGTAGTCGAGGCGCAGTAGCATGATACCCAGCGGATTACAGGTCTTCTAGGAACTGACACCCGTTAACCCACATAGTTGACAGCAAAGCTGAAGAGTTAGGATATAATGTAATTCGACTCCCCCCCCCCATACCATTGTTAATACAACCCAATTTAAATATTACGGGGCTACATTAAATCTTATAACAAGACGGAAACCAAACTTTTAAAATTAAAGATGTCGAAAGACTCTTTATTGAGGCTGTATTAGCCAGCAGTAACATCTGATTTCTGGGACAAATATGTGAATCACGCAAAAAATATAATGGACAATGACTGGAAAAATTGAGGGCTATACGATTACATTGTTAGAAGTTTCATGATTAACTTGTCTCCAGGAGATTTTGAAAGTGACACTGGAAGTGAAACTAGCAGTGAAGCAGAATAATGTAAGTACTACGATATATTTTGTAAATAATAAAGTTCAGGATAAATTTGCCACAGTTCTATTAATTAATTGTTTGGATCATGCTACTATAATAATAAATGTAAATATACTGTATAAATAAGAAATTATAAAGACTTTCTTGGTAATTTTATTTACTTGATTATTTTTAATATCACTGGTTTGTAATTTTTAAGAAAATATCTGTATCAGTAAGTTATTTATACATAATATCATAATTTATAACCCTCAAGTATGTAGCATTTAGGTCAAATTTGGACTCATTTTTAATGGAACTGAATGTAGATTTTAACAAGATTCTTGATATCTACTTTTAACATGAAATTTAAAAAGTTGCTGTAGTACGGAACATAGCTTAATAGGTGACTAATTGCTTGTAAGCAGCCGGTCCGGCGAGCGGGTTGGGTTGAGGAGGGTCAGTTCCAAGAAGGCCTGTAATCTGCTGAGTACCACGCTACTTCGGCTCGACCATACTACTTTTAAGTTGCAAATTTACTCTAATCAGCCCTCTGGAAATTTTCTTTTCAATTTTTTAGATTGCATAAAAACATATTGTATACTCCAACTGTAAATAAAACTGTTTTTATGGTGATTGATGCAATGAGGTATGATTTTATAGAAGGTATTGCAGGCTCATTAAATATGCCTTTCACAAGCCAACTTTTAAGTGAAAACAAGGCTTGTCTTCTGAAAACCAGAGCTAACCCACCTACTGTCACCATGCCAAGAATAAAGGTAATAAAACATATATATGCTATGTGGTAGTATATTTAAAATATTATAGCAGGTAGTATGTAGCAGTATATTTAAAAAAAAAAAAAAAAAAAAAACAATAAGTTTCTAGAATATGTTTAACATGAACCTTTCTGTTGAAAGTTTTGAAACCTAAATTCCCTAAATAGTAGTTAATGTTATTCTTAATTCATTCTTAATGGTAAAGTAGCATAAAATTTTTATGAAATTCTTAATTATTTCACAAATTAAGTACAATAACAATTTTCCCACATTACTCTTAGACTAAATGTATCTTTTTGGTGTCATTCCTTCTAGGTGGAGAAAATTAAAAACTTCAAAATAGTGCCAGAAATTGATAGAGTAACAAATTTTGTAAAACAAATGTTTCATACAGTATTTTTTTTTAATTCAGTACTTTTTGAGATATTCAAGTTTTAAAATGTTGATTTTTTATTTTTTTAAATTAATAATATTATACAAGTTTTTATAAGTAATTCGACAACTTCATGGCTTATCAAAAAATCTTATTGAACAAAAATTAAGTTTTTTTATTAATTTTGTAAATGCTTTAATAACATGACTATGACTTTTTGAAGGTTGCATTTTGTTTTGCCAAAAAATTAAGTTGAAGCACTCATTGTAAAAATGGTCAAATGAAAAAATTAAAGTATGTAAAAATACTTTCAAAATAAACTTTAACTAAAAACTAAAGAAGTTAAAAATTGTTTTCAGCAAAAACATCATTAAAAAACCAATTATATTTTTATAGAGATTGAAATTGAACACCACCCATGTACATCTGACTTTAGTCAAGTAGTAGCAGTATTTCGTAGAAGATTGACTGGTTTAAGATGTCTAAATTTGAAAAGAAATATGATTTTAATTAGTTTTCTACATTTTTCTAGAAATTGTGTTTAAAATAATTTTTTAATTCAAATACTTAAAGATTATAAATGTGAACAATTTTGGTGTTTTTGTTGAATACTCGGATTTTTTAAAAAAAACATTTTACTGGATAAAAAGTTATCAAGCTATCACTCTTTGAAAATGACTTTCAAGTGTGAGGAACACGAATTTGACCCCATTACTTTCAGTAACATCCAAAGTGAAGGGTTCAAGGAAATTCAAACTCACAAGACTTATACCCTTTAAATTCCCTGCAAAATTTTTTTTTTGAGTGATTGGGTAGCTTAAAAATTAAGACAGTTATAGAATAACTTATTGCTTTTTTAATTTTAGAGCAGATACTTATTAATTCTTGGCGTTTGTAAACACAACTGTCTACATGCGTCAAAGTATATTCTTGTATTACACACACTTTGCACACACCCCTTGCGAGTTATCTCTTCTTTGTCTCAATTACTAAAACATTTCCTTGGAATAATATAATTAACAAATTGGTGCTTTCCTCTAACAAACAGTATCAGCATTTTCTAAATTCATTGTGAGACAACACAACACTAAATCTAAAATATTTATTACACAGAATTCACAATACTCTGCATTCTTATCAGATTTACAAAACTAATAGATATACATTTCTAATTTATCAGCGACACAAAAATGATCTGACATTGTTCCCTGACGGAGATTTTGTGGAAATGAAAACATATGTGTCATTAGGTTTTTAACGAATTTACTTAAATAAGTTGGGCAAGTCATTAATTTGTTTAATACAGTAATATTTAAATTAAGCTTGATAACTATAAGAATAATTTGAAATAAAGAGTAAATTTAGAAAATAAAACTAAAATTTGTTTTATAGATTTTAAGCAATGACTATTATCTAATGAGATTATCTAATGACTATTAAAGTTTAATATGAGAACGATTTACAATGCCGTTGTTTTTGGTAAAAATGAAAACAATTTTAAATAATAAAAAATTCAAATTAATAAATGAAAATTGTAAACAGTATAAATATAAAGAGTTTAAAAGTTTCATTAGAAACTGGCTATTTTCAGTATATTTTTTTTTTTTAAATGATAAAACCCCATTTTCTTACAAAACCAATTTACAATTAAAAATACAGTTGTGTATAACATCTTTAAAAAGAGGTAATGAAGGTAGTGTTTACAGAATTTGGATTGGACTGGTGGTTTATATCAAATATGGTTCAAATACATGTAGATTGGAGAATATGTTTTTATTTTTTTAATTAAAATAGCTGATCTGGCTATCAACAATCCTACACAGATTGAACATCATCCCAAAAAACAGGATCTTAGTAACTTTGTTTATTTTATTAAAAACACTCGTAAATATGTTACACTTACCTATAGTAGCACTTTAGTTAAAAAACTAGTAGCTCATGTGAAGATGGAATAAAGAAATATATTTTTTTTATTTGTTATAGGCATTGACAACCGGGACTGTGCCAAACTTTATTGATGTAGTTTTCAACTTGGGCAGTAGTAAAATACAAGAAGATAACTTTGTATATCAAGCATCAAAGTCAAAGAAAATAGTATTTTATGGAGATGAAACTTGGATCAAATTGTATCCTAATATGTTTACTAGAAGTGAAGGCACAACCTCATTTTTTGTATCTGATTATACTGAGGTGATAAAACAGAATATATATAGTAATAGCTTTTCTAAGGTCAGAGCAAATAATAATTCTAAGTACACCAGTAGGTATTTCTAATTGAAATTTAATGAATAAACAAAAATGTATTGCTCCTATCATAAAAGTACTTTACTTTTCAACATGTATTATAGAAAAAGTACTTTTCTACACATATGTTTGAAAACCAAGCAGTTGGCAGATTAAGGAAAAAACTACAAATAAGTTAAATACGGTTTTGATAAATTAAGTAACAACATTTTTTAATCTTTGTTAATTATTGGTTTAACTTAGTCATAAAAATTTATTCCTAATGAAACGGAATAACTTTCAACATTTCCATCAGATTCAAAACACTTTATTAGCAAATATATATATTACTGGAATAAAACCTCACCTTGATTATACCATAAGTGAGCCATGTTCACTCTGATGTTATAAATAGAAAAATAAATTTAATGGTTGCATATAGTTTTTGTAAAAATAAAAACAAGTATAAAACTGTAGCTACAATTGTTTTAAGAACTTGTTAAAGAAGAAACAAACTAAGTTTTGTTGTTCATATTGTTAACTTAACCCTCAAGAAGTTGCACCGCAGACAAATTTTCTGGGTCTATTTATTTTGTTCCACAAAAATTTCGTTTAGGGTTGGCAACACTGGTTTTCTGTTATTAGCTGTTCCCCAACTCTTTTAACACAGTTTATTAACGTTTACGTCATCATTGTTCAACAAAAGTCAGTGTCAGGCATATATTTGTCGAGTGCTGCACTAATGTTCCGTCAGCGATCGTTTGTGTTTTGCAGTTACATGAGGAAAACTCTGTGTGCGACTGTGTTAGTACTAGGTCTTGTTTAATTTATGTGAGTTCTGTCCGTGGATAATTAGTGCTTTGATATTCTTTATTATGTTAATTTCATATTTATATTATTTTATATTTTTAAAAATGGAAAAGGAACATGAAAGAATTAAAAAACTTTTTCAAATAAAACATTTAGAGAAGAACATGTAGAAAAATATTCAATGGCCAACTGGAACGTTTTTACATGAACTACTTACTGATGAAAATTGGACTTTGATGATAAGATCGAAGATGTACAAGGATCAGCACATGAGCTAGAGTCATCGAGCTCTGAAAATGAAAATGAAGAAGCACAGGAATTACTAAGTGACCGGCAAGAGGTTGTCCATATTATTATTGCAAATCAAGGTATTAACATAATTGAAAATTTTGACGAAATTAAATGCATTCCACTAAAAAAACCTGCAATTTGCAAATGTTGTGACTAGGCAGGATGCTAAAGCAGCTTATATGAGCAAAAGCAGAACAATGCTCTAGGATTTGCAACCAGTTGAATATGTGCAGCGTAGAACACTGTTAGAAGAAAAATCGGCCGTCAAAGATAAGGGGTACAAAGTGCAAACTTTTTATACTCTGTAAACATTCGGCAGTGACCTATACTAATTGGAATGATGTAGAAGAAGAAAAGCAGGTAGACAGTGAGTGGCATTATGGTAATAGTAAATCTTTAATAGTCCTATGCAATTATTTGTATTAAAAAATAATATTGAAGTGTATTCATACAAAGTTTGATATAATAAACTTTATATTGACATTATGTACATTATTTATCAACCCAGAGGAAACCTTCGTGAGCGAGAGATGGTGTTTCAAACTTTAAGCGACCTCTCAAGAGTAAAGAGAGAAAAACCAAATAATAACAAAATGTATAAAAAATTAAATTTAAACAAAATCGTTATAAGTAATGTATAAAATAAAATACAGACAAGAAAACATTCTTTTAGCAAAGCAGTATCAGTAAAACTGACCGGGAATACAATTTTATTTATTTTTTTTGAATTTTTCAATGTGAAGTGCTTTTTTAGATTATTTTTCAGAATTAAATTTACTACAAACAATGTACAATTCACACAGCTATAAATAAATAGGAAGTTTTTTTTATTTCTAAATAAAACATTTCTGGGCAAATGTTTATATAATATTTTTTTTTTATATTCATTAACAGAATAGATCCTGAAAGTTTGTCTGTTTTGTCATGAACCACTGTGTAAATTCTGTGCATTTGTAAAGAAAGATATTGAGTTTTTAAATTCAAGCAATATGACATGAAAAATTCATGATGAATAACTTTATTCTTTTAAATTATTTTAGGTTGACTATAATGTAACAAAGAAAGTAATAGAAGAGCTATCTAATAACGACTGGGATATAATGGTTCTCCATTACTTAGGTTTAGATCACATAGGTCATTTGGAAGGACCGAAAAGTTTACTAGTAACTCCTAAACTTCATGAAATGGATAATGTTGTACAATTGATTTACCATCATTTGCTTGAATATGTAAGTAAATATGACTTATTTAAAAGGTAAATAAAAAAACATGCTAACATTTAAAATAACTGACAATGATTTTTCAATGACATTGTTTTCTTATTTAGAAATTGCCACTAACAGCAATTTAATTTTATTATTATCTCTAATAGCAATTCATCTAATTTTTTCTAATTGTAGTATTTTTTGTATTTCATCAGTTACATTTGTAACCCAAGTGTCTAAAATCCATTCACTTTATCCAAGATTCATAGAATCCACATAATAGGCTCTCGATTCGCTATTTTTTTCAATGAATCCGCCTTTATTATTAACTGCTTGAAAACAAGTATATCTATGCTATACTTATATATGACTAGTGGCATACAATTTTATTTTGCTGCTATTATTACGATTGTATTAATTTGGTTTGTTGCATTTTTAATATAATGAAAAATTGTTTAGTCTATATAAAAATAAGATCATAAGTAATTGTAAAGCTTATATAGGAGTAACACATACATTATTTGGGTGTTAAGTCACCATCTCAGTGAAGTTCTGTATATTGGACTGTTGTCAATTGTTAGGAGCCCGGCTCATCCCAACTGTTACTGTTCATTTTGATTAGTCAGTCAGTGTGTCTTTAACCTACTATTTTGATGGCACTCTTTCGCACATGTGCGTTATTTTGTTTATAAGTATGTTTCAACATTCACAGTGGCTTTCAAAATAAAACTAGTTGTCTTATAATCAGCAAATAAATTAAATATAGATCAATCAGATTTTTTTTTTCTTGACTTGGGAGCGGGTTTTAAAACTGCCCAAAGCACTGCTACCTTAAGGTATATTGTACTTACCTCCCTGATCTAGTCAAATAGGGGCTATTTCCCTCTTACCAGGTTTAGGAGTTTCCTGACTAGTGTTTTACCTTCAGCATCCTCTTCCAGAGCTGTGCTGTCTCCAAAGAGGTTGAAGCGCCTCTCGGCAAGTGCTTCACATCTATAAATGATGTGTGTGGCGGTCTCCAGTTCTTGCCCGCATAATCTGCACACTGGTTCATCTTTGTAGATACCCATTTTATGCAGATGTTTCCTTAGTCCACCGTGTCCCGTGAGTAGACCTGTGGCTATCCTCAGTTCCTGCCTAGACAAATAGATGAGACTCTTCTGCAGCCCCAAGGAAGGTTTCCTAAGGGTTAGCTTACTGTGTCTCATCCCTTCAGCCCTGATCCAGTGCTCACAGTGTCTTTCAGCCATCCACCTTCGCACTGCCTTCTTGACCATGGATTTGGAAATACCGCAGGCTCCGGTCCAATCAGGGGAGTCGAAGACCCCTCTCTGGCCAGCGCATCTGCGGCCTCATTTCCAAGTATTCCCCTATGCCCTGGCACCCAACCTATCTTGATTTGATTGTGCCTTGCCAGGGCGTGTAGGTTATTTAGGCACTCCCTGACTATGGCCGAGGTGACCACATGTCCGTTTAGTGCCTTAATTGCTGCCTGACTGTCGGAGAAAATAGCAATCCGGGTCCCGTGTGTTCCCCTTCTTGCTATCTCTTCCAGACAGGCATTTATAGCATATATTTCGGCCTGAAAGACAGATGTATGCCTCCCCAAGGAAAAAACTAGTTTTACCCTTGGGTTTTTACAATACACCCCGCTCCAGTGCCGAAGTCCATCTTGGAGCCATCTGTGTACCAGATCTGAGCTCTCGATGTTAATGTCCCTGACCATTCCATCATAGTTTGGTGGGCCTGGTCAGGTGCAAACGTTCGAGTAATGTGGTCGCTGCCCATTTCCAAGACGGGTTCTTTGACCACTCACTCGATACTCATATGTCCCAAAACATCTGGGAGGTTAGTCCAGTTGTTCGAGTTGCGCAATCTCCATGCCGCCAGCCTCGCCTCTCCCCTTAGGACAAGCTCAAGGGGGGGGGGGGTTAAGCATTACTTCCATTGCTGCACCAGGTGTAGTTGACATCGCTCCCAGTGAGCACAGACAAGCCAATCTCTGGATAGAGCTCAGTTGAGCTCTTGTCTGTGCCTGGTTGGCCTTTGTCCACCACACCAGAGCACCATAGGTAATCATAGGTCTTATCACCCTCAGATACATCCAGTGCATCATTGATGGCTTCAGTCCCCATTTCATACCCACCATTCTTCTCACTGTCATCAGTGCCCTTTTGGCCCTGTTAACTGTCCTCTCAAGATGTGGGTTCCAGGTGAGTTTCCTGTCCAGAGTAACTCCCAGGTACTTCACCTCCCCAACAAACTCAAGGTATTCACCAAATAAGCGAGGCATCCTGGTCGTCAGATCTTTCCGCTGTCTGGTGAAGTTAATAAGAGCAGTCTTTTTCAGATTCGCCCTAAGGTTCTCCTTATCACACCACTCTTCAATCAGTTGTAGAGGATTTCTGATTACCTCAAGGACTGTATCAGGGAATCTGCCCAGGATCAGAACAACTATGTCGTCCGCATATCCCAGGCAGAAGTACCCCTGTTATCAATCAGATATAGAATTAAAAGTAAAACGTTTGCTAGGATGTACGATGTTGGACTATCAACGATTTTAGACATTCAAAGAAGCAAATCTACATTTTTCATGTTGGTGCTTGAAGCTGAACATGGAAGTTCTCAAGAAAATCAATGAAGGCAGTAAAAGCAAAGAATTAGAAGATGCCATTTTCAAGTAGTTTTTGCAACAATGTTCTAATGAGAAGCGCAATTTTGGGCCTGATTCTTTGTGAAAAAGCCAAGGCAGAAACTTAGAATAACGTATAAAACTAGAAAAATATACTTTTTTCTCAATTGCAACATATGAGGGAATTAATTACAATTAATTTTTAAAAAATTAATGAAGAGTAATTAAAATTGACCCTTTTTTCAAAAAATTCCAATTATCAAAATTTGTGTTCATCCGAGTGGGATTCGGTCCCAAATGATTGAGATTATTGGAGTTCGAGTGTAATTTATATACTCTGAAATTTTTAGGAAAAAAAAGGTTTTGGCTCTTCACTGTTTGTTATTTGTGGAGATCATGGGATGAAAGACTCAGGAAGTCATGGAGGAGCATCTCTGGGGGAAGTTTTAACTCCTATTATAACAATTGGATTAAATTGCCCTGATTATAACAAGTAAGTCAACATTTAACAGCTTGTTTATGTATTTTTTAATTACTTGCTAAACAATTGGATATTAATGATATTTATTATAATCAAATATTTTTAAAGCTCAATGATGTGTTAATTTATTTTTAACCTAAAATACACTTTTTCAAAAGATTTAAAGCATTAAAAAATATATTTTGTTTGTATTAAAGTTTTAAAGAATTGTTGTCTAACTATTGAAGAAATCTGTAAGTTAGCAAAGATATCTTTGTGCTGATCTCAATAATAATTGCGTTTTTTAACTTGTCATGTTACTACAAAATTTAAAACATCTGATTTCTAACAATTTTGAAATGGCTCAGATTTCTAAAGTTGAGACATCTTATGAGAATTAGGCCCTGCGCACACGGAGCAACTGTTTCAAGACCTTAGTTGCAAACTGGTTTTACTTGCAACCAGTTTGAAACCAAAATGAAACTATTTTCCGCACACGAACGTGAAATCAGTTAATTTCATTTCGTGCAGTGGAGTGTTTGCGATGTCAAGTTCTGACGAGGAAGATGTTTTAGATTATTTGCAATATCGGGGACTTCGCAGGTATCAAAGGAAGCATTGGATCCATCCTTACATAAAGGAAACTAAAAACTCAAGGTTGTTCATAGCAGCAGAAGAACTGTTGCAGAGCGATAGAAAGTTTATGGCTTTCTATAGAATGTCCAAAGATTCTTACTTAGAATTATCAAGGCTAGTTAGCCCTCTTGATAAGATGGACACAAATATGAGGAAATGTCAGCAGAAAAGTTTGCTGCGTTAAATGGTCCCATACGATGTCGTGATCCAGCAACTGTGAATAACATAATAAAAGCTGCTTGCATTCTTCACAACTTTGTACGGGAACAAGAGGGGATTGAGTATATGCCGCATGGCACAGAAGACTTGAGGGGGGCAGCAGAAGTACCAGGAAATATAATAATACGAAACCTGTCAATACACGAAGGTTCTTCAGCGACTTTTTTAAGGAATTATTTGGCAAACTATTTTGTTTCTCCGTGTGCATCCCTATCCTGGCAGTGGAAATTCGCAGTAAACACATAAAATAATAAGTTGTAGATAATATGAGAGAATAACATTCTCCAAGGGAATAATTTTTGTAATAATATATTTAATTCCTCAATCCCCGGATATTACTTATAATTTATGTGTACGTTAATTCTTGGGCCTTAGGCCCAGCGCACACGGAGCAACTGTATTGAGACCAAAGTTCCAAACCAGTTGCATATGCAACTGTTTTGAAACCAAGGCCATGTTAAGGGGTGGAGAACCGCTCACGAGACGACCGATTTGAGACTGGTCTGCAATCAGTTGAAAATCTATTGCATGAAACTGTTTTCCGCGGTCGCGTTTTGGTTTAGTTGCCCAGTTGCGCCATATACGAACTATGTCGGACCAAGAATTTAATTTAAAATTTGTCGGGGAGGTGGAGAATCATGAAATTTTATACAGTTTTAAACTTCCTGGTTACTCAAAAAAAGAGGAATTGGAGATAGCATGGCAAGATGTGGCCAACCAAGTGAATTTGTCAGGTAAGAAAAGTTGAAATTTGTATGAATAATTTATTTTTAAATAATTTAATAAATTAATTATAACATATAATTACATTAAATTCTGAAAATAATAATTCGTTATTACAATAATTTCTTGACATAACTCTAACATACACATAAATTATAAGTATTATCTGGTGATTGAGGAATTAAATATATTATTACAAAAATTATTCGCTTGGAGAATGTTATTCTCCTATAATATCTAAAATTTATTATTTTATGTGTTTACTGTGAATTTCCACTGCCAGGGTAGGGATGCACACGAAGAAACAAAAAAGTTTGCCAAATAATTCCTTAAAAAAGTCGCTGAAGAACCTTCGTGTATTGACAGGTTTCGTATTATTATATTTCCTGGTACTTCTGCTGCCCCCCTCAAGTCTTCTGTGCCATGCGGCATATACTCAATCCCCTCTCGTTCCCGTACAAAGTTGTGAAGAATGCAAGCAGCTTTTATTGTTATTCACAGTTGCGGATCACAACATCATATGGGACCATTTAACGCAGCAAACTTTTCTGCTGACATTCCCTCATAATTGTGTCCATCTTCTCAACATGAGGGCCAACTAGCCTTGATAATTCTAAGTAAGAATCTTTGGACATTCTATAGAAAGTCATAAACTTTCTATCGCTCTGCGACAGTTCTTCTGCTGCTATGAACAACCTTGAGTTTTTATTTTTTTTTATATAAGGATGGATCCAATGCTTCCTTTGATACCTGCGAAGTCTCCGATATTGCAAATAATCTAAAACATCTTCCTCGTCAGAACTTGACATTGCAAACGCTCCACTGCACGAAATGAAATCAACTGATTTCACATTCGTGTGCGGACAATAGTTTCATTTTGGTTTCAAACTGGTTGCAAGTAAAACCAGTTTGCAACTAAGGTCTCGAAACAGTTGCCCGTGTGTGCAGGGCCTTAGTGTTATACAGTTCCTCAACCTTGAAACCAAACCACAGTGATGCATTAAATTTCCAAATCCTCTTGTCATTTGTTCTACAATATCATTTCAAGTCCAGTAAAATATGAACAAAGACAATTTAATGTGTCAATGTGATTTTTTACAGTTTGGAGCAAGATATACAATTTGTAATCTTGTAATACAATTTTTTACAGTTTGTAATTAATATAAGAACACTGTTCAAAAACAATTATTTTTTATTGATCTTATATTCATTTCACTTGTAAAACAACCATCCTCAGATGGACTGGAATTTTTTATACAAAAACCTAAATTATTGTGAAACTCAGAAATAAAGAAATAAACTCAAGTTTAAGCAAACATAATGGAATCCCAACACAAGAACTCAATTGACTAGAACTTACAATCGGGCCATGTCTTACAACTCAGTTTTAAGTTGGAGTTTGTAGTATCATTGCACACTGATGATGATGACTTTGTCATTGAAATATGTCTGAGTGAATAATTTGTGAGTTTGTATGTTTCTTTTATTTGTTAGAGAGTGATTTGTTAAAGAACGTTTAAAAACACGTCTTAACAAAGAATTACAACTAAATTATTTGTTCAACATTGAAATATCTGTAGTAACTTTACCAAATAAAAAATTGGAAATGTTTGCAGATGCATAATAAATTATAAAAGCACAACACAAATCAATTAATAGTACCAAAATATTAATTATAATTAATTTACAATTGAAAATATCAGAGACATACTGATATCTTATAAAATTATAAGCTAATGAAATGATAATAAAATAAAACTGGCAAAAGTAATGCTATGGTTTCAATGAAAAAAGCAGATTCAATCCAAAAACTTGGGTTTCTTCACCAAAACACAAAATAAGTAAATGCTTCTGTAGCAAAGAAAAAAATATATATATTTGACAATATTTAAGCCAACAATGCTAATTATATTTAGCATTATAAGCCAACAACCCTAAGAGCTCTCCCAAAACTGTGACACTTTTAGTTATAATTTTTAATAGATATGTGTGTATTTCTTAAAATGTATTATTAAAGAATAATGTTTTTATAAATGTATATAAGTATTTTTTTTTATCAATTTCAGACAAGAGTTATTACAGATAGATTTAGCATCAACATTAAGTGTGTTATGGGGTCAACCAATACCTGCAGATAATGTAGGACATCTGATAGTTCCACTTTTACATAAATATAGTCCAATTCAAAAACTTTATGTTTTATTTTACAATGCTCAGCAACTGTTGAACAACTTTTTACGAAATGGTGGGAGTCCTGACCATGGTGAGTTATTATCAAACATGTTGATTAACTACATGGTTGTGATAAAAATTTCACTTCTAAATGTGAATATTTATTAATTAAGAGTTTTGTATTGTTTGGTTTTATTATGTTTAATTTATTGTTATGAATTTTATAAATTGTAAACTATTGTTTAATATAAGATTAACAATGTTGAGCTCTTGAAAAGGAATTTTGGAAAGAAATTTGAAACATAGAGTATTGGAAAAACATGAGTTGGTCTGTGATCTATCATTAACCTATAATAAAAAAAAGTTAATAGTGATTATCAGATATTAAATAAATATATAATAGTCATATTATTATTATTTATTATGGCTTTATTTATGCATATATAATAAAACTTAAAAATTATTATTAAATTTCATACTTTAATTAACCCTGCACACTCAAACAGAATTATTTCAGTGGTTCCAGGAATGGAGATTGATTAGAGTGAAAATGGTATCCAACCACGGAACAAATTATGAAGGTTTCAATAGAATTTTAAAATAGAATAAATATAGTTATAGAATAAATAGTTATAAATATTAGTCTTTCACAAAATAATTGGGCTAAGATTGCAAATATTCAATGGTACTTCCAAAAAATAAATAAAAAAATACTTTAGTTCCAAGGTATACAATGTTAAGAAAAAAAAATGTGTTCACTTAGGGACAAACAAATTTGAAAATGACAAAAACAAATGTTTAAATACAATCAACGTACTAAACACTTTTATATGTTTTAAACTTGCCTATAGTAGCACTTACTTTGCTTGTTGAGGATGGCCGTTTCGGGAGATGTGTCCCTTTGTCAACTCAGACCGTAACTGATCTCAAGGTTTACGTAGGTTAGGGTGCCGTAAACCTTGAGATCAGTTACGGTCTGAGTTGACAAAGGGACACATCTCTCAAAACGGCCGTCCTCAACAAGCAAAGTAAGTTCTACTATAGGCAAGTTTAAAACATTTAAAAGTGTTTAGTGATTACTAGTAGCTCACGTGAAGATGGAATCAACAAATGACAATCAAAGAGTTGCGGTATAGATACTTGTACATCATCCACTTCACTAGTCTTCTTCATCGAAGTTGTCCTCTTCTTGACATGTCTGGCAAATGATATTGTGCTGGCTGTGACTTCGACAGACTAATCTTTGACAGTTGCCGCAGAATAACTTTGTCTTGGAGTTCTTGTGAGATGGGCATAAATAGCACAGTTGTCTTTGAACTGACCTCACAACTTGTCTATTTGGTGCATTCTGTCGATACTTGAATAAGAACCCCTGAATATCCTTGGGCAATCTCCACATATTTGCTCTCACTTGCAAATGTGGTTTCATCAAGTAAAAAGCCAAATATTTAAGATATGTTTTTCGAGAGCATCCAATTTCAGGGTTATTGTGTTGAAGTATTTTGTACGAGTTTATTCTAGCTATATCAACCTCTCAAAAAAATACTGTTAGTGGCCATCTACTAGATTTGCGGGACACTGAATAAGTGGAGCACATTTGATCTACCGTATTAATTCCGCCTTTAGTACTATTGTAATCGACAATCGTAATTGGTTTATTAGTCCGCTGATCTATTTTGACTTGATAACAGAATTACAGCTTTTTTCTTTTTTTTCACAATACTCAAAACAGTCGTATTGGGCTAGAAGCCAAACAATGAAGAACCAACTTTGCGAAAGGTATTCATAAGAAATTCAGGGGGTATTTATTTTTTATTTTTTCTCAAAGTGCCTAAGAATGTGAGTCCTTCTTCTAATAGATAATTAGCTAAAGGGTAGGAACTGTAATAATTGTCCGTGGTGAAATTTCTATTTGATTTTCTAATGGGATCACCAATCTTTTCAATATGTCCATTGGCCTGTTTGAAGTCAAGAATGGTCCAAATTTTTGTTTCCCACAGTAAATTTCCAAATTGTATGTATAAAACGTCTTGCTGTTTCAGAGTGCATGATTCTTGATTCCATATTTTGCGGGTTTTTGTGGCATATGTATTGAGCCCCATCTCCCACAAAATGGCACTAAGATTTCGTCAATAGCTGTGAATTTGCTACAGGTATAATTTACTTGGCAGTTTTTGGCGAACTTGGTGTGGAATTCTCAAATTGCTGCTAACTTATCATTTTCTTCTCCAAGCTTTCTCAAACGCACATCATCAAATCTCAGACATCGTATTACAAAATAAAAACATCTACTGCTAAAACATGATCATAGAACTATCATTCCAGAGCCATCATTTGCCCATAATTCTAGAATATCAGTGTGATTACCTTTTTTCACATAAATTAGGTACACTGAACCTAAAACAGCCATAATTTCAGTTTGTGAAGTTTCTTTAAAATCTCTGTCATGCAGAGGTTGCTGTCCCTCCTTCCTCACATTTTCCAATTCCAGAGCAATGTTTGTACAATTCACAATTTCGTCAATCATTTCAACAGTAGTAATTTTGTGGAAAGATTTGATTGAAGTCGATACACTACTAGCTGGAGGCCTAGAACCAGGGAATTTTTTAATAAGGTTTTTACAAGGGACCTTAGATACTGTGACTAATAGGGAGCTCTTCCATATGGTTTCAGAATCTTGTTTAAATTTTAATTATTCTTTAACATAATGTAACTTCTTTCACAAAGAATCGATGTACGGAAAAAATCTTCAAGTATTTTATATTAAATTTTTATTATTTATATTTAGATACAATTTGTATCATTTTTCAAGTATATGGTTTTGACCATCTTACTAGTGTGTTTCAAGTTGAAAAATGGATTGTATCCTTTAATACCTATTAAATTTAAGTACTTTTAGAGTTAATATGTGTTTATAACAAAAAATGGATTCATATTATTCTGTACTGAGCTATTATTGTTACAGATGGATGCATCTTGTATTACAAAGCTGTGGAAATGCATTATAAATTACTTTTAAATTTATCAGACATTACAGAGCAAGAAATAGTTTCAATTTATGCAAATAGTTTACAGAGTATGTCCAATTACCTTGCTGAACAGATGGTTCGATATGATTTTCCATTAATAACTGTGTCAATAATCATCCAGCTTCAGGTAAGATGAAATCAGCTGTTTTCTTAGTTTTTTGTACTTTTGTGAAATATTTTATATATGCTGAAAAGCCCAATACATAGGGAAACCTAATATGCAAAAATTACAGTTAGGAACAAACTGTATTGAACTTTATGTAGGCTACAACTTTCAAACCCGCTGCTTTAATAAAGGAATGACCCACTATTAATATGTTTCAACCAAGTTTAATTAATTTGACTTATTTACTCTACAGAAAAACTTTCTTTGTATGTGATTTTGTATGGAGAATAATAAAATGCTAATCTAAACCATGACAGAGCCATACAAGACTCCCTGTGTGAAGGGGCTCCAGGTTTAACTTTACTACCCACCTCTCTGTAATAATTAAATGAGATTTTTGGGATATTGTAAAATAAAAGACGATGATGAATTTTTAAGACCTTTATTGATAGAAGGATCTCAGACTTTATGACAAAAAAATAGTCAAATATTACTATAGTTTATGAAAATGTTTTTAATTTGTAAAAAATAATTCTTGAAGATTTTTTTTTTGAGTTAATTTAACACTAGCTGCCATGTCGGGCCAATTGGCCAGACAGTCCAGTAGGCTGAACCGAATACCATCGGGCCACTAGGCCTGACATTATTGTCTAGTAACGTTTTATGTTTATTCGTACTATTCAACCAGTGTTACTACTTTTGAAAAAATTAAAGTACAGTATTAAAAAACAGCCTTCACACTACTTACAGATATATTTAAGATTGTTTTTGTGTGATAGATAAATGCCGACGGCTTTTTAAACATGTTGTTTTAGGAGCTTTTCATCGAGATTAAAGGCCCGACACACATATTTGTTAACAATTTTAATGAAGGTAAGTTGATTATTCCAATCAAATATATTAGTTCATTGAAAGATGTTTATCTTTATATACTTTCACAATCAAATAAATAATTTTGAATGACGAATTATACTGATTTTCACTATTGTTTTCAAAATTTCACAAAAGCTAAAAAATAAGTCAGAAATATTGACTAAATATTTATTTGTATAATAATTCTTACAAAAACTGTCTTGGTTAAAGTTAAGTAAAAATGTTGGTAGTCTACACTTAGATAAACTTGTCCTTACTAGGAAGTATATTATAACGCAAATTCCTTAAAAAGTAAATTACCAAGTTTCAAAACTTTTGCTTGTTTTGAATCTTGTACAATATTTGTCAGACCTGAAGCATTAATTATCAGAGAATATGTTTACACTTCTGTTCTATATACAAAATATTTATAAACTCACAAATCAATCATATGTGACATTTACATCTCTTCCTGATAAGCGCCAAAACACTTTACTCACTAGTCAGCTTATTATGTGGGTAACCATAACATGAAATTTTGGTTTTGTTGTATATTGTTTACACACAAAACAAAATAAAATATTAAGAGAGTGTTGCAGAAATAAGAAAATATAAATACTTCAAAAACAATCACGGAGTTTATACAGGTATCATTTGTGCTATACAAAAACTATGTCGGGTTAATTGACCGGACACGTGTTTATGTATATATTATGATAAGAAATGGGTTTTTGTACTTAGATATGATAGGGGAACAAGAAATAAGTACACAATATTCAAAAATAGGCTTCAAATATTTTGGCAATTCTCCGGGAAAACGCCGATATTGTGCCCGGCAGCTAAAGTGTTAATAACCTATACTAGCTAATTTAAAATGTAAACAAATTAATATTTTTTTCTCTCAGACTGTAGAAAAATTGTTAATTCATATTATTTAGATAAGGTGTTTTAATATTAATTAAAGTGGTTGGCTTTTATATGGGGTGTTTTTGATACATAATATCAAGTGTTACACAATTATTTTGAAATAGTAAAATCATAAATAGTTAGATATTTAGTAAAATCATAAGTAAATTTCCTTGATATATGTAAATGTGTTTATAGCATTATAAAAAAACATGTTTTTTTTAGGAATGGGCGGATTCCTAAAATTTTTTATTACGATTCCGATTCCAAAATATTTGTTCTGATTCTCAATTCTTAAGTTTGTTCTCGATTCATTCAAGTTATATAGGTGTACTTAATATTCTCTAATAATAATTTAGTTAACATCTTGGTCATATGGAGAAGCCTTTTGAAAGTTCCGTTTTAATGTAATAGACTATGCAAAACATTCTCCAAAATTTATGAATAGAAATTTTTAAAAGCATGACAAACATATTGGATGAAAGTGACAAACAAACGAGCCAGAAATGCTTCTGATCATTTTCGTTGTTGCGTCGTAAATATAATAATATATTTGTTATCTCAAATCGGCATTTGCTTTAATCGTTTAATTCATTCAGAGCAACTAAGACATATTTGATAATTAATTATTATTCCAATGAATTACACTACATACAAATTTTAACAGTTATAAAAACAAGAATTGGAATCAGCACTTTAATCAATGGAGAATTGAGATTGCTTCAATTTGACAATTGCTTGATACCATTAGAATTGACGGTTCTTGGGATTGATAATCAGAATCGGCCCATTCCTAGTTTTGTTTTGTACATATTTTGATTGAAAATTGAAATTAAAGGTTTTTTTAGATTTTGAAATAATTTTCTAAATAATGAAATATTAATTGAAGATTGTCAGATGTATTGATTAAATTTATCATATTTTTTTATATATCAATAATTTATTTTGAATAAATTATATGGTAAATATTGTGAAGCCAGAAATAGAATTATTAAATTATATTTCAAATAATTTTATTTTTATTTTCAACAAAAGAATGGATAAACAAATATAAAGATAGCATAAGGTCAAAATCAATTTTAACCTGTAGTAAGAAGAAAGTGTAACTTTAGAACTTCATTTTTTATTCAAGAACTTGTTTAAATTATAGCACCACATAAGTATTTTTTTTACGTAAAGGTTATATGCATTGTTTGATTCATTTTAAATATTTTGTAGCTTATGTTTAATAGATTTGCTTTACAGCGGCAACTTTTTTGTACTTATGTTCAATCTAACATGGCTGTAAGGGCTGCAAATTATAAAATAATCATGAATTTTATTATATTTTCTAATTTTAGATCAGTAATGTAACTGATTTTAATACAGTACAAAAGGTGACTTCAAGTAACTGCTATTAATGGATTTTAAAAGTAATTTTAATAAAATAGGCTATTTAATTCCTGATTACAAATCTGACAATTTACTAACTTAACTTCGACAAATTCCTTTATTAATTTTTTTAAAGTGCTAAAATAATTAATTAAAACACATGCATTTAAAAATTACCAAAATTGTACTGAAATAAAACAAGAAAGTAATAGCATGGTTGTTATTTTAAGTATATTTTATACTTACATTTAAGGAATCTTTGGTGGTTACTTCACAAGAAATGTGATTAAGTAGTCAAACTCTTATAAAATTAGCTTTCTAAAAACAATTGATTACTATAGTTTTCTTAACTTATTTTAAACCACATATACTCTATGAGATTGCACATGATACATTTATAGATTTAATAGTGTCACTGGCATTTTAATAACAACCATACAAAGTAAAATATAATAGAATACAATTTTTTTATACAAGTGTTTAAAATTGTACCCTGATTCAATTAGAATTGATACTGTGTCGAATTTCTCCAACCAGATACTTTAAGATAACCAAATTCAATTATTTCCTAATTTTTAAAGCTTGCCATCAGGCCACTTAGACCTTATCAAAAACAAGTTTGCCCATTGCTTTTTCTAAAGTTAATGTCTTTAGTTCCAATAAACCACAATTATCAGGTCTTTTCTTCTTAAAATATCACTTAATGTATTTTTTTCAACTTTTTTTTTAATAGCCTTACACTTGACTTTTCTTCTTTTCACACTTTACCTTAACAACTTTTTCTTTTACTGTGTTTTATGTTTGTTACAAGACAAACACAATCTTATTGAAATATACTAACTGAAAAAAACACTGTAATGTACTTATGAATTTTATACATACAGTAACACCCAAACATGAAATACATGCTGTACACTGTAGTGTAGTGCTTTGTAAAAACAGTACAGAGAATTGTTATTTCAGACCATTTCACCCCCAAAACTTGTAAAAAATAAATATAAAAAATGAAAATGCAGGCTTTAAAGCTGAATAATTAAATCACTTTAAATACATGTTGTTATTGTTTTTACTGTGATACACAATTTTTAAATGTAAACTTAACTTAAAATGTTATGCATTTGTTAAGGGAAATATTCAAAGTGCAGATATCTTGAGAAAGAAAGGGGTAATAATTTATGTAAATTTAATATTATTACAAAATATATGTGTGTGTGTGTGTGTTTTATTTTGTGTAAGATTTTTATATTAATGTTCTGTTATTTCCAGGTATTTTTAGTCATGATGCTCAATATCTGTGTGATAAAAATCAGCAGAAAGATTGTTGCAACAGTGATTTTCTTATGCTTCATATTTATGTTTGTACAATGTTTGTACTGTCATGTTACTAATACAGAGTCTCTTCTGTGCAGTAACTTCTTCACTACAGCATCTTGCTCCATCATCAGTTCAATAAATACCATATTGATTGTATTTAATAAGTTTATTTTCAGAGATTTTCAACAAGTAAGTTTTCTTTATTATCAAAAATGTTTTTAAACTTTTTATTCTCAACTAAATTTTAAACTATGCATAACATCTTAACACTACAAATTTTGTACATAAAAAATAAATCTTCATTACCCATGACTGAAGCGCTCATGTGAAAATTAGTCACTTTCTTTTTTTTTTACTCCAATTACTGCTATCTAGAAATGAGTGGGATTCATCAGAACTTTCTTGAACCAACAAGGTTCAACGCAATTTGAGCCCTGTCTGTTAGCAATGGATAAAGAGGTAACACTTCCTATTTCCGTTTGTAGCCACCATAGGTTGTCAAGTGTCATGGTCATAACAATAGAGTACAAAACGATAGTGATTGAACTACGGAATTTAGCAAGCGCATTCTTGTTCGGAGTGTGTACTCGGCGACTAGTCTACATCTAGAACTTTTAGTTACTAACAGGAAAATTAAAACTGTGTTGGCCCTTGAAACTCACTGAAGTAATCAGTTTGACCCCAAGACTGAAAAGTTTGGAAACCCCCACTTTAGAAGTACTAGGTTCCAACTGATCAAGGTGTCATGTAAAAGTGCTGTCTTTTCTAATGTAATATCCATGCTGCAGCCTACCTAGCTCAGTTTCTGGTCTTCAGTCTTCCTTGTCACTCTCTTCTGAACCAATATACTTGTTTTCACCACTTTTACTGTCATTTCTTTCTTTAATTAAATCAATCCATTCTCTACCTGCATTCAATACTTCTAAAACATTTTCATTGTCACTTTTGGTTTCTGAAAGCCCACACAAAAATTATTCGTGCTACATTCGGAAATTGTTCACCTATCATATACTTGGTGTGTAGTTTATACAGAAAATACAAACAAATAACTAACAACATAAAATGTTAAAACTTTTTTATATATAAAAAAAGTTACTGAATGTAAGTTATTGGATGGATTATTATATAATCCAAGGGAAATTGAAAAAACACGAATATTCGATGCTTCAGTTTTTAGCATTTCTCAAACCTGTCAGCAGTGTTTTTTCAAAAGGCCAATTTGAAAATATCAATTTTTAAGAAATTATTTAATTTTAACTAAGAGGATTAAAAAACGTTAACACTTTATTCATAAAATAGATTAATTAATTTAATCACTTTTCTAATCCAAAGATTTGGGTAATTTGAACCACGTTTTCTTGCATGCACTTTACCACTTACACTTATTGTAATGTATATTTACCAACAATCTTACTGGTTTTTTGGCGAGCCAGATTTTAGAGTTATAGAGCCTACTTCAATTTCAAGTGTATAGAGCTGGTATATTAAAGAGGTTAGGTTTATGACAGTGTGTATTTTATTGGTCCCTCGATATTAACAATTAATATTTTATTCTTTGTTTTACTGCAAATAATTGTTAGGAGTAAATTACAGCTTTATGTTTACCAATAAAGTAACTACCATACTTCTGATCACTGATTCATTAAAAAAAAACTCAGCAAAAAAGTTTATGTTTGCATTAATTGTACATTAAAATAAATGTAAGTGAGATGTGCATATTTAAAAAACTATTTGAAAACATCCGTTATAAATATGTAAAAAATTAAAAAATATTATTATTAAAATGTTAAAAAACATAATTAATCACCGGACATAATGGAATACAAAATTCAAGAGTTATGAATTTACACTTTAAACACCACAAATGAGATAAGTTGTGTAAAACTACAATAGCATATTAATATGAATTATAAAAAACTTGGAGCAACTGTGGTCTAATTTTTAATTATATAAAATTTCTTAAATCAAAAGAGTTTTATTTATGTCCTGATGTACATTTCGATTGCAAAACAATCATCTTCAGAGGATATTACTACAAGACTAACTTCTTTGAGAGAAAGTCTTGTAGTAATTTCCTCTGAAGATAATTGTTCTCCAATCGAATTGTACATCAGGACATAAACAAAAAGTGTCTGTGGTTTAAGAGGTTTTATTTATTTATAATTAATATAATAAAACATTGAAAGGTACATTTACACTTGGAAAACGTGGATAAACATGAGGCAAACTGTTTTTGCTTATTTCCCTCCAAAATAGCAACATCAACTGAGGCATCTGAATCACTGTCAGTCGCTTTCTTTTACTGCCTTCTAAATTAACAATTTCATAATCATCTTCTTTACCACTTATTTTTACACTATCATTAAAATAAACAGCAGACATTAGCACAAAATTACATTAGTAAACACAATGACAACTTGTAGGCCTGTTGAACTCAATTGACCTGAAGGAAGTAGAGGTACTGGAGAAAACGAAGAAACTACAGTGAGATAACGATTCAATTGAGGAAGATCGGGAAACTAAAATTTGTGGAATAAGTAAAATCGAATTAGTCTGGCTTAGCATAGCACTTGCACGAGACAACTTGGGTTAGTCCACTAAGTGATTAAATAAGCATTTTAGTTATTAATTGTATTTATAGTTTGTATTTAAAGTAATAATTAAATTTATTCCTATGTTTTAATAGCTTTGGAACCATTTGAACTTTGAAACACTTTTTTTATTGTTGGGACAAAGTCTATTTTTGTTAAGCCTGACAAGTTCAAGTCTAATAGAAGAAGAACATCAAGTTTGGTACTTTCTCTGGACTACATCATGTCTTCTGTTTATTCTACAGTCAAAAACATTTTTTAATTTCTTTTTTGTGGCCTTTGCCCATGTAGTGTTACGTAGATTAAATCAAACTGGTGATAAATGGGCTCATCTTCCAGATATTGGGGACTGGTTATCTCATAGTGAACAGAGCAATTTTATTTCATTCACTGTTATTTTAGGTAAGAAATTCAATTACAATACTTTATATAAATAATAATTGACTACTCTATGTATATTATTTATTAATAATTGACTACTTAATAATAAATATAGTTTCATTTGATTATTGAATATTCTTATTGCAATATTTGTAAATAAATTTTTGTTTTATATTTAAATTACCAAAACATAATTCACTGCTATTTAGACTAAATATGTAACAAATAATATATTTGTAGGATATATGAAAACAAATTTTTTAAGAATTTCTTATAATAAAAATTAATTTTGTTTTGTTTTAGAACTATTTATACTTTTATACTATTGACTATTTGATACTTCATGTAATTTAAAAATTTCCGAAATTTGTAAACAAAATTTTATATTGAAATCTTGTTGCTGTTCATGACAAGCTGGTTGTTAATCCTTATTACACTTTTGCTATTACTTGCAACCAGACTTTTTGTTAACTAAAAGTTGTTAAATTGTTAACTTACACTTGAAGGAAACATTTTCGTCTTACGACTTTTTCAGCCTCCAAGTCATATGACTTCTACGGGAGGCTGAAGAAGTCGTAAGACGAAAACGTTTCCTCCAAGTGTAAGTTAAAAATTTAACGACTTTTAGTTAAAAAGTCTGATCACAAGTAATAGCAAAAGTGTAATAAGACAAAATTTTGTTTTTCATACTACTAGTAATTAACATTGACATAAAATCTTTCTTATGCACTACAAATTTCTTACTTTAATATCATTCTTTTCTATTTATTTTATTTTTGCACTTTTAGTGTAAATTCAACTACAAACATTTTCTAATAATTTCTATTTTATCAAAAATACTTCATTATATATATTACATTAATATTAACTTCTAGATCACCAACAGCTTTGTTCAGGCATGGATTGTGTAACAAACAGAAGTTATATCTCACCAACCTGTCAAAAATAGATGAACTACTTGCAATTTATAATCTTTTTAATTTTCTACATGTTATTTGAAATTTTAATGTGAATTAATGTTTTACATTCTGATAGATTTGTTCTATCACAATGTAAAGTTGCTTTCTAAAATCTTTTTATTTTCTTTAAATTAATATGCTAAGCTTTTTGGCATATTAAGTCTCAAGTCTTTTTGTTTTGTTTTTTTTTTTATTTCTTAGGTCATGGCTTCACAGTTGAAATTTTTAGGCTTGGAGATTGATGCCAATGTATTATTTGTAGATATCTAAGTAATTAAATAATCCAGAATTATTTCTTTTCTTTTTTTATTATTTGTCGGATTAGGAATTATTACAATTCTTTCCAAAGAATTTTTATTTTAAAAAAACCTATGGATTGGCAAATCTTATGGCTTTAGATTTTAAATTTCTGTAATTGGTTTAAGATAAATACTGTCTGTGATGTTTTTTTTCTACTAGATATAGAATATTGTACAAAATTATTTTTAATTTAATTTTTAGCCATATTTTCCTTCAATGATCAGTGTTGGGAATGAATAAGTCTTAAGGAATCTGTGGGTAGATAATATCATAAACATGTATAAATTTACCTCAATGAGAAGCAGTGTATGTTATAAATTCCCTTAGTTAATTTATTAGCCCTTTTATCTTAATTTTCTATCCATTTTTGTTGATAGTGTATGCTATCCATTTACCTCAATGATTTAATTTATGATAACATTTAATTTTAACTGTTTTAATTTTTATTATCTAGTTACCATTGATAAAGATAAATAGTTTTTTAAGAAGATTTTTAATGGTTGCAATTTTCTGATAGTGTTCTAAGCTAGCATTAAGTTAGTGTTAATCTAAAGATTTTATAAAAAACAGTTATTTCCATAAGCAAGATATACATAGTATTTATTTTAATATCTTAGATTAATATTGATAAAACAATAGCTTGAATTAAATTACAGGGACTGTTAATTTCATTTCTTTATCAAGAAAATTGTTATAATAAAATACCAGAATGTGATTTGATTCATATGGTTGCAACAGTATAATATACCACAGCACAGTAAGTGTATAGTACCAGAATATGCATTTACTAGACAGCGATAACATTTTTTTTATTTTTGCCATACTTTAAAAATTAACTACAATGTTTTGTGCATCATAAAATTAAACTTCCAGGAATAGGAATACAGAGCAGAAGTTAGTTGTTTTCCACAAAGTTATCTAGTTTGTATTATCAAGGATGTGAATTAAATTAAGCTGTAGAAAACTCTGATTCCTCTAAAATAAACTAAATTAGTGTGCAAACCAAACGCAGATAAAATAACTTCACTTTTTATTGTTTCATTCTCAATATTGTAGATCTCTTAACCTTTTTAATTCTGATTTTTCAAAACTGTATTCAGTTATTTTTTTTTATGAACTTAAGTTGTGCAAAAATGTATTTGTTTGATAACACTAAAGCAAATTCTAAATTTATCTAGGATGAAGAAAACCTGATTTAATCATAATATATCTAAAACAATTTTTGAGGTGATATCCAAATAAAAGTTCTTTCATTATTTATAGTTTTAAACACTATAGTTTTTACCAGTTTTAAACTACTGAAAATGATTTTTTATCTGCCCATTAAAACAGATTCCAAATGTGGAAAAATCCATTCCAATTGTTTAGTGTGCTAAGCTAAATTTCATATTATTTACTTTTCCTAGAGCTAAACCTGTTTTTAATTTTAAGTCGATCAGCCATTATAGCTGTTATAACCTACAAGTGACAGGAAAGATTGTGAATATAAATAGAAATAATAAAAAAAAACATAAAAACCTGTAGTAGAGGATAAAGTGTGGATCATAGTATAATATGTCCAGGTCTATATACGTGAAGACGTTTTGATCCTATCAAAATCATAAAGACTTATCTATTCTTTATACCCCCTTGAAAGAGGAATGATAAGAGATTGTAGATGATCTCACGTAGAAATAAAGGATATACAGTAATAATCCCCTGGTACTCCCAGTAGTGATAAATTATAAGATCATTTATCTGAAATAGGCAAGATCATTTACCTGTAGATATACTTCCAATGGGGTGCTCTTCACAGTTAAACATCTGCTGCACAAACTGTATACAGAGAGTGGGTAAAAGTATGGACACCCTGTAAAGGTTTGAGTACTTTTGTTGTAACATTAATTAATTAAAATGTTCAAAATGTTGGTAATTACACTAACGAGGTGTGTAAATTAAGTAATGAGACTGATTTTCTAGTGTTCGATCTGGCAATACTGAAGATGCGGCACATGGAAGGGAATATAAACATCTGATACACGTCCAGTGCAAGTTTGAAGACGCTAGAGTTATTGCACTGTACGTAGTGAATTTTGTTATGAGAAAGGTTTTTTTAGTGCGTTTTAAAAATAAGTGACATCAGTTTCAAACAATGGTGTGCTATCAGGTTTTGCTTCAAGATTGGGCACAGTGCAACGGAAACTCTTGCTAAGCTTCAGAAAGCCTGTGGAGATAGTGTTTTGTCGAGAGCCCAGGTTTTTCGGTGGTTTAAGGCATTTTCAGAAGGAAGAGAATTGATTGAAGATGAACCATGAAGCGGAAGGCCTTCATCTTCAAGAACCCATGAAAATGTCAACAGAATCCAGAATCTTGTGCGTTCAGATCATCAGTTGACTGTCAGAATGATCGGGGAAGAGTTAAATTTGACTCACACCACCGGTCATCAGATTTTGATTAATGAATTTTAGATGAGAAAAATCTGTGCAAAAATGGCTCCAAAAAACCTTTTGCAAGACCAAAAGGACATCGAGTTTTTGGCCAGTAAAAACATTCCTGTGGCTCCTCAGCCTCCATATTCGCCTGACTTAAGTCCATGTGATTTTTTTCCTCTTCCTGAAGTTGAAATTTCATCTCAAGGGAACTCATTTTGGGACAATCGAAAACATTCAAATGGCTGTAACCGACCAGCTGAAAGCTATTCCAGTATCAGAGTTCCAGCACTGCTATGAGGAGTGAAAAAACTGTCTTCAGCTCTGTGTGACTTCAGAAGGAAGTTATTTTGAGGGTGACAATATAGAATTGTAATTTTATTTGAATAAAAAGAATTTATATAATCAGTCTCATTACTTAATTTACACACCTCGTACAGTTAATACTAATTCCTTTTTTGTTTAGGTTTGGTGTTTATTTATCGCTGTTCATGGTTTATATCAAAGCCTATAACCCCCCTATGGCTAAGACTGACCATAAACATGTTAACTGTAGCTCTGTTGTCCTCAGTATATCTTTATAAAGTAGCTACAACAAATAACATGTATCTTCTCTCCTATCCAAAATCCAGGTAAGTTAGATTATAAATTGCAGTTTAATTCGATTTTTGTACCAATATATTGATTATTAAAATTGTTATTGCAGACGTGAGAAATATTTCTGTGGGAATTAATTGCCCAGTTGCATGTAAAAATAGAAAAGATTTTAAAAATATTCTTCTTATAGATATTGAATCCAGACCTCCGCTTTAATTGCAAAAAAACATCTTTCTTGGTCATGCAGACATACCTAAGACACAAAGATTTTTTAAAATGCATCCTGGAAATCCTCTTAAAATTTAGAATTTTGACAAAAATAACCTAACACTAAGACACAGGGAAACTATATAAACTATTTTATTTTATTTGTATATATAATTTCATCATTTTTACTGATATAAAAGCACTCAATGCCTTTAAGGAGACATTACAAACAATATTATACACAAACAGTGCCCAAAACACAGAGCTTTACAACAAAACTTTACATCAGCAAAGCTACAACAATACTTAAGTTAAAAGTAACAATAACTACTAACCAGACTAAATAAATACCAGACACTAAATTGTGGTAAATAAATACTAACCAGACAGATTTCTTCACCAATGAAAGTATGTTTCACAACAATATGGTGTTGGACAGTTGCCTGACCATGGCAAGGTTGGAAACAGAAACCCTCAAGGATCAGTGACTAGTCAACTCGTCTTCAACATTGTGCTACACAATATCTGTTCCAACCTACCATCAGAGGTGTAGCATGCTATATTTGCTGATAACCTGACAATTTGATCCTCAAAGGGTAAAGTTGTTGATTCAGGCTGCATTGGAAAAAGTTGCAGCATGATCCAGTAAGTGGTCTCTTGTGATATCGCCATCAAAGTCAGACTGTGAATTTTTTACTAGAAGGAAGGTGTATGTGAATTATCCCTATTCCCTGAGCATTCATTAAAGCAAACTGAGAGCAAACATCACTCCGAAACTATTGGGTATAAATCTTGACTGCAATTTGAGATGGAAGGACCATAATGATTATGGCTTCAACCAGAGTGTGAAGAGACTCGGTGTACTGAGAGCAGTGGCAAGCTGTACCTGGAGAGGTGACACCTCATGCTAAAAACTTTTATATACCTCTTACATCAAATCAATGTTCACATATGGCTGTGAAGTTTGGGAACCTGTAGTGACAACCATATATGGAAGCTACAGCTGATTCAATCCGCTGCTCTCCATATATCACTGGGATACCCAAAAACAACACTAGTATCAACAATGGAAGTAGAACTGTCCATTGAACCCAATGATCTGTACGTAAAGAAGATAATATGGTAGGTATATAGGGATCAAAGCTCTGCTCTTACTGAACATTCTGCACAAGGAGTCAACTATCAAGCAGTCTTTCGCTTTTAGAACTAAAGATCTACCTCGGGTACTCAAGGGCGCAGTTCCACCAGAGCCCATCCCTGCGTGCTTCGAGTGTCATCCAGCTACAGAAACGGATGTTGCCTGCAGTCTTGGATCTACTGGACGGAGCTTCCAAGAAAGAACACCCTGAAGAGCTCAAAAAAAAAAATATGGAAAAGATCCATAGTTCCAACATTATGTCAGACTATAAACAGATGAGTCATTGGATCTGCATCAAGAGAAGTCTGTTGCTGTAGTGTTCAATGAACAATCAGGAAGAAGGTACTACATTCCATTGAATGTTGGACTACTGTTGGGTCAAGTGCATTTGCATCCTCACAGATTCGAGATCTATTCGAATGCTTTCCTTTCAAAAGTTCACCTTGTGTAACTCCCATATTTTGCAAATTAACACACTTTAAAAATTTTGTGCATGAAATAAAATTGTTTTCTTTAAGAATAGTTTATTTATCCATGAAACAAATATTAACGTTTTCTAATGAAATTCTATTCCCCTGGACATATTTTCAGAAAATATTCTTACTCTACATTAACTCCTTAGTCTGTAATATTTATATTTCTCCATTTCCATAATATACATACATTTTAGTTTTTTAAAAAATACATATTGTAAATTAATTATTAAATATGATGTTAATTTTTTTTTCAATTACTCAAAGTACTAAGTAATATTTTGTATTATCTAAACTTGAAAATCTAATGAATTTCAGGACAACAATGTTTCTAATTAGTTACTTTACCTCTCTTGTCATTATTTTGAGCATTTGTAGTACTATAACTGTATGAAGCAACTGTAGCGTAATGATTATTTTTAAATAAATAAAACCTCTAAACCACAAATAACATTTATTTAAACCTTATGTACACTTCGATTGCCCAGCAATCATCTTCAGAGGTATTTAAAAAATACAACAAGTTTGCTGGGCAATCGAAATGTACATAAGGTTTGAATAAATGTTATTTGTGGTTTAGAGGTTTTATTTATTTAAAAATTTGTAGTACTATTATGATCCTCATTAAAACTAATACCTAGTCGAATTTCAGGTCAATCCTAAAAAAATATATTCATTTACTTGGAAGGTTTTTAATCTAATATGAAACATTAGAGTACTGTGAATGGTCAGAACTTGACAAGTGTAAAATAACTAATTAAAAGAATTGTCTTTAAATTCATTAAATTCCTGATTGTTTTACAAGACATTAGTATAAAATAAGTATCTAACTATATTTTATAAGCAAAATTATTTTCTATAAATAGAGTGGATTTTTTAATAGTACAGTACGGAACCTCTGATATCTGGGTGTGATATTAAAATAAAGTAAAGTATTTATTCTGTAAGAAGCCTTGCAGTTGGGCCAGTCCTCTGGCTCTAGCTGTTGGCTCTTTGTTACTTCCCGACTCTGTCAGTTGTTTTTGAATCTCCATATCGTTCAGTTTACTTATGTTCTACAGGATTTTGTGTAATTAGGTAATCTACAATATACTGTATGGCGGAAAAGCGGAAAAAACTGTGTTTCTATTTTGCCGTGAGTTACTAACAGTTATAATCGTGGGTATTGATGCGGGAAGAAGTGTGTCCAAGTGCCTAAAGGACGTAGACTTACTAGATGTTGCTTTGTGGATTCCTTCAGCATGGTATGCAATCAGGCCGATAACGCTAATTAAATCATGGCAAAAACTATTGTATCATATAACCTTGAGGGGATTGAAATTGTATTACACACGGAAAACCTTATTAGTGAAACAAATAAAGAACTTGTTGTTCTTCTCCAAAGAATTCCTGGTTGTAAGGACATGAACTTGTTGGCATGAATGAATGGATGAAAGAGAATGAAGACTTAGTAAGCACACAGCCAGCGCCTCCTGAAGATGATGAAAGAATACAAACCATGATGTATAGCCAAGGTTTCCAGGAATTTGACCACCTAATCGAGTACGTTGAACAACAAGACGAAAAAACAGCACCCGATCATCTACTCTTTCGAAGGTAGAGGGATATTTCATCAAAGAAAAGTTTTCAATGAAACAAGAAAACCTCCATTACATCTATTTTTTTTACCAAAACTTATAATATAGATGTATATGTACAGTACGATATTAAGGAACTGTACATACAAGCATGTAACTAAATTGCACAAACAGTTCTACATTGCTATTAAAATATAATTAGAATCTTTAATAAGATAACTTATTGATAATAAGGTAACTTATTTTTAAAAACAATCGCACATCTAGTTCCAAATGGAATGGTTGGGATTATGTAGTACAAATGTACATTATTACATAACCCTTCCCATATCCGGATTTTTTGTTATCCGGATATGGGCTAATGCCACATTCATCCATATATAAGAGGTTTTACTATACTACAATTTTTATTATTTTAAAGGTTTTCATTATAACTTTGAACCTAATTTCAATTTATTGTTTCAGAGGAAATTTTGAAGTTAATTTGTTTTGGACACTCTTTTGGATTTTACTTATCGCTAAGTTAATATACATTAAATGGAATGTACGGAAGAAGACAGATATTAGCTCTAAGGAATTAAGGCAATGCATTTGTAGCATTTTCATTGAAAGTTGGATGCTTATGTGTAGCATACTACTGCGCCCATACAACATTCTGCTCTTACCTGCACTTCACACGTTTAGCCTTGTCTTAGGCAACCAATCAAAAAAAAACAAAACATTTGCCATGCACTCGACAATTTTACATCATTGGCTGGGGATGCTTTTTTTCTTTTATCAGGTTTGACTTAGTTGATTTTTATGTCTAACTTTAATGATTTTTAAATAATTATTTCACACATTATAAACAAAATCAAGACAAGAAAAAGGATAAAATCACAAGAATTGGGTCATGTAATCTGAATTTGGCCGTACAGTTGGTCTGTTTTTTTTTCTGTACGTGGTTTGTCTGTTGTACATATGCTATTAACTTCTGTGCTTGACTTTATATGTAACAAATCCGAATAGTTCAGCAGATGACATTCCCACCGTCAATATAAGTTATAGAACCAATAATATCTTCTCCTGCCGAGTCCCTTGCTAATCTCAATTTTTCTAGTTGAACTATCAACTGAAGCATCCTGTATTCACTATACCTCATAAGGTGGTCTAGGAATTCTGGTATTCAAGTTTTCTTTTAATAGTTATTCCTACTCCTCCCTCCTCACCCGACCGACATATTACGTTGTTGATGACATTTCCAATCCCAGATATTCACAGTATATATCTATATCACCACATTTTAAAGCCTTATTTTATTTATAAGCTTCACTCATTATCTATATTTTTATTCAACTCAAGAATTATCTTTATTAATTTTTAATTTTGTTTAAACTGACAATGAATAATTAACTGTGCTTCAAACATACTAGGGTAATTCATAAAATAAGGTTCCCTATGCTGCTAAGAAAGAATGTGGTGTGCTAGGAGAAATGGGGTAAGACTGTCTTACTTATCAACTCCCTCTATTTCTGTCCCCACCACTCCTGGCTCGCTACATTGCTCAGTACCGGGTTAGCCGTCTTCAAAGATGGAGCTCCCTATCGCTGTTACCGCCAGTTGCGAAATTCGTGTAGTGATACATTTTTAAATGCAAAACGGATTTCACCTATTGACATTTATTGTCAGTTAATCGAAGTTTATGGGGAAAAGTGTGTATCTGTTCAACATGTTCGCAGATGGTGTAGAGAATTCAGCTTGAAAATTCATGATGAAGACCGAAGCGGAAGGCCTTCAGTTTCAGGCGGAATTGTTGATAAAGTTGAAAGAATATTGCTTGAAGATCGGAGGATCACCATTAACGAACTTCCTTTGCGTATTTCTGAGACTTCCAACACCACAATTCATAACATTTTAACCAAAAAATTAGGCTATCACAAAATGTGTACATGGTGGGTACCTCAAATGCTTACAGAAATCCACAAACAGAAACATGTCGAGTATCCCCAGCAGTTTTTACAAAAATGTGAAAACATCAAAGAAGAATTCTTGGATTCCATTGTTATAGGTGATGAAACATGAGGGTTTCACTTTACCTCCGAAACCAAGCTTCTATCATTGTGAATGGCGTCACTTAACTTCATCGAAGCCGAAGAAGTTTAAACAAACACAGTCTACTGAGAAAGTCATGGCAACCATCTTTTGGGACAGGAAATGCCTGCTTTTAATCAACTTTTTGCCTCATGGAACAACAGTTAACTCGGACAGATATTGCGACATTAAGAAAACGTGCGATCCAGAACCGCCAGAAAGGAAGACTGTCCAGGGTGTAAGGATCCATGACAACGCTCGACTTCATGTCTCACACTAAACCTAAGAAATGCTGACAGATTTTGGCTGGACTGTTGTGCTCCCCCCTCTCTATAGTCCAGATCTAGCCCCAAGTGATTATCATTTATTCCCAAAATTAAAGGACCACTTGGGTGGCTTCATTGATGATGAAGTCAAGGAAGAGGTTACTCGATTCCTCATAGGATTGGCGGCAGAATTCTATTACATAGGGATAGAAAAGTTGGAGCATCATTTTCAAAAGTGTTTGGACAGAAACGGTGATTATGTGAAAAAAAAGCGTAAGTTTTAAGCTGTAAAATGATGTATTACATTAAGAACAAAAATAAAGCTGTCTATGTTTAAAAATCATGGGAACCTTATTTTATGAATTACTTCAAATCAATATATTTTATGGTTAACTTTTGGTTCTAACCTTAATTTAACTCTAGTTATTATTATTATAATACCTCAAGGATATTCAATATGATATATTAGGTAATTTTTTTCATAACTTATTTCAAAAAAATAATAATAATATATATTTTCCATTATTATTCACTTTAAAATATAAACATAAATATAGACTTGATTAAAGTATCGCTAATTATAATTTAGAATGAGGTTGTAACAATTTAAACACTTCAGGATTTGTGCCCCATTCACAAAGAGGGCCAATAGCCTATCTACGCAATAATTATGTAAACTGTGTACTACTTAGTAATAAGCTTGAGATGGAAAAAAATAATCTATTAATATTATATATTTTGCATATTAAAGGGTAACTCCAACAGCTTATCAAGCATTGATGTAGCAGCAGGATATGCTGGCCTTTCCGACTACAATGTTTATCAAGTTAGCTTCTTTCTCTATATTCATACTTATGCAGCTCCTGTTCTCGCATTCCTATTAAACCTTCATTCAGTTGTCAGCATTAGTAACAGGTAAGTTATTACTAAGGATAAATAATATAGATAACATGGATAGAAACTATTTTCATTGCTGAAATAATTCTTAACAATATTAGTTGAATTTTAAATTAATAAATTTAAAGATACCATTTCAACTTGCAATTATTACTTTTTTAACTAAGTTGATAATTATATTAAGCTCAGGATCAAATTCTATGAAAAACAAATATCTTGGGCAAAAACAAAATAGCCTCAAGTAACAGCAAAGAAAAAAAATGTATTACTCTGTTGCCCCAAACATTTACAGTTTTGAAAAACATAATCGAACACCAAAACAAATATGTAAATCTTCACAAAACTTCATTTAACAATAAAAAGTAGTACAATTTTTTAGTACAAACACTATTAAATAATAAATACTCATAAAATATGTAGTATTGCAATGAAAATTCTGCAAAATATGCATAAAAACGCTGCATACCTCAAACAAAAAGACAACTAACACATAAATCTTTGTTACACTAAATAGTAATTTTTCTTGACCAATGAGAAGGTTGATCAATGAAGGTGTGCCACAATTTTATATTCATCATATGTTAACAAAACTTGTAGATGACACATATTTTCATCACATTTCTGTCCCAAAATTTTCATAAGAAAGTTTGAATAGTTTTTTACCATATTGATTACGTTAATCTTTGAAAGGTATCAAACTGCACTTGGTTCAATATTCAATTGATTGTAAACGTCATGCATATTTAGACAAATGATATGAAACCTCAGATATTTTTCATCTCATTTATTCCTTAAAACAGTAATTTAGGTCTTTTGTAATGTTATAGTGACACAGTAATTATATACACTGTACATATAATAGAGATGTACAAAAACAATTATACCTGTTAGAAAATCTTCAGGAAGATGAAAAAATCATAAAACCCAATGGCAGTGCCGAAAAATTTGAAATTTTGAGATAAAGAAAAATAACCTCATTTCATAATACATACTAGACTTTTACAAAACACATTTTTTCATAAAAAAGCGCCCATTATTATACTTTATCACAATATAGCTACAAAATATCCAGTTAGGATATTTTGTTTGAAAAAAAAATGCTTTCTAATGCTAGAGGTAAACAGTGTCATAGTGAAATACAATCTGCTTATACCTTGTGATGATGTAAATGGTGGCCACTTCAATTGTCAACTTCATTTTGCTGATCAAAATCAAATGTTGGTGATGTTTCTATGTGAAAATTGGCTCTAACACAATATATCCCGGCCTCTGTTCACAAACAACCCAAAATCTTTACGAGCATCACTTCCAAAATGGCTTTATTTACATAAATCGTTTAAAATTCTATTTGACTGTTAAGTTGTAGTTTATCAAACCTTACACTTTAAGTTTTAAATTAAAATAAATATTAATTTGAATTTGGCTTAAATTTTTCAAAATTAAATTTTAAAATTTCAAAATCTACAGTATTGTAAGTTCTTGAGAATTTGGGAATTATGTCCCAAGTCGTAAGGTATAATCTAACTTTGTTGCAAACTGATTTATAAATATCTAATTGTATACATAGTTGTATATGATAACTTTATTTATAATCATTTGTTGATTGCATTTTCTTGTTAGATTTTTATTTAATTATGTAGCTTAGATATTTATCTATTGCTGTAGCCTACATACATTTAATTTACAACAAGATTTTTATCAATATAATATATTGATATCTTTAAGTGCTTCATACACTGACAACAGCTAAAACACTGAAAGCTACTTAGTTGTTATAGAATAAACATTCAGTGTTGATTTAGTTTTTGATAGGGTACGAAGCTCTTGATACTACATTGATAAAAAGTTTCTCACACATTTTTTTATAAATACTCCTAATAATGAAATGTGTGTACATTAAGAAATATTTAATGGCGTTAAAGGATGTTGCATTTGAACCACTATTTAAGATCTGACACGTTTAAAATCACTTTCTTCTCATTTAAATGTACAGTAATACCCCATACCTACGCAATGGATGGGACCGAGCGATAGCCGTGTAAGTCAAATTCGCGTAAGTCGGGGTATAATTTTACATACAATCAGATAGGAATCGTGTATGAATTAAATTCTTAAATACAACAAAAAACTATATCATATACAGACATATTGCAAAGAAGTAAGTAAGAGAAGTAATTTTGAGTTAGAAGGCTTCATAAAATCTAAAAAATTCGTTTGATGAATTGAAGATATTTTCTTCTCATGTAGAATTTCCTCGTAGCTCGCTAATTTTTTTTTTTTTTTTTTTTTTTTGTGGCAAAAATACACTTATTGTTGGAGTCTATGTCTTCCAAAATTTGTAAGCCTTGCTCAATTAATCTAAAGCATTTTGTCAAGTTTCTAACCGTCATTTCATTTTCTTCCTCAATTGGGTCTAAAAATCTGTGTTTTTAAGGTCTTGCTCTTGCTCCCGCATTTCTATGAGTTCATCAATTAATTGTCAGCTCCTGATTGTGTAAATCCAGCAGTTCTTGAACTTCATCATTATCCACTTCTAAATTGAGTTGTCTGGCAAAACTGACACCTTTTTCAATCACATCAGCAATTTCATCAGACTCTGGCACTAATTCCACTTGAGTTTCAGTGGCGAAAAAAATAGACACGCATTTTTCCAAACGACATTCAGAGTTTTTTGTGAAATTTCATTCTAAGATTGTCCAATGATTCTCAAAGCATCTGAAACATTGCATTGTTTCTAAAAATCTTCAACGGAGAGCTTGTTGTTCTGTCGCATAGCTTCATACAGATGCGCAAATGATCTTCTTGTGTAATAAGCTCTTAATAATTTGATGACTACCTGATCCATTGGTTGAAGCAAACTAGTTGTGTTTGGTGGCAAAAATATCACTTTCCCACGTGTCAAAATTAGTTAAAGTAGTAGGAGAATGGCCAGGTGCATTTGTCAATTAATACAAATTACTTTAAAAGGAATTTGTTTAGACCTACTTTAGATCGTAAAATTCAACTTGAGGTATGAAATGATGACCAAACCAGTTCTCAAAAAGGGGAGCTGTCACCCAAGCCTTCCGATTCGACTTCCAAATCACGGACAAGCTAGCTTTATAAATATTTATTAATGCCCTTGGATTTTCTGAGCGATAAACTATGAGAGGTTGCAACTCATAGTCACCAGCTGTATTTGCACCAACAATCACTGTCAATCGGTATTTGGCAGCCTTAAAACCGGGAAATATTTTCTCTTTATGTGCTATAAAAGTTCTTTTAGGCATTTTCTTCCAGAACAGGCCAGTTTCTCAGACAGCATGATTTAATGATACTTGGGAATCGATTAAGAAGGGGTAGTGTAAGTCGGGGTATTACTGTACTTAAAAAACATATGTAAAAACACAATGGAAGTCAGGTCAATATTTGTAAAGTATTAGCCTTTTCCAAATTTTGAGTATTAATTTTCAATGTATTTTCTTTTAGTTAAACCTGTTTATAAATTTATGAAAACACTACCTAATAAATCCTGACAATTTCATTCGCTGATATCTTTATTAGAAATTATACTTAGTGGTTGTTTCTCTATTGTCAACCATATGGCTTTTATTTATCACATTTTGTTTATGTTTGTTATCACATATAACATTTAGTTGTACTGTAATTTTTTTCTTATATCTAAATAACTAAAATCATAGTTATGCTGGGTTAGCACTGATTTTTATAAAACAAGTTATAAATATAGGTAATAACATTTTTTTTAACACTAATTTACTAACAATATTTTTAATTACCACTTTCTACATAAATGAATAAGATTATTGCCATTCCCATATGATAGCACACACCATACAATTAAGCATGTGAGAAACATGTATTTTCTAAATCAAATACCCGTATATTCATTGTTAAGCTTTGCCTTATATTTATTGTAAAAAGCAAATCTTAAACAAATCAGGCATAATTGTAATCATTTAATTGATTAATCTGTTGGTAATAAAACATGTTCACTTATATAATTTCCTGTATTAATTATTTGTTACTTCAATTAGCTTATGTCTCATTGTTTTTACAACTCAAATTACTACATTCTTTAAATGTGTGGTGCATTATATAATGAAATAATTGGTGAACCGATTTTTAATTGTTATTTGTGTGGTAGCAGGGTAAATAAAATGATTTAAAAAACTCTGTTGAATAATTAACACTTTCCCTATCATCAATTACTAAATCAATAAATTTGAATGTAGTAATGTATTTTAAGTTAAGAATATTAATAGCACAAACGTCAATATTTTTTGCTGTAAAATGGCTCTTTTACTTTACTATACTATGATTTAAATAATTATTTGTAACTAGAAACACTTGTTAATATGTAAAATATTTGCAAGTGTTTCAGTGAAAACTAGTAGCTCACGTGAAGATGACATCAACAAATATGAATTATTTGTAATATCTGGAAATCCACTTGCGATTATTTTTTTTTTCTTAGGTAACAGTATTAGAGACCTTTTCTGAGAATTTTATTATTTGTTATTTTCATTTAAATTACTTTTATCAATTTCCATATCTTGTAGTTATTTTAAAAATGTATTTACTGATAGATCATTTAAAAACTGAACACGAATATTAGTTATTAATTTCAATATGTTGTACCATATTTCTGATGAATTTAAACATGTACAAGGTCTGTTAAAAAAATATGCAGACTGTTTGAATTTTGCCGCTCTAGTTAGTTTCAGGAGAAACCCCTTGGTGTCGCTAGGTTCGTATAAATCAGCTGATTAAAACGCGGTATTTCAGTCGCAGATATCTTCATTTGTTGATGAGTACACGCAGTTTAGTAAAGAGTGTTTTTTTCGTTTGTCGGATTTTAAAATGGACAGCCTGAAGGAGCAACGAATTGCTGTGAAATTTTGTGTAAAACTAGGGAAATCTGCAACAGAAACATTTGCCATGCTTAACACGGCCTACGGCGATGTTGCCATGAAGCGTACTGCATGTTGTAAGTGGCATGAACGTTTCAAGGGTGACCGACAGTCGATTGATGAGGATGAGCGTCCTGGACGTCCTTCAACGTCAACTGACGACCCACACGTTGACAAAATCAACACCCTGGTGCGCGAAAATCGACGGCTGATGATTAGAGAGCTTTCCGAAGAGTGTGGGATATCAGTTGGATCTTGTTACAAGATTTTGACCGAAAAATTGAAGATGCACCGCGTCGCTGCGAAATTTGTGCCACGCCTGATGACCAACAACGAAAAAGCCAATCACGTCCGGGTTTGTCGGGAACTGCTTGATCGTTCAAATGAAGATGAGAACTTTTTGTCAAGAATTATAACCGGTGATGACATTGAAACGAAGGTCCAATCATCCCAATGGGTGAGTCAAACGTCTCCAAGACCCAAAAAAGCTTGCCAAGTTTGGTCGAATGTGAAGGTGATGCTGACAGTTTTTTTTTGATGCTGAGGGTGTTGTTCACTACGAATACCTCCCTGAAGGCTCTACAGTCAACCAGATTACCTACATTGAAGTACTGAAACGTCTGAGGGACGCCATCCGAAGCAAAAGTCCAGAACTGTGGAGAAGTGATAACTGGTTTTGCCATCACGAGAACGCTTCAGCTCACTCAGCACTCAGAACTCATGAGTTTTTGGCCAAACACTCGATCACTGTTCTTTACCACCACCCCCCCATACTCACCTGACCTTACTCCTTGTGACTTTTTCTTATTCTCAAAACTCAAAAAACCAATTCGTTGCTCCTTCAGGCTGTCCATTTTATAATCCGACAAACGAAAAAAACACCCTTTACTAAACTGCGTGTAACTCGTCAACAAATAAAGATATCTGCAACTGAAATACCCCGTTTTAATCAGCTGATTTATACGAACCTAGCGACACCAAGCGGATTCTCCTGAAACTAACTAGAGCCGCGAAATTCAAACAGTCCGCATATTTTTTTAACAGACCTCGTATTAATTTTATCTTTAAATGTTGAACATGGAATCATGGAGTGTTTGTGTAAAATCTTCAGGTAATAAAATGAATGTGCCTACAAAAAGTCTCTCACTATCTTTTACATATTTGACAGTTACATCTAATGCAGTTACATCTAATGCCTCTAAAGTATGTTTATGAGCCACTAAGCATTTGCCCCAAATAGTTTTTAACATGTTTGAAGAGCTTTAGCCATATTTAAACGTTCTTTTTTAATATTCCAAACACCAAGTTGATTTTTGTCCTGACAATAGAAAACAATAAATTTCTTCTCATTAAGCCTTCCCTATAAATATTATAACCCATTTACTGTTGGAATATTATAATGGCCAGGATGTTCATTGTAAGGCTGTTTTTCTGCTTTGAGAACCACAGTTGTTTATTTTTTTTAACTTAAGAGCATTGAAATGTAGACATTATTTATCCATTTCACCTAATGATTACATTTGAATGGTAACCATAATTATTATCTGATTTATAATGTAATTGAAGACGATGAAATGAAGATTATGTGAATGCACGTTGGAGGTCCACTTTTTGGAGATACTAAAACATTTGCTTGACTAATAGATTTGTATTCACATGACAAAATTCTTTCTTTTTATGAAAAACTTAATTTATTAATTTTGATGATATAGACTAATTAATTGAGGGGTCCCAAAAAATAACTATAGCCATTGGGCAAGCGGGTTTGAACTGCCCGAAGCACTGCTACCTTAAGGTATATTGTACTTAAATTAGATTTGATCAACTAACGAAATTGTTTTCAACCGTTTTAATTTGGTTAACATACTGTTTCACCTATCCTATCCTCAACAAACCTTCCAGTGTTTATTTAATTACTATTATTTGTGTGTGCAGGGTCTTTGCTTTTTACTTTTGTAATAATTCCGAAATGTGTGTGTTTGGCATGGATTAATACAAACATAACCCCTATCTCACTTCATTGTTTACAATCGTGTTTTACCTTCTCTTTCAAGTAATTACTTATGCCCTATGTTAACAAAGTTTGCAATTTTTTTTGTATTTTATTATTATTAGATTATCTTGTTCTAATTTTATTTGTTAGGTTATTTGATCCAACAAATTTCCTAATGCATTCTTTCCAGTTCAGAATCTTTTTTATATGTTGAAACCTTTTCTAGGCTTTCAAATTAAATTAGTTTTAATTTAATCTAACCAGTCTCTTAATGAATTTCTCCGATTTCACATTTTGTGTGAGTTATTTCTAATCTATTCTTCCAATTCTTAAACAACATTATATAGCCCATTCTATAAATGTTACAATATATATATATATTTAGGTTAGTTTTGGTTGGTAAAGATTATTTAGATTTTTTGGACTAGGAGACTGACAGACTTACCTTGGTAAGAGTCCACACTGTAGTCTTGAAATAGAAACACATAAAAGCACTTAAACAATGATATATTTCAACCACACGGTGGTCTTTGTCAATCAAAGAGAAAACACAAAAAGAAATATGGGAGAATGAAATAAATAAATACAAGTTGTAATCACAGATTGTGTAGAGTAGAAATCAGATGTCACAGATGCACAGATTAAAGAGATATATATATATATATATATATATATATATATATATATACATATATTGTTTCCATGAGCATATGAGTGATTATAGTTTATATAAGTCTGTCAGGGGAAAAGGCTATTAGGGGGAAAAAAAAAAAAAAAAAAAAAAAAAAAAAAAAAAATGAATGGGTTTATCTGATGTTGAGGTTAGGGGATTCTCTGGACTTGGTATACCACTGGTATGATAGTTCCCACCTTCTCAGTTCTGAGGGATTGCAATCAGGGGGGAGTGATTTAATATATATAGATTTTTTGGACTAGGAGACTGACAGACTTACCTTGGTAAGAGTCCACTCTGTAGTTTTGAAATAGAAACACATAAAAGCACTTAACCAACTTATATTTATTTTATTTCATTCTCTCATATTTCTTTTTGTGTTTTCTCTTTGATTGACAAAGACCACTGTGTGGTTGAAATATATAATTGGTTGTGTTTCTATTTCAAGACTACAGAGTGGACTCTTACCAAGGTAAGTCTGTCAGTTTCCTAGTCCAAAAAATCTAAATAATCTTTATCAACCAAAACCAACCTATATATATATGAAGTTATTATTATTAATTGTAAATAATTTTTTTCACAACCAAGTGCAATAATTTTACCTTATGTGATGAGGCACCTTTAGGTCACTTGACCATTGGTAAAAAGAAATTTCGAGAAAATTAATTCAGTGATTCGACAATGGTCAAGTGACCGAAAGGTGCCTCATCACATAAGGTAAAATTATTGCACTTAGTGGTGGAAAAAATTATTTACAATTAATAATAATAATTTTATAAAGTCAGTGTAACGGAAAAATAATGGACAATGTGAAATATCACTATATATATATATATATATATATATATATATATATATATATATATATATATATATATATATATATATATATATCATATAAGTCTCCTAGTCCAAAAAATCTATATATATTAACAAAAAGTACGATAATTACAAAAAGTACATTATCGTAATTTTCATTCCTGATGATGTTGGTACTGTTTGCCAACGAAAAGCTTTGGACATAAATTAATAAATATTCTTGTATTTGAATAACGTATGTTGTTTTAAAATATATATATATATATATATATATATATATATATATATATATATATATATATATATATATATAGATTTTTTGGTCTAGGAGACTGACAGACTTACCTTGGTAAGAGTCCACTCTGTAGTCTTGAAATAGAAACACATAAAAGCACTTAACCAAGCACTATGTGTTTCTATTTCAAGACTACAGAGTGGACTCTTACCAAGGTAAGTCTGTCAGTCTCCTAGTCCGAAAAATCTAAATAATCTTTACCAACCAAAACTAACCTATATATATAATTCTTAGATTTCAATTTAAGTGACTGAATGCTCTGTAAGAAAAGTAATTAGCATTTTAGCATTTTTAATGCTCTTTTTAAGAATAACAACTTAGTTCTCACCATCCAGGCTGCAAATGTACCATTTATACCACTCTTAATTACCAAATAAATGTAAATATAACCTCAATGGTTCTTAAGTTATAGTCAAGCAAACGGTTTTATATAATAATATTTTCGTGATAAACTTGATTCCTTTACTAGTTAATAATATAGTATTTGTAATACATATGTTTCTTGATAGAAATTGGAGAGAAGAAGTTACTAAATGTTTGACTACTATCACCTTACAACAGATGCTTCATATTCTAGTGTATCACTGCTTCATCACATCACAGTGTTATCACTTATTTGTATGGACTGTGTTTTCTCCTAAACTACTATATTTAGCTTCACAGACAGTGTTGCATATGTTTTTAGTTAATATTACTCAACTACTATGTTTCTTAAAATAAAACACAAAGTTTATAATTTGATGTTTGTATCTTTTTTATGTTGTCCCTAAATATTTTAAAGAATCTTTTGACAAACAGTATGTGTTCAACAAATTGAGTGGTAAACACATACATACTCCTCTATGATATTAAAAACTCCCAAAGGCTAATGTTGAAAATTGGTTTTTCAAAATAAATCTAGAAACCTGTTTACTGGAAGATCATTTTAATAGGTTACTGGTTCGAAATTTTGGGTCGGATTTATGAATTGTCATTATGTTCCACCGCTAAGCTATAAGGTAAGTGGAGAAGAGAACAGTTAATCAAGGCACACAACAACATATACTGGTAAGTGGGACAAACTAGCTCATTGTCCCCAAGCAGTAATATTCTATGGCATTAGTACCCAGTATATATAGTACTACCTTATGTGATAGTTATCATTCATATAGAATTTCTTTAATGGAAACGTGGCATGAAAATTGGGAAGGTGTCAGAGGTCTAAGGCTTTGAATTGATGACTTTGAGCTACAAACCTCATTTCAACAGAAACAGTCATTCATTGCTAGATGTCACTTGTAGCTACTGGCTGGGAGAGAGTCTGACGTCTCTAGCGTCGGCTGAAGACCAAGCCGGCCCATATCGAGGAGTTGAAGAAGAAGTATTTCTTCTGGGACTCCGAGGAAGCTAACGAAACCTGTTCTGAGCTGATCCCGGACGACGAGCTTGCTACATCATTCAAGGAAATTACTGAGCTCATTCTAGCTCCAGGAGTCTGTGTCCGGGACAACAATTTCGCAGATGACCACATCAAACTCTACGAAGACCTTATGAGAGACGATGTGGAAAAAGAGCTCAGGACTAAACGCCAGTGGCGGAACAAGCAGCGGGCATGGCGAAAGCAACGACGGAGAGAAGCGGAAGCAGCCTCCCTAGTTAAATAAGATAGTATGATAATATGACAAAAAAAATAGTCAAATATTACTATAGTTTATGAAAATGTTTTTAATTTGTAAAAAATAATTCTTGAAGATTTTTTTTTTTGAGTTAATTTAACACTAGCTGCCATGTCGGGCCAATTGGCCAGACAGTCCAGTAGGCTGAACCGAATACCATCGGGCCACTAGGCCTGACATTATTGTCTAGTAACGTTTTATGTTTATTTGTACTATTCAACCAGTGTTACTACTTTTGAAAAAATTAAAGTACAGTATTAAACAACAGCCTTCACACTACTTACAGATATATTTAAGATTGTTTTTGTGTGATAGATAAATGCCGACGGCTTTTTAAACATGTTGTTTTAGGAGCTTTTCATCGAGATTAAAGGCCCGACACACATATTTGTTAACAATTTTAATGAAGGTAAGTTGATTATTCCAATCAAATATATTAGTTCATTGAAAGATGTTTATCTTTATATACTTTCACAATAAAATAAATAATTTTTAATGACGTATTATACTGATTTTCACTATTGTTTTCAAAATTTCACAAAAGCTAAAAAATAAGTCAGAAATATTGACTAAATATTTATTTGTATAATAATTCTTACAAAAACTGTCTTGGTTAAAGTTAAGTAAAAATGTTGGTAGTCTACACTTAGATAAACTTGTCCTTACTAGGAAGTATATTATAACGCAAATTCCTTAAAAAGTAAATTACCAAGTTTCAAAACTTTTGCTTGTTTTGAATCTTGTACAATATTTGTCAGACCTGAAGCATTAATTATCAGAGAATATGTTTACACTTCTGTTCTATATACAAAATATTTATAAACTCACAAATCAATCATATGTGACATTTACATCTCTTCCTGATAAGCGCCAAAACACTTTACTCACTAGTCAGCTTATTATGTGGGTAACCATAACATGAAATTTTGGTTTTGTTGTATATTGTTTACACACAAAACAAAATAAAATATTAAGAGAGTGTTGCAGAGATAAGAAAATATAAATACCTCAAAAACAATCACGGAGTTTATACAGGTATCATTTGTGCTATACAAAAACTATGTCGGGTTAATTGACCGGACACGTGTTTATGTATATATTATGATAAGAAATGGGTTTTTGTACTTAGATATGATAGGGGAACAAGAAATAAGTACACAATATTAAAAAAATAGGCTTCAAATATTTTGGCAATTCTCCGAGAAAACGCCGATATTGTGCCCGGCAGCTAAAGTGTTAATAACCTATACTAGCTAATTTAAAATGTAAACAAATTAATATTATTTTCTCTCAGACTGTAGAAAAATTGTTAATTCATATTATTTAGATAAGGTGTTTTAATATTAATTAAAGTGGTTGGCTTTTATATGGGGTGTTTTTGATACATAATATCAAGTATTACACAATTATTTTGAAATAGTAAAATCATAAATAGTTAGATATTTAGTAAAATCATAAGTAAATTTCCTTGATATATGTAAATGTGTCATTATAAAAAAACATGGTTTTTTTAGGAATGGGCGGATTCCTAAAATTTTTTATTACGATTCCGATTCCAAAATTTTTGTTCTGATTCTCAATTCTTAAGTTTGTTCTCGATTCATTCAAGTTATATAGGTGTACTTAATATTCTCTAATAATAATTTAGTTAACATCTTGGTCATATGGAGAAGCCTTTTGAAAGTTCCGTTGAACTTGCAATGTAATAGACTATGCAAAACATTCATCCAAAATTTATGAATAGAAATTTTTAAAAGCATGACAAACATATTGGATGAAAGTGACAAACAAACGAGCCAGAAATGCTTCTGATCATTTTCGTTGTTGCGTCATAAATATAATAATATATTTGTTATCTCAAATCGGCATTTGCTTTAATCGTTTAATTCATTCAGAGCAACTAAGACATATTTGATAATTAATTATTATTCCAATGAATTACACTACATACAAATTTTAACAGTTATAAAAACAAGAATTGGAATCAGCACTTTAATCAATGGAGAATTGAGTTTTGACAATTGCTTGATACCATTAGAATTGACGGTTCTTGGGATTGATAATCAGAATCGACCCATTCCTAGTTTTGTTTTGTACATATTTTGATTGAAAATTGAAATTAAAGGTTTTTTTAGATTTTTAAATAATTTTCTAAATAATGAAATATTAATTGAAGATTGTCAGATGTATTGATTAAATTTATCATATTTTTTTATATATCAATAATTTATTTTGAATAAATTATATGGTAAATATTGTGAAGCCAGAAATAGAATTATTAAATTATATTTCAAATAATTTTATTTTTATTTTCAACAAAAGAATGGATAAACAAATATAAAGATATCATAAGGTCAAAATCAATTTTAACCTGTAGTAAGAAGAAAGTGTAACTTTAGAACTTCATTTTTTATTCAAGAACTTGTTTAAATTATAGCACCACATAAGTATTTTTTTTTTTTACGTAAAGGTTATATGCATTGTTTGATTCATTTTAAATATTTTAAATATTTTGTAGCTTATGTTTAATAGATTTGCTTTACAGCAGGAGTCGGCAACTTTTTTGTACTTATGTTCAATCTAACATGGCTGTAACGACTGCAAATTATAAAATAATCATGAATTTTATTATATTTTCTAATTTTAGATCAGTAATGTAACTGATTTTAATACAGTACAAAAGGTGACTTCAAGTAACTGCTATTAATGGATTTTAAAAGTAATTTTAATAAAATAGGCTATTTAATTCCTGATTACAAATCTGACAATTTACTAACTTAACTTCGACAAATTCCTTTATTAATTTTTTTTAAGTGCTAAAATAATTAATTAAAACACATGCATTTAAAAATTACCAAAATTGTACTGAAATAAAACAAGAAAGTAATAGCATGGTTGTTATTTTAAGTATATTTTATACTTACATTTAAGGAATCTTTGGTGGTTACTTCACAAGAAATGTGATTAAGTAGTCAAACTCTTATAAAATTAGCTTTCTAAAAACAATTGATTACTATAGTTTTCTTAACTTATTTTAAACCACATATACTCTATGAGATTGCACATGATACATTTATAGATTTAATAGTGTCACTGGCATTTTAATAACAACCATACAAAGTAAAATATAATAGAATACAATTTTTTTATACAAGTGTTTAAAATTGTACCCTGATTCAATTAGAATTGATACTGTGTCGAATTTCTCCAACCAGATACTTTAACATAACCAAATTCAATTCTTTCCTAATTTTTAAAGCTTGCCATCAGGCCACTTAGACCTTATCAAAAACAAGTTTGCCCATTGCTTTTTCTAAAGTTAATGTCTTTAGTTCCAATAAACCACAATTATCAGGTCTTTTCTTCTTAAAATATCACTTAATGTATTTTTTTCAACTTTTTTTTTAATAGCCTTACACTTGACTTTTCTTTCTTTTCACACTTTACCTTAACAACTTTTTCTTTTATTGTGTTTTATGTTTGTTACAAGACAAACACAATCTTATTGAAATATACTAACTGAAAAAAACACTGTAATGTACTTATGAATTTTATACATACAGTAACACCCAAACATGAAATACATGTTGTACACTGTAGTGTAGTGCTTTGTAAAAACAGTACAGAGAATTGTTATTTCAGACCATTTCACCCCCAAAACTTGTAAAAAATAAATACAAAAAATGAAAATGCAGGCTTTAAAGCTGAATAATTTATATCACTTTAAATACATGTTGTTATTGTTTTTACTGTGATACACAATTTTTAAATGTAAACTTAACTTAAAATGTTATGCATTTGTTAAGGGAAATATTCAAAGTGCAGATATCTTGAGAAAGAAAGGGGTAATAATTTATGTAAATTTAATATTATTACAAAATATATATATATGTGTGTGTGTGTGTGTGTGTGTGTGTGTGTGTGTGTTATGTTTTATTTTGTGTAAGATTTTTATATTAATGTTCTGTTATTTCCAGGTATTTTTAGTCATGATGCTCAATATCTGTGTGATAAAAATCAGCAGAAAGATTGTTGCAACAGTGATTTTCTTATGCTTCATATTTATGTTTGTACAATGTTTGTACTGTCATGTTACTAATACAGAGTCTCTTCTGTGCAGTAACTTCTTCACTACAGCATCTTGCTCCATCATCAGTTCAATAAATACCATATTGATTGTATTTAATAAGTTTATTTTCAGAGATTTTCAACAAGTAAGTTTTCTTTATTATCAAAAATGTTTTTAAACTTTTTATTCTCAACTAAATTTTAAACTATGCATAACATCTTAACACTACAAATTTTGTACATAAAAAATAAATCTTCATTACCCATGACTGAAGCGCTCATGTGAAAATTAGTCACTTTCTTTTTTTTTTACTCCAATTACTGCTATCTAGAAATGAGTGGGATTCATCAGAACTTTCTTGAACCAACAAGGTTCAACGCAATTTGAGCCCTGTCTGTTAGCAATGGATAAAGAGGTAACACTTCCTATTTCCGTTTGTAGCCACCATAGGTTGTCAAGTGTCATGGTCATAACAATAGAGTACAAAACGATAGTGATTGAACTACAGAATTTAGCAAGCGTATTCTTGTTCGGAGTGTGTACTCGGCGACTAGTCTACATCTAGAACTTATAGTTACTAACAGGAAAATTAAAACTGTGTTGGCCCTTGAAACTCACTGAAGTAATCAGTTTGACCCCAAGACTGAAAAGTTTGGAAACCCCCACTTTAGAAGTACTAGGTTCCAACTGATCAAGGTGTCATGTAAAAGTGCTGTCTTTTCTAATGTAATATCCATGCTGCAGCCTACCTAGCTCAGTTTCTGGTCTTCAGTCTTCCTTGTCACTCTCTTCTGAACCAATATACTTGTTTTCACCACTTTTACTGTCATTTCTTTCTTTAATTAAATCAATCCATTCTCTACCTGCATTCAATACTTCTAAAACATTTTCATTGTCACTTTTGGTTTCTGAAAGCCCACACAAAAATTATTCGTGCTACATTCGGAAATTGTTCACCTATCATATACTTGGTGTGTAGTTTATACAGAAAATACAAACAAATAACTAACAACATAAAATGTTAAAACTTTTTTATATATAAAAAAAGTTACTGAATGTAAGTTATTGGATGGATTATTATATAATCCAAGGGAAATTGAAAAAACACGAATATTCGATGCTTCAGTTTTTAGCATTTCTCAAACCTGTCAGCAGTGTTTTTTCAAAAGGCCAATTTGAAAATATCAATTTTTAAGAAATTATTTTAATTTGTTTTAACTAAGAGGATTAAAAAACGTTAACACTTTATTCATAAAATAGATTAATTAATTTAATCACTTTTCTAATCCAAAGATTTGGGTAATTTGAACCACGTTTTCTTGCATGCACTTTACCACTTACACTTATTGTAATGTATATTTACCAACAATCTTATTGGTTTTTTGGCGAGCCAGATTTTAGAGGTATAGAGCCTACTTCAATTTCAAGTGTATAGAGCTGAGGTTAGGTTTATGACAGTGTGTATTTTATTGGTCCCTCAATATTAACAATTAATATTTTATTCTTTGTTTTACTGCAAATAATTGTTAGGAGTAAATTACAGCTTTATGTTTACCAATAAAGTAACTACCATACTTATGGTCACTGATTCATTTTTAAAAAAAACTCAGCAAAAAAGTTTATGTTTGCATTAATTGTACATTAAAATAAATGTAAGTGAGATGTGCATATTTAAAAAACCATTTGAAAACAATCGTTATAAATATGTAAAAAATTAAAAAATATTATTATTAAAATGTTAAAAAACATAATTAATCACCGGACATAATGGAATACAAAATTCAAGAGTTATGAATTTACACTTTAAACACCACAAATGAGATAAGCTGTGTAAAACTACAATAGCATATTAATATGAATTATAATAACTTGGAGCAACTGTGGTCTAATTTTTAATTATATAAAATTTCTTAAATCAAAAGAGTTTTATTTATGTCCTGATGTACATTTCGATTGCAAAACAATCATCTTCAGAGGATATTACTACAAGACTAACTTCTTTGAGAGAAAGTCTTGTAGTAATTTCCTCTGAAGATAATTGTTCTCCACTCGAATTGTACATCAGGACATAAACAAAAAGTGTCTGTGGTTTAAGAGGTTTTATTTATTTATAATTAATATAATAAAACATTGAAAGGTACATTTACACTTGGAAAACGTGGATAAGCATGAGGCAAACTGTTTTTGCTTATTTCCCTCCAAAATAGCAACATCAACTGAGGCATCTGAATCACTGTCAGTCGCTTTCTTTTACTACCTTCTAAATTAACAATTTCATAATCATCTTCTTTACCACTTATTTTTACACTATCATTAAAATAAACAGCAGACATTAGCACAAAATTACATTAGTAAACACAATGACAACTTGTAGGCCTGTTGAACTCAATTGACCTGAAGGAAGTAGAGGTACTGGAGAAAACGAAGAAACTACAGTGAGATAACGATGCAATTGAGGAAGATCGGGAAACTAAAATTTGTGGAATAAGTAAAATCGAATTAGTCTGGCTTAGCATAGCACTTGCACGAGACAACTTGGGTTAGTCCACTAAGTGATTAAATAAGCATTTTAGTTATTAATTGTATTTCTAGTTTGTATTTAAAGTAATAATTAAATGTATTCCTATGTTTTAATAGCTTTGGAACCATTTGAACTTTGAAACACTTTTTTTATTGTTGGGACAAAGTCTATTTTTGTTAAGCCTGACAAGTTCAAGTCTAATAGAAGAAGAACATCAAGTTTGGTACTTTCTCTGGACTACATCATGTCTTCTGTTTATTCTACAGTCAAAAACATTTTTTAATTTCTTTTTTGTGGCCTTTGCCCATGTAGTGTTACGTAGATTAAATCAAACTGGTGATAAATGGGCTCATCTTCCAGATATTGGGGACTGGTTATCTCATAGTGAACAGAGCAATTTTATTTCATTCACTGTTATTTTAGGTAAGAAATTCAATTACAATACTTTATATAAATAATAATTGACTACTTTATGTATATTATTTATTAATAATTGACTACTTAATAATAAATATAGTTTCATTTGATTATTGAATATTCTTATTGCAATATTTGTAAATAAATTTTTGTTTTATATTTAAATTACCAAAACATAATTCACTGCTATTTAGACTAAATATGTAACAAATAATATATTTGTAGGATATATGAAAACAAATTTTTTAAGAATTCTTATAATAAAAATTAATTTTGTTTTGTTTTAGAACTATTTATAGTTTTATACTATTGACTATTTGATACTTCGTGTAATTTAAAAATTACCGAAATTTGTAAACAAAATTTTATATTGAAATCTTGTTGCTGTTCATGACAAGCTGGTTGTTAATCCTTATTACACTTTTGCTATTACTTGCAACCAGACTTTTTGTTAACTAAAAGTTGTTAAATTGTTAACTTACACTTGAAGGAAACATTTTCGTCTGACGACTTCTTCAGCCTCCAAGTCGTATGACTTCTACGAGAGGCTGAAGAAGTCGTAAGACGAAAACGTTTCCTCCAAGTGTAAGTTAAAAATTTAACGACTTTTAGTTAAAAAGTCTGATCACAAGTAATAGCAAAAGTGTAATAAGACAAAATTTTGTTTTTCATACTACTAGTAATTAACATTGACATAAAATCTTTCTTATGCACTACAAATTTCTTACTTTAATATCATTCTTTTCTATTTATTTTATTTTTTATTTTCTTTAAATTAATATGCTAAGCTTATTAAGTCTCAAGTCTTTTTGTTTTTTTTTTTTAATTTCTTAGGTCATGGCTTCACAGTTGAAATTTTTAGGCTTGGAGATTGATGCCAATGTATTATTTGTAGATATCTAAGTAATTAAATAATCCAGAATTATTTCTTTTCTTTTTTTATTATTTGTCGGATTAGGAATTCTTACAATTCTTTCCAAAGAATTTTTATTTTAAAAAAACCTATGGATTGGCAAATCTTATGGCTTTAGATTTTAAATTTCTGTAATTGGTTTAAGATAAATACTGTCTGTGATGTTTTTTTTTTTTACTAGATATAGAATATTGTACAAAATTATTTTTTAATTTAATTTTTAGCCATATTTTCCTTCAATGATTAGTGTTGGGAATGAATAAGTCTTAAGGAATCTGTGGGTAGATAATATCATAAACATGTATAAATTTACCTCAATGAGAAGCAGTGTATGTTATAAATTCCCTTAGTTAATTTATTAGCCCTTTTATCTTAATTTTCTATCCATTTTTGTTGATAGTGTATGCTATCCATTTACCTCAATGATTTAATTTATGATAACATTTAATTTTAACTGTTTTAATTTTTATTATCTAGTTACCATTGATAAAGATAAATAGTTTTTTAAGAAGATTTTTAATGGTTGCAATTTTCTGATAGTGTTCTAAGCTAGCATTAAGTTAGTGTTAATCTAAAGATTTTATAAAAAACAGTTATCTCCATAAGCAAGATATACATAGTATTTATTTTAATATCTTAGATTAATATTGATAAAACAATAGCTTGAATTAAATTACAGGGACTGTTAATTTCATTTCTTTATCAAGAAAATTGTTATAATAAAATACCAGAATGTGATTTGATTCATATGGTTGCAACAGTATAATATACCACAGCACAGTAAGTGTATAGTACCAGAATATGCATTTACTAGACAGCGATAACATTTTTTTTATTTTTGCCGTACTTTAAAAATTAACTACAATGTTTTGTGCATCATAAAATTAAACTTCCAGGAATAGGAATACAGAGCAGAAGTTAGTTGTTTTCCACAAAGTCATCTAGTTTGTATTATCAAGGATGTGAATTAAATTAAGCTGTAGAAAACTCTGATTCCTCTAAAGTAAACTAAATTAGTGTGCAAACCAAACGCAGATAAAATAACTTCACTTTTTATTGTTTCATTCTCAATATTGTAGATCTCTTAACCTTTTTAATTCTGATTTTTCAAAACTGTATTCAGTTATTTTTTTTTATGAACTTAAGTTGTGCAAAAATGTATTTGTTTGATAACACTAAAGCAAATTCTAAATTTATCTAGGATGAAGAAAACCTGATTTAATCATAATATATCTAAAACAATTTTTGAGGTGATATCCAAATAAAAGTTCTTTCATTATTTATAGTTTTAAACACTATAGTTTTTACCAGTTTTAAACTACTGAAAATGATTTTTTATCTGCCCATTAAAACAGATTCCAAATGTGGAAAAATCCATTCCAATTGTTTAGTGTGCTAAGCTAAATTTCATATTATTTACTTTTCCTAGAGCTAAACCTGTTTTTAATTTTAAGTCGATCAGCCATTATAGCTGTTATAACCTACAAGTGACAGGAAAGATTGTGAATATAAATAGAAATAATAAAAAAAAACATAAAAACCTGTAGTAGAGGATAAAGTGTGGATCATAGTGTAATATGTCCAGGTCTATATACGTGAAGACGTTTTGATCCTATCAAAATCATAAAGACTTATCTATTCTTTATACCCCCTTGAAAGAGGAATGATAAGAGATTGTAGATGATCTCACGTAGAAATAAAGGATATACAGTAATAATCCCCTGGTACTCCCAGTAGTGATAAATTATAAGATCATTTATCTGAAATAGGCAAGATCATTTACCTGTAGATATACTTCCAATGGGGTGCTCTTCACAGTTAAACATCTGCTGCACAAACTGTATACAGAGAGTGGGTAAAAGTATGGACACCCTGTAAAGGTTTGAGTACTTTTGTTGTAACATTAATTAATTAAAATGTTCAAAATGTTGGTAATTACACTAACGAGGTGTGTAAATTAAGTAATGAGACTGATTTTCTAGTGTTCGATCTGGCAATACTGAAGATGCGGCACATGGAAGGGAATATAAACATCTGATACACGTCCAGTGCAAGTTTGAAGACGCTAGAGTTATTGCACTGTACGTAGTGAATTTTGTTATGAGAAAGGTTTTTTTAGTGCGTTTTAAAAATAAGTGACATCAGTTTCAAACAATGGTGTGCTATCAGGTTTTGCTTCAAGATTGGGCACAGTGCAACGGAAACTCTTGCTAAGCTTCAGAAAGCCTGTGGAGATAGTGTTTTGTCGAGAGCCCAGGTTTTTCGGTGGTTTAAGGCATTTTCAGAAGGAAGAGAATTGATTGAAGATGAACCATGAAGCGGAAGGCCTTCATCTTCAAGAACCCATGAAAATGTCAACAGAATCCAGAATCTTGTGCGTTCAGATCATCAGTTGACTGTCAGAATGATCGGGGAAGAGTTAAATTTGACTCACACCACCGTTCATCAGATTTTGATTAATGAATTGGAGATGAGAAAAATCTGTGCAAAAATGGCTCCAAAAAACCTTTTGCAAGACCAAAAGGACATCGAGTTTTTGGCCAGTAAAAACATTCCTGTGGCTCCTCAGCCTCCATATTCGCCTGACTTAAGTCCATGTGATTTTTTTCCTCTTCCTGAAGTTGAAATTTCATCTCAAGGGAACTCATTTTGGGACAATCGAAAACATTCAAATAGCTGTAACCGACCAGCTGAAAGCTATTCCAGTATCAGAGTTCCAGCACTGCTATGAGGAGTGAAAAAACTGTCTTCAGCTCTGTGTGACTTCAGAAGGAAGTTATTTTGAGGGTGACAATATAGAATTGTAATTTTATTTGAATAAAAAGAATTTATATAATCAGTCTCATTACTTAATTTACACACCTCGTACAGTTAATACTAATTCCTTTTTTGTTTAGGTTTGGTGTTTATTTATCGCTGTTCATGGTTTATATCAAAGCCTATAACCCCCCTATGGCTAAGACTGACCATAAACATGTTAACTGTAGCTCTGTTGTCCTCAGTATATCTTTATAAAGTAGCTACAACAAATAACATGTATCTTCTCTCCTATCCAAAATCCAGGTAAGTTAGATTATAAATTGCAGTTTAATTCGATTTTTGTACCAATATATTGATTATTAAAATTGTTATTGCAGACGTGAGAAATATTTCTGTGGGAATTAAATGCCCAAATGCATGTAAAAAATAGAAAAGATTTTAAAAATATTCTTCTTATAGATATTGAATCCAGACCTCCGCTTTAATTGCAAAAAAACATCTTTCTTGGTCATGCAGACATACCTAAGACACAAAGATTTTTTAAAATGCATCCTGGAAATCCTCTTAAAATTTAGAATTTTGACAAAAATAACCTAACACTAAGACACAGGGAAACTATATAAACTATTTTATTTTATTTGTATATATAATTTCATCATTTTTACTGATATAAAAGCACTCAATGCCTTTAAGGAGACATTACAAACAATATTATACACAAACAATGCCCAAGCTTTACATCAGCAAAGCTACAACAATACTTAGCAGATAAACAAAAGAAGTTAAAAGTAACAATAACTACTAACCAGACTAAATAAATACCAGACACTAAATTGTGGTAAATAAATACTAACCAGACAGATTTCTTCACCAATGAAAGTATGTTTCACAACAATATGGTGTTGGACAGTTGCCTGACCATGGCAAGGTTGGAAACAGAAACCCTCAAGGATCAGTGAAGGATCAGTGACTAGTCAACTCCTCTTCAACATTGTGCTACACAATATCTGTGCCAACCTACCATCAGAGGTGTAGCATGCTATATTTGCTGATAACCTGACAATTTGATCCTCAAAGGGTAAAGTTGTTGATTCAGGCTGCATTGGAAAAAGTTGCAGCATGATCCAGTAAGTGGTCTCTTGTGATATCGCCATCAAAGTCAGACTGTGAATTTTTTACTCGAAGGAAGGTGTATGTGAATTATCCCTATTCCCTGAGCATTCATTAAAGCAAACTGAGAGCAAACATCACTCCGAAACTATTGGGTATAAATCTTGACTGCAATTTGAGATGGAAGGACCATAATGATTATGGCTTCAACCAGAGTGTGAAGAGACTCGGTGTACTGAGAGCAGTGGCAAGCTGTACCTGGAGAGGTGACACCTCATGCTAAAAACTTTTATATACCTCTTACATCAAATCAATGTTCACATATGGCTGTGAAGTTTGGGAACCTGTAGTGACAACCATATATGGAAGCTACAGCTGATTCAATCCGCTGCTCTCCATATATCACTGGGATACCCAAAAACAACACTAGTATCAACAATGGAAGTAGAACTGTCCATTGAACCCAATGATCTGTACGTAAAGAAGATAATATGGTAGGTATATAGGGATCAAAGCTCTGCTCTTACTGAACATTCTGCACAAGGAGTCAACTATCAAGCAGTCTTTCGCTTTTAAAACTAAAGACCTACCTCGGGTACTCAAGGGCGCAGTTCCACCAGAGCCCATCCCTGCGTGCTTCGAGTGTCATCCAGCTACAGAAACGGATGTTGCCTGCAGTCTTGGATCTACTGGAGGGAGCTTCCAAGAAAGAACACCCTGAAGAGCTCAAAAAAAAAATATGGAAAAGATCCATAGTTCCAACATTATGTCAGACTATAAACAGATGAGTCATTGGATCTGCATCAAGAGAAGTCTGTTGCTGTAGTGTTCAATGAACAATCAGGAAGAAGGTACTACATTCCATTGAATGTTGGACTACTGTTGGGTCAAGTGCATTTGCATCCTCACAGATTCGAGATCTATTCGAATGCTTTCCTTTCAAAAGTTCACCTTGTGTAACTCCCATATTTTGCAAATTAACACACTTTAAAAATTTTGTGCATGAAATAAAATTGTATTCTTTAAGAATAGTTTATTTATTCATGAAACAAATATTAACGTTTTCTAATGAAATTCTATTCCCCTGGACATATTTTCATAAAATATTCTTACTCTACATTAACTCCTTAGTCTGTAATGTTTATATTTCTCCGTTTCCATAATATACATACATTTTAGTTTTTTAAAAAATACATATTGTAAATTAATTATTAAATATGATGTTAATTTTTTTTTCAATTACTCAAAGTACTAAGTAATATTTTGTATTATCTAAACTTGAAAATCTAATGAATTTCAGGACAACAATGTTTCTAATTAGTTACTTTACCTCTCTTGTCATTATTTTGAGCATTTGTAGTACTATAACTGTATGAAGCAACTGTGGCGTAATGTTTATTTTTAAATAAATAAAACCTCTAAACCACAAATAACATTTATTCAAACCTTATGTACATTTCGATTGCCCAGCAATCATCTTCAGAGGTATTTAAAAAATACAACAAGTTTGCTGGGCAATCGAAATGTACATAAGGTTTGAATAAATGTTATTTGTGGTTTAGAGGTTTTATTTATTTAAAAATTTGTAGTACTATTATGATCCTCATTAAAACTAATACCTAGTCGAATTTCAGGTCAATCCTAAAAAAATATATTCGTTTACTTGGAAGGTTTTTAATCTAATATGAAACATTAGAGTACTGTGAATGGTCAGAACTTGACAAGTGTAAAATAACTAATTAAAAGAATTGTCTTTAAATTCATTACATTCCTGATTGTTTTACAAGACATTAGTATAAAATAAGTATCTAACTATATTTTATAAGCAAAATTATTTTCTATAAATAGAGTGGATTTTTTAATAGTACAGTACGGAACCTCTGATATCTGGATGTGATATGAAAATAAAGTAAAGTATTTATTCTGTAAGACACCTTGCAGTTGGGCCAGTCCTCTGGCTCTAGCTGTTGGCTCTTTGTTACTTCCCGACTCTGCCAGTTGTTTTTGAATCTCCATATCGTTCAGTTTACTTATGTTCTACAGGATTTTGTGTAATTAGGTAATCTACAATATACTGTATGGCGGAAAAGCGGAAAAAACTGTGTTTCTATTTTGCCATGAGTTACTAACAGTTATAATCGTGGGTATTGATGCGGGAAGAAGTGTGTCCAAGTGCCTAAAGGACGTAGACTTACTAGATGTTGCTTTGTGGATTCCTTCAGCATGGTATGCAATCAGGCCGATAACGCTAATTAAATCATGGCAAAAACTATTGTATCATATAACCATGAGGGGATTGAAATTGTATTACACACGGAAAACCTTATTAGTGAAACAAATAAAGAACTTGTTGTTCTTCTCCAAAGTATTCCTGGTTGTAAGGACATGAACTTGTTGGCATGAATGAATGGATGAAAGAATACAAACCATGATGTATAGCCAAGGTTTCCAGGAATTTGACCACCTAATCGAGTACGTTGAACAACAAGACGAAAAAACAGCACCCGATCATCTACTCTTTCGAAGGTAGAGGGATATTTCATCAAAGAAAAGTTTTCAATGAAACAAGAAAACCTCTATTACATCTATTTTTTTTTACCAAAACTTATAATATAGATGTATATGTACAGTATGTATTAAGGAACTGTACATACAAGCATGTAACTAAATTGCACAAACAGTTCTACATTGCTATTAAAATATAATTAGAATCTTCAATAAGATAACTTATTGATAATAAGGTAACTTATTTTTAAAAACAATCGCACATCTAGTTCCAAATGGAATGGTTGGGATTATGTAGTACAAATGTACATTATTACATAACCCTTCCCATATCCGGATTTTTTGTTATCTGGATATGGGCTAATGCCACATTCATCCATATATAAGAGGTTTTACTATACTACAATTTTTATTATTTTAAAGGTTTTCATTATAACTTTGAACCTAATTTCAATTTATTGTTTCAGAGGAAATTTTGAAGTTAATTTGTTTTGGACACTCTTTTGGATTTTACTTATCGCTAAGTTAATATACATTAAATGGAATGTACGGAAGAAGACAGATATTAGCTCTAAGGAATTAAGGCAATGCATTTGTAGCATTTTCATTGAAAGTTGGATGCTTATGTGTAGCATATTACTGCGCCCATACAACATTCTGCTCTTACCTGCACTTCACACGTTTAGCCTTGTCTTAGACAACCAATCAAAAAAAAACAAAACATTTGCCATGCACTCGACAATTTTACATCATTGGCTGGGGATGCTTTTTTTCTTTTATCAGGTTTGACTTAGTTGATTTTTATGTCTAACTTTAATGATTTTTTAAATAATTATTTCACACATTATAAACAAAATCAAGACAAGAAAAAGGATAAAATCACAAGAATTGGGTCATGTAATCTGAATTTGGCCCTATAGTTGGTCTGTTTTTTTCTGTACGTGGTTTGTCTGTTGTACATATGCTATTAACTTCTGTGTTTGACTTTATATGTAACAAATCCGAATAGTTCAGCAGATGACATTCCCACCGTCAATATAAGTTATAGAACCAATAATATCTTCTCCTGCCGAGTCCCTTGCTAATCTCAATTTTTCTAGTTGAACTATCAACTGAAGCATCCTGTATTCACTATACCTCATAAGGTGGTCTAGGAATTCTGGTATTCAAGTTTTCTTTTAATAGTTATTCCTACTCCTCCCTCCTCACCCGACCGACATATTACGTTGTTGATGACATTTCCAATCCCAGATATTCACAGTATATATCTATATCACCACATTTTAAAGCCTTATTTTATTTATAAGCTTCACTCATTATCTATATTTTTATTCAACTCAAGAATTATCTTTATTAATTTTTAATTTTGTTTAAACTGACAATGAATAATTAACTGTGCTTCAAACATACTAGGGTAATTCATAAAATAAGGTTCCCTATGCTGCTAAGAAAGAATGTGGTGTGCTAGGAGAAATGTGGTAAGACTGTCTTACTTATCAACTCCCTCTATTTCTGTCCCCACCACTCCTGGCTCGCTACATTGCTCAGTACCGGGTTAGCCGTCTTCAAAGATGGAGCTCCCTATTGCTGTTACCGCCAGTTGCGAAATTCGTGCAGTGATACATTTTTAAATGCAAAACGGATTTCACCTATTGACACTTATTGTCAGTTAATCGAAGTTTATGGGGAAAAGTGTGTATCTGTTCAACATGTTCGCAGATGGTGTAGAGAATTCAGCATGAAAATTCATGATGAAGACCTTCGGTTTCAGGCGGAAGGCCTTCAGTTTCAGGCGGAATTGTTGATAAAGTTGAAAGAATATTGCTTGAAGATCGGAGGATCACCATTAACGAACTTCCTTTGCGTATTTCTGAGACTTCCAACACCACAATTCATAACATTTTAACCAAAAAATTAGGCTATCACAAAATGTGTACATGGTGGGTACCTCAAATGCTTACAGAAATCCACAAACAGAAACATGTCGAGTATGCCCAGCAGTTTTTACAAAAATGTGAAAACATCAAAGAAGAATTCTTGGATTCCATTGTTATAGGTGATGAAACATGAGGGTTTCACTTTACCTCCGAAACCAAGCTTCTATCATTGTGAATGGCGTCACTTAACTTCATCGAAGCCGAAGAAGTTTAAACAAACACAGTCTACTGAGAAAGTCATGGCAACCATCTTTTGGGACAGGAAATGCCTGCTTTTAATCAACTTTTTGCCTCATGGAACAACAGTTAACTCGGACAGATATTGCGACATTAAGAAAACGTGCGATCCAGAACCGCCAGAAAGGAAGATTGTCCAGGGTGTAAGGCTTATCCATGACAACGCTCGACCTCATGTCTCACACTAAACCTAAGAAATGCTGACAGATTTTGGCTGGACTGTTGTGCTCCCCCCTCTCTATAGTCCAGATCTAGCCCCAAGTGATTATCATTTATTCCCAAAATTAAAGGACCACTTGGGTGGCTTCATCGATGATGAAGTCAAGGAAGAGGTTACTCGATTCCTCATAGGATTGGCGGCAGAATTCTATTACATAGGGATAGAAAAGTTGGAGCATCATTTTCAAAAGTGTTTGGACAGAAACGGTGATTATGTGGAAAAAAAGCGTAAGTTTTAAGCTGTAAAATGATGTATTACATTAGGAACAAAAATAAAGCTGTCTATGTTTAAAAATCATGGGAACCTTATTTTATGAATTACTTCAAATCAATATATTTTATGGTTAACTATTGGTTCTAACCTTAATTTAACTCTAGTTATTATTATTATAATACCTCAAGGATATTCAATATGATATATTAGGTAATTTTTTTCATAACTTATTTCAAAAAAATAATAATAATATATATTTTCCATTATTATTCACTTTAAAATATAAACATAAATATAGACTTGATTAAAGTATCGCTTATTATAATTTAGAATGAGGTTGTAACAATTTAAACACTTCAGGATTTGTGCCCCATTCACAAAGAGGGCCAATAGCCTATCTACGCAATAATTATGTAAACTGTGTACTACTTAGTAATAAGCTTGAGATGGAAAAAAATAATCTATTAATATTATATATTTTGTATATTAAAGGGTAACTCCAACAGCTTATCAAGCATTGATGTAGCAGCAGGATATGCTGGCCTTTCCGACTACAATGTTTATCAAGTTAGCTTCTTTCTCTATATTCATACTTATGCAGCTCCTGTTCTCGCATTCCTATTAAATCTTCATTCAGTTGTCAGCATTAGTAACAGGTAAGTTATTACTAAGGATAAATAATATAGATAACATGGATAGAAACTATTTTCATTGCTGAAATAATTCTTAACAATATTAGTTGAATTTTAAATTAATAAATTTAAAGATACCATTTCAACTTGCAATTATTACTTTTTTAACTAAGTTGATAATTATATTAAGCTCAGGATCAAATTCTGTGAAAAACAAATATCTTGGGCAAAAACAAAATAGCCTCAAGTAACAGCAAAGAAAAAAAATGTATTACTCTGTTGCCCCAAGCATTTACAGTTTTGAAAAACATAATCGAACACCAAAACAAATATGTAAATCTTCACAAAACTTCATTTAACAATAAAAAGTACACAATATCAAGAGCACAGTGGTACAATATATTACAATAAAAATATTGAAAAGAACCCCAATACCACAAAAATAATCAAAAATAACAAATAAAACAAGTTACTTAAGATTAAACCCTTATGTACATTTCGATGACCATGTCATCATCATCAGAGGGTCTTGTTACAAAACACAATCTAGCACACAAGAAGTTACAAACTAGAATGATGTCATTCTAGATCATTCTAGTTTGTAACTTCTTGTGTGCTAGATTGTGTTTTGTAACAAGACCCTCTGATGATGATGACATAGTCATCGAAATGTACATAAGGGTTTAATCTTAAGTAACTTGTTTTATTTGTTATTTTTGATTATTTTTCTGGTATTGGGGTTCTTTTCAATATTTTTATTGTAATAAAAAGTAGTACAATTTTTTAGTACAAACACTATTAAATAATAAATACTCATAAAATATGTAGTATTCCAATGAAAATTCTGCAAAATATGCATAAAAACACTGCATACCTCAAACAAAAAGACAACTAACACATAAATCTTTGTTACACTAAATAGTAATTTTTCTTGACCAATGAGAAGGCAGTGTGCCACAATTTTATATTCATCATATGTTAACAAAACTTGTAGATGACACATATTTTCATCACAGTTCTGTCCCAAAATTTTCATAAGAAAGTTTGAATAGTTTTTTACCATAATGATTACGTTAATCTTTGAAAGGTATCAAACTGCACTTGGTTCAATATTCAATTGATTGTAAACGTCATGCATATTTAGACAAATAATATGAAACCTCAGATATTTTTCATCTCATTTATTCCTTAAAACAGTAATTTAGGTCTTTTGTAATGTTAGAGTGACACAGTAATTATATAGACTGTACATATAATAGACATGTACAAAAACAATTATACCTGTTAGAAAATCTTCAGGAAGATGAAAAAATCATAAAACCCGATGGCAATGCCGAAAAATTTGAAATTTTGAGATAAAGAAAAATAACCTCATTTCATAATACATACTAGACTTTTACAAAACACATTTTTTCATAAAAAAGCGCCCATTATTATACTTCATCACAATATAGCTACAAAATATCCAGTTAGGATATTTTGTTTGAAAAAAAAATGCTTTCTAATGCTAGAGGTAAACAGTGTCATAGTGAAATACAATCTGCTTATACCTTGTGATGATGTAAATGGTGGCCACTTCAATTGTCAACTTCATTTTGCTGATCAAAATCAAATGTTGATGTTTCTATGTGAAAATTGGCTCTAACACAATCAATCCCGGCCTCTGTTCACAAACAACCCAAAATCTTCACGAGCATCACTTCCAAAATGGCTTTATTTACATAAATCGTTTAAAATTCTATTTGACTGTTAAGTTGTAGTTTATCAAACCTTACACTTTAATTTTTAAATTAAAATAAATATTAATTTGAATTTGGCTTAAATTTTTCAAAATTAAATTTTAAAATTTCAAAATCTACAGTATTGTAAGTTCTTGAGAATTTGGGATCATTATGTCCTAAGTCGTAAGGTATAATCTAACTTTGTTGCAAACTGATTTATAAATATCTAATTGTATACATAGTTGTATATGATAACTTTATTTATAATCATTTGTTGATTGCATTTTCTTGTTAGATTTTTATTTAATTATGTAGCTTAGATATTTATCTATTGCTGTAGCCTACATACATTTAATTTACAACAAGATTTTTATCAATATAATATATTGATATCTTTAAGTGCTTCATACACTGACAACAGCTAAAACACTGAAAGCTACTTAGTTGTTATAGAATAAACATTCAGTGTTGATTTAGTTTTTGATAGGGTACGAAGCTCTTGATACTACATTGATAAAAAGTTTCTCACACATTTTTTTATAAATATTCCTATTAATGAAATGTGTGTACATTAAGAAATATTTAATGGCGTTAAAGGATGTTGCATTTGAACCACTATTTAAGATCTGACACGTTTAAAATCACTTTCTTCTCATTTAAATATACAGTAATACCCCGTACCTACGCAATGGATGGGACCGAGCGATAGCCGTGTAAGTCAAATTCGCGTAAGTCGGGGTATAATTTTACATACAATCAGATAGGAATCATGTGTATGAATTAAATTCTTAAATACAACAAAAAACTATATCATATACAGACATATTGCAAAGAAGTAAGTAAGAGAAGTAATTTTGAGTTAGAAGGCTTCATAAAATCTAAAAAATTCGTTTGATGAATTGAAGATATTTTCTTCTCATGTAGAATTTCCTCGTAGCTCGCTAATTTTTTTTTTTTTTTTTTTTTTGTGGCAAAAATACACTTATTGTTGGAGTCTATGTCTTCCAAAATTTGTAAGCCTTGCTCAATTAATCTATAGTATTTTGTCAAGTTTCTAACCGTCATTTCATCTTCTTCCTCAATTGGGTCTAAAAATCTGTGTTTTTAAGGTCTTGCTCTTGCTCCCGCATTTCTATGAGTTCATCAATTAATTGTCAGCTCCTGGTTGTGTATATCCAGCAGTTCTTGAACTTCATCATTATCCACTTCTAAATTGAGTTGTCTGGCAAAACTGACACCTTTTTCAATCACATCAGCAATTTCATCAGACTCTGGCACTAATTCCACTTGAGTTTCAGTGGCAAAAAAAATAGACACGCATTTTTCCAAACGACATTCAGAGTTTTTTGTGAAATTTCATTCTAAGATTGTCCAATGATTCTCAAAGCATCTGAAACATTGCATTGTTTCCAAAAATCTTCAATGGAGAGCTTGTTGTTCTGTCGCATAGCTTCATACAGAAGATGCGCAAATGATCTTCTTGTGTAAAAAGCTCTTAATATTTTGATGACTACCTGATCCATTGGTCGAAGCAAACTAGTTGTGTTTGGTGGCAAAAATATCACTTTCCCACGTGTCAAAATTAGTTAAAGTAGTAGGAGAATGGCCAGGTGCATTTGTCAATTAATACAAATTACTTTAAAAGGAATTTGTTTAGACCTACTTTAGATCGTAAAATTCAACTTGAGGTATGAAATGATGACCAAACCAGTTCTCAAAAGGGGGAGCTGTCACCCAAGCCTTCCGATTCGACTTCCAAATCAAAGACAAGCTAGCTTTATAAATATTTTTTAATGCCCTTGGATTTTCTGAGCGATAAACTATGAGAGGTTGCAACTTACAGTCACCAGCTGTATTTGCACCAACCATCACTGTCAATCGGTATTTGGCAGCCTTAAAACCGGGAAATATTTTCTCTTTATGTGCTATAAAAGTTCTGTTAGGCATTTTCTTCCAGAACAGGCCAGTTTCTCAGACAGCATGATTTAATGATACTTGGGAATCGATTAAGAAGGGGTAGTGTAAGTCGGGGTATTACTGTACTTAAAAAACATATGTAAAAACACAATGGAAGTCAGGTCAATATTTGTAAAGTATTAGCCTTTTCCAAATTTTGAGTATTAATTTTCAATGTATTTTCTTTTAGTTAAACCTGTTTATAAATTTATGAAAACACTACCTAATAAATCCTGACAATTTCATTCGCTGATATCTTTATTAGAAATTATACTTAGTGGTTGTTTCTCTATTGTCAACCATATGGCTTTTATTTATCTCATTTTGTTTATGTTTGTTATCACATATAACACTTAGTTGTACTGTAATTTTTTTCTTATATCTAAATAACTAAAATCATAGTTATGCTGGGTTAGCACTGATTTTTATAAAACAAGTTATAAATATAGGTAATAACATTTTTTTTAACATTAATTTACTAACAATATTTTTAATTGCCACTTTCTACATAAATGAATAAGATTATTGCCATTCCCATATGATAGCACACAACATACAATTAAGCATGTGAGAAACATGTATTTTCTAAATCAAATACCCGTATATTCATTGTTAAGCTTTGCCTTATATTTATTGTAAAAAGCAAATCTTAAACAAATCAGGCATAATTGTAATCATTTAATTGATTAATCTGTTGGTAATAAAACATGTTCACTTATATAATTTCCTGTATTAATTATTTGTTACTTCAATTAGCTTATGTCTCATTGTTTTTACAACTGAAATTACTACATTCTTTAAATGTGTGGTGCATTATATAATGAAATAATTGGTGAACCGATTTTTAATTGTTATTTGTGTGGTAGCAGGGTAAATAAAATGATTTAAAAAACTCTGTTGAATAATTAACACTTTCCCTATCATCAATTACTAAATCAATAAATTTGAATGTAGTAATGTATTTTAAGTTAAGAATATTAATAGCACAAACGTCAATATTTTTTGCTGTAAAATGGCTCTTTTACTTTACTATACTATGATTTAAATAATTATTTGTAACTAGAAACACTTGTTAATATGTAAAATATTTGCAAGTGTTTCAGTGAAAACTAGTAGCTCACGTGAAGATGACATCAACAAATATGAATTATTTGTAATATCTGGAAATCCACTTGCGATTATTTTTTTTTCTTAGGTAACAGTATTAGAGACCTTTTCTGGGAATTTTATTATTTGTTATTTTCATTTAAATTACTTTTACCAATTTCCATATCTTGTAGTTATTTTAAAAATGTATTTACTGATAGATCATTTAAAAACTGAACACAAATGTTAGTTATTAATTTCAATATGTTGTACCATAATTCTGATGAATTTAAACATGTACAAGGTCTGTTACAAAAATATGCAGACTGTTTGAATTTTGCCGCTCTAGTTAGTTTCAGGAGAATCCCCTTGGTGTCGCTAGGTTCGTTAAATCAGCTGATTAAAACGCGTTATTTCAATCGCAGATATCTTCATTTGTTGATGAGTTACACGCAGTTTAGTAAAGAGTGTTTTTTTCGTTTGTCGGATTTTAAAATGGACAACCTGAAGGAGCAACGAATTGCTGTGAAATTTTGTGTAAAACTAGGGAAATCTGCAACAGAAACATTTGCCATGCTTAACACGGCCTACGGCGATGTTGCCATGAAGCGTACTGCATGTTGTAAGTGGCATGAACGTTTCAAGGGTGGCCGACAGTCGATTGATGAGGATGAGCGTCCTGGACGTCCTTCAACGTCAACTGACGACCCACACGTTGACAAAATCGACGGCCCACCCTGGTGCGCGAAAATCAACGGCTGATGATTAGAGAGCTTTCCGAAGAGTGTGGGATATCAGTTGGATCTTGTTACAAGATTTTGACCGAAAAATTTAAGATGCACCGCGTCGCTGTGAAATTTGTGCCACGCCTGATGACCGACAACAAAAAAGCCAATCACGTCTGGGTTTGTCGGGAACTGCTTGATCGTTCAAATGAAGATGAGAACTTTTTGTCAAGAATTATAACCGGTGATGACATTGAAACGAAGGTCCAATCATCCCAATGGGTGAGTCAAACGTCTCCAAGACCCAAAAAAGCTCGCCAAGTTTGGTCGAATGTGAAGGTGATGCTGACAGTTTTTTTTTGATGCTGAGGGTGTTGTTCACTACGAGTACCTCCCTGAAGGCTCTACAGTCAACCAGATTACCTACATTGAAGTACTGAAACGTCTGAGGGACGCCATCCGAAGCAAAAGTCCAGAACTGTGGAGAAGTGATAACTGGTTTTGCGATCACGACAACGCTTCAGCTCACTCAGCACTCAGAACTCGTGAGTTTTTGGCCAAACACTCGATCACTGTTCTTTACCACCACCCCCCCCTACTCACCTGACCTTGCTCCTTGTGACTTTTTCTTATTCTCAAAACTCAAAAAACCAATTCGTTGCTCCTTCAATCCGACAAATGAAAAAAACACCCTTTACTAAACTGCGTGTAACTCATCAACAAATAAAGATATCTGAAACTGAAATACCTCGTTTTAATCAGCTGATTTATACGAACCTAGCGACACCAAGCGGATTCTCCTGAAACTAACTAGAGCCGCGAAATTCAAACAGTCCGCGTATTTTTTTAACAGACCTCGTATTAATTTTATCTTTATATGTTGAACATGGAATCATGGAGTGTTTGTGTAAAATCTTCAGGTAATAAAATGAATGTGCCTACAAAAAGTCTCTCACTATCTTTTACATATTTGACAGTTACATCTAATGCAGTTACATCTAATGCCTCTAAAGTATGTTTATGAGCCACTAAGCATTTGCCCAAATAGTTTTTAACATGTTTGAAGAGCTTTAGCCATATTTGAACGTTCTTTTTTAATATTCCAAACAAATATTGTTGATTTTTGTCCTGACAATAGAAAACAATAAATTTCTTCTCATTAAGCCTTCCCTATAAATATTATAACCCATTTACTGTTGGAATATTATAATGGCCAGGATGTTCATTGTAAGGCTGTTTTTCTGCTTTGAGAACCACAATTGTTTATCTTTTTTTAACTTAAGAGCATTGAAATGTAGACATTATTTATCCATTTCACCTAATGATTACATTTGAATGGTAACCATAATTATTATCTGATTTATAATGTAATTGAAGACGATGAAATGAAGATTATGTGAATGCACGTTGGAGGTCCACTTTTTGGAGATATACTAAAAAATTTGCTTGACTAATAGATTTGTATTCTCATGACAAAATTCTTTCTTTTTATGAAAAACTTAATTTATTAATTCTGATGATAAAGACTAATTAATTGAGGGGTCCCAAAAAATAACTATAGCCATTGGGCAAGCGGGTTTGAACTGCCCGAAGCGCTGCTACCTTAAGGTATATTGTACTTAAATTAGATTTGATCAACTAACGAAATTGTTTTCAACCGTTTTAATTTGGTTAACATACTGTTTCACCTATCCTATCCTCAACAAACCTTCCAGTGTTTATTTAATTACTATTATTTGTGTGTGCAGGGTCTTTGCTTTTTACTTTTGTAATAATTCCGAAATGTGTGTGTTTGGCATGGATTAATACAAACATAACCCCTATCTCACTTCATTGTTTACAATCGTGTTTTACCTTCTCTTTCAAGTAATTACTTATGCCCTATGTTAACAAAGTTTACAATTTTTTTGTATTTTATTATTATTAGATTATCTTGTTCTAATTTTATTTGTTAGGATATTTGATCCAACAAATTTCCTAATGCATTCTTTCCAGTTCAGAATCTTTTTTATATGTTGAAACCTTTTCTAGGCTTTCAAATTATATTAGTTTTAATTTAATCTAACCAGTCTCTTAATGAATTTCTCCGATTTCACATTTTGTGAGTTATTTCTAATCTATTCTTCCAATTCTTAAACAACATTATATAGCCTATTCTATAAATGTTGCAATATATATATATATATATATATATATATATATATATATATATATATATATATATATATATATATATATATATATATAGATTTTTTGGACTAGGAGACTGACAGACTTACCTTGGTAAGAGTCCACTCTGTAGTTTTGAAATAGAAACACATAAAAGCACTTAACCAACTTATATTTATTTTATTTCATTCTCTCATATTTCTTTTTGTGTTTTTTCTTTGAATGACAAAGACCACTGTGTGGTTGAAATATATCATTGGTTGTGTTTCTATTTCAAGACTACAGAGTGGACTCTTACCAAGGTAAGTCGGTCAGTTTCCTAGTCCAAAAACTCTAAATAATCTTTACCAACCTATCTATCTATATATATATGTATATATATATATATATATATATATATATATATATATATATATATGTATATATATATATATATATATATATATATATATATATATGAAGTTATTATTATTAATTGTAAATAATTTTTTCCACAACCAAGTGCAATAATTTTACCTTATGTGATGAGGCACCTTTAGGTCACTTGACCATTGGTAAAAAGAAATTTCGAGAAAATTAATTCAGTGATTCGACAATGGTAAAGTGATCGAAAGGTGCCTCATCACATAAGGTAAAATTATTGCACTTAGTGGTGGAAAAAATTATTTACAATTAATAATAATAATTTTATAAAGTCAGTGTAACGGAAAAATAATGGACAACGTGAAATATCACTATATATATATATATATATATATATATATATATATCATATAAGTCTCCTAGTCCAAAAAATATATATATATTAACAAAAAGTACGATAATTACAAAAAGTACATTATTGTAATTTTCATTCTTGATGATGTTGGTACTGTTTGCCAACGAAAAGCTTTGGACATAAATTAATAAATATTCTTGTATTTGAATAACGTATGTTGTTTTAAAATATATATATATATATATATATATATATATATATATATATATATATATATATATATATATATATATAGATAGATAGATAGATAGATAGATAGATTTTTTGGACTAGGAGACTGACAGACTTACCTTGGTAAGAGTCCACTCTGTAGTCTTGAAATAGAAACACATAAAAGCACTTAACCAAGCACTATGTGTTTCTATTTCAAGACTACAGAGTGGACTCTTACCAAGGTAAGTCTGTCAGTCTCCTAGTCCGAAAAATCTAAATAATCTTTACCAACCAAAACTAACCTATATATATAATTCTTAGATTTCAATTTAAGTGACTGAATGCTCCGTAAGAAAAGTAATCGCATTTTAGCATTTTTAATGCTCTTTTTAAGAATAACAACATAGTTCTCACCATCCAGGCTGCAAATGTACCATTTCTACCACTCTTAATTACCAAATAAATGTATAATATAACCTCAATGGTTCTTAAGTTATAGTCAGGCAAACGGTTTTATATAATAATATTTTGGTGATAAACTTGATTCCTTTACTAGTTAGTAATATAGTATTTGTAATACATATGTTTCTTGATAGAAATTGGAGAGAAGAAGTTACTAAATGTTTGACTACTATCACCTTACAACAGATGCTTCATATTGTAGTGTATCACTGCTTCATCACATCACAGTGCTATCACTTATTTGTATGGACTGTGTTTTCTCCTAAACTACTATATTTAGCTTCACAGACAGTGTTGCATATGTTTTTAGTTAATATTACTCAACTACTATGTTTCTTAAAATAAAACACAAAGTTTATAATTTGATGTTTGTATCTTTTTTATGTTGTCCCTACATATTTTAAAGAATCTTTTGACAAACAGTATGTGTTCAACAAATTGAGTGGTAAACACATACATACTCCTCTATGATATTAAAAACTCCCAAAGGCTATTGTTGGAAATTGGTTTTTTAAAATAAATCTAGAAACCTGTTTACTGGAAGATCATTTTAATAGGTTACTGGTTCGAAATTTTGGGTCGGATTTATGAATTGACATTATGTTCCACCGCTAAGCTATAAGGTAAGTGGAGAAGAGAACAGTTAATCAAGGCACACAACAACATATACTGGTAAGTGGGACAAACTAGCTCATTGTCCCCAAGCAGTAATATTCTATGGCATTAGTACCCAGTATATATAGTACTACCTTATGTGATAGTCATCATTCATATAGAATTTCTTTAATGGAAACGTGGCATGAAAATTGGGAAGGTGTCAGAGGTCTAAGGCTTTGAATTGATGACTTTGAGCTACAAACCTCATTTCAACAGAAACAGTCAATCATTGCTAGATGTCACTTGTAGCTACTGGCTGGGAGAGAGTCTGACGTCTCTAGCGTCGGCTGAAGACCAAGCCGGCCCATATCGAGGAGTTGAAGAAGAAGTATTTCTTCTGGGACTCCGAGGAAGCTGACGAAACCTGTTCTGAGCTGATCCCGGACGACGAGCTTGCGACATCATTCAAGGAAATTGAAATCATTCAAGGAAATTCAAGGAAACTGAGCTCATTCTAGCTCCGGGAGTCTGCGTCCGGGACAACAATTTCGCAGATGACCACATCAAACTCTACGAAGACCTTATGAGAGACGATGTGGAAAAAGAGCTCAGGACTAAACGCCAGTGGCGGAACAAGCAGCGGGCATGGCGAAAGCAACGACGGAGAGAAGCGGAAGCAGCCTCCCTAGTTAAATAAGTATTTTCTGTATTCAAATAAAATTGTAATTTTTCATATTATTTTTAAATATGTATTATTTTTGTATAAACATTTTTTGAAATAAATGCCCCAAATATATTGAGGCATGAGGCACTGGGATTAGTCACACAGTAAATTGTAGTTGCATTATCGCTTAATCACTTCCAGGGAATAACTATATTAACAATGTGCCTTTTAGCCATGTTCATTCTTATGACAGATAATTCTTTGTTCGAATCAACATGTGCTTTTAGTTCATAGTAAAAGAGAGGATACAAATCATTGAACGATGTCATTTACTGACATCTATTGACACAGCCAAGGCTCTGGACTTTTGTACAATTTCAAAATACTGTCATTGCCCTTCCACAAGTGAAAGTGATCACCTTACTCCTTAACTGCCAACTACAAAGGCACTAGTGGTGGAATGGAAGTCGAAGGTAATGTAACATTATTTCAGAACCTCATCAAAAAGTACAATGTTAGGTATACAGATTACTTAAATGACTGATTCTGCTGCCTACAAATCAGTAGTTGATAGCAAGCTCTATGAAAACTGTCATCAAAACACTTGAATTTGGTCATAACCAATAGTAGGCTACACAAACTCAAAAACACTAGTAAATGAAAAACCTTCAGGAAAAAAGTCATTTCAAAAAAAAATCTCCACACTGATGTGATTTAAAAAATGCAGACATTTTTTGGATTGGCCATCAGGAGAAATATGCACATTGAAAAGTGTATGCAGAAAGCAGTCTGGACCACCTACTTACATCTATAGTCACCTAATTCGAAATTGGCTCATCAGCTCTGAACACTATGTGAGAACTTATAGTCATTTAGAACATTTTCATATTCCAGAAGTGGCAGAGTTGATAACTATATGATTATTGACGATGACTGTTTTAGAAGATCTGTCCCATTGTCAACTCAGACCAGACCATTGAAAAATTAGCAGCTCAAGTGAAAAGGGAATTTAATAACATTAAAGTTTGGTGTTTGTGAAGCAGTGTTGTCTTTTAGTAATTGATATTTATCCAAAGTATAGGTGATGTAACATGTAGGCTTTCAAACTGGAAAAATCTCAATTGCAAGTGAGTGTATGATGCAAAGAAAGTAGTGACTGAGTTGGAAAAATCAGACAGAAGAGGACATTGGTCAAAAGGATACTGGAAGAACAGTATAGAGCAGAGGAAGGCCAAGAAAATCCTTCTCATTGTTCTGGAGGGCATAAATAAGTGGTGAATAGTTTTGCTACGATATTATTTTGTTGAAACTTTATTTCCTGAAATCTCAAATGCTATAAATTATATATTATGCATATCTCAACAACCATTTACGATTTCCTAATAAAATGTTCACCATATCTTGATTATAGTAATTGCAAGTACCTAATGGAAGAAGTTCTAAAAATTCACATCACAAATTGAATAAAAAGTATGTAATATATATATATATATATATATATATATATATATATATATATATATATATATATATATATATATATATGATTTATAATAAAATATCTGAGTACACTTTTCTTGCTTCTTCGGCGCATTTTGGAATAATTCTATTCTTTAAACTTTAATGGTACTATTCCTAATAAATGTAAAGATGAATATACTGTACTAAGATTTCAAATTTTTTGGGAATTTAAATAAAATCATAACTACTTTAGTTAGTCATATATTTAAAAATACAGTGTTTGGAACTAGGTAAAGGTCTAATATAAAATATCAATAGGAAGGAATCATGAGGCTACTTTTAAATACTATAAAGAAGTATATTATACTTAGTATTGAGTTTAAAAGGCATTTTGGAGAGCCCTAAAAAATCTGCCAAAAAACTTAATGCAGAACTTTGTTACTTCTTGTTTGCTACATTGTATTTTGTAAAACCCTCCGATGATGATGACATGGTCATGAAATGTACATAAAGGTTTAATCTTAAGTAACTTGTATTATTTGTTATTTTTGATTATTTTGGTGGAATTGAGGTTATTTCCAATATTTTTATTGTAATATATTATACGACTGTGCTCTTGATATTGTATAGATCATTTACATAAAGTTTTGGACAAATTTACTTATAATTTTTACTAAACGAACGCAACGCCTGCAATTTCTTATCGATGGCCTTTGATGCAACATGCACTACAAAAACCAATGTTTTTTAATAGGGCTAGCTTTTTGTTTTCTATCGATCAATCTCGCGCCAGCTTATGAGTGAACAACTATACAAGTTTACACAGCCAAAAATAAATCAAGCTTAGAGAAATCTATACTTCACAGAAACAGTTGAACTATCAGAAGATCGCTACTACAAATAATAATTCAATGATATTGAAAATTCATCAGAAATATAAACATATTCTATTGACATTTTACACCTTTTTTAGTTTGATAGTATAAATTAGCTGTTGGACATTTGTTATTCATCTGGAAAAATTACCAAATTTTAAAAGCCTGTTATATGGTTTATAAAGATACTTCCGTGACGCAATACAACGATGTTTATTATTATTATTTATTTGAATGATGATATCAAATTTCTATTTAAAACCAAAAAAACTACTCAGGAACAATTCATAATTCTTTATTATAACAATTTTATTTTAACATTTAAACATAAAACACAAAACAAAAATTTACAACTTAACAAGTTTTAACACAATATACTAAACTCAATTTCTTTGATTTTTAGTTACAAATTTACAAATTTTTATACCCTAGGCTATTTCTGAGATCTCTTAATATCTCGGGGTTTATATGCATGGGCTATATTTTTAACTCTTTTGTTAATTAAATAAATTTTGAAAAACAAGATTAAATTTAGAAAACAGTTTTAATAAATAACTTCCTGATGGAAAAACTTAACAAATTTGGAATAAGCTAAAAGGCGAAACTATTTGAACTGGATTATGTTCTTATTACTAACTATTAATTAATCACAAGATATTCTAATAATGTACAAGTTTAAACTTCCCTATTATCTTAAGAGTCCACTAAAGTTTATTTCTATAGCGCTATATACTCAACTTAATAAATATCGGCGAATGGCTGCTTGCTCACACGTAGAATTCCGTTCTCTTTAAATTTTATATTTTACACACTTAAATTCGTTTTAGTTCCTTCAAATTATTTTAACACTGTATTATTCTTTAAATTCACTTATCCTTATTTAAAATTGCCAAGTTTCTTCACAAATCTGTATAATTTTGACGAATTCCTTCAAATGGAATTTTGACTGCTGCGGGCAGGTCCGCTTCCTCGGCGTCACCACGCCAGACTCCCCTCCCGCGTCCTTAGATTTTTAACAATTGTTTAAAAGAATGGCGTCCTCCTTCTTCAACAAAACCATATGGCTTATAATTTAGTTCGATTCCTTCCCCACTAGAGTCGACTGTCTCTGACCTACTTTCTTCTGTTTTTACAGCTGATGCAATAACGCGATTGTTTTCACCAGTTTTAATTTTGTTAACATACTGTTTCAATTTTCCGATCCTTAACAAACCTTCCAGTGTTTATTTAATTATTATTATTTGTGTGTGAAGTGTCTTTACTTTTTACTTCTGTAATAATTCCGAAATGTGTGTGTTTTGAGCTGAATTCATACAAACATAACCTTTCTAATCTCATTGTTTACAATCGTGTTTCACTTTCTCCTTCTAGTAATTACGTATGCCCTATGTTACTAATATTTACAATTTTGTTTAAATATAATTATTATTATTAGATTATCTTGTTTTTAATTTTATTTGATACCACAAATTTCCTTATGCATTTACAGTTCAAATATCTTGTTTATATGTTACAACCGTTTTATAACCTTTCTAGGCTTTTACCTAAAATTAGTTTCTATTTAATCTAATCAATCTTTTAATGAATTTCTTTTTAAATTTTGTGTGAGTTATTTCTAATTTATTTTTCCAATTCTTAAAGAACATTATATATCCCATTCTATAAATGTTACAATATCCCCTAATTTAATTTAAATAAAAAAAATATTCCTACTATCTACATTACACATTCTTTACATTTTACAAGCTTGATTAAATATACATATATATTTTTTTTTAATTAAATTTAAATTAACATTTATTTCCTAATTGTACATTTTATTTAATAACTAATTGAACACATTTTTTATTGAGTAAGTACCTCAACACTTTGGCTAACTTATCGTCCATTGTCGTTACTACTTTTATAATTGTCCCCTTAAAAGTCATTTATACATTCATCTGTCCACTTTCGTCCATTTATACTTAATTCCTACAACACAATTTTATCTAAATTCCTTAACAATCAAATACTGAGCTGAAAACTTCAAGCTACTTGTCTTACATGGTTTATACTAGTTTAAAACTCGCATAATACTATTTCATTAATTTTATATGTTGTTATTTATTATTCTATTTACTATCCCTTTTTTCGCGTCCTCCCAACTATTCATCATAAATTTTTTCAATTAAAAATAATTTTTCTTAACCTTGCCTCAACCTCACTTCAGTTATAAATCTATCAACTCTATCTGAACACAACTATATTAAATTTAACCCCACTTTCATATTATTCTTATTTTTTTATTTTTTTAAAAACTCTATTATATTTATATACTTTGTTACATATATATGACGGTAATTCACCTTACCTTCACTTATTCACGTAGACATTTATTTTATTTTAACATATTATTGACGACATCAACACCTTAACACCCTTATTCACATAGACATTTATTTTATTTCAACATATTATCGACGACATCAACACATTAACACCCTTATTCACGTAGACATTTATTTTATATCACTTTATTATTTTATACTTATATTTATCGACGTTATTTATATATTCTATTTTATTAAAAATTCCCCTTTTTCCAAATTATATTTCCCCTTTTTTATATTGTTATGCTCATCCAGAATATACATATCTTTATCTCTGCAGTGCATCCCACTTGTACTCTTTCCGATTTTATCTCTGCTATCTATTTTTAATTAGGTTATTTAATATATTTTAACTTATTACCCTTAGTCAATACTCTGTTATGTTTTGTTAAATCTTTATATTTTTATTTTGGCTTGTTTGAGTTTATCTCCCTTCTATCTTTCCTCCAGTTTAATTATTTTCTTATATCATCTCAGTTTATTTGTGTGAAGTTTAACATCTAATATTTTTAAAGGTTGCAATCTTATATTCTTTATTTGATCATATCTATAGCTCCTTCGATTACACTGTCCCTATATCAACGAATATGAATTTTGTTTTAATACTTATTTATCAATGCAGATTCTCCCTTACAATACGACGAAGTTTAAATACACAATTACCATATTTTTATTACAACGATGCTTTAATATTTATTATCATAGATTCATATTTCTTTTATAATATATAATATATACGACGAAGTTCCAATATTTATCAACGCAGATTCTCCCTTACAATACGACGAAGTTTAAATACACAATTACCATATTTTTATTACAACGATGCTTCAATATTTATTATCATAGATTCATATTTATCTTTATTCATTATTCGACGAAGTTTCTAATAAATTATCGTAGATATAGTTACCATCCCTTAAAACTTATCTCCTGCTAACGTTTTCTTATACACATAGTCACCTAGAGTTTATTCATATTGCTTCCTTTACCTATATTTAATATCTCCCTTCCTATTTTATTTTTATTTTCCAATATCCAGTTCTCCTGGATACATGTCATATTATTGCCTGTGTCTATTAATGCCTGTAAACTTGTTTCCTCTATTTAATTTCTATTCCTGGGTTTCTTATTGTCTTAGTTTTCCGACTGACTGTGGGCACCATGCTCTTTTCTTGTCCCCACACCTGTCCTTGCCTTAACACCGTTTACATCTCCATTGTATCTCTCATCTGCTTCATAAGTTCTATTTTCTCTGTTATTCTCATATTTAAATTCCATCTCCCATTTTCCAAACTCGAGTTGTGCCTCCACATCCATTAACATGTCCGTACCTCTGATAAATTTTCTCCATAAGCCTTGTACCACTAAGCATTGAGACGGATATTTAACTCCTCCTATTTCTCCTATTACCATTTTCATTTTATTAAGCTTTTCAATCTTCTTATTTGTTGCGGTTTGAATGGTTAAATTTTTTATTTGCCATATTTTTAATTTTCCCATTTTATTTCTATCTTCTAACCTTCCTTGCTCTCCTAATATTTTCTCCCTTACATCTTTGACTTTCCTAAAACGCTCATCTGTTATTTTTCTTTCTCCTATCACCTTTAATTTCAACTCTCCTAACTCTTCTGTGTTTTTCTTTGTTATATTTTCTACTTTCTCTACCTCTTTCTTATTAATTTCTATTACATCAGCTATTATTTCTTTTGTCTCCTCAAAATTTGTTTTAATCTTCTCCTCTAATTCTCTATCTTTCTCCTCTATGTATTTTCTCACATCCTCTAATACAGCATTATTCCCTGTCCTCAACTGTTGCCTCATATCCTCTATCATTTTCCTATTTTCCTCCCGTATTTCATCTTTTATTACTTTTAGATCCTCCTTCATCTCTCTTATTTCGTCTCTATTTTCCTCTAATTTTTTGTTTAAATCCCTTATTTCCTCCTTTATCTCTCCTTTTACTTCGTTTATATTCTCATGTAATTCTTTTTTTATTTCTCTCATATCCTCCCTCATATCCTTCATTTCCTCTTTTATTTCGTCTATCTTATCTAATTTTCTATTTATATCCTCTTTTATTTCGTCTATCTTATCTAATTTTCTATCTATATCCTCTTTTATTTCGTCTATCTTATCTAATTTTCTCATGTTTACACTCATTTCCATGAGAGTTCTCATCATCTCCCTTAAATCTTCATTCTCATTATTTCCCCGTTTTTTTGTTGGGTTTGCATAGGTGGTAGTCCCCTAGCTTCTTCTACCTCAATGTCTCCTATTGGCATATCTGTGCCTTCCAATTCTATTTCTTGCACTTCCAAACTTGTCCCTCTTTCCTGTTCCCCTACAACTACCAGCTCGCCTATAATATTTTCCTCCCTGTTTTCGATCCCCTCCTGAAAACTAACAAATCTCCCCTGAGCAGCCCCTTCTGTTTCTACCGCCCTTTTCCGCCTACCCTTTTCTAATTGTTCCCCTTTTTCTGTTTTTTTAGCTTTTTCTCCCCGCAAATTGTACGATTCCCTTTCATCAGACATATTTTTTCTTTTTTTTTTTTTTAACTGTAAGTAACTTATTATACAAAATATAAACAATTTATATATATACTATAAACCTAGCCTTGACTCTATTCAACTCAGTGTTTAATTTTACAAAATTTTTCTAAATCTATTTCCAGTTCAAATGTTTTTCATATAAAAAGTTCTAAATTAATTTTGTTTCAAAATCTCTCTAAATAAATTTTATCTCTTATTTTATCGAGCCTCACGTTGTCGCGCCAATTATAACATAAATTCTGACACAACGGGGTTTTTCTATTTAATATTTATTTGAATGATGATATCAAATTTCTATTTAAAACAAAAAAAAACTACTCAGGAACAATTCATAATTCTTTATTATAACAATTTTATTTTAACATTTAAACATAAAACACAAAACAAAAATTTACAACTTAACAAGTTTTAACACAATATACTAAACTCAATTTCTTTGATTTTTAGTTACAAATTTACAAATTTTTATACCCTAGGCTATTTCTGAGATCTCTTAATATCTCGGGGTTTATACGCATGGGCTATATTTTTAACTCTTTTGTTAATTAAATAAATTTTGAAAAACAAGATTAAATTTAGAAAACAGTTTTAATAAATAACTTCCTGATGGAAAAACTTACAAATTTGGAATAAGCAAAAAGGCGAAACTATTTGAACTGGATTATGTTCTTATTACTAACTATTAATTAATCACAAGATATTCTAATAATGTACAAGTTTAAACTTCCCTATTATCTTAAGAGTCCACTAAAGTTTATTTCTATAGCGCTATATACTCAACTTAATAAATATCGGCGAATGGCTGCTTGCTCACACGTAGAATTCCGTTCTCTTTAAATTTTATATTTTACACACTTAAATTCGTTTTAGTTCCTTCAAATTATTTTAACACTGTATTATTCTTTAAATTCACTTATCCTTCTTTAAAATTGCCAAGTTTCTTCACAAATCTGTATAATTTTGACGAATTCCTTCAAATGGAATTTTGACTGCTGCGGGCAGGTCCGCTTCCTCGGCGTCACCACGCCAGCCTCCCCTCCCGCGTCCTTAGATTTTTAACAATTGTTTAAAAGAATGGCGTCCTCCTTCTTCAACAAAACCATATGGCTTATAATTTAGTTCGATTCCTTCCCACTAGAGTCGACTGTCTCTGACCTACTTTCTTCTGTTTTTACAGCTGATGCAATAACGCGATTGTTTTCACCAGTTTTAATTTTGTTAACATACTGTTTCAATTTTCCGATCCTTAACAAACCTTCCAGTGTTTATTTAATTATTATTATTTGTGTGTGAAGTGTCTTTACTTTTTACTTCTGTAATAATTCCGAAATGTGTGTGTTTTGAGCTGAATTCATACAAACATAACCTTTCTAATCTCATTGTTTACAATCGTGTTTCACTTTCTTCTTCTAGTAATTACTTATGCCCTATGTTACTAATATTTACAATTTTGTTTAAATATAATTATTATTATTAGATTATCTTGTTTTTAATTTTATTTGATACCACAAATTTCCTTATGCATTTACAGTTCAAATATCTTGTTTATATGTTACAACCGTTTTATAACCTTTCTAGGCTTTTACCTAAAATTAGTTTCTATTTAATCTAATCAATCTTTTAATGAATTTCTTTTTAAATTTTGTGTGAGTTATTTCTAATTTATTTTTCCAATTCTTAAAGAACATTATATATCCCATTCTATAAATGTTACAGGTTATAGAAAATGGGAACTCTGCATGTAAACCTATCCCTTTACATTCCAAGAAATATTTAAGGTACTATATTTATTCCCTCTGAATATTGAATTAGTTCATTATCCGTCTACAATAAACACTTTTGAATATTATTGTTTTGTCTCACTTCAATAACTAACATATTTAAAGAAATAAACACGAACAAATACCTTAGCATATCAAACTACAAATATTATTGGCTTATAACATCCTAATAAAAATATTGGAAAATGTTAGTGGTAGAAAAACCTGGTTATCTACAATGCCATGTCTAAGAGGTCAATTGAGACAAAAAAACAAATTAAGCTAATGTCTTCTTTAATTCTAGTTAGACAAAAAAAATGCTTGCCTTAGTCAAACGAACCATTTTTTGAAAAAAACTCCTACTGAAAATGTTATCTGTAAAGTGAACTTTAATAATGAATCTTCACGATCAGTGGTGTAGTCGTAAACTCTCCAGTAATAGAACACTCACCAGCATTTTCTAAGAATTTACTAACAGTCAGTGCTCCAGAATTAAGGTAGTGTCTGAAGTGTTTACTATTTTCAGCATTAAAGAGAGTGTATAACTGAACAGTGCAATGGTTGCATTGGTTTTAAGCCACTAGTAATAAACTGTACAGAAGTAAGCAGGTAGTGTATCACTGCCCAATACAATTTAAATAATTTACTACCTTAACGCCTACTGTTGTAGGAATAATTACCATGGGATAATTTCGCTATGCATTTAAATAAATGATTTGTTCAAGGAAAGGGTTCGAAAATCTCCATCTCGATTTACATTGTTATAGTAAAATACACTTGTCATTATTTTTATTTAAGTATAATTTATTTGACAGCTTTTTAAAAGGACAACAAAGAGCCAGTCTGTAAAGTTAAATTTCAAATGGTTGTGAATTTAAAGTGGTTATATATAAAGTAACAATATAAGTACAGTCCTCCATGTAATAGGCGGTCAAGATAATAAGAAATATCAAGAAAGGATCAGTTTATAAAAAATACCACGAGATCTACAGTACAAGCTGAAGATATATAGCAATACCTTTCATATTAACTACCAGTATCGTTGCACGGATAATGAAACAGTGGTGAGATTTGATGCATTTTGGCCAGAGCCAAATATATTTTCAAAGAGAGTAGCTATCCTACCTAAAATAATAAGGAGGCCTATCGCTGAGCTTGGTATTCACCTTCAAGATCTCGTGAGATTGGTTTATGCCCCCCAAGGCTATTACTTGCGCAATATTATTTCTACTCTGGCTTGACCGCTACTAACCCGTCTCCGTACTGTGACTCTCACCTCGTCTTCAGACTGTGCTGACTCCACGCCCATCGCTAGGAAAACGTGTATAGCTGTATGTTTTGAAATTTTGGTTTATTAAGTGCTGGTCTGTATGTATGTTATTTCTACACAGAATAAATAGCTACTATTCTACACTAACTGTACAATTGCCTCCATTTCAACAATGTCAAAGAAGTTTTAGGATTGTTTAAATTTAAAAAATTGAACTCTTAATTAATTTCTCCTTTATTCTTTGTCCAGCTATAATAACCAAGAAAGTGTTGTATTTTACATAAAATAAACTCATGTTTGTGTCCATCTTCAATGTTATTAACTTGATAGCTACAATTATTATAACATTTTTTTTGCAATTCAGTAGAACTAAATATTGGTTATTTAGCATCACTTGGAAAGCAATTATGGATTGTGGAGGCCTACTGATGGGCTTGGTATTTACCATCAAGATCTCATGGGATTGGTTTATGCCCACCAAGGCTTACTTGAGCACTATTAGTTCCGCTCTGCCTCAGCCCCTACTAGCCTAGTAAGCAAGTATAGATTGTGTAGTTCCAAGACATGAACAATTTTACTTTCCACATATAACCACAGTACAAGTGCCGTTAGAACAGTCAGAATTCAAAGACAACCAATGTCTGTAGAATAGCATTGATTCTTACCCCTCTCACCCCTGCGTGTCATCCCTCACTGCTCGATAGCCAACTAATTGATAGCGAAACTAATAGTGCGCCATTTACAAAGTACTGAGTCAATGACGGTTAATTTGTCAAATTATACAACCGCCTAAAAAATAAACCTGATAACCCAAATACAAATACACAACAGGACAATCCCATAAAATACTTATCAATACCATACAGATCATCCAAAACTTACAAGCTAACCAACACACTACGAAAATACAACTACAAAATAGCTTACTCCACACACAAGATTCTCAATAAACAATTTTAATCCAACAACAAAATCGACGACATTTACAACACCACTGGAGTTTACAAACTAACTTGCAGTTCATGCCCCAGTTTTTACATAGGCCAGACAGGGAGGTCCTTCTACACACGTTACCAAGAACATATAAAAGCACTAAAAAACAATAACTACCAATCAAACTTCGTCGATCATCTCAACTCCAAAAAACATGACTACAACATTTAACCTACAAATTCTTCATAAACAACACAGAAATAACCAACGCTACACAACCGAACAATACGAAATATACAGACACTTCAAACTACACCCTACACACATACTCAATACACAATTACATTACAACTCACACGCACTTTTTGACATCATAACTCCTAATACACACACACACCACCATAATATCCCAATCCCACCCTAACCAACGTAAACATTGATATCAGTTTCGGTCTGAGTTGACAATGGGACACATCTCCCGAAACGGCCAACCTCAACAAATATCAGTAAGAGCTACTATATGCAAGTTTATGAACATTTAAAAGTGTTTAGATGAATTTATGTTTCTTTATATTCCCTATTTTTTTTTATATAGTGAAAAGCATTACTTTATAGTAACGAGTGTTTGAGATAATGAATATATATTTATGTATATGCCATTCAATGAACTCTATATTAGGTTAGTCTACTTCAGGCGCGCGATCCTACATAAGTGCTACATTGAATCCTTACATCTCTGCAAAACGTAGATTTAACGCTTGTACACACAGATATTCTTCAATCTTACTCACGACGTTAAACATATTTATATGTTAAAATCATCATAAAATAGAAAAATGTTTTACTTGCGATATCTAAATAAAACGTATTACTGGGGAATGCATCAAAAGATATTCTAACGTTTTTCGAAGCTGCAGATTTTTTATGTAAAATATGTCGTTATGTTATATTTCCCTAGTATTTAAAATAAAATAGTAGTTGTTTGTTCTATGTGTATAGTAGTGCGACCTAGGGGACTAAAATAAAACGAAATTTTCAAACATGACGTTTTATTGATCTATGTTTTCATTGGTTCAGTAATGTTCCTTGACAAACTAAGTGACCAATGACGATTCCTGTCTAAAGTATTTATGAAGATGGCAGCTTTGCCTTCTCCAACACAGGTAGGAAGCTTAAAATTTAAAAAAAATTAAAGTATGAATATTTTACCAAGATAAAGTGAATAATTATGGTTGCAAAATTTTTAAAATGATGATGAGAACAGTTAGATTTCCTTAGGACCCGAAAATGCTGGTTATTTATACTTACAAAGGTCACAGTTCCATAAAGCCCTGCCTTCTTAGGGTGGTTTAATACAGGAATTTTTTTTTATTTGAGCCTTAGGATGTGTAGTAATTACTTGTAAGAATTAACGAACCCTATAATGTTGGATTTTTATATATAGGTTGGTAGATGGCCGCTAATCCATTATATTTATATATGCTAGATATTATCATGGAAAATTGACAGGTAGTCATTAAAAATATTATGATCATTAGAAATGACTTCAAAAGCATTTAAAACAAATTTGGTTTATTCTAAATAATAGTTCTAACATTTCAACCGTAAAAACAGCAATTAGTCATAGTGAAATATATTTTTTAAAACTTTACTAAGGAAATTGAAAGCAATGTTTTCTCTAAAATTTCAGTTTGTGTATTTGTTTATTCATTTACTAATAAACAGTAAGTTGAGTGTTTTCTATGATTGTACCTCTCACTGTATTTTTGTTCCTTAATAAAATATTCCAAAAGTGTTAAGTCAATAACGTTTTTTTGATTTTTGACTAACTTTTTGGTGTCAGAGTTTTGAGAATCAATCACTTGAATAGAAGTTAAGTACTAATAGCATACTTGCTTTAAGCATATGTTTGAAATTTGATTCGTTTTGTTAATAGGTTGTAGATTATTTTCTTGGTTCATAGGATGCAAATTTCTATAAAGGTTGATTTAATTGATGACACACCATTTGCATTAAATATACATCATTTAATAGATTTTCTGAAGCAAGTTGGAATAACTGACACAGGTTTTGGTGTAACTGAAGCAAGTTGACTATACAGGATTAGCAAGTTGCTCATGTCAGTTTCTTTCCGCACTTAATTTTTCTGTGTTATAGTCTGAATTTTATCTAAGCAGCTTTTATGAATTTTATCTTGTTCATATTGCTTATATTTTCTTTTGCTAACGACGTTTTGTTTGGTTAAAATTTAGATTTGCAAACCACATAGATATGAGTATGAAAACATGGTTAGACATGTCCTAAAGCTATTTTGATAAACATGTTTTGTTTGTTTGTGCCGGAAAGTTATTTTTTTATCAAATTTTAGTTGAGGACTGGTTTGAGTGCTCAGTAGTAAGAAGTACTATGTCTGTCTGTTTCCGTGGATCGTTCTACATATACAACATTACTATATACCTTTAAAGTTCCCAGTTAGGATTGATTTGGTATAACATATAACCAAACAAACCTACATATGTAATGTAAGAATAGAGATCATGTGACATCACCTGGTAAAAGGTATCACTCTGCAAAAGCAGACATATAAATAGTTTCGAAATCTAAATAATTATATAATAACTGACACGGGATTAGGTCTAACTAAAGCCATCAAGTTGACTATATAGGATTAGGTTGAGCAAGTTGCAAAAAGTATCATTCTGCGGAAGGAGACGTCTAAATTGTTTCCAAATCTAAATAATTACCTAATAACTGACACGGGATTAGGTCTAACTAAAGGCATCAAGTTGACTATACAGGATTAGGTTGAACAAGTTGCTATTGTCAGTTCCTTTCCGCACTTAATTTTTGTGTTGTAGTCTGAATATTATCTAAACAGCCTATCTTGTTTATATTGCTTATGTTGTCTTTTATTATCAACATTTTTTTTTCCTTACAGAAGAAAGGGCATTTGTATGTTTAATTGATAAAAATATATATAGTCTTAATGATGTTGGTTTTAAAAACTTTTTTGTTAATATATTACTCGTTTTAATGTGTAGAACATGAATATCAACTTTTTTTCCTTCGGAAAGTACGGAGAGTTACTTTTTTCACAAATTAAATGTTAAGTTGTACAGGCATAAAGGTCTATAGCGTGAACCAGGCGCGCAGTAGTTACAGCGCTTCACACTACGTCTAGATTTGTAATTTTATAAAACATTACTATATACCTATATTGAAATATACCTATGAAGTATTCAGTCAGGATACATTTGGTAATAATTTTATTTAACATTGCTATCTACCTATAATAAAGTATACCTACGAAGTATTCAGTCAGGACAGATTTGGTTGTAATTTTGGTAAATATTTAGACTTATTGCTGATGCAGATAATTACAACCAAATCTATCCTGACTGAATACTTCGTAGGTATACACTTTAACACAGGTAGATAGTAATGTTAAATAAAATTATTACCAAATCTATCCTGACTGGATACTTCGTAGGTATATTTTAATATAGGTGGAAAGTAAAGTTGAATAACATTATAACCAAATCTATCCTGACTGGATACTTCGTAGGTATATTTTAATGTAGGTATATAGTCATGTTATATAAAATTATAACCAAAAATTAAATTTTTAGATTTTAAGTTTAGTATTAAAATAAACCTGACTTTGATATAGTGCAGTGCACTTTAGCTACTGTGCGGCTGGTTCATGCTATACATGCTATTACAGACTAACATTAAAAATGTGCAGAAAAATTAACTTTTTGTATTTTCCGTGGAAAAAGTTTATATTTATGCTCTACACATTGAAACGAGTAATTAAAAAAAATTTTTTTAACAATATCAATAAGACTCGTTTACACTATACATGCCATTACAACCTAACATTTAAAATGTGATAAAAGTAACTTTCCGTATTTTCCGTGGAAAGAAAAGTTGATATTCGTGTTCTACACATTAAAACGAGTAATATAATAACAAACAAAAAATTATAACACCAACGTCATTAAGACTATATTTTTACCGTTTAATTTTTCTGGACTAAATAAGTATATTTCATTTTATTTTCAATACATACTTTTAGAAAAGACACTCATTTATTATTGAAGAAAACATGAAATGGAAGAATTGTAAATCTCAAAGACATAACACTTTAATTTATCAATTCAAGACAAACTTTGTAGATTAAACTGCTTAGTGTTAGTTTAAAAAATAGAATGTTTTTGCAGAGTTAGGTACCTATTGTCTGCAGTAAAGAAAGTGAAGGTGTCTAATTGCCTGATAATGGTATTGTGTTCAAATTTTATTTTTGTTATTTATATAGTTTTTGGAACTGATATAGTACAACAACAAAAATACTTGACTGTGGAAATAGCTAAAGAGCTTGAAAAATAATAAAACTATCAGTGACAGCCAAAAATTTATAAATTTGACACATAAACACGTTCAGTATTTTGGAATATTTTGTTCATGAATTGTTCTTGATTCAAGGTTTCACATAATGCATTTCCTTTAGATAAAAAATCACTTTAATGTTTTCCAGTTGGTTCTTCCTTTCCAAATACTTGTTCTGCTATCCCTAATCCCTTTAGCTGGTCTATGATGCGAATTCTCATCCAATTCAACAACATAATAAAATGCATAGCATTTATTTCGACTACTGTCCGATGTTACCCATTTTGTTTCAGTATAAAGTTTTAATGAAAGCTTATATGATTGAAATTCTTTTTTTATGAGTGTCATAACTGGGTCATCTTTAGGTAAAGGTGTAACAAGATCAAGATTAGATCTAATATTCCTACCTTGAAAACTGCTGGAAGCTGACTTGTAGAATGTGGAGTTTTATGATACGTTTTACTTTCTCCTAATGTTCCTTTTAAAGAATATTTTAGAGTGTAAAACCATGTTTCAGCATCTCCATTACTCGCAGCATGAAATGGAGCTATTAACTTGTGTTATATTCCTTGCTTCTTCAATTTTCTGAAATTAATACAGATTATTAGGGTGTACTAAATGTGGTAAAAAAATGGTGTATACAGTAATAGCACTAGTTATTTAATTCACCACATAAACTTCAGTCCAGTGTTTATATGCATAATTTATAATTAAGTAATAATGGTGACTATAGGGGTGTAGGAGCCATAATAATGGTACTTTGTTGGGTTGTTATTTGTTCCCGTACTTGCAAGATTTGATTAGACTTTCAATATCACTATCAATTTTTTGCCACCATACGTAATTACATGCTAAAGCCTTAGTTGTAACAATTCCTTGATGACCTCTATGGAGTTATGTTGAGATTTTCTTTTGCAATGTATACCCTAAGAAAAGACAAGCATCTAAGATATGGAAATCATCTTGATAGTCTCCTAAATATTAAGGCTGCTGACATACAGAAAGCAACTGGTGATCGCCATGCAGCGTAAACTTGAGTTGCTACTAAAAATGTTGCTAGTCGGTTTACAAGATTGTTCATATAAAGTTGCTAGTTTAGTTTGTTAGTTATCTCGTCATCAGAGGAGGATGCTGTCTTTTAGTATATTTTAGGGCAGAAGCTACAAAATGTTACAAAAAAAGGAAATTCATTGTACACCCCTATAGCATCATTCATACTAGAAAAAGTCAATACATTGCTGTGCAAAATTTATGAATTTACCCAGACTAAGTTTTTAATTATTATCATATGAGTATTAGCAGTTGCTACCTTTTAAGTCATGTATTTGAGAACTTTAAAAAAACTACTAATTGGCAAAAACCGATTTCAGCTGGAGAAAGATCAACAATAACACTCAGCTAAGGTTAATTGCTCATTTATGTATTTCTTTTTATCTATAATTGCAAAACTTAAAATAACATTATATTGCAATGAAACAAAAGTTAGTTTTTAAACAAATAAAATTTGTTAGTTCAAATCAAATTGTTTGTAATCATTTGTATCATCTTGAAGTTGTTTGGTACACAAATCATGACCAAAACTAGCAATATTTTGTTTTTCTGACATACTATAGCATTATAATAAAAGATTATTCAAAGAAACTAAAAAATACAAATAATAATTATTTAAATATGGTTGCACTGCATACACAACACAACAAATACTGGTAGCAACTGAGAAACGGAGTAACAAGTTTACAACATGTCATGACCAGAGCAACTCTAGTTTCTGTCTCACTCGCTAGTCACGTTGCTATCACTTCACTATGAACATGTACATACAACTATGTATGCTGTGAAAAAGTAACTTCAGTTTCGGTTGTGTTGCCTTCTCTATGTCCACAGCCTCAGATTTATCTAGAGTGACAACATTTTTAAGAGCTAAATATAGTTCTCTAACTTCAAGATCAAGCTCCTTCCTGAGGTGCTTGGCTGTTACAGGATAGATCAATAATTTCATATAAGTCTAATATGTCATATTTATTTGATAAAGTTTCCTCCAAAAGGAAAACAAAATAGTTAACATTAGCATCATCTGAACTCTTCCTGTACCTAATGTCATACATAATATTTTGAAGAAACTGTCCATAGTGTTGTATATTCATTGCGGAAAATATAGATACTTTTGTTTAGGATTGAAAATTGTTGTCAATGCTTTACTATTTGTAATTAGAGTTAATTTGAGTCCATAAAAATAGTCTTTAAATTTGTTTACTCCCTATACAATGACTTTTGCCTCACACTACATTTTCAAGTGTTTTTTTCATCCCTGTTTAAAATACAATTTGCAGAATGTACGGGTTATTCAATTCCATCAACTTCATATGATAATATGGCTGAGATTCTCTTTGGACGCTCATTAGTAGCTAACATCAATTTCTTTTTAAGATCAAATGCACATAATACAATATCAGAAGAGAATATTATCATTTTAATCTTATTGAATACTTCTTTATTTTCCTTATCATATACAAATGGTACACATTCCTTAATAAATTAAATAATAGTGAAGCTACTTAACTACATTAGCATTGGTTCAACTTTGTCTTTCCATTTTTCTAACCCGTTTCTGTTGATATGATACCCATAAAAAGTTGACCCCTTTTCGACATTAACCTTACATTATTTTCACTCATTTTTGGAAGTATTTTTTAAAATATTTTGTATTGGTTTCTTTTTGAATCAATTTGGGATGACTATGTTGTTGTACATAATAACTACATTGGGTATATTCACAAGAAATTTTTTTGTTGTCTTTTGCCATATTGTAGATTGCAGTAACATATCAAATAAAAGTCTTTCATTTGGTGCAACACCTTATGAGTGCTAATAGTAAGAGTTTTCCTGTTCTCTTTTCATTTCGATATGAGTGAAGGCTTGTGAAATATGTTGAACTTCAAAATACAATTTGAAATTTTAATTTTTTCTAATATTCCAAATTTTTAATTTGCTGTTATCAAACGAGGTAAGAAAATTGTATTAACTTTCTTTCCACCATTAGGCTTCCTATTTTAAATCAATAGGATTTTTTATCAAGCCAGCTTTTCTGTACTTTTAAAAGAGCCTAAGGTTTTAAAATTGTATTTTTCTTATTTAGTTTCTGTCAAATAACATTAGGAAGCCTAAGAGAATAAAAAATAGTTATTTCAAGCTGATTATTTGAGGATGAAAATGCTTTTTATAATATCTGTTGTAAAAACTATCATGATTCCAATATTACTCAGAGCTGTTAGTAATAGAACAGACTTTTGAAATTATAGTAGAAATTAAAATATAAAGATATTAAATAGGTCGAAGCATGAAATCATCAACTAAAATACACACAAGTTAATTCCTTCTCACACTTGACAGCCTTATCTGTGGTATTGTGACATTTACATCTTAATTTAATCTATTTTTTTAAAAGTAATGTTTGAGAAGGTTGTAATTAAAACTATTGGAGTTAAATATTGAACAACAACGCTTATTTGCATTAATTTTGGTTTGTAATTTTCTGTGTATTTGTGCATTAGAGTTCTCTAATTGCTTTCCGTTGTAGCACATATGTATCTTATTTTATCACCACATTTCATTTTGGCTTACAATTTATTTGAAACTTAATTTTTTTTTGTATAGTGTTAAAATATATATAAAGGATAGGTCCAACATTATTATATAATATTATATTTTGAGTACTATTTAGCACAATTTGAACAATAAGAGAAATGTAAAACATATTTCTTATAAAATATTTTAAATTTAAATCAAGCCTGATTTTGACAGTTGATACCTATGATTAAAATTTTATTATTAATTTTTGCCCAAAAAAATTTATTAGTTTTATTTATTGTAGTAGATCATGAAAGGAAATTTTTTCTCAAAGTGAGTATTTCTATTTTTTTAAAGAATCAGGTCAGTTGAGTAAATTTCAACTATTTAAGAACATTTGGATTATTTAAATATTTATTATTTTGTTATTCATCATCTGTTTTAAATGTTTTTTTTTTCATTCTAATTTCGTCCTGATTTTTTCTTTGGCAAAGCTCTGGCTCTAACATCATTTCTGAAGTAAACAGGCGCTGACACTCTAAACCATTGGTTCCCAAACTGGGGAGTGTGAAATCAAGTCAGGGGGGGGGGGGGGCGAGACAAGTCGGAAAATAATAAGATAAATTAAATATATTTAATATTATAAGAACAAACTTGATATTCCTAATGATTTGGGTTGTGCCCTTACTAAATTCAACCTCAATAAGCATGCTTAATAATAAATGCAGTCTCAAGCATATGTTCTTGTAAATAAACAATTATTTTTTAGGTATTGATTTTGTTTCTACATTTTCTTTTCCAAATTATCAATTTTTGTAAAAATTCACATAGTTCATGATTATGATTTTTTGATTTTCTTCAAAATATTTCATTCTGTAATTTCTAGATTTTCAAAATATCTTTTGTGAACTGACTTGTGAACATTCTGGATATAAAATAATGTTGAACTATAAAACTAAATAGTTCTTTTACAGAGAGAAACCAATTTCTATATAAAGCCATACTAATTATCACGTATGTTCTTACTGGAGCATTTATCTATTCCATTGAAAGAAAACTTTGTTTCTCCACTTTATTTAGACCACAAATGACTGGTTCTCCTCTGATAACACCAAACATCATCCCCCCCCTCACCCACCATCCAGCTCAGATTTGTTAGCTGTATTTACTAGAACAATTACCATTTATGTTGATTGTAATTAAATAGTTATATTTTTTGTGATTTAAGGCGCTTTCTATTTTTTGCTGAAAATTTATTAGGATAGTTGTACCAGAATTTTAAAAGAGCAGGAGTTAGAATCGAAGACTAAATCTTTAAACATATATATTTATTGTCATATCATCAGGAAACTGATTTATAAAAAAATCTAGACACAGTTGGAAAATAATTTTAAGAAATGGATTTTGTAAAGCAGGTTTCCTTTGACATAAATAGAAAATCTTTGTATAAGCCAATCAGTTAATGTTTCAGCTTATTGAACTATTGTTTTGTATTGCAATTATTGCCTAAATTCGTTAGTCTCACTGTTATTGTTTCCATAATCTTATTTATATATACAAGATCTTTTTTAAAATTTCAGGTGGCTGGTAGCCATTTTTCAATATATGAGGCATATTATCAATTGGTAAGTATCTAGATGTGTTAGTTTTTACTTATGTACTTATGATTAATTTTGCAATCGTCTTAATTTTTTAAAATTTTTTCCTTACTAATTACATTAATTAATAATTATTATATCATTTTTCATTTTGCAATGTATAAAATAGTGCATTTTAAATACACACATGATATATATAATACACATTTATGTTCAAAGTTTAGTTTTCGTTTAAAGTACAATAAATCATAATAATAATGTAAAAAAATCCAATTCTGTGAAGAAAAGAGTTGTTAAGGTTGTATTATATTTGGTGCAATGTTACAGGATGCGAAGCTGTAAAAAATGCGGGTTATTTTTGGTCTGCCTTGGGGTTAATTTTGTCTATTGAGTTCAATAATTTACCATTTTTTAAATTTTATTTGTATTCGTTTGTTTATTATATTGTTTTTGTGTTTATAAATTTTCAGTTTTCCCCAGATTGTCATTTTTAGATCTTTTTATACTTTTTATTAGATGTGGGAAATCTTTGAATATTTTTGATATAGTATGTGGGTATTTGAATTGTAATTGTTTGGCTTGATTTGAGTAATTTGTTATTCCTTTTACATTGTATTCTGTGTAAGTGAAAGTAGGCAATTTTTGTTTTGTTTCTGGTTCCTGTTTAGGTTGTTTTAATTTAGTTAATATTTTAAGTTCTAATATATCTTTAGATTTTTTTTTATTATATCCATTTTTTGGATTATTTGATATATTATTTGTTTTTATTTTTCTTAATTTTTGAGTGGGATTTGTAACATTTTATATAGAAGTGAGTTGTAAGCAGCCATTTTATATTGTGGGGGATGGCTAGAGTGGTTTGGAATTGTGTTTTTTGTGTAGGTTTCCTAAAAATTGAGTATTTAATGTTATTTGTATTTCTTGTTATTGTTAGGTGTAGATAGTGTATTTTACTAATTATTTCTTCTTCCATGGTGAGTTTTATGATAGGGTGTAGGTTGTTAATTTCTTTTAGGACGATATTATTATTTATTGTTTTATTTTGGGAGATGTATAGACCATTGTCAACATATCATATCCATTGTCCATTGGGGCTGTGTGTTTTTGTGGTTTGTGTTATTATTTGGTTAAGGTTTTGGAGGTAAATTTGTTTATATATCTTTTTATAAATGTAAAATAGTTTTGGTTTAGTATGGTCTTAAAGCATTTTGTTATTTTAATTGTATATACCAATAAACAAAACCATCCAAATAATAGAAGACAAATTTAACTAACCTAAAAACCAACCCAACCCCAATACTACATCACATTCAGCCATGTAACCAAGACATAATTAAAAACCTGAAAGCTTTTTACTTACGAGAGATGTATGCTAGAATGATAGAAAATATGGATGAATTTTAAATCCTTACCTCAAATGAATTAACTAACACAAATTTTTTAGTCTTCAAAGGTGACGTCTGAATTGGGTTCTTCTTTGACAGGTGCAACAGGGAACATCTTCAATTGAAAGTTCACTTGGCAGTTAGTCAGATTTCTTAACAAATCCAGCTTTCTTGAAACAATTTGCTATTGATTTTTCAGTAACTTTAGACCATGCATTATGGCACATTTTTGTTGCTTGAAGATCAATTTTTAAACTTTTGTTGGTGTTTTATAATGAATTGTCAAGAGTGATTATACTATATTTTCCCTAATAAAAACGATAAAATTTTTTTTAATCCATTGACTGTACAACTGAAGTAGTGTTCCTAATCTTAATTTTGTTCATAAGTGGGATAGTGTTATGTGCAGTACAGTTGTCAAAAAACAAGATATTGTTCCGTTTACGGTAGGTTTGGTCGAGTTTTAACAGACACTCTTTAAATAACTCTGCTGCTATCCAAACTGTTTTATTTGCTTTATACAGGGTGGTGCAGAGTCACTGTACGGTTGGTTAAAAAAAAAAATTAAAATTACAGGAAGATGTAGTACAGTAGTTTTAACCCTTGATGTTGGTATTAAAAAATGCTGATAATTATACCGCATTAAGTTGGCAATACACCTGGTCAATGAAAATCACACTAATAGATCCAGTGAGTTCTTGAAAGTTGATCTGTGAGATGTTCTTGTATTTGTTAGACATTTTTGCAGTTGTCATGATGTTAACGAAAGAAGATAGAATCTTTGCTTTTAAAACAATTTATAAAAGTGCGGCTACTGCAGTTGTTAATTAATGGACTAGACACTTTAGATCAAAACCAACGTCTAGACAAACTGTGTACAACATACATGATAGATTTGAACAACATGGATCTATTTTGGATGCACTAAGATCTGGCCGCCCAACAACAATCTCAACCGAGGAAAATGAACTGCGGGTATGTTTAGCTATTACCAGAAGTCTACGAAAATCAAGTAGACAATTAGCATCTGAGCTGGATTTAACACAAAGGTTTGTGCAAAGATTGTTACAAAAACCCAATGTTATAGTTTAAATTTCACGTTTGCTACATGGGTTACTTGAAAATGATAAAGATCGACATCTTCAATTTTGTAAATTGCTGCTTAACACAAGCAGAGGCAAGCACACTACTGTAACAACAAACCGATGGCTGAGACCATCGATAGCTACCTCGACACCCCTTACGCAGAATTCCCGTCACCACTAATGCACCAAACACCGTGACGAACCAATAACGACAAACTGATAACTGAGCAGAGTGTCGATCGGTAACTGATTCTTCCAAGTGCACCAAATCTCATGATCTGGATCTGAATGCAGAAAATTCTTGGAAGTCAATCCCTAGTGCATCTGAAATTTCAGCCCATATCCAAACTAATAACTTTGAATTAAAGAAGTTGAACTTCAAATTATGAATAATTATTTTTTTTTATATCATATAAAGTTCAAAGGGCCGATCCAAAACTTCGAATTATCAGCAAATTCGAATTAAAGGCGTTTGAATTATTTATATTCTACTGTATACACAACTGAAGACAATTAATAAAGTATATATTGCCAACTTGGATGCAAAAAATACGGGCAATTTCTATTTCATTATAGTTAAACAGTTTTTATAACTTGTTTAAAATTTGAATTACCTCACGACAGATTCCAATTTTAGCATTTTCAATATTTCTTTGTGTAATGTTGAGAATTTTCATTTTGGATATTGCAATTTGAAAGTTTTCCCATTCCGCTAGAAGTTTTAATTAAGAAATCTCCATTTTAATTATCAATAGCTATATGGGCAATATGTTAGTAGTCATTACGATTAAGCAGTTACATACAGACTTTACTTTTAAAATACTAAGAGTATATTCACATATGTAAGTCATAATTTTTTAGCCCAACTACTCTACATCATTGTAGAACTGTACATTGAACACTAGTTCTAATCTCCTTCCCAATTTGGGTTTTGGCACCCGAATAAATGTAAGTTTTCAAGTTAGGAAAAAATATTAATTTTTTTTTATCTGCTAACAAATATGACATTTTTAAAACATTCATTTTTTGTAGGTGGATCCAAACAATCAAGGAAGTGTTGGCGCACATGATGCTGCAAAGTTTCTTAAAAAATCAGGCCTCTCTGATATTGCTCTCAGCAAGGTAATAAACTCAATTCACATAATTAGAAAGAAAATAATTTTCACATTAAATTATTTGTATCTTTATAAGCAAATAGCTTAATATTTGTACATTAATAAGATTTTTTTAAAAATAATCCGGTAAACAAGAAATAGTATGTATGTTCTTTTAACAAAACAACATTATTTTTTTCACTTTACTAGGTTTACCTAGAAGTTGACTAGGTCTATATAATAAGTTTTAACAGTTTATAGTAATTTATTACCTAAACAAAAGACTCAAAAGTAAAATACAAGTTGACAAGTTTACAAGTTGACATTTATAAAGTTAATTATTGTAACTAACTTATAATTCTATAAATTATTAACATTTAAAAATAACATATTTTAGAGTAACAAAAGAAGTGCCTAATACTGTAAATGGATAAAAACAATTTTAATTTAAAAGAAGACATAATCAAAATATAAAATTATCAACATGAGTTTTAACTACAGGTTATTAAGTAGTGCATACATGTTTTTAATTGCACACTTTAGAGATAATTATTGTGCTAGAGTGGCAATGTAGTTTGTAATAAATAATGAGACTTTAAGATAATGTTGTATAAGTAGTTCAAACAAATATGATGATCTCAAGAGAATATTATTTGTGTAAAATCATTCAAGTGAAATTTGTAGATCATTAAAAAAGTGTCATAACAGAAGTGATGTGTCTGAGCTGTTGAATAGTTAGTGGTTTAGCTTATTTTCAAATCTAAAGGCAAGATTTAATTATTTTACCACCAGCGACCTACATGTAAGGCTTTAAAAGTAATGTTACGAACCACTAAATGCTATATATAGGCTCAGACAAAGTTTCTCCCAAACTGCCAAGAGCCTATGTAAAACTGACCATCGACCTTTAAAGGCCATTGACATTGTTATTCTATATGTAATTATTTTCTGACACACTTTCATAAAATAAACACCGTTTGATGTGAAAGAATGTGATCTATAAAAATAACATTGATTTGTTTGGTGCTAGCTGGTCTTATACAGTGGGATCTAATTAGTCTGACATGATTGGGACTAGGTAGACAGAGATAATGCTGGATTACCGAAAATGACACATTACTGGATCGGCTTTTACAAATTATAATTCATAACAAATAATAATAAAGAGTATATTTTGTTATCAAAAGGAAATGTTTATTATACCTTTGATTATTTATTTTTTAATTTATTGGAAACTTAATCAGAAATTTGTTTTTTCGATGAAAGTGCCGTATAGTATGTGCAGCAGTTTTGAAAAAATTCACAACACTCACACTTAAAATACACATACTTCTTGCAGGTAATATAAAACAACAGCAAAAATTAGTTTTAGATATTTTTTCTTATTAAGAAACAAATTTTTGTTACATTACAGAAGGGGTTCTCAACCTTTTAGGCTCTGAGCCCCCCTTCACACTTTGGTGTGAGGTCACGCCTCCCTTCACGGATTAAGTTAATTTAGACTTATATATGATAAATTTACTTACAATATGTTTAAGTAATAACCAGAAAAATGTTCGCTACTTTTGTAGTGCTAGTGTGAGGGCTGGCACTGTTTCTCGTTAACTATTTTTTGTATGTTTGGATGAAATTTTGACAAAGAACACCGCAGGTCACTTTCCACATCTAGTCTGGCTCGATATTTAGATTTTATATTAGCCAGGGCTGAAAATCCTGTCTCGCATAGATAAGTTGATGAAAATTGTACAAGCAACTTGACTGCCTCCATTGCTACTTCTGGGTAAACAGGAAGATATAGTAACCAGAAATCTTCGAGATCCATGTTTGGGAAATCCAATTTAGCTTTGGAATCACATTGCAAGTCAATTGTTTGTTCTTGAATGTGATCAGGAGGTATATCAAAGTTGATTTGAAAGGGGTCTCTTGTTAACTTGAATTCCCAGTTTTCCGAGCTTATATCTGGGAAATAGGCTCCGATTTTGTTCTTCAGAGACAACAAATGCTCAGATATTAGCTCCTTCATTTCATTTACTAGGTCTTTTGGAAGACTTTGGGCATCATTGACGAGATTTTGGAAAGGAAGAAAAGTTCGTTGAGTAAAGAAATAGAGCTTTATAGCTCTATTAAGCTATAAAAAAATTTCAATGATTGTGTGTTTGTGCCCAACATCAAATTCAATTTTTTAAAAAATTTGTTGACGCCTCCCCTGGAATTCTTCTACGCCCCCCCAGGGGGGCGCGCCCCCCAGGTTGAGAACCGCTGCATTACAGCATGTATTTTAATTTGTTTTTTAACAATTGCTTATTGAAAACAAGATTCTTTTCCTGGCAGAAAAACAATTTTGGTTATCATCACCATCAACAAAAGTGACTAATGCAAAATAAGATTTTGAAAAAAGAATCAGTGGCTTTTTTCAATTAACAATTTCAAATTTTTTGTTGTAATTTCTGTATAGAAAGGTAGTTTTTGGTAAGTATGTTTCGCTTATACAAGGCACAAATTTAATCATGATAGAGCTTCGTAACATCACATTCTAGCTTGGTAATGATAAAAAATTGTTTGGCAAGAAAAAATCATCACATGGTATTTTGTGCCTGAGGTTGAACAATGACTGCTTCCTCTAACGATTTTTCATTTTTGAAAATGTTGATTATTTCATTGTCAGAAAGAACGAAATTTTCCTTTTTTCAGTAATTTGGGACCATAATTCTTCCAAACTACAACTCTTGTAACTTGATCATGTGAACTGGACTTACTAATTGTTCACTGATAAGGAGAAAATAATGACGTGAAATTTCTTAAATTCCAATTAATTCATTACTGTTCTTTTTTACTCATTCGTTTCTGTTTTTGTTCGTGATGAAGGAGTGGAATGGCCATAATGGTTTCAATAATTTACTAATCACAGATGATTTTCTCCCAGTGAGAACAAGATTAAAATTAGCATACTTCATATTTTAATTCGTTAAAGCAGGAGAAATATTAATTTCTTGACTTGAAACATATACCAATATTGTTTTAATGTAATGCAACAATCATTTGTATAATGTTCTAATCCTTGGGCCGGATGAGTGCTGTAGTATTTAGTGGGCAAGTATATAACTTTAAAACCTGTTTTTGCAACGTTTAAATCATCTCATTTCGATGGCAAGTAGCATTGTCTGCTAGCAACAGAACTTTTAAGACATATTTCATTATTTAGACAGCATCTAACAGATAAGACAAAATAACCCTAGTATCATTATTTAAAAACTTCACATATCCATGCTCATGATTAATTCATGTACTTAACTGAAAGTTTATTTCAACAGATGTTTTTGTTAGTCCATGGCTTTTAAGTAGTACTTATTACCAACAAATCATGTTTATAAGAGTCAGATTCTTTTAAGTTTGGCATAAATGTAATTCTTTTGCAATTCTATAGTCAGGAGTATTTTTCTCTGCGATTAAATTATGTTTTAATTTGTAATAATCTCCAACCGACTTATTATATTAACTCATGTCATTTATAATAATCCACTCTCATCAGAATGGTAGATTTGATCAAGAACAAAACCCATTGAACTTACTCTTTCTTTACATTTATTAATGAAAGAAGTTACAGCTGTAAAATGAGATAATAAATTGCCAAGACACTAATCACACTTGAAAATAGCATTTATTAATAATTTTATGATATTTATAAAAATTAATTTTCATTCTGGATAATTTCTCTATTTGAGTTCATAAATTTCTCCTTATACAAACCAAGATTGTAGATTCTATATGTTTAAGGTAATCGCTAGTCCTTAATGCCTGCAATTTACCAGGTCCAGATGCAGTAGTTTTCATAAACTATTAAATTATTAATTTTTTAAAAATTCTTAGATTGTAGCCGTACCAATTTGATATTCCATGGCCAAATCTTTCCTTCTGTTTCACAGTCAATTTTTTAATTTTTAATGTTAATATTATGTGTAGCCTTATTTTGACTTTCTGTTAACAAATAATTTGTCACTAATCAATATGTACACATACTTTATAGGACATATTACAAATAAAACACTACAGAACTAACAAGTTATTACTGTACTAAGAATTTAACGTGCTCAGGTTCAAGATTTGATATCTTTGACAGATTGATTAGATGCAATAAAAGACAAAACCACACCTGTGACAATAGCCTCAATTATTGACAATACCATTGTATGGCATCAAGGAAGAAGGGAGTTAATAAAGTGAAAAGCCTTTGTATTATATCACATATATTTGCAGTTATTATAGCACTGTACATTGTGCCTATTTTATTATTAGCTGAATTCTTAGAATGGACTAATCCTTTATGATTTTAAGTGTTCAATGTGCTGATTTTATACTCTATAACTTAAAAACTCTAGGGAAATTTTCATTTTATGAACTTTTGTGTTTTTACGCTTAACATTTAACACATTCAGCACGGCGGCGATATTGGAGATCTGATCAACCTACTGTCTGTTTTTTTGTTAACTTCCACATATGACGGCAGTGGAATTATTGATATGCTATGCGGGTTGCATAGCTTGTCGTTGCATCTAATTATCGTGTCCGTTGTTTTCATCTCAAAAATTTTATTTCTACCATATACAGGTTTATTGGGGACATCAAAACAGTGTATTAGACATTAAAATATTGTTTTATTTATCGGGTCACAAAAAAAACAACAAATACAAATGATGAAATACTGTAATGATAAATAATAAAACTCAATAAAAAAGACAAAGAAAAAAAGATAATTTACATAAAAATGTAAAGTACCTACTACTAAAATATACTACGTACTAAAATTAACCACTCAACGTTTAACTCGGAATGTTTGTTTCTGTTTGTGCCATGTGTTTCACAAAGCGATAGAGATCGATAATGTAAACGCAGACATAAATAATGCATGTCACGTCCAAGACTATTTTTACTATAACTACTTATGTGACACATTAGGTTTTTGGGCGTCCAAGCATTTTGTCAATGACTCATATTTACAGTAGTATGTTCCCACCTCGAGTAGTTTCATTCACTCTAATAAGACAGTTATCGTTTATTCTTGCATTAGTTCAGAAAGCTTAGCCTATTTTTATGATCGTTGTTTTACCAGTTATTTTTCCGCGTTAAGTGATTAAAACTAAAAAAAACATTAATATATAAAAGTTAAACCAAATTAAATCTGTTCATAATACTTCCTTAAGCATTGTTTTAGTTGAGGCATCAAAAAGTTAACTTGGGATGGTCAGATTTAAAAACGACTCAGGTACAATGTTCTCCAAACTCTTCTGAAGCACTGACATAAAAATCAAACCTTTATACAAACACTTATCGACACTAGAGAAGTTTTAATTAGACTGGGAGTGAGCGTGTCAGTGCTCTCACCATCTCACAGAAGGTAAGCGGGGAGCGCACCGGCACACTCTCAGTGCCTGGCAAGGGAACCCAGAGTGTGCCGGTACACTAGCCGTGGTGAATGTGTTAAAAGGCTGGATTTCTGAAAGTGCCTGACTCCTGAGATTCTACTGAATACAGTTCTAATAAAGTCGTGTTATTTATGGTTGTGGCATTGTGCATACTGTTTTTAAATCAAATCAATTTCAAAATGATTATGGCTTCAATTTTTAATGTTATATAGACCCATATTATGATAGTAAAATATTGTTTGTTACGAAGAAGGCTAATACATTTCCAAGAAAATACTTTAATACATAAATTAAAAAATATTATTTTTTACAAAAATATTGCAAGTAGTGTTTTAAAAATATCAATTTTACATTGTTTTGACATTTGGTGTCCATTGCTTTAGTTTCAAAAAATACCTATAGTATGGTACATATAAACTATGTTCAAAACCTGAATTTCATTTGTTCTGCAGTGTTGCAAAAATTGGTCTAACAGTAAAGTCTTTCCTTTCTGAGAATTTTCTCAGCACTTTCTTTACTTCTGCTTTGGAAAGGGGAAACAATGGTAGCTTTATTTTTAGAACTGTTTCCAGTTCATTTAACTTCCTCACTATTTGATGTACTTGCTGTTCGTTTGACGCAATTGAAGTTATTAAGTGTACGACTGGGTTTATGAGTGCTACCATGCTCTCAACTCTTGGCCAAAAATATGCATCATCTAACAGCCTTCTTTGTAAAGCAGGTTCAAGATCGGCCATTTCATTTACAGCTAAGGTTTGCAGTACAACTTTGTTTGCTTGCACACTTTTTAAACAGAACAGATGGCTTCTCCCATCTTGTTTTTCCTGGTAACTCGAGAAACAATCTGATTAGGGGTTTTCCCTTAGTAATTTCATAAAAAATGGCTTTTAAAACATGACTGTTTTTGATTTGTTTCACTATTTGAATGGCACTTGCTAAAAACTGTCGAGCAGTTTTGAATCCCAAAATGTCAGAACAAAGTAAGTGTAACAGATGAGCGATACACCCCAATGGAACAATGTGTGGATATTTTTCTTTTAGTATGGTCAAAGATTCCTTTATGTTGGCGGCATTGTCTGCAATCACCACGAGAAACTTATTGGGATCATACTTCTTTAAAACGTTTCCCATGATTTCTTCAAGGTTTTCTGTCTCTCAGTCTATGTTATTTTAAAATCGACAAAATAGGGTTCAGGCTTGAAGACAACAAAGTTGGTTATCGATTCATTTCGCAAATCGCTCCATTCTTAGCATTGCAATTATAGATTTTTTGTATCGCAGCTGTTTGTTTATGTCAGCCTGCATACTGCTCAGCAAACTGAGTATCTAAGTAAGCGTTTGATAAACGATACCTTGATGGAAGAACAAATGATGGTCTTATCTTCTTAAAAACTCAATCCAAAGTGGATGTTCCACAAGTGACAACGGGGAACCACTGATAAGAATTGCTCTGGCCAAACTCTGATTCAATAGTTCTTGCAACAAAAACTAGAACAAAGCCTATTATATTTTACCAAAATGATTATTTTATACCTATATACAAATGAAACTAAATTAAAAAACTCTGTAGATGGGGGCACTTCTGTGTGTCATCACCAACACAAATTGAATTTTCAACCTACTAAGCTAATTAAAAATCGAGTAGTATTGAATACTGAATATCGATAGTTGTTGTTTGTTAGTATCTATTAAAATCAAAGAGTTAAAATCAAATAAAACCAATCTATCAAGAATCATTATATTTAGTGTTGCTTTAGGTCAGTATTTTTTGTATAATATAGCACAAAGTACTAGATTCTGAGATTAGGCTAGTGATAAAACTGTATCACCAAAGATGCAGAATATTAGTGTCTGTCCAGTAATGGACTAGTATTCAGTCCAATTTGGGTTAAAAACAAATAAAAACATACACAAAACTCACAAATTATTCATTTATTTACTCATACGCGTTTCAATGACCAAGTCATCATCATCAGTGAGTGTTACTACTACAAACTCTCACTGATGATGATGACTTGGTCATTGAAACGCATATGAGTAAATAAATGAATAATTTGTGAGTTTTGTGTATGTTTTTATTTGTTTTTAACATAACCTCACAAGCTAAGCTCAAAGAATATTTGTTTAATTTGGGTTGTTTACAGAACTGTGTCTGGTATTTTAAAGTAGTAACAGGTAAAACATTAAAACCATATCACTTTTTAATATCAGTTGGTAAAAGAAATTAGAGTTTTAAAAGTTGAAATAATGTGTTGTTGGTAAACATTAAGTCTTAATATATCAGTATAGCAGGATGTTGAATGCCTTATCTCTGTATGTTCTGGACAAAGTAGTCTCTTATCTACTATGTACAAGCCTAAATGTTCATATTTAAGTCTCTGTTAATTTGACTTCCATTACCAGTCATTTATTTTACAGTCTTTAATTCACTTATATAATATACATAATGGCATTTTATAGTTTTGTCTATGAGGTGTTTGCTTGCTTTAAATTTTCTTCAAATGAATGGTTGCACAATAAATATTTGATATCTAAAAGGTACAAATAAAATAGGAGATTAAAAACATTCACTTTAAAATTATTGCTTATAGAAAGCAATAATTTCAATTTCTTTAGTCATATTTAGTAGACACACTCCCTTTTTTATATATTATATAGTTATGTATTTGATATTAATTACTTAAAAACAAATAAAAACATACACTAAACTCACAAATTAATCATTTATTTACTCATACGCATTTCAATGACCAAGTCATCATCATCAGTGAGTGTTACTACTACAAACTAACTTACAACTGTTGTATAGTTGTAAGTTAGAGTTTGTAGTAGTAACACTCACTGATGATGATGACTTGGTCATTGAAACGCGTATGAGTAAATAAATGATTAATTTGTGAGTTTTGTGTATGTTTTTATTTGTTTTTAACATAACCTTACAAGCTAAGCTCAAAAAATATTTGTTTAAATATGGCACTCAAGTCAATCGAGCTTAATTTACTACATAAACTCAAATTGAAAGTAAGATCAGATGATATTTGGTTTTTGACTAGTTGCAGAAGAAAGAATGTATACCCAAACTTCATGAAAGTGAACATCTCCACAAGTAATTTCTCAACAAGACGAGTGGAAAATGCAGCTAAAAAGTATTGGTAGAATTTAGAAATTAAGTCATTGTATTCTAAACAAGCAAATTTGGAATTACAAGCATATGAACTCCGCCTCAAAATTGTACATAATTTAAGTGGGTATACAATAAACGATTTTAATAGGAAATATGAAAAAATGCTAGCAGTAATAAAACACAAACATGATTTGAAAATAAAACGATTAAATAAGAAATTACAACAGCTATGTACTAAATTTGCAAATAATAATAACGAATATATAATGAAAGATTTCCCCAAACAAGATTTGGTGTATAACTAGAGTAAGGAAGAATTTAGTAAAGAGGAAATAGGACTGTTTAACAAAGGTTTGAAATTTGGAATTGAAGACCGACACAAAGATAAAATGAATTTATTAATCGACGTTGAAACAGCCTTAAAATTCCAAAATCAAGAAATAAAAAATATTGTTAGGACAGATATTAAAAAGAAATTAGTAAACCAAATTACATCTCAAAAATGTAGAGTTGTAAGTTAGAGTTTGTAGTAGTAACACTCACTGATGATGACTTGGTCATTGAAACGCGTATGAGTAAATAAATGATTAATTTGTGAGTTTTGTGTATGTTTTTATTTGTTTTTAACATAACCTCACAAGCTAAGAATATTTGATTAATTAATTAATTAAATTCATTATTATTTTTGTAATTACTGCTTATTACTGATTCATTGCTGAGGTAATAAGTGATTATATTGAACTAATAGTTTGTTATACACCTATTATGAATATTAGTGCTATGATAATTTATTATAATGCAATTATTAATTAGTTTTCATTAAAGGAGTTGTGTTTGAAGTTAATATTACAACAATTTTAAGATACTGGTATTACATATTAAGATAATAATATACACTTACAGACATCTTTAAAAATGGATAAAAACCTTATTATATTATCAGCACTTTCTTTTACTGTTATATAATTACTGTAATTATAGAATATTTATATCTTTCTCAACTTGGCTGCATTTAACTTCTTTTGCTTTTATGAATAAAATTGAGGTTGAATGCTTTTAGGATAAAAATCAAGGTCAGTTGTAGTGCTATTTGGCGCACACACACACTATTTTTTAACATAATCACAATTCAAATTGAAGTACTTATTCATATCATGGCACAGGTTTTTTATTCCATCTTTGAAGAAATCCACAGCCTGGGACCTAAACCACTGGTTAACACAGGCGTCAAGTTGAGCTTCACTATCGAAGCGCTGCGTTGTGAGTCAGGTCCTCTATACTGGATAGAGGTGGTAATCGCTTTGTCGCTAGGTCTGGCCTGTAATGGAGAGTTTGAACACCTCTCATCGAAAATCGTCCAAGAAGTATTGGATATATTGCCTATATGTGGTTTTTTTTAAAAATTAATGTACTCTGTTTTCACTCATAATTCCATTTCGAAAAAACGTCACAAAGGGGTTGATAGATTTCAATTGGCTTTCTCCTAATTAGCTCTCAATTAGATTTCTTGGCAACAAAAACCTAATCACTAAACGCACTTTTCAAGTGTCAGGATTTTCAATTGCAGCATACATTTTAACTAGTCGTTGTAAGAAAAGTAGGAGAGATACGGTCTTCCTGCCACCACAGCTCACTGTATCCTGAAAGTAAGGCTCTTTAGACACCAAGAGGGGTGTTCTAGCCTAGACAGTGCTAGTCCCAAACATCTGTTGAACTCTGGATAACCTTTGTATTTTAAAGATACATTAGTATTTTTGTTATGGTAATTAAACTTTTGGTTTAATTTAAGGCTTTTCATTTTTTAGTTGTAATTTGTTATATATTGTAATAACAGTATTGGTTTTTGCCAAAAAAGTATATTTATTGTAAAGAATGTATTCATAAAAAGTGATTTTCTACACACACTTTTTAAAACTCTGAACAGTTTATCTCTTATCTCTGATTTTGTAGTAATTTTCACTATAGGTTAAATCTTTTTTTTACTTTGAACAATCTGCTAAAACGAGATTTGAAGAATAAATGTTTGATTGAAAACGATGGTTATCAATTGAACAGTTGAAAAGTTTTCAACAAGTATGTTTGTCATTTGGTTCACCTCGTTTGTGTTTCTGAACCATTATCAACCTCTCAGTATGCAACCCTATAAATTGCATGAAAAATAGAAGAACAACTTCAACAGATTAGTTGTTTGATAACTGGCGAATTTTTTTGTACCGGGTTTCCATTGAATGAAATTATTGTCCTCTTTACAATTGTTGAGACTACTTGTAAATTGCTGAAATTACGTAAGTTTAAATTGCAATCAATTTATTCCTTTCTCACTATAGTCTTGTTACAGGGTTTGCCATGTCTTAACTTCATAAATACATGTTTACAGTGAAGTAATTAAGAAAGGTCATTGTATATAATAACTTTAGTGACTAACTAGATACTAATGTCATTAGAAACATGTGTCTGAACTTATTGAATATAATATTCCCAGTAATATACATCTGGCCAGGTTACATATAACAGGGAACATTTGGAAATAACTTACAATTTATTGGTTTTTGAAAACATTTAGTAAAAAATTTATAAAATACAAAAAATTTGTAAGAGTAAGTGCAAAATTTGAGTTCAACTTAATCTATGTAACCCTCTGTAATATCACAACTTAGTCAAACTTAAAATTAAAGCATTTTTTTAAAAGTTATCAATACAAATCATCTTTGATTGCAGTAGGCAATCTACTAGTGTCTAGTTTGTCAATAAGTATGAGTTGTTGACACATATTATAGAGTTGTTAAGCACTGGTTTTAAAGGCAACTCTCAAACTGGCTAGAGGCAACAACTGATCCTCATTTTGGTCAATGGTATCATGTTTCTTCTTAGTTATTACTGAGCTCAACTATTTGCACAATGTCCTGGTTTGCTGTATCGGATCAGAATCCTAGGCATTACTTTTTACTTGCTTTTATTGCTGGTTCCTGGCTATCGAGTTTATTGTGTATTTTATCAACCTTTTAGTATGAGTAATGTATATATAGTGAAACCTCTCTGAACAGACACCTCCAACGGACACTTCTCTTGAACGGACATTTTTCTGGGAACCGAACAATTCAATAATACGCACATACAATTTTTCCCTCCTTTGAACGGGCACTCCATTAGACAGACAACGGACAGAAAATGGTGCTTTATTTGTTTTTTGTGCCTCTGATATGCGGACAAATGTACTGCAAAACGTAGCTGAAATAACTACGTATACAATCAGAATTGTATACATGGCTCCTCGCAAATGTATGAGCCTACGTGAAAAAGTAGACGTAATTCATTATGCTGACAATGAAAAATGTGGTGTTGGGAAAATTGCAGAGCGTTTTAAGATAGCTAAAACAAGTGCAGCTGACATAATAAAAAAATAAAGGTATGATTTTAAAGCAATTCAGTGAAAACGGAAACCAAAGGGTGCAAAGAAACTTTATTGGATATGGTTTGAGTAAGACAGTAGATTAGATAGTTTTTTAATAGTTTCAAAAGGTTAGAGCTCTAAAAATTCCTATTTCCAATCCCATGATCCAAACAAAGTCCTTAGAAATTGCGAGTGAACTCTAGATAGACCATTTCAAGGCATCCAATGGATGGGTCGGAAAATTCTGAACACGACATATGATTTATTTCAAAACAATTTCAGGTGAAAGTGCTTCGGTAGATAGAAATACAGTGAATAAATGGGAAAACAAATAGCCACGAATTATCAATCATATGCACATGAAGATGTCTTCAATGCTGATGAAACGGGACTGTTTTTCTGTGCATTTGCCCGGAAAAATGGTGTGTTTTAAAATCGAAATGAGTGTTCGCAGGCTAGGCTCTACAGTAATTCATAAATTAAATTAATATACAGTACTGTATTACTGTATTGTTTCAGTGTTTTTTTAAAATTGCTTTAGAATTAATGCTTAATAACAGTACAGTACAGTATTTATTGAGCTATATACTGTATTCATAAAAAGGTAGCCTACATTGATGATTAAATACTGTACATTAGCATTAGAATTAAATACATTAATACATTAGTATTACTTAAATACTGTGGCCTATTATGTACTGGATTAATAAGTGTGTAGTGAATAAATACTGAAATAATTTTTAAAATTCGGTTTCTTCTTAACACCCCTCCACTAAACGGACACCTCTCATGGGCGGGCAAAATATCGAGAACCATATGTATCCGTTTAACAGAGGTTTCACTGTATAGTGTAGTGGATTCTTGTGGTGCACCCCCACACTCTAGAATGGGCTTGACCCATCACTGTCACAATGAATCAATGTGTCAAAAGATTTACATTCTTCATGGACAATAAAATTCATGAGTTATTATAAGAACAAATAAAAATAATAATTTTGTAAAACATTTCACAACAATTTTATTTTGTTTTCTGATTGTTGTAAATTTACATGACTAGGTTTGTATCTTTTTACTATTGGTTTTACGGGCCAAAACTATTTATTCGTTTTAAAATAATATAGAGTACTAAGTGTAACACAATTGTGTACTGTTATTCAGCCTTGTTATTAATAAATAGATTGTTTTTTTTTCTTGGTATTATTGGTTCTTGGATATTATTATCATAGTGTATCATTCTTGTAGTTATAGTGTATCTATAATACTAAATTGAATATTATGTATAATAATATATATACATGTATTAGTTAGCTCTTGTTAGAGTGTGATTGATATTTTGTTTTAATATCCTTTAACAAACAATAATACAAACCAGACTTCATCGAGGACCCCTTTTGGTAACAAAAATATCATTATCACAGGGACACAAAATTTGAAATACAAAATATACATTGTCTGTCAAGAGTTACATAAAAATATTCATTATTATTCTGTGTAAATTTTAAAGTCATATTTTGTATATTTTTAGAGAAATTTGGAACGTATCAGAAAATTTCTCAAAACATTATTGATTACTAAGAATTTTTCTGACAACTTGAATTTAATTAAAATAATAATTACCTACACATGAATGTAATAAATTTATAGGAAAACATTGAAAACCTTGTAACTTCCACACAGTTGTAGTATTAGTGAACTATAATTACAAGCATATTCTAATTAATAATATACTTTAATGGTTAATTAAATAATTAATTACTATTTAAGAGGAACCTCAGGAAATTATCATTCCTTATTTAATTGCTTCATTAAGTTATTATAAGAGTATTTAAGCAATTATTTTTGCACATAAATTGTTTCTTAAACTATTTTCTTTGAAATCCTTTATGCCTCATTAAATTAAAATATAAAGTAATCTATACATTTGTTCACTGTTCTATATTTCTTTTAATGTTCTACTGGTTGCAAACTAATTTTGTGCTATACCATTAGGCATTTTCTTCATCATCGTTCTGCCAAAATCACTTTATAAAAACATTGACCTCAAAAATAAGTATTGAACAAAACATATTCTTACTAACCAATAATAGCAGATTCACAATAGCAATAGTAGAAAATGGTATGTAAAATATCTTATTATTTCTTTTTAAGAAAATTAATTTTATGTTGCCTCAGAAGAGATATCTTGTAACGTAATCTATAATGAATGCATTACAAGCTAAATTACTTTTGAGTGGTATACAGTATCTACGATTTAAATATATATTATTTTAAAGTGTAAAGATGTAATGTCTTTTTATAATAATTATTTAAACAAAAGATAATTGAATATTCTTATTTCAGCCACTATTTTCTAATGAAAAAATGAATTTAAGGCTCTAGGAATATGAACATAAATCTTTCTAGTGTTAGGTTTATGAAAATTCTGTTTCATATGTACAAAGAAATAAATACTTGAGACTATTAAATATGAGAAATAAGGATCAAATTTTTAATTTTGTATAAGTTAAAAATCCATTCCCAAGTAAAAATTTTTGCACACCTATTTTATCACATTTTTACTAACTCATCTCGTCTGTCCATCAAGAACAAATTTTGCAATACAATTTAAACGTACTTCCCAATAAGCTATAGACATGATAATTGAAATGCTGTTCAGGACTTGACGACAATGCATTAATATTGCGTTATTCAATTCCTTCTATTAGCTCACATTTTTCTTATACACACACACATACACACAAATTCATTCATTAATTAAATTTAAAAAAGTTGATGTCTCGGTCATATTTGAACTTAGGAATACATGCTTGAAATCCAACACTTTGGCACTGAGCTAATATTCTCATAGATAGAATTTTATTACTTAAAGATATATATGAAACATAAGAGATGGGTTCCTTGCAATAATGAAGCACCACAAGAGATATAATGAGAAATTACAGGCCACTATCAGCTTCATAAATTAGAAAAGTGGTAAAGATTATATATTTTTAAGTTAGTTTTTGTTGGTAAAGATTATTTAGATTTTTTGGATTACGAGACTGACAGACTTACCTTGGTAAAATTCATTATATATATAGATAGGAAAGGAGGAAAGAACACAAATGGAAAGAATAGTGAAGGAATATGAAAATGGAAAAATTAAATATATGTTTATATATTTTTAGGTTAGTTTTTGTTGGTAAAGATTATTTAGATCTTACCAAGGTAAGTCTGTCAGTCTCCTAGTCCAAAAAATCTAAATAATCTTTACCAAAAAATCTCTCTCTCTCTCTCTCTCTCTCTCTCTCTCTCTCTCTCTATATATATATATATATATATATATATATATATATATATATATATATATATATATATATATTGTAATATTTGGTAATTTCCTTTTATAATCTTAATAAAAATTTATAAGTTAAAAGAAATAACGATTCAATGCTGCTTTTGTTACAATAATTTTTTAATATCTTAATATGACATTCCTTATTTTCTTTTACAAAGTCACTTACTAATTACAAATTCTTATTTCCTCCATAAAGAATTACAAAAATTAAGCTTTATTAGCCTAAGTCTAAAATTTGTTTATGGCAGCAAGAAGTTTAGTTATACATTTTAATATTAATTGAATTTGATTTAATTACTTCAATTTGAGCTTGAGCTCTCTTTATCTCGGGTTAATAGGTGGGTTTTCTAAATTTTGAATAATAAAATTTGAGTTAGCACTTTCAAAAAAAATATCTAAGTTACAATTCTTACAAGCTAAAATTTTTTACAAGTTATTTGGTTTCTAATTAAATAATTTCCTGAATAATGTCTTCTTAATCGATCAGTTCAATGATTTGGCTTAATGTTATTCTGTAATTAGGATTGAATACGATACTACACTTTCCGCACCAGTTAAAAAAATAAAATTTCTACAGCCAATTCTGAACACGTCTTCCTCGTTCAAATGCTCTGTTCCAACTCTCCCTGACGCTACCTTTTTTAGCAATAAAATGGCCAAGTCATGAATTTCCGCTATTTTCTCGTTTATTCCTTGTAAGTAACAGCTTTACGGATGTCATGTTCACCGCCTTTGATACACTTCTTCTTCTTAACAACTGCACTTAAATTTCTTTGCAAAACAATTGCATTTAAATCTTATTTCCCAAACTGTTTTAGATTATATATCCACGAGAAATATTTAAAACGAATATCTTTTGCCGGTCATGCGCACGCAACTCTACAAATCCGTTCTACATCTTGTTTACTACAGAACATTCACTAGCTTGCTGTTTGAAAGTTTTAAGTGTATTTATATCGTTCTATTGTTCTATTTAAATTGTTATCTATCAATTACTTCTAATACATTTTCTTATAAATAGTGATTTGTGTGTTTTTTTTTCTTTTTATATAAAATCTTGTGATTAGATCTAAAATGTGGCCGTGTGCATTTTCTACACAAGTGAAATTAGGTTATGTTTACATTTCGTTCCTGGTATATTTTAGTAATTTTTTACATACTGAATTTATTTATATATATTTATCTTATTTTGTAAGTGCCTTTTATATATATACTACTTCAAAATGTTACATAGTCCCCAAATTTAGATAAAAAAAATTTTGATTCCAAAATTCCTTTTTTTTTATCTCAATTTTCACATTTTGGGAGTAAACTCTTACTCTATCCTTCTTGCTTGTCTGCTGCCCTCTAATTACATATGATATACTTAACTCCTAACAATACAATAAATTAACAATTAACATTTAATCAACAATCCTCTTACTCTTAACATCTAGTACATTAATCATTTTCTGATTCTTAGAATCTATTTTATAACCTTTTTTCATTTTCTTTCTTTATTTTAATTTTAATAGAATGGAATCTTTCCAATCATAAGTCTTTTTATTTATCTATATAATCTATCTTCTGACACAGTGTTTTTTTTTTTTTTAAATTTTAGCCTAACCAAGTCATAGCATGTCTAGGTTGTTTGTAGGTTAGGTCCTTGTTCTTATTCATTCATCCCTTCCTATTTTATTTTTATTTTTCAATATCCAGTTCAATTATTTTCTTATATCATTTCAGTTTATTTTGTATGAAGTTTAACATCTAATATTTTTTAAAGGTTGTAATCTCATATCCTCTATTTGATCATATCTATAGCTCCTTCGATTACACTGTCCCTATATCAACGAATATCAATTTTGTTTTAATACTTATATATATCAACGCAGATTCTCCCTTACAATACGACGAAGTTTAAATACACAATTACCATATTTTTATTACAACGATGCTTTAATATTTATTATCATAGATTCATATTTCTTTTATAATATATAATATATACGACGAAGTTCCATTATTTATCAACGCAGATTCTCCCTTACAATACGACGAAGTTTAAATACACAATTACCATATTTTTATTACAACGATGCTTCAATATTTATTAACATAGATTCATATTTATTTTTATTCATTATTCGACGAAGTTTCCAATAAATTATCGTAGATATAGTTACCATCCCTTAAAACTTATCTCCTGCTAACGTTTTCTTATACACATAGTCACCTAGAGTTTATTCATATTGCTTCCTTTACCTATATTTAATACCTCCCTTCCTTTTTTATTTAAATTTATATATTTTTATTTCTTTATTTATTTTTTTTTTTTTTAAGTGTTTGTTTAATTATTAAGTCATTTCTGGTCCATTGTCATTTCCGGTTTATTTGTTATCTATCCCTCCTACATTCGCTTCCTTCTCCTAATACTTTTATATCTTGAGTCATTCCTGTTGTTACCATCTTATTATCCCTTGTTATTTTCCTTTCTCTCGACTTCTCCCTTACAATTTAATTTGTTCTATCTGAAATTTTTTTTTTTTTGATTCTCCATGGTGTGCCTCCCTTGGTTCATAAAATTTCTTTAACAAGCTAATATGGAAAATTCCTCTAATTTTATTGCTTCTAGCATCTTTGATTTCATAAGTCGCTTTGCCATATTTCTTGGTGATCACATAAGGTCCATCATATATATAAAATAATTTTGCCATCTCACCTCTTATACCCTGTGGTTGCCAATTTTCTTTTACTAATACCTTGTCCCCAACATTTAATTCTTCTATTTTATGAGTTTTATTAAATTTCTCTGCTCTCTTATGAGCCTTCTTCTTAATTCTACTCCTAGCAATTTCTAAATGTCTTTCTAAATTTATTAATTTTGAACTCCAGCCAAAATTTTTTATTTCCTTTTGCCAAAACCTTTCATCCTGAATTCCTAGTTGTAGCTGGTTAGGTGTGTATCCTGTAGTCTCATGAGGAATTTCATTAATTGCCTGGTTAATAACCTCTACATATTTTCCCCATTCTCTATGGTTATGATGACAATATGTCCTCAAACATCTAATGATCTCCTTATTCACCCTCTCAACGATATTGCTTTGTGGCCTCCTTATTGGAGAAAATATTGGTTTCATTTCTCTATTTTTAATATACTCCAGCCATTTCTTATTATTAAACTGGGTTCCATGATCAGTCTGTATTCTTTCTACTCTCCCGAAATTTTCTATATAATTTTCTAAACATTTAATTGCCTCCCCTGTGGTTGCCTTTTTCAATTTATAGATTTGAACGAATTTTGTAAATACATCTAACATTACTAATAAATACTTATAGCCTCCTACAGTTCTTTGAAATGGTCCTATAAAATCAATTGACAATTGCTCCTTTGGTTTTTCCACTTGGATCCCTTTCATCTCTCCAAAATTACCTTGGGTTACATTTTTAGCTCTTTGACAAATATTACATGTTTTAATAATTCCCCTAATGCTTTTTCCCATCTTCTTCCAAGTGAAGCTCTCTGATAATATGGTATGACATTTCTTAGCTCCTGCATGCAGGTAATATTCATGACAAGTACCCACTATTTCTTTAATCATTCCCTTTGGTACTACTATTTTCCAACTTTCCCTATTTCTTTTATATACTAAGTTATTAATAATTTTATAATTTTGAGGATAATTTTGAATGTTTTCTTTTATTTCTCTAACTTCCAAATCTTCTACTTGTAATTTACTAAATTCTTTAAATTTTGTACACATTTCCATATCCATAACTCTTTCTATATAATTTATTTGTAATTCTGAATTTTGGTCTCTTCTTTCAAACTTATTTTTGTCACAAGGGTTCCTGCTCAATAGGTCTGCAACTACATTTTCTTTTCCTTTACAGTGTTCAATAGTATAATCATATTCTTGCATTAGTAATATCCATCTATGCAATCTTGAATTTAAAATTTTACAAGTCTTAATAAAAGTTAAGGCCTGATGGTCAGTCTGGATCACAATTTTTCTTCCTAGGATGATCTGTCTTGCTTTCTGCAGACAAAACAATATAGCAAGTAATTCCTTCTCAGTGGTATAATATTTAACTTCACTTCCTTTTAATGTGCGGCTCATAAACATTACTGCCTTTTTCTCCCCCTTTTCATCAATCTGATAGATGTGTCCTCCTATGGCATATTCACTGGCATCTGTTTGTAGGTAAAATGTTTTCTGGTAATCTGGGTGAGTAAGTACATTTGTTTCCAAGAATTTTTTCTTTAATTTAATAAAATTTCGCTCCTCCTCTTCTGTCCAAATAAATTTGTTTCTATTAGATAATAATTTTAATAATGGTTGTACAAATTCTGAATATTTTTCTATAAATTTATTATAATAATTAGCCATTCCAATAAAACCTTTTAACTGTCGAGGATTTTTAGGTGAGGGAAATTCTAATATAGCTCTAACCTTCTCTTCATCCATTTTCACTCCATTTGTAGTCAATCTATACCCTAAGAATGAAATATCTTTTCTACAGAACTCTGATTTATCAAATTTAATGGTCATGTTGTTTTTTAAAAAAATTTGGAAGATCTTTTCTAGGTGTTTTTTATGCTCCTCAAATGTCTCAGACATACAGACTATATCATCTACATATATTAAGGTGAAATCTTCTAATTCCTCCCTCATAATACTGTCCATAGCTCTTGCCAATGCTGCTAGAGATGTTTTCAATCCATAGGGTGTAACAACAAACTGGTATGTTTTCCCTCTATGTTGGAATGCAGTATATTTTCTTGACTCCTCTTCCAATTCAACCTGCCAGAAACTGTTAGTGAGGTCCATGGTACTCAACCAATTAACTCTCTTTGCTCTGTGTAGAATCTCATTTATTCCTCTATAGCAATCATAATCCGGAATTATAATTTCATTTAGTTTTCTTGCATCTAAACATAATCTAACTTTCCCATTGGTTTTGATGACTGGGACTATTGGATTAATATATGGACTAGTACTTCTTTCAATTATACCTAACCTCAACATTTTCTCTATCTCTTCTTGTACCTGATCTTGGTACTTTGTAGGAATTGGGTAATTTCTTTGGTAAAATGGTACATCTTCCCTAACTTTAATCTTATGTTTATATGCAGTGCATAAACCGGGCTGGTCTGAAAATACTTCTTTATACTTCTCTATTAAATCACTCATCTCCTGTCTTTGTTCCTCAGTTACCTCTTCATTCCCTATTCTTTCAAAAATATCCTCTTTTTTTATCTCTCCCTCCTCTTGTACAATTTTAATATAATTTTGACTCTGGTTTCCAAAAGTTTCAAATTCTTCCCATTTTTCCATATCATTCATTCCTTCCTGTTCATCACAACTCAATTCCTCCTCCATCTCATTTTCAAAATTATTCATCTCCCCTTTAAATTTTGTCTGCCCATCTACACTCATTTTTATTTATATGATTTGTTTTCATATTTAAACTCCATCTCCCATTTTCCAAAATCAAGTTGTGCCTCCACATCCATCAACATATCCGTACCTATAATAAATTTTCTCAATAAGCCTGGCACCACTAGGCATTGAAACGGATATTTTACCCCTCCTATTTCTCCTATTACCATGATCATTTTGTTTATCTTTTTAGTTTTCTTATTTGTTGCAGTCCGAATGGTTAAATTTTTTATTGGTAGGATTTCTATTTTTCCTATTTTATTTTTATTCTCTAACATCCATTTCTCCTGGATACATGTTACGTTACTGCCTGTGTCTATTAATGCTAGTAAACTTGTATCTTCCATCTTAATCTCTATCTCTGGGTTTATTATTTTTTTTTCAATTCCTAAATTATAATTTCTCTCCTCATCTTCTTGTTCTAAAAATTTTCTACTGATTAATACATTATTTATAGTTAACTTAATTTTATCGTAGGAGCTTTTATCAAATTTTATCACTGGCAACCTCATTTGTTCTGTTTGATGCTCCTTTTCCTGATCCAAGGCGACGATACCAGTGTTCTCTAGTTTTCCGTTTGATTATGTGCACCATCCTCCTTCCTTGTCCCCACACATCTCCTTGTCTCTATCTGATTTACTTCCTTCTGGCTCCTGTCATTGGTTCTGTAATTCCTGTCTCCTCTATTTTCTCGATTATTTTCCTGCCCTGGTCTTGGTTCAATATTCCCCCTCATATGATTATCTATTCTTCTGTTAAAAAACTGGACATATGGCCGCCCTTCATTCCTATATTCATTCCTTCTATACAATTCTCCTGGTCCTGGAAATCTTCTATTTCCCTGCTGTCTCATCCCTTCCTCACCCCTTCTGGGTGGAAATCTATTTCCATTCTGTTCCTCTCTAGGGGTAGGCCTATTCCATGGTCCCCTGTTTCTCTGTCTTATTTCCTTATTTCTCTCCTCTATATCCTCCTCATTCAGCATCCTTTCCATCTCTCGGATCGTTTTTATATTTTGTACTCTTCTTGACAACTGTATCCTTTCATTAAAATGCCGGCTTAATCTCCGGACTATCTCTTCCTCATTTTGCGGTGGTGTCATGTTCTTTAAAACTATGACTCTTTCTATGAAATAATCTGCTCTGGCTCTTCCATTTCCCTCTATATACCTTTCATTTTCTATTCTCTCTTTGATGCCTTCCTGTATTTCTTTGGCCCAGTATCTTTCTATAAACCTATCTTGTAAATCCGCGAAATTTTCCACCTCCTCTCTGATTGATTCCCACCATCTAGCCGCTCCTACTTCCAAAGCTCTATCTATGATTCCTCTCCATTCATTTTCAAATCTTTCCCCTGTCCTACATTCAAATTTTCTCTCCACATACCTATCCAGTCTTTTTAGGAACTCCATAGGGTTACCATTCCTCCCATTAAATTTGGGCATCTCCTCCTGATTCCCGCATGACACTTGTATGATCCTCAGGCCTTCTCCTCCTTTACTTTCTTCCACCTTCTTTTCTACCTTTTCCATTCTCTGGGTCAATTCCCCTTGTTTCTCATTATTCCTCCTTCCTTCTGTTTCCAATCGGTCAATTCTATCATTATTATTGTTTTTCTCAATAGCTATCTCCCTATTTAAAACTCTTAACTCTTCCCTGTTCTGTATTGTCATTTTTTCTACCTTCTCTATCTCTTTCTTATTAATTTCTGTCACATCAGCTATTATTTCTTTTGTTTCCTCTAAATTCTCCTTAATCTTCTCCTCTAAGTCTCTTCTCATAACTCCTACTACATCATTATTCTCTGTTCTCAACTGTTCCCTCATATCCTCTATCATCTTCTTACTTTCCTCCCTTATTTCCTGTGTTATGAGTTTGAAATCTTCCTTCATCTCTCTCATTTCGTCTCTATTTTCCTCTAATTTTTTGTTTATTTCCCTCATATCCTCACTCATATCTTTCATTTCCCCTTTTATTTCATTTATATTCTCTTTTAATTCTTTTTTTATTTCGTCCATCTTATCTAATTGTCTATTTATTTTTTCATTATTTATATTTAATTGTCTATTTAGATCCTCTCTCCCTTTTTCACTCATTTCCATGAGAGTTCTCATCATCTCCCTTAAATCTTCATTCTCATTATTTCCCCGTTTTTTTTTTTTTTTGTTGGGTTTGCATAGGTGGTAGTCCCCTAGCCTCATCTACTTGGGTTTCCACCTCACTCTCTTCTATAGGCATATCTGTGCCTTCCGTTTCTGTCTCTTGTATTTCTAGGCTTGTCCCTTTTTCCAATTCTATTAGGCCTATTGTAGCTTCTTCCTCTTTTTCATCTATTTTTTCTTTTAATGTCACATATTTTCCTTTTGCAGCTTCCTCAATTGCTGTACCCTTCCTAGACCTACTATGTTTGTTATATTCCTCTAATTTTTCTGTTTTTTTCGCTTTCTCCCCCCTTAAATTATATGTACCTGTTTCAGATTCCATTTTTTTTTATTTCTTTATCTAAAATTTCAAAATACCCCTTTATGCTATTTAAATTTTGAAAATTAAAAAAATTATTGACTTATGGTTGCAAAGTCCTGAAAAGTAAACAATATTAATACAAATATTTAATTAATAATCTTATCTAAAGTGCCTTAAGGTTAATTCTTAAATTTTTTTTATAATCGAGCCCCACGTTGGGCGCCAAATGTAATATTTGGTAATTTCCTTTTATAATCTTAATAAAAATTTATAAGTTAAAAGAAATAACGATTCAATGCTGCTTTTGTTACAATAATTGTTTAATATCTTAATATGACATTCCTTATTTTCTTTTACAAAGTCACTTACTAATTACAAATTCTTATTTCCTCCACAAAGAATTACAAAAATTAAGCTTTATTAGCCTAAGTCTAAAATTTGTTTATGGCAGCAAGAAGTTTAGTTATAAATTTTAATATTAATTGAATTTGATTTAATTACTTCAATTTGAGCTTGAGCTCTCTTTATCTCGGGTTAATAGGTGGGTTTTCTAAATTTTGAATAATAAAATTTGAGTTGGCACTTTCAAAAAAAATATCTAAGTTACAATTCTTACAAGCTAAAATTTTTTTACAAGTTATTTGGTTTCTAATTAAATAATTTCCTGAATAATGTCTTCTTAATCGATCAGTTCAATGATTTGGCTTAATGTTATTCTGTAATTAGGATTGAATACGATACTACACTTTCCGCACCAATTAAAAAAATAAAATTTCTACAGCCAATTCTGAACACGTCTTCCTCGTTCAAATGCTCTGTTCCAACTCTCCCTGACGCTACCTTTTTTAGCAATAAAATGGCCAAGTCGTGAATTTCCGCTATTTTCTCGTTTATTCCTTGTAAGTAACAGCTTTACGGATGTCATGTTCACCGCCTTTGATACACTTCTTCTTCTTAACAACTGCACTTAAATTTCTTTGCAAAACAATTGCATTTAAATCTTATTTCCCAAACTGTTTTAGATTATATATCCACGAGAAATATTTAAAACGAATATCTTTTGCCGGTCATGCGCACGCAACTCTACAAATCCGTTCTACATCTTGTTTACTACAGAACATTCACTAGCTTGCTGTTTGAAAGTTTTAAGTGTATTTATATCGTTCTATTGTTCTATTTAAATTGTTATCTATCAATTACTTCTAATACATTTTCTTATAAATAGTGATTTGTGTGTTTTTTTTCTTTTTATATAAAATCTTGTGATTAGATCTAAAATGTGGCCGTGTGCATTTTCTACACAAGTGAAATTAGGTTATGTTTACATTTCGTTCCTGGTATATTTTAGTAATTTTTTACATACTGAATTTATTTATATATATTTATCTTATTTTGTACGTGCCTTTTATATATATACTACTTCAAAATGTTACAATATATATATATATATATATATATATATATATATATATATATATATATATATATATTTTGTTACAATAACTAAAAAATTTAAAATATCCCTAATTTCTTATGAAAGTTTTGTTTTTTAACTACATGTTTTTCATAATAGTTTATTCTTACTGGATGTTGCAGGTATGGGACTTGTCAGATCCTAATGGCAAGGGTTACTTGAACAAATCTGGCTTTTTTGTAGCTTTAAAATTAGTCTCTTTAGCACAAATTGGTACTGATGTAAGCATATCCAATTTAATGATTGATACACCACCTCCTACAATGGTAAGGCAATATTTGAAGTTAAAATAGTTATAAGTTGAAGCTATATTATTGTGTAATAGGCTATAAGTTGAATAGTTATTTACACAACATATTATATGCATAATGTACCCACTTAACACAAAAACATTTCAAAATGTACATGTTTTTTTTCTAAAATATTAGCAAAAGGACATTTTACTACAAAAATCACTATTGCATTTAATTCTAGTTTTATTATAGATGCAATATAACCCCAATTATCTGAACTCTGACTATCCAAATCGCTTTCAGATTTTCAGGAAAAAACTAAGAATAAAACGTACTATGATTTACAAGATATTGATTCTGTCTACATGTGCTATTGGCCTTTTCTACGTATAGTTGGCTGTTGTCCATCGTCAGTTGACCGGGCCTGGTAGACAACTCTTTCGCAATAGTCCATTATTTCGTTTGTGAGTGTTTTGTCATTCACCCATGGCTTCTACATGAAAACAAGTTTTATCGTTAGCAGATAAACTAATAATAGATCAATCAGAAAGGAGTTAGGGTAAACAGTTAGCTGAGATCTATGGTGTTAGACAATCGACTATTTTAGACATTAAAAGGAGAAAACCTACATTTTTAATCTTTGTGTCAGTGCTTCAAAATAAAGGTGAATGTTCTTCAATGAAGGCAGCAAAAAACAAAGAACTAAAAGAGGCAGTTTTCAAGTAGTTTTCGCAACAACATTTTTTGGGAAACCCAATTTTTGTTCCAATTCTTTGTGAAAAAATTAATATCTTAGCGTGAAAGCTGAGAAAAAATATAAATTACAAAAATTCAGGGATTTTTCTCATTTGCATCATATATACAGTAACTAATTGAAATTTACCATTTTTGTACAATGCAATTACCCGAATTTTTGTTTATCCAAATGGAAACAGGTCCCAATTGGTTTGGATAGTTCGAGTTCTACCATATCTTACTCACCATACATCAGTTAATTTTATGACTACTACTAGTGTGCATTCTAACAAAAAAAAAAAAAAAATATGTAACATATTGCCATAATTTTATTATTATAAAATTACAGTAACTTGAAATAATTTTTAAAGGGAATCTAGTTTTTTAAGAATGGGCTTTCTAAGTATAAATTATAACATTGTAAGTCATAATATAATGTTACAAAGGATATTTTCTAAAAAATTATCACATGTAATTTAAACCACTGAATTTTTTTAGGAAATTTGATTATTATAAATTGTAAACCTAAATTCTTTAGATGAGTTAACCTGATCAAACAAAAATGAATGAGTTTGAGTTGAATTAAATTATACAGTAGACGACAATATTAATGTCTGTTATTCAATATTTTTACTAAAGTACTAGGACTTGTTTGCAGTTTCTTAAACCTGGAACTTTCTGTGTGACTTGAACCCACCTAACATTCAGTCAAATGCTACATAAATCTTGTTTCCATAAGCTAAAATCCCATTTTTTATTTAATAACTAATCAAAATAGGTGTAGATGGAAATACTATATTACCAATCTGAACAAATGATTGGAAGTGCTTAGAAAAGAGCCATATACAAATAGCCAAAAAATATGCATAAAAATGTTTTTTGAGCAGTCAAAGTAGTATTCATACCACTTTTTTGAGTAGTATAATTTATATATGAATTTTAATGTAGTTATTTCAATACAGAAAAAATAAACTAAAGTGCACAAAAATGCAAAGACGATTTTGCTAAATGATTGGAAAAAATTAATGAGGCAACGGAACTCAAAATCTGGATATGATTGAAGCATGTTTAAAAAGGCTAAAATTTTGTTTCATATTCGAAGGCACTTTAGAAAGAAACTTATCATAAAGGTTTTTGTTATTGTAATTTTGAAATTTGGATCATTGCCAAAATCTGTTTTATCAGGTGAAACTTTTTTTTGCCAAAAAATAATACAGTTGCTAGTTAAATATAACTATAATAAATACTATTGTTGAAGTAATGTTTGAATTTCAATCTTGTTTGATAAAGTAGTATTGATTCTGTTCTGCTAAAATGCATGAGGATTGGTATTAGGAGGAAGATTTTTTAATTTCGCATAATCTTTACTAGCTCAGAAAAATCCAAACACGTAATAGTAGAAAAGAATCAAAATCTAGGAATCGAACTCGAGTCCAGTGTTGTTCTCTTCCTGCTGTTGATGAGGGAAAGCTGATGTCATATAATAATGCGAAATACGCATATAATATAATCTAGTAAACAAGTTTAAACCCAACGTACATAAATAATATATAGTAACATCTTAAGGGAATTGGAAATCTTAGTTTGAAAAATGGGGGTTTTCAGTTTTCTCCATTTAAAACTAAATTTACATTCTTTAAAAGTAGATAAAGGCGTTGAGGCTACATAGATAACTACTCTTCAGTTCAATGCTAATTGGGAAGCATTAGGACTTAAATTTAACTCTGAATTATTTTAGAAACTTTGTTTAAAATTTATATTCAAATAATGTCATTTGTTTAAATTAAAAAAAAAAAAAATTGTGGAGTATGGAGAGCATGTAGTTTTATATGTCTTCAATCTGATCTAAGCTTATGCGCTACTGAGCTTCAACCCACATGTGCAAAAATCCAGGTCCTTTAAAATTCACCTCAAAAAATTTTGTTAGAATTTCCCAGAACAACCAGTAATAAGTTTAATTACTTCATCTAATAATTTAATAGAGGAAATTAAATTAGTCGGTAATGGATTCTTATAACATTACAATGAAAATATTGAAAAGAACCCCAATACCACAAAAATAACAAATAAAACAAGTTACTTAAGATTAAACCCTTATGTACATTTCGATGACCATGTCATCATCATTGGAGGGTCTTATTACAAAATTGCAACCTAGCAAACAAGAAGTTACAAACTAGAGTGATACCAACCTTTCTCTACGGTCGCTATATAGTTTGTAACTTCTTGTTTGCTAGATTGTAATAAGACCCTCTGATGATGATATCATCATCGAAATGTACATAAGGGTTTAATCTTAAATAACTTGTTTTATTTGTTATTTTTGTGGTATTGGGGTTCTTTCCAATATTTTCATTGTAATATATTGTACCACTGTGCTCTTCATATTGTGTATTTTCTAATTAAGTTTAAATTGTGTAACATCACACTGAAGATGATGACATATTGTCATTGAAACACGTATGATAATAAATTTTTTATAATTGTGAGTCGTAGCATATTTATTCTTTTATTTATAATATAAAACATGTTACAAAATATGAGAAAATGTAGAGAACAGAGTCTAGAATTGTTCTTATGGCGAGGTTTTTTTCCCCGAAATGCAAAAGCCCGCAACTCTTGCCATATATGAAATATTTCGAAATTGATCCCACCTTGCATATAAAGACGGTCATTGACTTATCGCCGCTTGCGATATGAGCAATCGACAGAATATTGTTGTTTATGCAGTCTCGCGCCCCGACCCGAATTCAGTAGAACGTGACGAAATCACAGTTGCGTCACGCGTCACATGACGGACCAGGTGATCAGGACAGAGGCGCTCATCTCAGTGGGGCTTGAATTTCTCGTTTAAGTTAATATTTACAGCTTTTGAAAATACAAAAATATACAAAATACAATCAGAAGAGCAATTTTATGTTACCACGACCTGAAATCGTAATAGAATTTAGTGTTTTTACAGTTAAAATAAAAATAAGGACCAAAAGAATACCTGCTTCTCGAATACTCTATAATGAATCTTTGTACCCCGTGAACAATTAGAAGCCAGGGACTGGACCTCCTTGCCTGGGGGAGATCTTGTCTACTTCAGGTAAACCAGTACTGCCCCATCATGGCCGTAATTTACTCCAATTCCCAGTACCAGAGTATCATTATGGTATTTTCCTAGTCTTAACTAATTCCATCTATCCATTCTTTTCCTTCTTTTTACAAGATGGTCTAACTGGTAGACATCCCTTTACAGTATATATAGAACAAGGTCGGGAGGTTCCCTAAAGCTCCCCATACACGGGGAGATTCTTGCTGGAATCTGTGGCAAGAAATTAATTTCCGATGGCATGTTTGCTAGATCAAAATTGAAATTAAACTAGATTTGTATAATCACATCAATAAATTTTTATATGATTTCAAAGTTGCTAAGTCCTTCAAAACACTACTAGAGTTAAAGAAGTATTTTGATGCAATAAAACACTTCTACTGATTCTGTAAGTCTTCTACAAATTTTCTAAATGATTTCAAATTTGTAAAGTCATTTTTCGATTTTGTACAAAATAACACCTCTCAGTGTTACGCAAAAATTCTGTAACTCGGTTTAGATAATTTATAAGAATTTTCAAAATTGTAAAATTCTTTTTTTACTCGCTTTGTACGTGTAAAGTTTTTTTTACCTTTGAAATTTGTTGCAGCTATTGATTTTTTAATTTATAATTATGTAATTGCTATATAACACTGATGGTTCTCCGTATTTAATATTGGTACATAAATAATTTGTTTTTTTACAGGGTGATGTACCAAATGTTTTACAGAAAAATGTAATAAACTCTGTGCCTGCAACAGTAAGTGACTGGGCGATGAAGCCTTCAGAGCGAACCAAATATGATCAACTGTTTGATTCCTTACAACCTTTAAATGGAGTTATACCAGGCAATAAGGTGAAAAAATAATTTCTTTCAATTTAAGTAATATTTTTTTAGAACAAAATCTTAATAGAGTTCTGATTACAGAAGTTGAAAGTTATTGAAATTCCGGATATCAACACTCCAATGTTTAGTAGAATTTCTTTAATATGAAAATAAAATATTCAAAATGAAAAATATTCTAATCAAAATGTTCAAAACTTTCAGGTTATTTTAACATTAAAAGCTACATACTTCATTTAGAAAAGTAATTTTAAATAAAATTAAAAATAATATACGAGGGCTATTCAGAAAGTAAGGAACATTACTGTCACGCCGCCAGGCGCGCGCAGATTTTGTACATTTTGGTGCGTGCGCACTCAGTAACTCAGTCGGCGTCCAGCCATGACAACGAGAACATTTCTGCGGTGTCCGTTTTTTCGCAATTTCAACTGAAGATGTGCGCTGCGATTGAAAATCCCGCCAGTTGTGCGGCCAGTGATACGGTTTTTGTTGGCAAAAAACTTTAAACCGATAGACATTTATCGCCAAGTGCGTGATGTTTACGCAAACAACGTAATGAATGAAAGTTCTGTGCAAAAATGGTGTATTCAGTTTAAAAATGGCCGAACTGACATTCATGACGAAGCGAAGATCTGACGCCGGAGCATTGTGACTGATGAACTGGTCACTAAAGTTGATGAAAAGGTTCGCAAAAACGGCCGATTCACGATAACGGAGCTTTCGCTTTGTTTCCCACAAGTTTCACGGACTTTGTTGTTTGAAATTGTCACGTAAAGGTTAGGCTACCACACATTTTGTGCAAGATGGGTGCTGAAAATGGCCACTAACCACCATAAAGGTCAGCGAATGAAGGCAAGTTGACATTTCTGGATGCCTACGACAGACATGGTGATTCACTACTGGATCGCATCGTAACTGGTGATGAGGCATGGGTAAAACACGTTAATTGCGAAACGAAACTACAGTCCATGGAGTGGGGGCACAAAAGCTCCCCAAAAAACCAAGAAAATGTTTGCACACATTTTCAGCAAGGAAGATTATGGCGACAGTTTTTTGAGACAGGCAAGGTGTGCTTCTTATTGATTTTCTTGAATGTGGTGCAATAATAAACTCTGAGCGGTACTGTGAAACTTAGCGCAACCTTAGGAGAGCAGTTCAAAACAAGCACCGAGAGAAATTGACGTCAAAAATTTTGTTTGTGCATGACAATGCCCGACCTTACACAGCAAACCGCACCAAAGAACTCCTTGACCATTCAAATGGGAGGTTTTTCCTCATCCGCCCTATAGTCCTGACCTTGCACCATGCGATTTTTTACTTGTTTAAAAGGATGAAGACCTGGCTAGCAACACAGCGCTTTCACGAGCTCAAGGCTGAGTGGCTGACATCCCAGGCGGCAGAATTCTACGATGAAGAATTCTACTACAAAGTTTATCCACCGTTACAATAAATGTCTCAATTTGTTTGGCGACTACGTAGAAAAGTAGTATTTTAGTTGTTCTTTCAGATGTATATAATAAAAAAAATTTATTGTACTTATTTTTTTAAAAATTCAAAAACGTTTCTTACTTTCTGAATAGCCCTCGTATGTAGTTAAATAATAGATTGCCATTAGGTGTGCGTTTTGTCTAATTTTCGTGTATCTCAACTTGTAAATAAAACTCAAACATGAAAATTTTACAGCAGTATAACACTTGTTAGACTTAGGTTATACAGGGTCTGGCAATAAAACCTCTTTTATTTCAAGAAATCGTAGTGGTAGCACTGATGTGGTGAGGGTATTGTTTGAAAGCTGTGTACGTGCCATTTTCAGAGTGCATCTTGTTTTGGCTTTGTGAGCATTGTGCGTTTGTAGTAGAGGAGTTTAATAGTAAAGGTCGCGGCGGTTCTGTGATTGCTAATCAGCGAGCATTTCTTATTTGATTCGAACCTGGCTGATATGATCTTATCCCTGATAGGAAAACTATTTGAATGTGGCTGTCAAACTTTAGACAAACAGGCTCAGCACTAAAAATAAAACCTAGTGGCCAACCTCTGACGGCAACAACCCTGGAAATTGTGGCGTGTGATTCGATAAATAGCATAGAAAAGACTACACAAAATCCCATTTTCACATATATAAGCACAGTAGGGATGTATGTTTAAATATCGCCCCTGACTGATATTATGTAGTTATATTTCAACCACAGTTTATCTACTAACTAAATTTTCAGAAAGAGTTTTGAACATACTCAGTACTACTGAATGCATTGTCTTTCTTTCTGCATAGGGTTATAACTGCCACCTCAAGGCTGGAAAAGGAACATACACACACACGATCCTTCACAGTATTATAAATTATAAAATTTCAAACGTCACAATACTCTTATCACTTAATTCAAGATATTATCAGGTTTTAACTATGATGCAATTATTAAATCTGTATAAAACATTGACAAAGTTTTGAAGGGGAATCCTGTAATTATTATTTATTTTGTGTCTCTGCTATAGATGGAAAACATTTAGTCATTGATCATAGCAGTTCAGAGGTCACAGAATATGATTTTTGTTTTCAATAAATTACAAAAAGAACTACAAGAACTATAGGAAGTGCTGATTTTAAATTAAACTAGCACATCCTAGTAAGCTACTAGCATGTTTTAAAGTAATTACTGTTTTAAAATAGGGTCACTGCAATTTTACAATTGGTCCTCCATCCAAGAACATCAAATACGTACAGTAAACTCTCGATTATCCGTGGAATAGGGTGGCCCGGTAACACCGGATAAAGAATTCCCCGGATAATCCGCTATGAGTACGCAAAACGATCGATAATCGATTATTATACCATAAGTTACACAAATAATGACCCTGGTTAATGCAATTCACAAATAATGTTCAGAGGACAAAATAAATACAGAAAATAATTTAAAATGTCGATGTATTTGATAGATTATAACATGTACATTTATATGTCTAACTATTTACAATACGTACATAAGTATATGTCAAAAGTAAGTATGTATGTACATATGTAATTTCCTTTATACATAATACTTTCACTTTTTAACAAAAAAATCTGTCACTTTCGTCTGTTTTTCTGTGAGCATTGATTTAGCTTTAATGTGCGATCCAAGTTTCTTGAGAACCATTTAGTTGCACAGTGAAGAGTCGTCTTGCTCTAATTATTGTGTCCGTTGTTTTCATCTCAAAAATGTTATTTCTACCATATACAGGTTTATTTGGGACATTAAACAAGTGTATTAGACATTAAAATGTTGTGTTATTTATCGGTTTACAACAAAAAAAGGAAATTTACATAAAATATCAAATGATAAAATACTGCATGACAAAAAATAAAATTCAATAAAAAAGATAGAGAAATAAAAATTCAAACTACCTACTACTAAAATAACCACTCAACCTTCAACTCGGAATGTTTGTTTCTACTTGTCACATGTGTCACAAAGCCATAAAGGTCGATAATGTATATGACAGATATGGATAATGCATATGTCACGTCCAAGACTATTTATAGCTGAGATTAGCTGACATTTGTTTACAATCTTATGATACATATTAGGTTTTCGGGCGACCAAGCATTTTGTCATTGTCTCTTATATACAGTAGTCTGTTCCCACCTCGAGATGGTTCATTCAATCTAACAGGACAGTTATCGTTTATCCTTGCGTTATTTGAGAAAGCTTAATTTTTTAAAATTTTTATGATCGTTGTTTTTACCGGATATTGTGCCGCGTTGAGTTGTTAAAAAAAAATAATGAATCTGATTGAAATGAAAATAGGATATTTGTAAAACAGTGGCAGACCCCGGATAATCCGCAAACCGGTTAATCCTCCCACGGATAATCGGGAGTTTACTGTATATTTATTGGCTAGCCACATATACCATTAGAGGAGCATTCGTTCATGTTTATATCTGTTTATCTTGATTAAATTGCCTCATATAGTTGCAAAAATGTCCAGTCAATATGTAAGAAGGAGTAGTAATTAAGGAGGACAATCCCCCTACTAGATTTGCCATGTACTTGTAAACAACCATATTTTTAAAATTAATCAGAAATACACTCTAGAAAATAACACAACTGACAGAATAATTTAGTACAACAATAAAATAAATATAATTTTTGTTAGATATAAAATAATAATATCTAATAATATTGTTATTAAATATAAATTAATATAATATATTTTTTTCTTTTGAAAAGTTGTAACTTGTTAAGGAAATATTTTGGTACTTGCATATTACACAAATGCTACTGTTTTTAAAGGTTATTTTGCAGGGGTCGTAAAAAAATAAATATGCCTACGTTGGTTAGGTTAGGTTATCAGAAATATGTCATTTCTATTATTTTCCCTGTTACTTTATAAATCGAATGTGGGGAAGTGCTAAATGGGGAAACAAGAGGCTTCAAGGTAACACCAGAACGTATGTGAGTACCGAGGCGTTCTACTCCATTCTCGCTAACCTTGCTTCCTTTTGGGAGGCAGAAAACAAGAACTGATCGTCATAATTACAAGTAATTTTCACAGTAAGTCAAAGAAAGTATGTTCTGAATAAAGATTTAGTTTTTCTATGTCCCTTTCAGAAAAAAAAAACTAATAATAGTGGCCGTATAATAGCCAAGTACCATTATCTTTTAGTGTTCATTCTGTTGTTGTTGTTGTAAATTCAGTACATTTAGGTAGCTGCACAGTCACAAAAATTTAAACCTGAGATTATGTTCCTTGCAATAATATGCCTTTGAAAATTCAAAATGTATTAATTTGTAGGTAAAATGTTTAGGTGGATTTTGAACTTACAAAAAGTAAATTAGCTTTAAACCATTTTCAAAAAAATAATATTTAAATTGTAATCAATAATATTTAAAATATTGTATTCAGGAATTAAAACTAAACTTACGAAAAGAGAGTAGCTTAAGGCTGACGCTATTCTTACTCTATCATTTTACTCGCGGCATTCACACAGACATTACTGGGCAAATACTTTCATCTAACTGAAATGTATGAGTCTACGTAAAGTTTTTTGTGACATTTCTACATTAATAAAAAGTAAAAATTTTAAGTCATGTTGGAGGAGGCTAGACTCCACTTGGAGCAAAATGTATCTCCTAACACACCCTTAGCTTCACCGAAGAATCAAATGCATTGAATAGGTTGAATATCTCCATGTATACCAATGACGAAAGTTTGTGTCATTTATTTTATAAAATACTTTTGAAACTTTCACTAATTGATATTTTTACTTTGAATAATGATGAAGATAAGTTGTTAAGAATTCAGATAATTATATTTTTCATCCTCTTTGTGACTTCTTTTAAAATGCCCCTTCCATGTTGGTAATTAGGTGTTTTTAATCTTTACTAGCGGACTTGCAGGTCTTTCTCTAATTCCTTAATGATTCAGAACTTGAGAATTAGTGTACAGGGCAAAAAAATTATATTCAACAGAATTATTATAGAAATTTTATAAAATACAGTAGAGTCTCGAAATTGTAAGTCCCGATATTTCGAGCTTCCGTTAAATTCGAGCTCATTTCCATTTGAGCCTATATTATCTATTTGAAAGAAAATGGTGAATCGGACTTCCATGAAATGTTTATAAGCATATAGTATGGAAAAGAAAATGAGTCGGATGTCTAAGAAATTTTCATATTAATTGGTATGCAAAGAAATGAGTCAGGCTTCAAAGATATTCTTGAATTTTATAGTTCCAAGATATGGAAGTTTAATTCCAGAATTAGTCATGCTTCCAAAAAATGCTCATCTGAATACGGTATACAAAGAAAATAAGTCAGGTTTCCTAGAAATGTATATATAAAGTTCTATGAACCTGATTTGTTCATTCTCAATTATAGTACTATATTAGGGTTTATTAAAACTCCTATTTTTTTTAATGCACTACCGTATTTCAGTGTAATCCGAAGAGGTCTTGGTCTTGTTTACCTCGAATTATCAAAACTCTACTGTATGATGTTTCACAACCTCCCAGTTTTCAAAATATACCTTCAACCCATAATTTTTTCAACTTACAAGTTAATATTTTTTCTGATTCATAATAAATCTGATCAACCACAAATTGTTATTGTTTTGTTTTTTTACTAAAAAAATTACTTCTAGTATTATTGAGGTAATATTTTAAATTGAGTTGTGGATAAAAATAAGAACTATTTTGCAGGTTAAAGGCTTGTTAATAGACTCAAAACTACCTGTAGATACGCTAGGGAGAATTTGGGACTTGGCTGATATGGATAGAGATGGCAGTTTGGATAGGCATGAATTTGTTGTGGTAATTATTATGTTGTTATTATGTAGTATATTATTTTTTTTTCATAAAAATATTTAAATGGAAATTGCAAGATATATTTGCAATGTCATGGTAGTAATACATATATGCAATGCCATGGTAGCAAGATATATATAGTAATGTCATGGAGCATGAAAAGTGATAATATAGCATAGAAATGTAATAAAACTACAAAGAACAGAGCCCTTCAATAGTGATGGAAGAGTGTCAAAAAAGTTTATTCAAATTGACCGCTGTTTGACCATGGATGAACTCTGTGATATGTCTGGAAGTCAACCATATTGTGCTCTATAAAACGATCACAGAACATTTGAATTTTTGGTAACTTTGTCCGATTCGCATACCAAAAATTCTAACTGTCAAACACAACAAATAAACAGAGTTGGTTCAGGAAAAGAATTTCTTGACCATTACAAAGAAAAAGAAAGTTTTATTGACTCTGCTATGACAAACATGGGTTTTTCACTACAGAACTGAGAGTAAAAGGCAATAAAAGCAGTGGCGGTATATTGGTTCCCCTGGTGCAGAAAATTCACGACCTTAATCTGAAAAAAAAAATCATGGCAACTGTGTTGGTGTTTTGGGACCCAAAAGTAATATTTCTTATCGAGTTTTTGTGAAGAAGATAATCAAATAATGATGATGGATACGTTGGACACTTTACTTTGCTGAGCAATTTAAAACAAAAGAAGGGGTTAGCTAGCAAAAGCTGTTTGACTTTTGCACAATAATGCTTGACCTCACATGAGATAGAAACAGTTTTCAACATCTTTTTGTTGGTATGTTTAAAACCATCAAATCCATATTTCGGACTTCGATGCGTGGTGAGACGGGAGTGGGAATATACTTCTCATACTATTTTGCACTGTGCAATAACTCAACTGTTTTTGAGGCAAAACTGTTTGTCATCAACAAGGCTCTTCAACAGCTGATTCTAAGACAATGGCTTAGTACCAATATTGTTTTATTGGTGGACTCTAAATCCTTATTACAAGCAATGGCTAATAATGATAATACAGGTAGTGCAATTGTACAGAATATAAAAAAGAATTGTAAAACTTTAAAAAACAAAGTAATCAGTATTGTAATGCAGTGGATCCTATCTCATATGGGAATACATGGGAATGAGGCTGCAGATGAACTTGCAAAGAGATGGACTAAAATTGTTCATAAACAATCAAAAGTTCTATCACTGCAAGCAAGAATAAAAAGTATTACCAACAAGGTTTTAGGAATACGATGAACGAAAGATTGAAGGACAAGTCCTATAATGTGTTTGAGCTGTTTGAGGCGAATAGAACACTCCCGAGAGAAACATCTGTTGCTAACTTCAGATTGGCCACAGGACATGATTGTCTCACCGGACATCTCAGCAGAATGAAAATATTAGAATCCAACAGGTGCATAGAAGTTGGTAAAATATTTCTGATAAACATCTGAACGTAATTAAGCATATTGGATATTTATCTGTTCTCAGATGTCAGAAAATTACACAGATTATTAGTCAGCATCATATATTTGTATACAAAATGAATGGGAGATTTTACATTATAAGTGATATAAGAATAAAGTGCAACAAAGTTTAAAAAATGGTAAACATTACTTTTATTGAATCTCCTATAAGACAAACAAGGATTTAGAAGTGGTATAAATTTTTCCAAAAAGTGAAAATATTGAAAAATTGCTCTGGATGCCTTAAGACATCAATAATTGACAAATAGATAAATCATAAAGTCATTGCATTACAATCAGAACAGTACAGAAGGTGTTAGCATATCAACTAGATTACGTGATGAAAGTTTTTGAATGTTGGGTATACAATGTGTAACATCACAATTTGCCTTAAAATTGTCAAATTTCAAACAACAGTTCTGAAATCAACAGTGGTGCAGAACTTCTGAAACCTGTTATAATTAAGCATAAAACAAAGTATCATGGATATGACATGTAAACTTCTTAAAAGAGTTTTGTTTTGGTGGTTGCAATAAAGCTTCAAACAAGTTTAAGGTTATGTGAAAAGTCTACCTTATTTCTTAATAGACATAACACATGCAAATCAACTGTAAAACAAAACTAGTTCTTTGATTTTTATGTTAAATTTAAGAGTAAGATTTTTCTTTAGTTCCCTAAAAATATAAAAACAAGGTAGCTCAAAAATAATCAAGATGCTTTAAATTTTTCAGAAAAAACACTAGCACTTTTGTGTTGTCCAGGTCTTTGTGTGCAGATAAAGTATGAGTATTATTTTATTGCACAAGCTTTGACATTCATCCGCACTTTTAGATACATAGCTTGTTTGGCCAAATCTTAATATCATCTGGCTTTCCATCAGTAGTAATTGCATGACTGACTTAATTCTTTTAAAATTATTTTGTGTTACTCTCATTGTTAATTTTTAAATAAGTAAATGTGGTATATTGGTTTACTTAAAACTTTTGCTTCATAACAAGAGCTGATCCTTACTCTAAAAATATTACAGCTATCATAAATTTATATATTTATATTTGCAGGCCATGCACTTAGTGTACAAAGCTTTAGAGAAATATGCAATACCAAACTCTTTACCACCTGAGTTATTACCTCCTGGTAAGAGGAAAGAATCTATAAATAATGTGCCTGCCATCCCAGTTACACCAGTATCTGTTGTTAAACCTGAGCCTCCAAAAGTAAGTACATTAGTAAATAATATGCAGGATTATCATAGAATAATGGTACGGTTTTGAACATGGTTTAAAGAAAAACCTAATTACCTACAGTTAGTGCTGTTTGTGCGTCGTAATAAATTTCAATACATCTGCCCTTAGTCGCTCGACAAATGTCCAAACGATATTCAACTTCTCTCTAATTATTTGTTAACATTTCTTCGGTTATGATTGTCATGGCTTCATCAAACCTGTTTTTAAGTGGTTCAGGTCACACATTTTTTGTGAATAAACAACACTTTTGTTGTACCCCCACAAGAAAAAAATCACAAAGTGTCAGGTCTTGTCTCCTTAGATGCCACAGCATAGGTCCTTGCGGGCCTATCCATTAATCTCCAAATTTTTCGTTCAAAGCATCCGTGACCAATGGATTGAAGTGTATGGCAGCACCATCTTGATGGAAATGAAGTTGATGAATGTTTTCGAGTTCATCTAACTGAGGAAAGCAATAATTGGTTATGCATAGTTACAATCTTCCTACAAATTACTGAAACCGCACCATTCTTTTATGATAACCCTGTATTAGAAATTCTAAAATATCTGGGGAAAATACATATGTTAGTAATATTTGTTAAGTGGTAACACACGACATTTAGCAAATAAATTGGTTCATAGTTCTACTTGATGATAATAAAATACTCTTTAGAACCATGTGACATGAACTTTTCAACTGTTCCTTTTTTTGACCAAATCTATCCTGTATATTTCCAATATCTAGTATTCTAGTAGTATTATGTATATTCCAATATTGTTCATTATATACCTTTGATCATCCAAATTACATTTTGACTGCAAATTATTTTATGATATTTTGGTCATTTAAAAAAAATATTTTATGAGGGTCAGTATATTTGCTCACCCTTATTATTAAAATGTATTTTACTGTTTCTAAATTTCCAATTTATTTATGTGTGTCTTGCATAAGAATATTTCTATAGCATTTTTAAAAATTGAACCGAGCTTGATGCAAACACAATTTTGATAGATCGGTCGAGATAGTATAAAAATTTAAAAAATGTCTAACTTATGCAACACAAAACATATGCTTTATTTAATGTTCTTTTAAAAAGAATTTCTCCAAAGTATGACATTTCTATCACATTTGTTAACAATGAATGATATAAAATTCTTTTTTTAAATTAATTTATTGTGTTGAATTTTCTGCTTCATTCTAAAAATAATTTCATATTTGGCACTTTTTATGTTCTAATATATAATTTAATAGAGTGCCATTTTATTATGAATTTCCATTTATAATTTTTTTTCTAATTATAAACTTGTTCCAATTATTTAAGTTTTTCATACTGGCCATGTTGGGGTTAGCTATAGAAATACTGGCACGGTTCGGAGTTGAAATAGTAGCATACAAAAAATAATGCCTGAATATATTTGCCAACTTAAAACAATATATAACAAAATCTTCTTTAACTTTTTAATATAAAGGTAAACCTAACCTTTTTAGATCACTTTTTGATCTAAAACCAACCATTTTTGTTAAATTTAGATTTCAGTTTTATAAAATTGATTTGTGTATAAAATATGTTTTAACACAATGCTGATTATCGCAACTTATGTGCCAACAATTATTTTCTACAGAGCGTATATATTGACACAACCTATGCTCGTCAATAGTGAATTGTTGAAATAAGTCGTTTTTGTTGTTGAATATTGAGTCTGCTTTTCGCTTGGTAATATGTTATAGTCTACATGTTTGAGATAAGCTAATGCAACACATTTTCGTGATTAACACGTTAAGTGCGGCAATGTTTTATAGTTGCACATCAAAATTGCTGAAAAAATATTATTGATTACTTGCATTGAAAATGTTGTTGATGGACCCAATATGTCATCTGAGTTGGCTGGGCATTCATTTTCATCAATTTTGGTGACATCATTTCTGGTACGTTCATGTAGTACTTTGCCGGTGGTGCTGGTTTTTGTATCTCAGGTGATGGTTGTCGACTGTCTAACTGTTGGATTTCTCTCCCAGTTGTTGCTGGGTACCGACAAAACTTTTTTCCAGTCACAACACTTAGTTATAGAAAAAGTACCATAAAAAAATGTAAGTACCTTCAGCCCTTCCTGCCGCTATTTACAATGTTTTTCAATGATAAAAATAAGTTTACACACAAATTCAATAAGTAATTCTTATCTTAATAGTTCTAACACAGTGTTTATAATAATTTCTAAAAAAATACCAAAATAAATACTATATACAACCCCACCCCCGAAATTTTAATACTCAGCTTAGATAAACACATCCTTACTAAAAAGTAAATTGTAACATAAATTCATTAAAAAGTGAATTACAAAGTTTCAAAACTTTTGCTTGTTATAAAATCTTGTGCCGTATTTATTGGATCTGAAGCATTACTTATCAGACAGAGAATATGTTTACACTTCCTTTCTATATACAAAATATTTAAACTCACAGATAAATCACAAGTGATACGTTTATGTCTCTTCGTGATAAGCGCCAAAACACTTTATTCGCCAGTCAGTTTATTATGTGAGTAAATGGAACATGAAAATGTGGTATTGTTGTTTATTTGTTTTACACAAAACAAACAATTATTAAGTGTGTTGCAGAGATAAGAAAATATAAATAACTCAAAAACAATGTCTGGCCAATTGGCCCGATGGAGTTTATTTAGGTGTCGGGTTTATTTACGCTATAAAAAAACTATGTCAGAGCAATTGGCAGGTCACGTGTTTAGTGTTTATATATAAATTATGATAAGAAACGTATTTATACTTAGATATTATAGGGGAACAAAAAATAAATACACATTATTCAAAAATAGGCTTTAAATATTTTGAGAATTCTCTGGCATAACGCCGATATTGTGGCCATGTTGGAGACCCCTTGTCATCATTGTCGGAGCTGTCAGACCTATCCTCGTAGCCATTTTTGTTGTCAGAGTAGACATTCTCCAATATTTCAACCTCTTAATCCATATTCATTTTGCAAAATATATTAAACACAACTATAACACACTTCAAGTAACACAGTAATATGATAACATATTCCCCAGTCTGACAGAAACGGCAGAACAAAAAACGAAACACACCCGAAATGTTCACAAAGACTGGTACAATAAGCAATAAGTGATACAATGTTTCCTGGCAATGGCTAACCTCACACTGAACCAATGAATTGAGATTGGACGTAGGGCGTACATAAACGCCTATTGCCATGGGCGCTAGTAGGGCAAGGGCGTTTATGCACGCCACCGCACTCAATGCGCAAATATTTTTGTTTCTCGAAACTAACACCATAACAAAAGATATTGATATCTGTCCTAATGTGTTCTCGGAATGACAGGACAAATAAAGTAGGATTCTATTGCCACATGGTGGGCCTTTCTAACCACTTTATCAGTTAACAGTTTAGGTCAAAAATTTACTCTAATCTTTACACCTTTTATCGTTCTGTTGCTTTTTGGGATAACAAGTATGTAAGATATGGGTGTGAATGGTCTAAAGCATACATTTGGAAAATAAGGATGCTTCAAACTGTATCCTTATCAGAGTATTTACCAGTAAATTGATCTTCTCATAATATTCATTTAAAACAGTTTTTTAAAAGTTTTTTTTTAATGTTTAAACTCGAAGTGTTTTTTTTTTATATTGTTTTTTAAAACTATTTTACAGCCTTTATTACCACCTCAGCCTCAGATATCATGGGTCGTCTCAGGCGAAGAAAAAGCAAGGTATGATACACTGTTTCTTCAGACTGATGTTGATAAAGATGGTTATGTATCTGGCTTTGAAATTAAAGATGTCTTCCTACAGTCTGGTGTTCCTCAACAAGTACTAGCACATATTTGGTAAGTAAACTATTTTAATAATAATTTAAATGTACTTGTACAGTAGAGTCTCGATAATTCGAGGTAGATGGGACCAAGACCCCTTCGGATTACATTACACGGACATACAATCCTGTGCATTAGTAAAAATAAGAGTTTTAATCAACCCTAGGCAATTAAAAATGCACTTAATAAGTTTACGGAATTTAATATGAACATTTCTTGGAAGACCGACTTATTTCCTTTGCGTACTGTATTAAAATAAACATTTCTTGGAAGCCCAACTCATTTCCTTTGCATACCTTATTGATATGAACATTTCTTAGAAGCCCGACTCATTTCCTTTGCATATCATATGACTATAAACATTTCTTCAAAACCCAACTCAAAATGATAAAATAGGCTTATATAGAAATAGGCTCAAATTTAAATTAAATTATTATTAAATTATTAAAATTATTAAATTAAATTTAAATTACTTGGACTTATAAAATTGGTGGAGTTGGCAGAATTTGTATATTACTAAACATTTACAGTAAATGGCATGATTTACTACTGATTTATATAATAAGTTATAAAATGTTTTGATTTGAAATGGTTTTGTTGAATTTTTAAAAAAATCATGCATGTTAAAAAAAATTTTAATGAATAATATTGAAAGCAACACTATTATTAGTTTGTTAAAAATATTTATAATTGGAATATTTGGAGTTTTTGAACAGTCTCTAGCTATTGCTGGCCTTTTTATTCTTTTGGCCATTGTGATATCTCACCTTTTCCAGTTTCTTCACTGGTAATTTTTTTCTAATTCCACCTGTACTTTTTACTCTATATCTTGAACATTTCATTTTGTTTATCTGAAATATTACACGCTCTTCTCTTCTGTTCATATCTTTAATGTTTTAATAAAGTTTTTAAACTTTTTCTTGTGTTTTCAAAAATTTTTATTTTTATTGTGTTTTCTGTTATTGAGTATATTTTTATTCAGATTTATGAGTTTGCTTCTCCATTTTTCAGTGTTTTAATTTTTTTCATTCATTTCCTGAATATTAAACATTTGTCACATTATTCAGTCTTTCTTTTCCAATTGCTTATTAATACATTTTTCTTTATAGTGTTACATAAATATATCCCATATTCTTTCATTACATCATTTAAAAGATTGTGGTGGGTATGAATTTAAACTTTTTAAAAATTGATTTATCATTTAGGAATACCAATATAAAAATAAAACAAAAGATTAAAAATCAGTTTTGTTATTTTTGTGAATTGAATACATTTAAGAAAAAAATTTCATGTAATATGTAATTTTTCAAAGATTTTGTTTTCAGGGGTTTGTGTGATGTAAAACAAACAGGAAAATTAAACAGTGAACAATTTGCTTTATCAATGTGGTTAATCAACCAGAAACTTAAAGGAATAGACCCTCCTAAAGTTCTTAGTCTAGAAATGGTTCCACCTTGCAATAGGAATAAACCTGCAGAGCCTATAGTTGTAAGTTGTTTTAAATTAAAATATTTTTTTTAATATTAAATATCTCAGAAAAACCAATCCTTGAATTTCAATATCCAATTTAGATACATTAACCCATTAAGGGTCTAATTAGAACTGTACCATGGCAATTAGGAGTTGCGATTTAATTTATGTCTTTTGAGTTATATTTAGTCATACAAATATTCTCACTTAATAAATAAATCTTATATAAATTGTATGGCTGGAATTTTTTTATTCAATATTTAGGTTTTGTTCATTTTGTACTAACTTGTAATAATTATTAATAAAATAGATATAATGTTACTCTCCGCTTGAAGTTTGTGATAGTTTATAAGCTCCGGCTAAACTTTGTTCTCTTCAGGTGTACACAAAATTTCACTAAATAGAAAAAAATGCATATATTCACACAATTTTCTCAATTTATAATTTTATTTTACTGTGGTAAAATTTGTAGAACCCTTCATGTACATCTATAGCAACTTCATCATGTCACTCCACTCACTTTTCACACTCTTGCAATTAACAGTCTATCACATACAATTGTAAATTTTCAATTTTGTACACAGTAATATGACCCACAACAAACATAAGCTCCTGACTTAAACCAAGTAAAAACTATACTGAGCAAGAAACTCCAGTTGATCTGAAAACTGATGAAATATTTTATTATGTGTAGAAAGTCAAGATATGGACTATAAATATCCTTCTTTATTTACGGTGTAAGGTTCGAGAAGTGATAAATATCCCTTAGACAGCATAGGCCTTGTACATGACATATGACTGTAAATAAACTCCCTTGAAGTAATGATGAAAATCTGACATGGGCTGAGCTTGTCAACCTACCCACTAGTAAAATTTTGTTATGATAGACTTAACTCATTTGTGAAATGCAATGGATTAAAGTCTATGTGACTATCTTGCGAAAGTAAGTTTTACAGATATTTAATTTAAAGACTGTTAGATGTAGGAACTTTTAAGAAAATTATTTGCTCAAGTAGTTTGGTGATAATAATAACTAAACACTTTTAAAAGTTTTAAACTTGCCTATAGTAACACTTACTTTGCTTGTTGAGGACGGCCGTTTCGGGAGATGTGTCCCTTTGTCAACTCAGACCGTAACTGATTTCAAGGTTTACGTAGGTTAGGGTGGGGATGGGATATTTTGGTGGTGTGGATGTATTTTGTGTGTATTAGGAGTTATGATGTCAAAAAGTGCGTGAGTTGTAATGTAATTGTGTATTGAGTATGTGTGTAGGGTGTATGTAGTTTGAAGTGCCTGTATATTTCGTATGTAGGTTAGATGTTATATCTATGTAGTCATGTTTTATGGAGTTGAGATGATCAGGGAAGTATGATTGGTAGTTATTGTTTTTTAGTGCTTTTATATGTTCTTGGTAACGTGTGTAGAATGACCTCCCTATCTGGCCTATGTAAAAACTGGGGCAGGAACTGCAAGTTAGTTTGTAAACTCCAGTGGTGTTGTAAATGTCGTTGATATTGTTGTTGGGTTTAAATTGTTTGTTGAGAGTGTTGTGTGTGGAGTAAGCTATTTTGTAGTTGTATTTTCAAAACTAGGACATCATAACTCCTAATACACACAAAATACATCCACACCACCAAAATATCCCACCCCCACCCTAACCTACGTAAACCTTGAGATCAGTTACGGTCTGAGTTGACAAAGGGATACATCTCCCGAAACGGCCGTCCTCAACAAACAAATTAAGTGCTACTATAGGCAAGTTTAAAACATTTAAAAGTGTTTAGTGATTACTAGTAGCTCACGTGAAGATAGAATCAACAAATGTTAATAATAACTCTATTAGCTATAACAAGTTTTTATACTAAAAATGAATTTATCTTTTAAATTTTTTAAAATTTAAATGAATGAAATCTATTTATTCATTCATTTTACATTTTATAGTTGAAAATTTCGAATCAATCATCATAAAATTCAAGTAATAATAAATTTAAATCAATTTGTGATTTGTGATATATAACCTAAAATTATTCACAGAACAAGGTAATATATTAATACAATTATCAATAAACGACATTATCGAGTTGACATTTGATCTACATGAGGCAATATAATTGGTATATTTTGAAGTTATAATCATTAATTAATTAATTTTAAACTTTTAAAATTAAATCATAATTTTACTTTATTTATAAATACTTTTAGATATATTATTCCAAATGTAAATATTATTAAAGAAGCTCCAACTACAGTTATTGGGTAATTAACCTCAATTTTTCTTGTTTTATTGACGTAAAGCCGAACAGTTCCAACCAGTTCTTTCCACTGCCAGCAACTGTCAACAGAACAAGAATAAAGTCATTAGTTTTATAAGGGAAGGCATTTAGACTGTGCTGAAAACCTTATTTGAATTCTGTGTAATAAAAAACAAATTATCAGTAAAAGGTTTTGGCATTCAAAATAATGTGGCTATCAGCAAAAAATGTTTTCATATTTCTTTCTTTAAATAAGAATTATTTAAGTATAACTTTTGTTTATAATTGTTGGTATAAGTACATATGAACATTATAGAATAGGATCACTCAAACCAAAATTTTTACCTATCAAACATTGATTGCTTAGGATTAATATTTATCTCCCATAGTAGTTTACTTACTTCTTACTTCTTCGTGCAGGCGTCCAGCTCAACTGTAGCCGATGGCCCAATGTCCACGATATATGTATGATGCTATGGCCCACAGGTTCTTCTTAACTAGAATATCTTGCCATTTTGTCACAATTGGTCTGCGGTAATGTCTCTTGTAGGTAATAGGTAATCGCAGTTCAGCAGGATGTGTTCAATTGTTTCGCTCTCCACACCACATAGTGCAAACAACGGGGACTCTGTGAGATTAAAACTTAATGTACTCCTGTGTCACCAGATGGCTGGTACTTGCTCTGGCAGCAAAAGATGCTGTTGATTGTGCTACTTCCCTATATTTATCCTCAACTGGTGGTTCTGGTTGGAGCTGGTAAAGGTGTCGACCAGTAGTCTCTTTTTCCCAATTTTGACACCAAAGTTTTCGGAAAACTTCCTTGCTTACACTTTTGCAATGTAGCAGGGAGTGTTTGCCTTCATTTGTAGGTCCCATGGTTGAGGCTATTTTTGCAATTTTGTCAGCTTTTTCGTTTCTGGCTACTCCGCGATGGGCAGGTACTCATTGAAGAGTTAATTCTTTCCCGCAGTCCACTAGTTCTAGGATGGTTTTTCTTATTTCTGATATTCGAAATGAGTATGAACTTGTAAAATTACTTAACAATGACTGAAGGGCAGCTTTCAAACCGATAGGATGCATATCTTTGAATTGCCCTTTAAATGCACAAAGCTAGTCAGCGTTGCACTTATAGCCAAAAGCTTAGTATTCATGCTGGATTTGGAATTGGCTGGATTCCAAAGTAGTTTATTGAAAATTTTTATGACTTTTTAAGCTTGATTTGTGTTGGTCAGAAAAACTTTTGATTAAAAAAAAACTTTTGATTAAAATTCACATCTTACGAGGGCTATTCAGAAAGTAAGGAACGTTTTTGAATAAAAAAAAAATAAGCACAATAAAAAATTTTTATTATATACATCTGAAAGAGCAACTAAAATACTACTTTTCTATGTAGTCGCCAAACAAATAGAGACATTTATCGTAGCAGTGGACAAGCTTTGAAATTCCTTCATCATAGAAATCTGCCGCCTGCGATGTCAGCCACTTGGTGACGTGCACTCGTCGTCGTCAAAGCGATGTGTTGCTAGCCAGGTCTTCATTCTTGGAAACAAGTGAAAATCGCTTGGTGCAAGGTCAGGACTATAGGGTGGATGAGGAAAAACCTCCCATTTGAATGACTCAAAGAGTTCTTTGGTGCGGTTTGCTGTGTGAGGCCGGGCATTGTCATGGACAAACAAAAATTTTTACGCCAATTTCTCTCGGGTCTTGTTTTGAACTGCTCTCCTAAGGTTGCGCAAAGTTTCACAGTACCGCTCAGAGTTTATTGTTGCACCACGTTCAAGAAAGTCAATAAGAAGCACACCTTGCCTGTCCCAAAAAACCATCACCATAATCTTCCTTGCTGAAAATGTTTGCAAACATTTTCTTGGTTTTTTGGGGGAGCTTGTGTGCCCCCACTCCATGGACTGTAATTTCGTTTTGCAATTAACGTGTTTTACCTATGTCTCATCACCAATTTCGATGCGATCCAGTAGTGAATCACCAAGTCTGTCGTAAGCATCGAGAAATGTCAAACTTGCTTCCATTCGCTGACTTTTATGGCGGTCAGTGAGCATTTTCAGCACCCATCACGCACAAAATTTGTGGTAGTCTAACCTTTGTGTGACAATTACAAACAACAAAGTCAGTTCCCAAAGTCAAAGAAACTTGTGGGAAACAAAGCGAAAGCTCCGTTATTGTGAATCGGCGGTTTTCGCGAACCTTTTCATCAACTTTAGCGACCAGTTCATCAGTCACAATGCTTGGACGTCCGCTCTTCGCTTCGTCATGAACGTCATTTCGGCCATTTTTAAACTGAATGCACCATTTTCTCACAGAACTTTCATTCATTACGTTGTTTCCGTAAACTTCACACTCTTGGCGATAAATGTCGATCCGTTTTAAGTTTTTTGCCAACGAAAACCGTATTACTGACCGCACCTCACAACTAGCGGGATTTTCAATCGCAGCGAACATCTTCAGTTGAAATTGCGAAAAATGGGCAACGCGGGAAGGTTCCCGTTGTCACTGCTGGACGCCGACTGAGTTGCCGAGTGCGCACACACCAAAATGTACGAGATCGAAACGCGCCTAGCGGTGTCAGACAGAAACGTTCCTTACCTTCTGAATAGCCCTCGTATTTAGAGAATAATTTTCTGTAGATCATGAAAATGATACATCTTTCATATAGTATTGTGAAAGATGCTAGGAATTATTTTGTTCTGAAAAAGTTTTAAAACATTAGCCAAAATAGTATACATTTTAATTTTTCCATTAGGAATTGGTTTACTTTGTACGGCTTTTTCAAAATTTCAGTGAAAGCCTTAGTTGAACATGTTATTTTGTAAGAGAAGTAGAGCAAATATGGCATAAGAACAAAACGGTCCATTAATACTTGATTGGTTGTATACACTTTTTATGTAGATTGAAAAACACAGTAAAGACATTTTCAGATCAATTTCTTGAAAGCAAGTTACAAGCTTTGGTTTTGTGATTTACCTAAGTTTAATATCTTGGGCTGATCATGTATAGAAAATAATTTTCAAGGGGGTGTCTGTTATATCTGTACATTATTGAGTCTAATTTATAAAATAATGTATATATTGTTTTGTTTTTGTGTCAACAATTCTAGTAAATTTACCTGTACACTCTGGCATCAGAGAACAAAATCTCCTTTATTATTAAATTGTTATGCTTGTTTATACTGATTCGATTATAACTTTGTTGTTTAAGCAGTTTATTTACCAGTGGAGTTTTCCCTGTAAACCATTCTGTTGGTGTATTTTTCTTATTGCTTCTGATAAAAGAAAAGAAATATTAAATTTTTGTTTAGAGTATTATAATGTATATACATTGCCACTAGGTAAGTCTGTCAGTCTCCTATCTAGTTAAAAAATTCCCAAATAAGCTTTAAGCTCTACTTCCGTTGCACTGTCTTTATGAAGTTAATATATTACTATTGAAAGTAATTTTATCCACCACTAAGTGCAATGATTTTACCTTGTGTGATGAGGCGCCTTTCGGTCACTTGACCATTGCCGAATCACTGAATTTTCTCAATTTTTCTGGTGTGGATGTTCGGTCCTTGGTGCTGATACTTGTTGACGTCAGAGGAAACGTGTATGAAGTCAACAAGTACCAACACCATGGACCGAACATCCATACCAGAAAAATTGAGAAAAAGTAATCAGTGATTCGACAATGGTCAAGTGACCGAAAGGTGCCTCATCACACAAGGTAAAATCATTGCACTTAATGGTAGATAAAATAATGGTGGATATATATATGAAGTTAATATATTACTATTGCAAGTAATTTTATCCACCATTAAGTGCAATGATTTTACCTTGTGTGATGAGGCGCCTTTCGGTCACTTGACCATTGTCGAATCACTGATATTTTTCTGGTGTAGATACCAACCCACCATTCACAACGAACACATCATAATACTAAACAAACTAAATATATACAACGAAAACATACAATTCACTGTCGAAACAGAAACAAACGGAACAATTAACTATCTTGACATTACTTTAACTATAAATAACAATAAAATAGAAACTACAGTAGACAGAAAACCTATTTCTAACAACACCACAATACACTAAAAATCTAACCACCCCTGGACACACAAAATTAACACTTACAGTAACATGATAAATAAAGCAATAAAATACACACAAGATAACAAACAAAAATTAATTGAAGAATTCGATAACATTACAAAAATAGCAATAGAAAATGGATACAACAAATGCCTTATAAAAAACATATACAATAAATTTACAAAAAAACCTAACCTCAACACAACACTACAACCTGAACACAAAAATAATAAAAATAAAAACATCTACCTAAAATATAAATACACCAATAACAAAATAGAAAAACTAACAAATATATACAACAAAGAATACTACACTCCAACATACAAATACAGAAAAACATAACCTATCAGGAGTTTACAAAATTACATGTAACGACTGCAATGCATTTTACATAGGGAAAAAGACCAGATCATTTAAAATAAGATTTGAAGAACATTACAGAGCATTCAAAAATAAAAATACAAAAGGTATCAAGTGTTGCAGCACACCTAATATCACATAAACATGAAATAACAAACTACGAAAATAACCTAACCATACTTGAAATAAATAATAACCCAATAGAATTAAACTCACTAGAAAAATACCACATTTATAAAAACACACACAATTTAATGAACTTACAGACCACATATACAGAGGACATACTATATAAAAACATCATACACACAGATCAAGAGAAAATGCGTGTAACGTCAACAAATACCAACATCACGGACCGATCATCTACACCAGAAAAATATCAGTGGTCAAATGACAATGGTCAAGTGACCGAAAGGTGCCTCATCACACAAGGTAAAATCATTGCACTTAATGGTGGATAAAATTACTTACAATAGTAATATATTAACTTCATAAAGTCAGTGCAACGGAAAAACAATGGATAACGTAAAAAATATCAAGAATATATATATATATATATATATATATATATATATATATTATAATATATTATATATATATATATATATATATATATATATATATATATATATATATATATAGACAGACACACACATACACATATATACATACATGTTTATTTATTATTTTGTAATATTCAGACTAATTTATGAAGGAATGGAGATGAATCTACATACAAAATTTTAAAAGAAGTTAATTTAAACTTTTCAAGTCTGAAACCTTTTGTTAGCAAAAACATCACTATCGGTGTCAGTTTTGGCCAAGATCTCAACTTCTCCCTCTTTGTATGAAATAAAATCATACTGAAACTATTAAAGGGGCAAAATTGCAGTATCTTGAGGTTTTTAAATTCCTTCTATTAGTTCACTCTCTTCTGATATATATATATATCTTGTACAAATTTTCAAACATTAATAAAAACATTTTTATTCATCCTATCACGTTCCAATACATTTTATTTAGGTCAGATTTGAACTGAGTATTTTCATGTTTAAAGTATAGAGCTTTTGCCACTTAACCAACTTTCCCATATTATAGAAGTATTTTTCTTAAAGAAGTATGTGAATTTCTCCTTTGCTCTCATCTGCTTGTTGTCAAAACCTCTATTGTTGCCATGGTTACCACACAATATAAAAAATGCTGAAGTATTAAAAACTGATGAAAAGAATAAAATTAACGGTATCAAACCTTGCTTCACAGGACAATACAAAAGGAAAGCGAAAATAAACTACAACGCAATGCAAGCTATAAAAAAGTGTATAAATAATAACAAACAAAAATAATAGTCCAACACCATACATAGGAAGGGAAATGGAAAATTCCAAGGATATTCATGTTCTAATTTGCCACTTGATATTGTTATTCTGACATATGTAAATACATATTTATATTAGTTGTAATTATAAAATAAAAATAAAATAAATAAAATTTTACTTTGTTGACGTAAGTAGGAATTGTCTTTAAAATGTCTTAAATATTACTTGTTTATCTGTGAAAGTGGATAAAACAAGTTCCAGAACCATACCTTATATAGTTTTTTGAAATATTTGAGATAAATATTCCGTCTTTGGAAGCATTTCCAGGCATGTTTTTATGAACTTAATCTCTTATTTTGAATGTAGATTCAACTCCCAAGATATTTCCATTTATATGTAAATTGTCTTACTATATATTCACCCTATTATAGAAGTTAAATTTACAGATGTTAAAACCAAAGAGTTGATTTCAAAAATAAAATTTCTGTATTAAAGATTCTTTTGTAGATAATCTTACATTGTTTTCTTACTGTGTTTAGTAACATTTTTGTATTTACAGTTACACAAAAAATTGAATTTTATTGGTAACAATGAAAATTCAGTGTGTACTAATTTGATATTCTAAAAATCAATTTTGCAAGAGTTGTTGCCAAACTTCAATTTATAATATAGAATAGCATCATTCTTTTCAAGGTGAAAAGACTGAATTGTACAAAAATAATTCTTTTGAATTAGCACATTACAAAATATTATATTGTCAGTGACAATTAATAAAATATCTCTGAATTTAACCCTAAAAGTGCAAACACCTCATGATATCAGGACAATTTAGACCCTAATTCAAATCCGGCGAATTTCTAATGGTTTAGGAAACATCAACCTCTTCTATATATTGAAATAGTTCATTCATTATGCTACCCATGTCCATAGTAATAGTTTTTGATGTCTTTGGTTTAAATTAAATTAGTTTTTCTGTATTATGTAACAGATGGTTGGTAGAATGGCACTTTTATTTACTATGCAGTTGTCATTCTGATGCATAACCTTAGTTATTTATTCGTGTTTCACTGTGTATTCTTGTTGTTTTAATGTTTTATTTATAAATATTAAATGCGCTTGAAGATATACAATGAAAATTACTGTGATTGATCAAATGACCTACAAGATTTATTACTTGAATCAATTTCAAGTAATGAAGGAACTTGTGACAGTAATCTTGATTTTAATTTAGGTCTCCCTACACCTAGTGAAGATTCTGCATCATGTTCTGATAATGAATATGAAAACATCTTCCTGACTTTTCATCTGTAGGTTTAGATAATAAGCCTAATGATAAGATGTAGTAGAGTGGAATAGAGAGCATGAATCATACTATGATGGTCTGGTTAAGAATGCAGAGCTTTAACCTAAAAGCCTTATCTTACCCCTTCTGTTCTTGTATTGACTAGAAAATGACCCTGCTTATTTTCTTCATAAAGGCATATTCAACTAATGTAATATTGTCAGATGGGTAATGATATAACCCCCTGAAGAAGAACTGGTACCTAAACTTCAAGATATGGAGTTTATTTCTGACATTCAGAACTACCCCTATAAATTCTTATTCATTTTTTAAAATTTTGTGTACAAACTATTTGGAGAAAGCTTTCAAGAAAAACAAACAAATATTCAAAGAAACCCATAGAGAACTGTAATAATTCAGGCATGATGTGAATAAACTGTTAAATGAAAACTTTTGATATGACAGTTCAAGTTATAAAGTTTATTTTAATTATATTGAACATGTGCTTTATATACAATATCAAGAGCACAGTAGTACAATATATTACAATGAAAATATTGGAAACAGCCACAATACCACAAAAATAATAAAACATAACTAATGGTACAAGTTATAAGGTTAAACCCTTATGTACATTTTGATAGTCGTGTCATCATCATCATCAGAGGGTCTATCACAAAATAAAAATCTAGCAAACAAGAAGTTACAAACTAGAGTGACAGTCACTCAGGAGTATACATGATTACATGAAACAACTACCCTAGCTTTTACATAGGACGAACAGAGATAACCTTCACAACAAGATACAAAGAACACATAAAAGTCATGAAAAAGACACAACCCAAATCAAATTTCATCATACACATACAAAACACACTACACTCACACACCAATATAGATTCAAATCTAAAAATCCTACACTACATCAAAAAAGCAACAAACTAAACACAACAGAAAACTAGGAGATATAGAAACAGCACAAATACTATCCACACACAATACATTCTAAACGACAAAACACACTCACAATCAAATACTATATTTGAACACATAATTAACACCTACTCTAAGAACAATATACCTACTCTAACACCTACTCACAGCACAGAACACGAATACACCACAGACTCACACAAAATCAACATACCTGAGCAACAGTCTTATCATACTCACAGCATTCTATACTCACAGCATTAAACAATGCACTGACCTAGTGTGAAACGTGTCTGCTGAAAAATATCAGTAAGTAGTGATTTTCTTGCCAAGTTGATACCAAAAGTTTAATCAATGGTATTACTTCAATGTATTCTGTGTATGTACAATGAAATTATTAGGAGCTGACTGTATATTATATTGTAAGAGGTGAAAAGCTTATATAGATATGTTATCATTATCAGCTGTTTTAAGATTAAAAACACGTTTACTTGGATGTAATATATATATTTACCCTGGACATGTAATAATGACGGTGGTCTTGTATTCAGCAAATACAGCTACTCTCTCTACGTGCAGGACTGTAGGCTTTCCTTGATAATAAGAATATTCACCTGCAGAATTATTTACTGCATCAATAATATTACCTTTTTCATCTGACACTATAAAAATTGTGTTTTCTGGACATGGAACCTAAAATTAAAAATTCAGACAGATTTCTATTATTGCTTAATTAATTACATCTCCAATGATAGCTATATACAATTGGGAGCCCCCCAAAAAAAACTTTCATTTATATAAAGACATTACATAGTAATTGCGGATAATGGAGGTGTCAGAAATGTATTTACTGGCATAAATATATATAAAAAAACCTATAAGAAGTTCTGGCAGGCGTCATGATCCAACTTACTTAAAGCACATTATAAAAACTTTGATCAGTTTGAGGAGATTGAATTGGTGATGCAGGAAAATATAAATGCAGGTGTCAATACTTCATGAAGTATTGAGGTTATACTGATTTAGCTTTCCTAAATAGTTGTAGATTTAGTTTGCCTATAGGGGCAGGTTATATACACTCCTATTGAATTCTTGTCAAATTTTTCCATTAGATTGCAATTTTATTGGTAAAAGTTACAAGGTAAAGGAAAAGAATGAATTCCTAATCAAGCTGTGTAGTTGGTTAGACTGAATCCTTTTCCACGTCATCTATTAGTATCATCAAACACACATAAACAGCAATTCTCAAGCATTTTATTAGTGCCCTTTACACAGCAAAATTAGTTTTAATCACACTTTTGGCATCAACATGGCCAAAAACATCACTACTTACTGATATTTTTCAGCAAACACTTTTGCACTAGGTTAGTGCATTGTTCAATGCTGTGAGCCACGGACTTCTGTGACTCACAGCATTGAACAATCCTCTGACCTGGTGTGGAACGTGTGCTGAAAAATATCAGTACTTACTGAAACCCACTACTTGGGTTTTTTGCCAAGTTGATACCAAAAGTGTAATCAATGGTATTACTTCAATCAATGTGCAATGAAATTATTAGGAGCTGACTGAATATTATTTTTTAAGAGATGAAAATCTTATATAGATGTGCTATCATTATCCGCATATTTACTTTTTAGGATAAATATTATACTATCCTGAATGAACAAAACTCAAGTACTAGTTATGACATTTCAAGATTTGATCATATTCCCTGGTCCTTAAAGGTGTATGAAATTTATTTGATTATAATTTTCATTTAAAGTGGCTTTTTTTAGTATCTGCCCCTTAAAACCATCTGAGTGAATTAAAACCATTAATTCAAGACAAAATTCATTGTATCAAACAAAAATGTATCAGCAACTGATGAGGCATCTCAATTGTAAATTGGAAAGATATAAATGTTCATGAGTTGTCATCTACATATATGTTTTAATCATGATATTTTATATTAGTCTGTGAAAAGTTAATTGAAACTTATCGTAAAAATTTTAATGTTAAAAAATTTAGTTATTTATTTTGAGTGTTTAATGCTATGTGTGCGGATATTTAAACACATGTTATAATTCTTTCAGTTTTTTTTTTGCTTTTTCTGATTGGCAAAGGACAGTGTGTCCAAAATATATCTTACTTTATTGTTCATGTCTGTATGATTTAAGATTAAAGACCTGACTTTTATTAAGGGTTAGTTTGTCAGTCTCTTGTCTAATTTTAAAATTGTCAAATAAGCTTTACCTCTATCAAAACACACACACACCCCAAATTCTCTCAAGGTGTTTATAATAATCTTAGGAGTAATGAGAGTTAAAAAAAAAATTATTTCACTAATAAAAATAAAACAAGAATTATATGAAACAGTACTTCAAAGGTGTTTTTATATACCTATTCTATAGATGCTCCATTCCTTAAACAACACACATCAATATGAAAGTCTAGCTCTTGCAAAACATGTTCTAACATATCACATATGATATGTTAGAGTTAGATGTTAGATATGAGTGCAATGAAAGGATGATACAATCTCTTGCTCAGCGATATCTTATGGGGTAAGTGGGACAAACACCTTTTCTTTTCCAGAGAAAGAAGTCCTATGCCATTAGATCTGGTGATCTTGGTAGTCATAGCAGATGTCTGCTTGAGCCACAACAAATCTGTATGTTATGACATTTACTTTGCTGCTAAAATGGAATGTTGCTTCATCATTAAAATTAATCTGTTTCTTAAAAATATTGTTTCCTGTAACTGCAAGCAAAAGTTTAATCAATGTATTTTATCTTTATCAGTAGATGATGTAATAGTTGAAGACGGTGTTCTTAATAATACAAAATTTAAGGAGAACTCTGTACACTGTTGTTTTTGGCAATTCTTAACAATGGTGAGGAAAATTTTTGAACAGCACAAACATTTACTGACCCAAAATAAATTTGCCATGACTTTTTTCTGGTTTCAGTGTATAAAACACTTTTATATAATTAATTATGTCTTTATTTTTAATGTTGATGAAGTTTACTTGAAGATAAATTTTCGACATCCTTTCTATCAATTAAAGCTTTATATTGGAATTAGATACTTCTCAAAAATAAAACTTATATATTGTTTTACCCTCTGTAACACATTCAGCACGGCTAGCGTGCCGGTGCATTCCCCGATTCCCTTCTGAGCGACGCACCGGCACACTCACTCCCAGTCTAATTAAAACTTCTCTAGTGTCGATAAGTGTTTGTATAAAGGTTTGAGTTTTACGTCAGTGCTTCAGAAGAGTTTGGAGAACATTCTCCCAAATTGTTTTTAAATCCAACCATCCCAAGTTAACTTTTTGATGCTTCAACTGAAACAATGCTTCAGGGAATTTTATGAACAGATTTAATTTAGTGTAACTAAATTATATTTTAATGTTTTTTTAGTTTTAACCACTTTACATGGCAAAATATCCAGTAAAAACAATGCTCATAAAAATAAACTAGGCTTTCTGAACTAAGACAAGAATAAACGATAACTGTCCTATTAGAGTGAATGAACCTACTCGAGGTGGGATCAGACTACTGTAGATAAGTATCATTGACAAAATGCTTGGATGCCTAAAAACCTAATGTGTCATCATAAAATTGTAGTAAACAAATGTCAGATAATCTCGGCTATAAATAGTCTAGGACATGACATGTGTATTATCTATGTCTGCGTTTACATTATCGATCTCTATCGCTTTGTGAAACATATGACATAAGCAGAAACAAACATTCCGAGTTAAACATTGAGTGGTTAATTTTAGTATGTAGTATATTTTAGTCGTAGGTACTTCAGATTTCTATGTAATTATCTTTTTTTCTCCGTCTCTTATTATTAGGTTTTATTATTTGTCATACAGTATTTCATCATATGTATTAGTTGATATTTTATGTAAATTTCTTTTTTTTATTGTGACCCGATAAATAAAACAATATTTTAATGTCCCCAATAAACCTGTATATGGTAGAAATAAAATTATTGAGAGGAAAACAACAGGAACGATAGTTAGATGCAACGACAAGTTAAGCAACCTGCATAGCATTTCAATGATTCCACTGCCAGGGACGGCAAATGCAGCGGCATGTTCTTGATTTTTGCAATTAAATAGTGTTAAAATTTTTTTTACAATTTTTTCCGTTTATAACTTAGCATTTAAGTATAGATTTTGGAATAAAACAAGCCGTCAAATGTGGAAGTTAAGGAAGAAACAGACAGTAGTTTGATGAGATTGCCAATATCTCCGCCGTGCTGAATCAGTTAAGGTTTATTGTACCTTATTTCTGTTTGAACCCAATATGTACCTAAAAGTGGAAATCACTTAACAAAGTGTTTCTCTCTCTCTCTCTTAGAAGTGAAATTGATTCATATTATGTTTGCAAGAGGTATATTTGTATAAATATGTAAGGTTATTGCTACTAGTACTGAAATTTTGTTTAAAATTATGGTTAAACTGTGAGACTTATACTATTTTCTTACCTTACAAAAACCAACCATTATTTCACTTGGCCTTGATTTAATTTCCCAAGCATTTGCTAAGAACTTTGGAAGTAGTTTACTACGGCATGGAATTCCATCTTCAAAAATTTCAAATATTTCATATATGTTTGGTAATGTTTCTCTTATTTCTTTGCTGTTCATTGTTTTACTAATATTTATATCTTCATTATCTGTGACAAATCAGTCTTCACTTGATTTTAAATGGTTGTTTAAGAAATTTTATAAAAAATTGAAATATATTTTATTTAAATATATTTGTAAAATTACCTTTCTTGCTTCTTTTATAAAATGGAGTGCTTATTGAGTTTGCTTCATTTACTTCATCCACATCTTCGTTAATATCAACAGAACATATTCCTAATCGAGTCCTTCTACCCACTTGTCCACATTCACTGCATTCAGACCACTCTGTCCATTGACTACTTAGTGTCACATGTAATTTTCTGATTGTAGTGGAAGACATTGAATGAGGATCTAGAGCACTATCAGGATGTACCTAGATAAATTGACTACATTACTATATATTATTCAAATGTAACTGTGAAATAAGTTTTCATGATCATTTGGGAATAGGTGTAAAACATCTTTGCAGTAAAAATTGTGTATAGAATATTTGAAATTTTATTTGTGTAGGGTAAAATTTCAAATAAATTATTACTTTCTAATGAAATTTGTATAAATAAATTCCATACAGTGTAGCATTGATGATAACATTAATTATCAGAATCATCAGTAATTAGAACTTTTTCAATTCCTTCTATTAGCTCATACTCTTCAATACTCATCAATACGGATAATGTTTTGTTTTATATAATAATTATTTTCATGAGGTAGAGAATAATGATAGTTTTTCTAGAATAAATATATTTCATAGATTTGCTATCATGAAAATAAAAATTTCTATGATGTTTAATTGAAATTGTTTTAGCACTCTGTTGTATATTAAAAATATAATAATATTATTTTGAAAATAGGTTTGGTTGTTCAGAAAATAGGTTTGGAAACATGTAACTAGTATCACAATATGTTGAATCACATTGAGGGCTGTTATCACAGGAACCTGTCTTCCTGTCAGGGTGGTAGCCTAGACATGTTGGAAAGACGAAATACTGGCTACACTGAATGTGTGTTAAAAAGTACTTAAGTAATTGTTTTCAAACGTTTCATCAAATTTTCATAATATAGATTCACATTTGTAATAAAATTCTCCAGTTCAAATTACTGTATTGAATGATTATTGTAATTAAACTGTTTACCAATTATGCTTGCCAAACATAAATTAGACAGATAAAAATGTTTGACTACATCTTACAAGCTGATAAATAATCTTTGAATAGTTTATGGTTGCTTTTAATTTGTTAGTTATTTTTTGGTGGATTTAGATGAGTGTTTGATTTTACAGAAATGTTTTAAAAAAATTAATCCGTATTATATCTGGTAGAAAACTTATAAGTGTGTAGATTTTTTATTCATTAACCGAAGCTTTTTTAATCATTTTTTTGTTTTATTTTAATAATACTTCATTTTATTATTGTTTGATTACATGTTACTATAATAGTAATTAATCTGTATGATATTTTTGTTTTTTCACCAAGTACTTGTAATCATTTTTTTTCTCACTATACAGTACAATTTGAAGTTTTAGGGGAACCAGCCTCAGATGAACAGTTTTTTTGGATAATCGAAAGGTAATAATGAATAACCCCCCCCCCCTCTGACACATATAATTTTATGTATAAAATTGTTATATTTTACGCATAATATACATGTACGGTGACAAACATTGAATTTCATAAACAAATTATTTAAAATAAACAGTATTACATAGGTTTTGCCCACAAGGCTTCTAATTTTTTTTAGTGAAATCACATACCATTTTCAGACAATATAATGTTCAAAATATGAATTAAAGAAGTCATACAGTATGTAGAGAGCAAACCTTTTAATATTCTCAGAAATTTCCGAATGTAATATCATTAATTCTATTCTATAACTACAAAAAGTACTGAAATTCCACTTCCATACCCTTGTAGATATTCCCTGAAAGGATCAATTTGATTGCTTTCACACAGTAAAGTCTGTTTCTGGGAATTGTTAGCAAGAAGCTGACAAATAGCGACTTAAGTAAGGCAAAAATCTTACTGATCTTTCAAAAGTGTTATTGTTTTTCTAAATATAGATACTTCTTGAAATTAAAGTTCATATTTACTAGTTGTTTTATTCAAATTTTGTAAATGTAGATATTTGTAACGGTTTTAAAACATGAATATTGTTCTATTTTTTTTCAATTACATGCGACCCAATTATAAAAAATAAATTATGTGGCGAAACTAGGCAGTAATTTTAATAAAATTTATATTTTACATTCCTTTATAATTTTTTTCTCTTGGCTTGCCAGGGCTACACACTTTAATAGGCACTGAAGGGTTCATTATCTACTCCACTGGTAGTTTGTATAATGAACCCATTACACCCATTCCATTCACAAGAACTTGAAGCTTTTTTATGTAATAGATTAAAATACCAATATAACTTCAATCACAATTTTTAAAAAAATAATAAGTTTCAATTGTAATTTAAAAATTACAAAATTTTGTACATAAATATCTCATTACTGTCAAAAAAGTTTTAAAAAAATCCATCTTATTTTAGACTTAAGCATGAGATAATAGAAAATATCGGATGACATATTTTCCTCGATTCATCTTGGTTCTTCTGTAGTTTGTAACTTCTGTTTATGGTTTGTAACTAACATTTATAGTTTTTTAGGTGGCATTATTAATTTGGATGTAATATTGTCTTCACATTTCTTGAGATGATTATAACATAAATTTTTACAGTTAGATAATAGTGATTATTAATTTAAAATTTAGCTTTCTGGAGCTTTATAATAGAAATGCAAAGAAATTTGGAATAGAAAATGTTTTTTAGATGGAAATAAATTTTAAAAGCATTTGAAGGTTATCACCTGAAGCTTAAAGGTGTATTTGAATTAATTATCAATTTATTTCCTGATTGGAACACTATAATCCTTATTCTATATGATTTTTCCACTTGCAATACATTACCTCACCTCAGTAAAAGTTTCATTACATAGTACATGCACAATGTATGGATATGATGTGTTATTGCCTTGTTTGCAAATATATAAACCTGCTTGATGCAATTGTATATTAAAGATTTGAAGACTGAGATCATGTGGGTCAGCAAGAATAAACTCATCCATGAGTAAAATTTGAGCTTCAGAGATATTTATTGAATCTGAAAAGTACCATTCACTCTCTTGGTCTATATCTCTTGGGGATGTACATATTTCACACTTCAGGCTGCAGTTACAAATACACAACTATTATTTTCTTGTATAGTGATATTTTTTTTTTTATTTGTATTTTCATTTAGACAAAGTTTCAACAATCCTATCGTTAAGGCTTTGCTTAGTTTTACAACATTAAATTTTTCTTTGAAGGATATTAGTTAACAATTAGTAAAATCAATTTATTTATTTTCATGAGGTTTTGACAACTTATTTGTTGCCCTTATCAAGTCTGAATTTATTTACAAATACAATTTTGTTTACAAGGATGTATACATGTTTTTTATAAATCAAATAGATAGGGGTAATAAATAAGTTGTCAGAAGGTTTTTGTCAAAATAAATTGATTCCATTCACTTATAGGCTTGTGAATGCACTTCATTATCCTTCAAAAAAAAACTATTACAAGTACCTATATAAACACGTATTTCTTAAGTTAAATTTGAAAAGAATCAATAACATTAAAGAGGTTTACAAATTACATTGTTGCTGTATTGTTTAAGATTGTATTGATTAAAACAATTTTAAAATATTACCTAAAAGTAGAAATATAATAAGTCTTATAGTTTATTGTTTCTTTAATGAATTTGTTACAAAAAATTAACTGTCATCAGCTAGCTAGAATAATATATTAAAATTTATAGCCCGCTTTCACCCTCAATTTTCAGGCATGTATTGTTACATGGATTTATACCATGAACACCCTGGAGGTATAAAATGTTATTCAAAATGTTAGGTTTAAATCTTTTATGGCTGTACTTCATAAATAAAAAATATATATGTTAACACGTTTGGTATAAATTTTTTATATAAAACTACTAATAATACTAAATTAAAAATATTTTAAACTCAATTTTATTTGATTTTACACAACAATTATAAATTTTCAACTACAAAGCAATGCAAATTAATATTTTTTAGTATTTAAACATATCATTTAGCATTTCATTACAGTAAACTCCCGATTATCTGTGGAATAGGGTGGCCCGGCAACGCCGGATAACGAATTCCCCGGATAATCGCTATAAACAAAGAATACACAATACGATCGATAATCGATTATTATACCATAAGTTACACAAATAATGACCCCGGTTAATGCAATTCACAAATAATCTTCAGAGGACAAAATAAATATAGAAAATAATTTAAAATGTCGATGTATTCGTTCGTTGGCGGATTATAACATGTACATTTATATGTCTAACTATTTTCAATACGTACATAAGTATATGTGAAAAGTAAGTATGTATGTACATATGTAATTTTCTTTACACATAATACTTTCACTTTTTAAGAAAAAAATCTGTCACTTTCGTCTGTTTTTTTGTGAGCATTGATTTAGCTTTAATGTGCGATCTAAGTTTCTTGAGAACCATTTTGTCGCACATTGTCTACTTGTGTCACACAGCCATAAAGATCGATAATGTATATGACAGACATGGATAATGCATATGTCACGTCCTAGACTATTTATAGCCGAGATTAGCTAACATTTTTTTACAATCTTATGATACATATTAGGTTTTCGGGCATCCAAGCATTTTATCATTGTCTCTTATATACAGTAGTCTGCTCACCCCTTTTATTTCGCTGGCCTGCGTCGGGATGCTTCCCTTTCAATGTAAAAATTAGTACGTACTATAACATAATTTTTAAAGATACACAATACAATATAATTATGTTTTACTATTTAATAAATTGAAATTTTTTATTTAAGACAAATAAAACTACTCAGGAACAATTCAAAACTTTATTAGAACAATTTTATTTCAACATCTAAACACAAAACAAAAATTTACAACTTAACAAGTTTTAACACAATATACTAAAATTCGATTCTTTAAATTTGAGTTACAAGGTTTTTATACCCTTGGCTAGTTTAAGATCTCTTGATATCTCGGGGTTATAGTATGGGCTATATTTTTTTTTTTTTAATTCTTAGGTTAATTAAATAAATTTTGAACAAACAATATTAAATTTAGAACATAGTTTTAATAAATATTTTCCTGAGGGAAAAACTTAAATTTTGAATATAAAAAAAACTAAACGATTTGAACTGGATTATTTCTTATTACTTACTATTAATTAACTACAAGATATTTTAATATACAAATTTAAACTTCTCTATTATCTTAAAAGTCCACTAAAGTTATTTTATAGCGCTATTACTCAACTTAATAAATATCAAAATTTTGCTGGTCGCTTACGTAAATTCCCGTTCTCTCCAATTAAACAATTCACACACTTAAATTCGTTTTATTTACTTTACTTTATATTTACACAGTATTACATTTTGTAATTCACTTCTCCTTAATTTAAGTTGGCCAATCTTCTTAACAAAACGGTATAATTTAGACGAACTCTTTCCAAATAAATAGAATTTTGACTGGTCCTGGCAGATCCGATATTAGAGCGTCACCCACGCTACCTCCAACTCAACTAACGCTTTCGTTTTACCTTTAAAGTTGTTAAAGAAAAGAATATGGCGGCTTCTTCTTCTAAAAAAAACACCTGTTGCCTGTAATCTAGTTTGTTTTCTTTTTCTTCACTAGAATCGATTGTCACACTGACCTACTTTCTTGCTTTCACATCTGTGTTACAGCTGACATACCAACAAGTTTGTTTTCAATAGCGTTTTAACTTGGTTAAACCTGGTTGAAACTTACTGTTTTAATTTCCTATCCTCAACAAACCTTCCAGTGTTTATTTTATTAATATTATTAGTGTGTGAAGTGTCTTTGTGTTTTACTTTTGAAATAGTTCTGAATTGTGTGTGTTTTGCTTGGTCTTTCATAAACATAACCTTTCAATTTTCTTTTGTTTACAAACGTGTTCACTTTCTCCTTCAAGTAATTACTTAGGCCCTATGTTACTACAGTTTACAAATTTGTTTACACATAACTATTCTTAGATTATCTTATTTTAATTTATGTGTTAGGTTATTTGATATAACAAATTTCCTAATACATTTCCAGTTCAAAAACCTTGTTTACAATTCTATGCTTTTACCTAAATTTAGTTTTCATTTAACCTAACCAATATCTTAATGAATTTCTTTCTAAATTTTGAGTGAGTTATTTCTCATCTATTTTCCAATTCTTAAATAATATTATATAGCCCATTCTATAAATGTTACAATGTCCCCTAATTTAATTAAAATTAAAAAAAAATATTACTAATCTCTACATTACACATTCTTTACATTTTACAAGCTTGATTAAATATACATATTTTTTTTTTTTTAACTTAAATTTAAATTAACATTTATACTTTAAATTGTCCATTTATACTTAATTCCTACGACACAATTTTATCTTAATTCTTTAACAATCAAATACTGAGCTGAACACTTCAAGCTACATATTACTTAACATATCTTCTAACAATACACTATACTTATAACTAACATTCAACCAACAATTCTTTAACAATTCTAACGTATAGTAACAACAAATCATGTTCTGGTATTTACAATTTCTTCCATAATTATATATTTTTTTTTTTTTTTTTACATTTATTACAATTGGAACCCTTCCAATCATAAGTCTGATTCAATATTTATTTAACATAATATATATTCTCTGATACCATGTCTTTAAATCCCAGCCTATCCGAGTCATAGTATGTCTAGATTTGGTCAAATTGGTTATAACATTTCTCTTTCCCTTATTTCTGTTTATTCCTTGTTTATTATTTATCTCATATTTATTTTGCTTCTAGCTTCATCTAACTCTCAGTTCTAAGTTAGTATTTTATCTCCCCTTCCAATCTCACATCCAGTTCAATTATTTTCTTATATCATTTCAGTTTATTTTGTATGACGTTTAACATCTAATATTTTTAAAGGTTGCAATTTCATATCCTCTATTTGACCATATCTATAGTTCCTTCGATTACACTATCCCTATATCAACGAATATAAATTTTGTTTTAATACTTATTTATCAACGCAGATTCTCCCTTACAATACGACGAAGTTTAAATACACAATTACCATATTTTTATTACAACGATGCTTTAATATTTATTATCATAGATTCATATTTCTTTTATAATATATACGACGAAGTTCCATTATTTATCAACGCAGATTCTCCATTACAATACGACGAAGTTTAAATACACAATTACCATATTTTATTTATTACAACGATGCTTCAATATCTATTAACATAGATTCATATTTATCTTTATTCATTATTCGACGAAGTTTCTAATAGATTATCGTAGATATAGTTACCATCCCTTAAAACTTATCTCCTGCTAACGTTTTCTTATACACATAATCACCTAGAGTCTATTCATATTGCTTCCTTCACCTATATTTAATATCTCCCTTCCTATTTTATTATTATTTTTCTTTTCCAGTTCTCCTTGATACATGTCATTTTACTGCCTGTGTTGATTAATGCCTGTAAACTTGTTTCCTCTATTTCATTTCTATCTCTGGGTTTCCTATTGTCTTAGTTTTCCGATTGACTGTGGGCACCATGCTCTTTTCTTGTCCCCACACCTGTCCTTGCCTTAACACCGTTTACATCTTCATTGTATCTTTCATCTGCTTTATAGTTTCTATTTTCCCTGTTTTTCTCATATTTAAATTCCATTTCCCATTTTCCAAACTTGAGTTGTGCCTCCACATTCATTAACATATCCGTACCTATGATCATTTCTCTCAACAAGCTTTGTACCACTTTGCATTGAAACGGATATTTAACTCCTTCCATTTCTCCTATTACCGTTATCATTTTACTAATCTGTTCAGTCTTCCTTTTAGTTGCGGTTTGAATTGTTATATTTTTTATTGGCAGTACCTCCATCTTTCCTACTTCATTTCTTAATTTTAACTCTCCTAACTCTTCTGTGTTTTTCTTTGTTATATTTTCTACTTTCTCTATCTCTTTTTTATTAATTTCTATCTCATCAGCTATTATTTCATTTGTTTCCTCAAAATTTTCCTTAATCTCCTCCTCTAATTCTCCATCTTTCTCCTCTAAGTCTCTTCTCTCATCCTCTACTACAGCATTATTCTCTGTCCTCCACTGTCGCCTCATATCCTCTATCATTTTCCTATTTTCCTCCCGTATTTCATCTTTTATTACTTTTAGATCCTCCTTCATCTCTCTTATTTCGTCTCTATTTTCCTCTAATTTTTTGTCTATCTTATCTAATTTTTTCATGTTTACACTCATTTCCATGAGAGTTCTCATCATCTCCCTTAAATCTTCATTCTCATTATTTCCCCGTTTTTTTTGTTGTGTTTGCATAGGTGGTAGTCCCCTAGCCTCATCTACTTGGGTTTCCACCTCACTCTCTTCTATAGGCATATCTGTGCCTTCCATTTCTATTTCTTTCATTTCCAAATTTGTCCCTTTTTCCTGGTCCCCTACAACTACCAACTCGCCTATATTTTTTCTTTTTTTAGCTGTAAGTAACTTATTATACAAACATAAACAATTTTTATATATACTATCAACCTAGCCTTGATTCTATTCAACTCAGTGTTTAATTTTCCATAATATTTTCTAAATCTATTTCCAGTTCAAATGTTTCTCATATAAAAAGTTCTAAATTAATTTTGACTCAAAATCCCTCTAAATAAATTTTATCGAGCCCCCACGTTGTTGCGCCAATTATAACATAATTTTTAAAGACGCTATACAACGGGGTTTTACTATTAAATATTTAAATGAATAATTAATTCTTTATTATTATTATTTTATTTCAACAGTTAACAGAACAATTTTATTTTAACAGTTATACAATAAACACAAAACAAAAATTTACAATTTAACAAGTTTTAACACAATATACTAAAATTCGATTCTTTAAATTTGAGTTACAAGGTTTTTATACCCTTGGCTAGTTTAAGATCTCTTGATATCTCGGGGTTATAGTATGGGCTATATTTTTTTTTTAATTCTTAGGTTAATTAAATAAATTTTGAACAAACAATATTAAATTTAGAACATAGTTTTAATAAATATTTTCCTGAGGGAAAAACTTAAATTTTGAATATAAAAAAAACTAAACGATTTGAACTGGATTATTTCTTATTACTTACTATTAATTAACTACAAGATATTTTAATATACAAATTTAAACTTCTCTATTATCTTAAAAGTCCACTAAAGTTATTTTATAGCGCTATTACTCAACTTAATAAATATCAAAATTTTGCTGGTCGCTTACGTAAATTCCCGTTCTCTCCAATTAAACAATTCACACACTTAAATTCGTTTTATTTACTTTACTTTATATTTACACAGTATTACATTTTGTAATTCACTTCTCCTTAATTTAAGTTGGCCAATCTTCTTAACAAAACGGTATAATTTAGACGAACTCTTTCCAAATAAATAGAATTTTGACTGGTCCTGGCAGATCCGATATTAGAGCGTCACCCACGCTACCTCCAACTCAACTAACGCTTTCGTTTTACCTTTAAAGTTGTTAAAGAAAAGAATATGGCGGCTTCTTCTTCTAAAAAAAACACCTGTTGCCTGTAATCTAGTTTGTTTTCTTTTTCTTCACTAGAATCGATTGTCACACTGACCTACTTTCTTGCTTTCACATCTGTGTTACAGCTGACATACCAACAAGTTTGTTTTCAATAGCGTTTTAACTTGGTTAAACCTGGTTGAAACTTACTGTTTTAATTTCCTATCCTCAACAAACCTTCCAGTGTTTATTTTATTAATATTATTAGTGTGTGAAGTGTCTTTGTGTTTTACTTTTGAAATAGTTCTGAATTGTGTGTGTTTTGCTTGGTCTTTCATAAACATAACCTTTCAATTTTCTTTTGTTTACAAACGTGTTCACTTTCTCCTTCAAGTAATTACTTAGGCCCTATGTTACTACAGTTTACAAATTTGTTTACACATAACTATTCTTAGATTATCTTATTTTAATTTATGTGTTAGGTTATTTGATATAACAAATTTCCTAATACATTTCCAGTTCAAAAACCTTGTTTACAATTCTATGCTTTTACCTAAATTTAGTTTTCATTTAACCTAACCAATATCTTAATGAATTTCTTTCTAAATTTTGAGTGAGTTATTTCTCATCTATTTTCCAATTCTTAAATAATATTATATAGCCCATTCTATAAATGTTACAATGTCCCCTAATTTAATTAAAATTAAAAAAAATATTACTAATCTCTACATTACACATTCTTTACATTTTACAAGCTTGATTAAATATACATATTTTTTTTTTTTTAACTTAAATTTAAATTAACATTTATACTTTAAATTGTCCATTTATACTTAATTCCTACGACACAATTTTATCTTAATTCTTTAACAATCAAATACTGAGCTGAACACTTCAAGCTACATATTACTTAACATATCTTCTAACAATACACTATACTTATAACTAACATTCAACCAACAATTCTTTAACAATTCTAACGTATAGTAACAACAAATCATGTTCTGGTATTTACAATTTCTTCCATAATTATATATATTTTTTTTTTTTTTTACATTTATTACAATTGGAACCCTTCCAATCATAAGTCTGATTCAATATTTATTTAACATAATATATATTCTCTGATACCATGTCTTTAAATCCCAGCCTATCCGAGTCATAGTATGTCTAGATTTGGTCAAATTGGTTATAACATTTCTCTTTCCCTTATTTCTGTTTATTCCTTGTTTATTATTTATCTCATATTTATTTTGCTTCTAGCTTCATCTAACTCTCAGTTCTAAGTTAGTATTTTATCTCCCCTTCCAATCTCACATCCAGTTCAATTATTTTCTTATATCATTTCAGTTTATTTTGTATGAAGTTTAACATCTAATATTTTTAAAGGTTGCAATTTCATATCCTCTATTTGATCATATCTATAGTTCCTTCGATTACACTATCCCTATATCAACGAATATAAATTTTGTTTTAATACTTATTTATCAACGCAGATTCTCCCTTACAATACGACGAAGTTTAAATACACAATTACCATATTTTTATTACAACGATGCTTTAATATTTATTATCATAGATTCATATTTCTTTTATAATATATACGACGAAGTTCCATTATTTATCAACGCAGATTCTCCATTACAATACGACGAAGTTTAAATACACAATTACCATATTTTATTTATTACAACGATGCTTCAATATCTATTAACATAGATTCATATTTATCTTTATTCATTATTCGACGAAGTTTCTAATAGATTATCGTAGATATAGTTACCATCCCTTAAAACTTATCTCCTGCTAACGTTTTCTTATACACATAATCACCTAGAGTCTATTCATATTGCTTCCTTCACCTATATTTAATATCTCCCTTCCTATTTTATTATTATTTTTCTTTTCCAGTTCTCCTTGATACATGTCATTTTACTGCCTGTGTTGATTAATGCCTGTAAACTTGTTTCCTCTATTTCATTTCTATCTCTGGGTTTCCTATTGTCTTAGTTTTCCGATTGACTGTGGGCACCATGCTCTTTTCTTGTCCCCACACCTGTCCTTGCCTTAACACCGTTTACATCTTCATTGTATCTTTCATCTGCTTTATAGTTTCTATTTTCCCTGTTTTTCTCATATTTAAATTCCATTTCCCATTTTCCAAACTTGAGTTGTGCCTCCACATTCATTAACATATCCGTACCTATGATCATTTCTCTCAACAAGCTTTGTACCACTTTGCATTGAAACGGATATTTAACTCCTTCCATTTCTCCTATTACCGTTATCATTTTACTAATCTGTTCAGTCTTCCTTTTAGTTGCGGTTTGAATTGTTATATTTTTTATTGGCAGTACCTCCATCTTTCCTACTTCATTTCTTAATTTTAACTCTCCTAACTCTTCTGTGTTTTTCTTTGTTATATTTTCTACTTTCTCTATCTCTTTTTTATTAATTTCTATCTCATCAGCTATTATTTCATTTGTTTCCTCAAAATTTTCCTTAATCTCCTCCTCTAATTCTCCATCTTTCTCCTCTAAGTCTCTTCTCTCATCCTCTACTACAGCATTATTCTCTGTCCTCCACTGTCGCCTCATATCCTCTATCATTTTCCTATTTTCCTCCCGTATTTCATCTTTTATTACTTTTAGATCCTCCTTCATCTCTCTTATTTCGTCTCTATTTTCCTCTAATTTTTTGTCTATCTTATCTAATTTTTTCATGTTTACACTCATTTCCATGAGAGTTCTCATCATCTCCCTTAAATCTTCATTCTCATTATTTCCCCGTTTTTTTTGTTGTGTTTGCATAGGTGGTAGTCCCCTAGCCTCATCTACTTGGGTTTCCACCTCACTCTCTTCTATAGGCATATCTGTGCCTTCCATTTCTATTTCTTTCATTTCCAAATTTGTCCCTTTTTCCTGGTCCCCTACAACTACCAACTCGCCTATATTTTTTCTTTTTTTAGCTGTAAGTAACTTATTATACAAACATAAACAATTTTTATATATACTATCAACCTAGCCTTGATTCTATTCAACTCAGTGTTTAATTTTCCATAATATTTTCTAAATCTATTTCCAGTTCAAATGTTTCTCATATAAAAAGTTCTAAATTAATTTTGACTCAAAATCCCTCTAAATAAATTTTATCAAGCCCCCACGTTGTTGCGCCAATTATAACATAATTTTTAAAGACGCTATACAACGGGGTTTTACTATTAAATATTTAAATGAATAATTAATTCTTTATTATTATTATTTTATTTCAACAGTTAACAGAACAATTTTATTTTAACAGTTATACAATAAACACAAAACAAAAATTTACAATTTAACAAGTTTTAACACAATATACTAAAATTCGATTCTTTAAATTTGAGTTACAAGGTTTTTATACCCTTGGCTAGTTTAAGATCTCTTGATATCTCGGGGTTATAGTATGGGCTATATTTTTTTTTTAATTCTTAGGTTAATTAAATAAATTTTGAACAAACAATATTAAATTTAGAACATAGTTTTAATAAATATTTTCCTGAGGGAAAAACTTAAATTTTGAATATAAAAAAAACTAAACGATTTGAACTGGATTATTTCTTATTACTTACTATTAATTAACTACAAGATATTTTAATATACAAATTTAAACTTCTCTATTATCTTAAAAGTCCACTAAAGTTATTTTATAGCGCTATTACTCAACTTAATAAATATCAAAATTTTGCTGGTCGCTTACGTAAATTCCCGTTCTCTCCAATTAAACAATTCACACACTTAAATTCGTTTTATTTACTTTACTTTATATTTACACAGTATTACATTTTGTAATTCACTTCTCCTTAATTTAAGTTGGCCAATCTTCTTAACAAAACGGTATAATTTAGACGAACTCTTTCCAAATAAATAGAATTTTGACTGGTCCTGGCAGATCCGATATTAGAGCGTCACCCACGCTACCTCCAACTCAACTAACGCTTTCGTTTTACCTTTAAAGTTGTTAAAGAAAAGAATATGGCGGCTTCTTCTTCTAAAAAAAACACCTGTTGCCTGTAATCTAGTTTGTTTTCTTTTTCTTCACTAGAATCGATTGTCACACTGACCTACTTTCTTGCTTTCACATCTGTGTTACAGCTGACATACCAACAAGTTTGTTTTCAATAGCGTTTTAACTTGGTTAAACCTGGTTGAAACTTACTGTTTTAATTTCCTATCCTCAACAAACCTTCCAGTGTTTATTTTATTAATATTATTAGTGTGTGAAGTGTCTTTGTGTTTTACTTTTGAAATAGTTCTGAATTGTGTGTGTTTTGCTTGGTCTTTCATAAACATAACCTTTCAATTTTCTTTTGTTTACAAACGTGTTCACTTTCTCCTTCAAGTAATTACTTAGGCCCTATGTTACTACAGTTTACAAATTTGTTTACACATAACTATTCTTAGATTATCTTATTTTAATTTATGTGTTAGGTTATTTGATATAACAAATTTCCTAATACATTTCCAGTTCAAAAACCTTGTTTACAATTCTATGCTTTTACCTAAATTTAGTTTTCATTTAACCTAACCAATATCTTAATGAATTTCTTTCTAAATTTTGAGTGAGTTATTTCTCATCTATTTTCCAATTCTTAAATAATATTATATAGCCCATTCTATAAATGTTACAGTACATATTTACATATCTAATTCCCTTCATCTTAACTTCTATTAGGCCTTATATGTTGTAACATAATTTTTAAAGACGCTATACAACGGGTTTTATATTATTAAATATTTTATTTAAAAGAAGATATTTTATTTCTATTTAATAACCAAAACCAAAAAACTACTCAAGAACAATTCAAAACTTTATTAGAACAATTTCTTTTTCAACATTTAAAACAATAACACAATAAACAAAATTTTACAACTTAACAATTTTTAACAAAATATACTAAAATTCGATTCTTTAAATTTGAGTTACAAGGTTTTTATACCCTTGGCTAGTTTAAGATCTCTTGATATCTCGGGGTTATAGTATGGGCTATATTTTTAGAAATTCTTAGGTGAATTAAATAAATTTTGAACAAACAATATTAAATTTTGAAAATGCAAAAGAAAAGCCAAACTATTTGAACTGGATTTATTTCTTACTATTAATTAACTATAAGATATTCTAAAATACAAATTTAACTTCTCTACTATCTAAAAAGTCCACTAAAGTTATTTTTATAGCGCTATTTCTCAACTTAATAAATATCAAAATTTTGCTGGTCGCTTACGTAAATTCCCGTTCTCTCCAATTAAACAATTCACACACTTAAATCCGTTTTAGTTCTTTTAAATTATATTTTCACTGTATTAACTCTTTCAATTTTCTTATTCCTGTTTAATCTGGCGAAGTTTACTCACAAAACTGTATAATTTAGACGAACTCCTTCCTAAAAAATATAATTTTGACTGGTCCTGGCAGGTCCCATCTTGTAAGCGTCACCCACGCCATCCAACAACTCTAACTACGCGTCCTTAGCTTTTCTTAAATTGTTTAAAATATGGCCGCCTTTCTTCTCCAAAAAACACATGTTGCCTGTAATCTAGTTTGTTTTCTTTTTCTTCAATAGAATCGATTGTCACACTGACCTACATCTGTTTTACAGCTGACATATCACAAGTTTGTTTAGAATGGCCTTTTAACTTGGTTAAACCTGATTGAAACTTACTGTTTCAATTTCCTATCGTCAACAAACCTTCCAGTGTTTATTTTATTAATATTATTAGTGTGTGAAGTGTCTTTGTGTTTTACTTTTGAAATAGTTCTGAATTGTGTGTGTTTTGAGTGGATTCATAAACATAACCTTACATTGTTTACAATCGTTTTTTCACTTTTTCCTTCAAGTAATTACTTAGCCCTATGTTCCTACAGTTTACAAATTTGTTTACACATAACTATTATTAGATTATCTTATTTTAATTTATGTGTTAGGTTATTTGATATAACAAATTTCCTAATACATTTCCAGTTCAAACCTTGTTTACAATTCCTAGGCTTTTACCAGAATTTAGTTTCAATTTTAACCTAACCAATCTTTTAATGAATTTTTGTTTAAATTTTGTGTGAGTTATTTCTAATATATTCCTCCAATTCTTAAATAATATTATATAGCCCATTCTATAAATGTTATAATGTATTTACGTCGCTTGAAAATTTAAACACATGAATCTGATTGGAATAAAAATTGGATATTTGTAAAACAGTGGCAGACCTCGGATAATCCGCAAATCGGTTAATTCTCCCATGGATAATCGGGAATTTACTGTATATTAAATCTACATGAATGACAACAGTTTTTTAAAAACTTTTATATGTATAAACATCTAAGACCTTATTAAGGTGAGATTTGTAACCATTTTATTGTTTTTAAAGGTACTAGGGTGCCAACTCCCTTTTAGGATGACTAAGGCTTTTCTGTCAGGATATGCTCACTTAGCCAATATGTTTCTATTTTAAGATGCCAGATCTACATCTGATATGTAGAATACTTTGCCAAGAGATTACAATTAGGATGTGAAAGTAGGACCTGTTGAAACAGCTGATTATTCAGTGGATGTTTCCCAGAATTGTACTAACATATGGACATTTGCCACTTTTATGGTTTATGAGACCCCTTACCAGCCTTTAACCCAACATTGTAGAACTGAAAGTAGTTGAAAAATTTAAATGTTTAGAAATAAATATTGGCAGGACAGAAACCATTCACACAGAAATTAGAGAATGAATAAGCAAAGCCAAAGATGTAACAGAAACCTTAAATTCAGTTTTGTAAAATTAAAGCATATGAAAAAAATTAAATAAAAATTATGTTCAGCTTTTGCATTTAGTATATTTTTGGGGAAGCAGATATTTATAAAGTAATAAGAGAAAAGAGAAAACAAATGATTTAACTTAAAGTGGAGTAACATTTTGGTGACAAAATTGTAGAAACTTTGGTTATAGACAATTTTGTGACTTAAGTTTGATCGATGTATAAATGAGGCAATAGATGATGCTATGGAAGTAGGAAAAAACAATTTTTAAAAATCTATTCCATGCAACTTTAATACACCTTTGTCGAGTACTAAGCAAATTAGGACTCCGCACTTTTGGTAAGAGTAACATTTGACTTTGGCTAACAAAAAGCACACCTTATTTTGTCTTACATTTATACCAGCCTTAGCCTTTATAAATTGGAAATTTTAAAACCTGACAAATTGAAAAAGAAAGTCACTAAGATTTTTATATTGTGGTTAGTGGGTTTTTATTTATCTAGTTAAGAACCTTACTTCATACTTTTTGTGAGCCAACCTTCCACAGTTACACTATAATATGAGACTTTTCGTCATGACACTGTTTTATGTTTAGTTTTACTATACTCGTTAATGATTTCTGTGTAGCAAGTCTAGGTTTGAATTATAAATTTGGGTTAACGAATGTTTTAAAGTGTTCTTTATATTTCTGTTTTTGTCCAAATTATAATTTTTTTATTATTTGGGCATTCTATTATAAATCCTGCTACTAAATTTATTCCATATGGTGTATTTTTGTATGTTATATTAATATTGCTTTTTTGTATGATTTTGGTTAACCCTTTATTTAATATTGTATCTTCTGTATAAGAATATTGCCTATTTGTTATTTATGGTTCAAATTTTTGGTGCTGTATATGTTTTAATTTATGTATAATTTTTTAATTGTATCTACTTTTTTGTGGTATTTGGTGGGAAAATATTATACAATAAAAATACAATATCTTCATATACATACATAAGGTACAATATTAAATAAATAGCTAAAATCTTTAAATTAACAATTAAAAAACAGGATATATATTAATATAGTAACCCAGTCGGAAAAACTGAATAAACTTTTGAATTAAACTATTTATAACACTTTTATGATGAATTTATAAAATAGAATCCCTATATTATAATAATTTATACATTAGCAAAGTAAAGAAATTAAAGGGCAGATATAAAACACCTTAACCCTAGAAAGCTAATCTATCGTAAAAAATACGAGCGTGTTTTGTTATTGTTTGGCTACTCGCCTTTTTCTGCCTTAATAGACTCGCCCAACCAGTTCCGTGCCTTACTGTGGTATGCTTACGCATTAGTCATCGTTTTGTACTTCTGTGACTTGTCATTTCAGCTCAGCTACAAGTCATTCGTAAAAATTACGATAGTTTAGCTTTGATGTTCGGCTTTATTCGCTTACCGTTCTATGCATGATGGATTGTTTTTGATTGATTAGTGATAGTATTTTGTTTTTCTGAGTATTTTTAGTTTTAACGTGCGACAATTCTACAAAATACATGGTTGATGTTATACCGTACACAGGAAAAACGATGTCCCTCGAAGGTTTACCTCAAGCCGAATTTTTTGTGAAGAAGTTGTCAAAGGCTTGTCATGGATCCAATCGTAATATAACTATGGACAATTGGTTCACGTCTGTTCCATTGGCAACCTCACTCTTAGAAGACCCATACAAACTGATTATAATAGGCACACTAAGAAGAGATAAGCGAGAAATCCCTCCCGAAATGAAAAATCCTAAGGGCAGAGCCATAGGGACGAGTATATTTTGTTTTGACGGGCCAAAAACTATGGTTTCTTACAAAGTAAAAAACTCAAAAGTGGTTTTACTACTATCAACCTGCCATGAGAAACCAGTCATCGATCAAGACTCCAAAAAACCTCAAATAATTGAAACCTACAATGCTACAAAAAGAGCAGTTGACACGTTAGATCAAATGTGCCACCAGATTTCTTGTAGTCGTAAGACTAAACGGTGGCCTTTATGTGTATTTTATGGCATCCTGAACATTATATTAGTGAATGCCTATGTCATTTATGTTACAAATCTGATGAATAGGGGACAAAAATCTCTTTCAAGAAGAAAATTTGCTATGGAAATTCACCACAGCCTTATTGAGCAATGTCTTCAAGAGCGGCTCCAATACCCAACTTTGACCCGGAAACTCAAGGAATCTATTGCCAATATCTTGAAAGTTCCAGTCCAAATAGGGCCCAAGACCTTCCTCAAAACACACCAAGAACCATTTGTGGGATTTGCCCATCGATGAAGCGAAGAATAACCACAGTCTACTGCTGCGGCTGCAACAACGCAATCTGTGCAGAGCATTGCGGAAAGTGTTGCGTTAACTGCGTACAGGACTTGTAAATATTCAAATTTCACACAAACATGTTTGTATTGATATAACTAACCCAATTGCGTTCATTAAAATTTTAATTTGTATCAAAAAATATTTTTATTATTTATTTTTTCCCAATTCGTAAATTTTACGATAGTTTAGCTTTAACGTAATTTTTTGTTAGATTAGCTTTCTAGGGTTAAGAAATACATTAAACAAATAAAATTTTCGATTTATATTTGTATCACCAATTTATTGTATCAAATAAATTCAAGTTATTCAGCCTTAACAATGTAATTTTAGTGGTTGAATTATAATTATTTTATATCATGAGTCCGGTTATTTCATAAAATTTTATTCAGCTAAACTGATTTGTAAAACATCTATCTACATTTACCATCAAATTTACGAAATCTTTGGAAATACGATATCTAGTTTCTATATAATATTTTAATACTAACTTGAGATATCCCCCCAGTAAAGCAACAACAGCTGTTGGGATAATTCGTCTTTTCAATCCCATTATACCAAGCTGTAATCGTTGACAGTTGTAATATTCCTCCCATAAATTGTGAATTTTTTTCAATTTTTTTTTATCTCCATGCGGATAATCTATCTCAGAATTTGGTGTGAAATCAAGTTGATCACCGTCAGATTTCTCAACAATACCCTTAATGTTTGTTTTCAATTGATTTGCTTTATTTTTAAAATTATTAACCATTTCTTTTAATGTACCACCTTTACAGTCCTGTTTAAAAGGCAGTAAATGATATGTTAATAAAAGTATTAAAACACGATGCATTAGTGTTTTATGTTTATGAACATTAAGATTTTTTAGTATTAGTTATAACTTATTTTTATAACTTTTTCATTTGTATTAATCATTTTTGTAAGTTTGTATATTATAAACATTGGATAAAATAATAAATAGGGGTTCAGACACTATTGAAATTAAATAGCTAATAATACCAGCTGATTCAATTGTTGTTAGGACATTGTACTAGTAATTATGTTCAAATTTGTTTCTTTTCATCTAAATGTATTATAAAATTTCATAGACTGTTTTCAGTTATTTACAACGCTAATTTTTACAGATAATTAGGTAGAGTATAAATAAATTACAATAAAATAATTTGAATTGTTTATTTTTCTGATTTAAAATTGTCTTACTGTTTGTTCAAAGTAAATAGTGTAACATAAGTTAATTTAACTGCAGTTTTTTAATTCTAAAAGTGTAAAGTACACCATGTAGAGTATTAAAAAAACTTGTAATCTTCTTAATGTATAGTAAATTATTACTTATTTTGGAAGTTACAATGCTCATTTATAACTAAATCTATCTTTTCTGGTTTACAAATTATAAATGAGTCAATAAAATTTGTAATAGAAACAAAATTACAATGTCATTCATCCTTGGCCATATAGTCAATATAAATAGAGACACGTTGTAATTTTAGCTATAAGTAGTTTTATTGAAACAAATTATAAGGGTTAATCTGAAAAATAGGCCTCTTATTGTAGAATAGACATTGTTCTACTTATATTACTAAACTTTATATTACTTAATTAAAACTACCAATAATTGTTTTTAAATAAAAATATTGTACTTTACACTTTTGGTATCAACTTGGCAAAAATCTGCTACTTACTGATATTTTTCAGCAAATGCGTTTCACACTAGGTCAGCGTATTGTTTATTGTTGTGAATCACAGACAAGAGATATTAACGTCACAAACTCGAAAACATACAATTCACAAACACAAAATACAACAAATAAAAAATAAACATAACCTTAAAATTAACAAAGTCAAACATCACACACAAACCAAAATTAACTCCACACATACATTTCACAAACCTACTTTCAACACAACAAAAATAAAATTCAACAAACAAGAAATTTATTTATTTAACAAAGGCCTCAAACACAATTTACGCAATTTAAAAGCTCACTAATATCTTATTCGACCTTGTAACAGCCATACTAACCACAGACACCAACAACCTGGAATACCACTGACAACACTATACGTAATTTAAACAAAACAAAATAAACACACAACAATAACATTAAACTCAATAAACCACAAACAAAGACAAGATAAACTAAAATTTACAATAGAGTTTTGCCTGTGACTCGCACATGTGTACAATGCACTGACCTAGTGCAAAACACGTCTGCTGAAAAATATCTGTAAGTAGTGGATTTTGCCAAGTTAATACCAACAGTGTAATTATAGAAAATCCTTAAGATGTACAACACAAAAATTGCAAAAATATCTACATTTTAAAAGTTTTATAGGTGCAGTTAAAGAAAATTATTTCTAAATTGAATACTGATAAGATTTGAATTTCAAATCATTCACTTTTAATCTAATAGTTGTAGATATTCATTTTTCTGATACAAATCTGTGATAATTCTTTTAAATCTTGGTGGAAAGTTGATGTTTTTCTTCTTATCCCTTCAACTGATAACGCTGCAGATCTGTAGTGACATTTGATTCAGGCCTCTCCAACATATAAACATTATTGAAAATGCATAAGACAGGTAGAATATTAAGTATATTAGCTCCCTAGAGATTGCCCTTTTGTAGAATGGGAGACCTTGCAATTTTTTTAACTTATGCAACTAACTTAGCAAGTATCAAATCAACATAATATTATGTATGACACAATTACACTTGGGATAGCAGTAGTATTTTATTTCTTTACTTCATATTAAATTATACACATATCTGTTGTCAAGGTCAGCATATCCTCATCTCTGCACACATTGGATAGGACTATATTTACGTCACCATATTATTTTTATATTTCTTTTAATGAACTGAATGCATGTGTGTGTTTATATTTATCATTTACAGAATTCTAATTGATGTTTTGTATTTCAGGAAAATAATAATACAACACCTTATTCAAATCCAGAATTAGACATGATCACTAGAGATATTGAAGAATTAGTACGTGAAAAACAATCTTTAGAGGGGGAGATACTACAGAAAGAAGCAGATATTAAAATTAAAAATGGAGAAGTCAAGAGCTTACAAGTATGTAGTTTACATAATTGTTTAAATTTATTATTATAATTCTAATTACCAAGAGAAATAAAAATAAATATTTATGTGGTATAAAATTAAAATTATCTCGATTTAGCCAGAAAATTGTGTTGATAACTTTTTTAAATAGACGTGGTTTTAAAAATTATTGATTTTGCTGATCTTGTTTCAGTTTCCTTTCAATATGAAATTTGAATCAATTTAGGGATTGTCTATATTGATCAAACCCTCTGCCTCCACTATTCCATCCTTGGCGCCTCAATCTAGCTGACTTGCTTTATTTTAATCGAGGGGCTCAATACCATGTCTTTGTAGCAGTATATAAGGAGCTCATTGGCCTCTCGCATTGACCAACCCGTCTCTGCTTTTCCAAAACTCTGAAGTAAAACGTTCCTAATGGCCCAGGTTCTATACCATCAGAATACCTCTTTGAATAGTTCAGACCAGGTTATACTTCCATGGTTGTGCCTAAGAGCTGGACCCCTCAAGAAAGAGGACTTGGACCTATTATACATACCTTGTGACAGTCTAAACCCACAGATAGCTTTTCTTGGTCAACCTCAGATCCCTACTTAACCTGTAACCAGCCGATAGAGCTAAGCAGATTGGACAAGATTCAGATCCTGTACCGCTGCTTGCCAAAATTCTGTCAGAGGACTAGGTCTTGCTTAACAAAAACCTAACTTGCAGAGAATTAACCTTTTGAGTTCTTTTATCCCAGGGAATGAATTCATTGAAGGCATTATAGCTTAACAACTATAGTTAGGATTATTTAGTAAAGTTATTTTATCCAAAGAAAATCAGACTTTATATTAAAAGTTAGTATAAAATGTTTTAATTTTTTAAGAAAAAATTTAATTTGGTGTAAGGATTTCATTTTTAGAAAAAAAATAGAAATTCTACTTTATTGAAGTTTTTAAAAATATTTAATTTTCTAAAATTTAAGTAATTTTTCTAGTTTTTTTGTGTATATGTTATTTTAAAAATTGAACTAAATAACATTAAGCAATTTGAAACATGTAACTTATAAATTTGTAACATAACCTACAAGAACATAGGTCACATAAAACCATATACCTAAAATAATTGTCATTAATTCTTCTTATGCTCCTACATCAAGTTACTTTCTAACTTGCAATTTTTAATATCAGAAATTGTCATTATTTTTCAAGTAAAATATTTAAACAATTTTTTCATATTGACAGCAAAACAATATTTAAATTCTTTCTATACTCAACCCTTTTTTAAAACAAATTATAATAGGGTTGTACCTAAGGCATTATATATTACAAGGGCGTCTCCAGGATAGACATTCGGGGGAGAGGGACACAATAGCAGGAAAATATGGGATAGGTTTGGGGCAGAAAACTTTCAAAACCAGAGGTTTGGAAATGAAATTTTAAGTTATTCTTGTATTTGATAATCACAGGAAATTTGACATTTTTTCTATTAAAACATGCATTTTACCTGAATTTACATAGATACAAGTCTACAGACGGCGATAGCAGTACATATTGTTTAACTTTCTCCGTTTCATCAAACGGCTGGCGAGGACGATGTGACACCAAGTCGTAGTACACAGACTGTTAGTATAACCAAGGCTAGTGCACTACTTGTAACATGCCAGTGTTATTTATGCTGGGTGGAACTACCAATGTTATCAGATGAATTTCTACACCTAAACATTATACATTGCTTTAAAATAAGTTTAATGAAAAATACATTTTTATAAGTAAACTTATATAAATTTAAATGTTTGGAATATACAAAATATTTCTTAAAAAAATAGTAACCTAATTATCGGGGGAGGGGGCAATTGTCCCTACTGCCCCTTCTCTAGAGCTGCTTGATATATTATGAACTTTACCTTCCTTTACATACAGGAAAGGAAATATTAAATTAAAATGTTGACTTCTTTTCAGAATTTGTTAGACAAAAGTAAATTCCAAATTAATAATTTTTTTTATAATACTTCTAAGCAAAACTTTAATTATTTAACCACGTATATGGAATAAGACACAAAGAGTACAAATTAAGTCCATCCATTGTCTACGTCACTCATGGTAGCTGTCTTAAATCTTCACTGCTTTTAATTTGTAGGTCAACCATCTATATCTAACTTCTTCTTCAAGGCTGCATAATGGCTGTCATTCATTTCACAGAGTTAACTTTAAAATTTCATTGTAGCTCTCATTTTTGATGTATTTGAAAAACTTGTTTAGATTTGTATTTCATCAACTAAGATTTTATTAAATTTATTTTAATCACATTTTTACTTCTAAACTTTGTTAATTTCTTATAGTTACTTTTCGCAGTTCATATTTATTTATGATCTAAACAACTTTTTCCAAAGAATCTTAAATTTTAGGAAATCATTTCACTTTTAAGATCTGAAGGTATATTTCAGAAATATGTAAGTGCTTCTTTTAGAAAGGGGCCTGTAAATTTCCCCTTAAAAGGCTATAAACAAAATCACACCTATATTTTAGCACCCCACAAAAGTACTAGACCGGACAGCTAAGCTATTTTTTTTTTTTTTAAAGCATTTAACTCAGAGAGGAACTTGACGGGCATATTGGTCCATGAAGATCTCAATTTGCCACTAAAGCGTATTTGTTCCTTCAAACTACAGCTAGGTGCATTCCCCTCTCCTCATTTCGACCAATCATAGGCTATCTTGCTAAGTAACATTCTCGATTCCCGTCATGTTTTCATGACGTCATCTCTTTTGACTTCTCCTTTCTGTAACTTGCAAAGCGCTAAACTCACCAGCAAGTCGCATTCTCTCTGCAGCTGACAACTGTTCAGATCAGAACTTACATGCAATTTAACCGACAACAAAATTTGAAACAAGATATGAGGTGGATTAAAATGAAGTTGAATAAAAATCACCTTAATGCTTATAAGAAGCATACAAGCCTATACATTCCACTAACCAATGTCATAATTTCTCTAGTATAAAATATTTAAATAGATGAGTAAAAGAATAAAAATGTCACAAGTAAAAGCTTAAAACACATAAAAATGAAAGTAAATTTATATATATAATAGATATTCAAGCTCTTTAATTCTAAAATTCAAATTTTCTATTTCTAGTTATTCAACTTGCAAGTATGTATACTTTTATATTAACACATCTTTATAAGTATAAATTAGGTTATAATATTTTACTTATATGTTTTTTTTTTACAAAAAGGGCGAATTGGACACTTTAGCAGCAACACTCAAACAATTGGAAAGTCAGAAGGGTGAAGCTCAAAAAAGATTAAATGATTTACAAAACCAAGTAAGTGTTTTATTTTATATTTTCAAGTTAGAAAGTTCAGCAGTGCTCTGGTTCAGGATCTCCAGTCTTTACAGAATAGTTGGTAAAGTGGAGCACCAAGTTACAACATAAGCACAATATTGATAATGGTAGTTTTTCATTATTTTTATTTTGAGTATCTTAATTACCTGCCAATTCTAGCATTGTTCTACTCACCGGACAATGCTAGGATTGGCAGGTAATTATAATACTCAAAATAAAAATAAGAATATAAATCCTAGCAGAAAAGTAAAAAGTTATCAAAAGTAGTTTTTCATTTTATAAAAATAATGTTTAGAACTCAGTTGATAGTATTGTTGTTGTTATTTTACTTTTTGCACTAAAATTTTAAATTCATGTTGTTATTAGATAAAGGAATGCATATATGTATGTAGTTGTCAATACAATATAGGTCCAATAGCCCTGGAGCTGCAACTACCTAAAGCCACCCTCCCAATACACCGTCCTCAACTTGGAACACCTACTGATTATCTTACTACGAGAATATATATATATATATATATATATATATATATATATACATATATATGTATATATATGAAGTTAATATATTACTATTGTAAGTAATTTTATCCACCATTAAGTGCAATAATTTTACCTTGAGTGATGAGGCACCTTTCGGTCACTTGACCATTGTCGAATCACTGATATTTTTCTGATGTAGATGTTTGGTCCGTGATATTGGTATTTGTTGACGTTACACGCACTTTCTCTTGATCTGTGTGTATGATGTTTTTATATAGTATGTCTTCTGTATATGTTGTTTGTAGATTCATTAAATTGTTGTGTATGTTTTTATAAATGTGGTATTTTTCTAGTGAGTTTAGTTCTATTGGGTTATTATTTATTTCAAGTATGGTTAGGTTATTTTCGTAATTTCTTATTTCATGTTTATGTGATATTTGGTGTGCTGCAACATTTCATACTTTTGAATTTTTGTTTTTGAATGCTCTATAATGTTCTTCAAATCTTATTTTAAATGTTCTGGTTGTTTTTCCTATGTAAAAAGCGTTACAGTTGTTGCATGTAATTTTGTAAATTCCTGATAGGTTATGTTTTCCTGAATTTGTTTTGTGGTTTGTGTTATTAAGATATTTTATTATTTTGTTGTTTGGTTTGTATGTTGGAGTGTAGTATTCTTTGTTGTATATATTTGTTATTTTTTCTATTTTGTTATTGGTGTATTTATATTTTAGGTAGATTTTTTTATTTTCTTATTTTTGTGTTCCGGTTGTAGTGTTGTGTTGAGGTTAGGTTTTTTTGTGAATTTATTGTATATATTTTTTATAATGTGTTTGTTGTATCCATTTTCTATTGCTATTTTTGTAATGTTATCTAATTCTTCATTTAATTTTTGTTTGTTATCCTGTGTACGAATTATGCACAGTAGAGTCTCGAAATTCTGTGTTCCAATATTTCGAGCTTCTGTGAAATTCAAGCCTATTTTATCATTTTGAACAAAAATGATGAGTCGTACTTCCAAGAATTGCTTATATCAATACGGTATGCAATGGAAATGAGTCGGGCTGACAAAAAAATTGTCATATAAAGTTCAATAAATTTATTTAGTGCATTTGTAAATACCTACAGTAATAGGGTTCATTAAAACTCCTATTTTTTCTAATGCACAAGTACGTATTTCCGTGTAAACCGAGTTTTCTGTAATTTGAGATTGTACACTTCTTAACAAGTAATTACATCATGTTTCCCCAACTTGTTTAACTAAGCAACTACTCTTAACTTGTCTTGAAGGTCTGTTATCAGCTACTATGTCATTGAGACCTTTCTTTGCTTTGCCAATTGTTGTCCATTTCTTTATTAACTTAGTCAACACCTTCTTTCCATTTATCAGGAGTATAAGAATTCAGTGTCTCCAGAAACAGTTAGTTCATCTCCTTCAAATTGAATGTCATATTCCTTGCTGCTTCATTTTCCTTTAACTGGCCATTAACCATTTCAGTAGCATTATGTTGGCAGTGGTAAGGTGGAAATTGTATAACCTTAAATCCTAGTTCAGATGCTTTTTTTATTGATGACATAAGATCTAAATTGAGGTTTGTATATTTTAAAAAGATTTTGGAACTCAGGCTTGTGCATATCTGTCGAAAATGTAGACATGCAAAATGGCTACTATTTCCATTAACTAATCAATGTACTCCCTTTTCTCAAAGAGGTTGTTCGAAATAGATTGTCTATCCAAGAATAATATATATTGCTCAAACCAGTAGTGGAACCAGCTAAATTGGCTTCAACAGGACTTCAAAAAAAACCATGCCCCAGAAACCTGATAGTTCATTTCCTCATTAAAATTTACAGTATTTAAAACATTTATATTCAAAATCAAAGGTGGCAAATTTGTCAATCCATTGATAACTTTCGAATGTTAAATGGTAAGGTTTTTCATTTCCCCAGTGGGGCATTTACATTACAACTTTATATATCTGCCCAGTCTACTTCATTTAATATGTTGGCATTAACGTAAGTTTTGTGAAGTAAACTTACCGATGCCATATTTACATTTTTAATTTCTCTTAAAACTTAATATCTCTCAAGAGCAATTAACAGATTTTCAATAATAATTTTCTTAAAAATTTTATTTTTTATTTTTTGACAAAGTATTAATGCAATCACCTACTAGATTTGGCTCATGGAGTGTGATTTAAAGCTTCCTCAGTGTTGAATCTTTGGCACATATTTAACAATTAACCACAAGACACCAGATCACCATTTTTGTAACATTGTCAGAGATATCATCAATTGTTTTTTTCTTTTTAGGAGTAAATCTTGAGGTAAATATCTGTCACAAGACATTACATACGGAGATGTCAAAGTATTATCACTGGCATTCTTTACAGCTTCTACAGTTAAAGCATTGTTGTAGTATCTTTATCATGGTTATAGTTCATGCTCTTATTGTGGCCGAATATGCTTCTAATTCCTCTTATTACCAAATTTACCCTCTTCTCAGTCGACACTAAACTTGGACATCCATCAGACATCTATCACATTTTTACATCTTTAACTCCTCTTTATTTTTATGTTCACACACAAAATACTGTAACACTAGTGCAATAATAGTTGAATAATAGTGCAAGCTCTATGAATGATCACTTTACCCTGTTTCTTTGCATAAGAAGAAGGGCTGATAAGTTCAATAAATCAATCATATTACTTAATAAAAACTAAACCATAAACTAACATTACTTAATTAAAACCTAATCAATAAACTAAACCTTGATTAATTAAATACCATAAAAACACAGTCAACATGTAAAACTTGAATAATTATTCCGTACTCCAGGTTTGTCCACAGCTAAACTCTCTGCATTGACACCATTTAATTGGTCATTTGCCGAAGACATTTTATTTACAGATTGTCCTAGAATTAGTTTTAGTCATTATAAAGCTGTTAATTTGAGTAATATGTGTTGCAAGAATTTAAAGGAAATTATAACTAGATTTAAATTTAAAAAATTTAATTTCATTATAGATTGCTAATCTCAGAGTAGTGTGATAAATGTATGTACAAAGTTACACAAAAATCCAAAAGTAGGAACTTAATTTTATTTAATCTTTTATTAGATTTTATTTTCTTTAAATTTATAATAACATTCTAAAATAACCATAAAAGATCAATTTCAATTAATAAAAATTTTTGATATAAAATTATTTTTAGTTACTGTTACAATTTCAGTCAAGTTATTCTAGATTTCTACTTTTCTAAGTAGAAAAATTAATAAATAATTTTGTATTAATTTCCCTTATTTTACATGTTTGCCCAAAGAAGGTTGCTGTCTCATTTACTCATTCAAACAATATTAATATTTATTAAATTTAATATTTCTAACATTAATTTTAATTATTTATTCTATACAAAATTTAATGAATTGTTCAAACAGTGTATATACTAGTTCAAAAGAAACACAGTTGATTTAAATTTCCTGGTTAAGAGTAAGAAAACAATTACCATTTTAGATTTCATACAGCATTTCTTTTCCAATCTACATAATTTAAAGAGGTTTTGAATCTTCATTCCTCTTTAAATTTTGTCAATTGTACACTAACCCCATTGCATATTAAATTATTAGGGTTCCGTGTGGCCCATCGCAATCAAATTAATTCTTAATCAGTTTTTGCGGCAACTGGCTTGTGTTATGCTAATTTATTACTTTTAATTGATTATTTCCAATCATTATTACTAAAAGAAAAAGATTATTTATAAATAAAACATGTACAAAAATAAATAAAACTTAATAACCATAGTAAAATTTATTAATTTACTAAATCACATGATGTAAACTTTGGAATTACTCTTCACAGTACTTTTTAACAGCTCGTAAGTACATCTGAAAATTGTTACCTTGTAACTGAAATGTACATCAAATCATATATCTTTTTGTTTGTTTAGTTATTCTTGATAAATTGAATTCTTACCCAATCTAATCACTTAAGTCCGAATTAGTTCAGAGTAGTTCTGTTATGCTATCTGAATAAAACACACATACACTATGAATGGGAAAGTTAACAAAAGAAGTTAAATAAAAAAAAATAACAATTACAATTAGAAGTTAACTCATAAAAAAGTAATTTGTTGAAGTTAATTGAAAAGTAATGAATTTATAGTTACTCTTTAGTTTAGAAGTCATTATGTAAATTTTAATAAATTGTAAGAACCCAATTAAACTGTTTTCCTTCTGTATTTCATATAATATAATATATAGAGTCGAACTTGGTTTTAACGCCCTTTAATGTGTCACCTAGCTGTAACATCAATTTTTTTGTAATTCTGTGTTATTAATATGCAGCTTCCTTATCAAAATGTCGCTACCTTAAAAGCTATCTTAAGTTTCATGAAAATTAAAATAGAAGACTGAACTACAGTGTTCTATTACAGTATTTTTACTGTCCAGATATGTGTTTCAGTACTGTAGGTAGATTTCATAAAGAAGAAACTTAAATCTTCCCTTTCATAGAACCTTAGAAGAAATCGTTTTTTCATAAAGTATGTCATAAATTTATAGGAAATGTGTCTCCTTAATGGATTGTTCTATATATATACACGTACAAACATCAAGCGCTGAAATTAGGAAAACAAATAGCTTAATTCCATGTTTGTGATCAATATGGAATCACCTTAATTAATCCTCAGTGATTTTTTAAAATTGTTTAATGAAATTGAACTTTTACAGTAATGAAAACAATGTAGTGTAAATATTTGTTCAATTATATTTGGATAATAAACAAACATTAGCTCACACTCTCCTAATTTATATCTTGTACAAATTTTCAATTGCTAATAAAATACGTTTTTATTCATCCAATCAACTTCGAAACATTTCTTTTAACCTATAGTAGATAATAGTTGATGTTAATACAGTTTTTTCAAATATTTATTTAATAATTAAATTCTATAAAATTGGGGATCTAGGCCGGATTAAAACTGAGTATCTTCATGTCTAGCAGTTTGGTACTGAGAACACTATCCCATAGCTAGAAATATTCTTCTCACAAAGACGTTTATGAATTTTTCTTTTGCCACCATCTGGCTGTCGTTGAAACCTCCATCACACGATCTTAAATTTTTGCCATAGTTACCACGCAGGATTAAAAATGAATGAAAATAATAAAATAAATGAGCTGGATTGACTGTATTGAATCTTGTTTCATGAAAAATAACTACAACATGATGGAAGCAACGAAAAAGAAGCGTATAAATAGTAATTAACAATAATAATAGTCCAACACCATTGAGAGAAAGGAAAATTGAAAAGACAAGGAAATCGGCTTTCTATTTTTGCACTTAATATTACTATTCTGACATAATGATATACATATTTATTTTAATTGTAATTTTAAAAGGGTTTGATCTTAAGTAACTTGTTTTATTTGTTTTTTTTTTTTATTATTTTTGTGGTACTGGGGTTCTTTCTAATATTTTCATTGTAAAAAGAAACTAAAAAAAATTTGTATTTTTTAATTCTAGTACGAATCTTAAAAAATTGTATATTACTTGTTTGTGCTTAGTTGACATAAACATAGATGCAAGTTACTTAATAATAATGTTTATAGTTTTATTGGGTTATATAAACTTTTAGTTTTTACTTGATAACCATAATTATAATAGACAGATAGAGAATATTTTTAAAAGAAGTACTATGGAGATGAATTATTTTTTTTTATACTAAAAAAAATATTTCTAAATAATGATAATGGCTATGTAAATACACACATGTTTATGAGTGTGTGTGTGTGTGTGTGTGTGTGTGTGTGTGTGTGTGTGTGTGTGTGTGTGTGTGTGTGTGTGTGTGTGTGTGTGTGTGTGTGTGTGTGTGTGTGTGTGTGTGTGTGTGTGTGTGTGTGTGTGTGTGTGTGTGTGTGTGTGTGTGTGTGTGTGTGTGTGTGTGTGTGTGTGTGTGTGTGTGTGTGTGTGTGTGTGTGTGTGTGTGTGTGTGTGTGTGTGTGTGTGTGTGTGTGTGTGTGTGTGTGTGTGTGTGTGTGTGTGTGTGTGTGTGTGTGTGTGTGTGTGTGTGTGTGTGTGTGTGTGTGTGTGTGTGTGTGTGTGTGTGTGTGTGTGTGTGTGTGTGTGTGTGTGTGTGTGTGTGTGTGTGTGTGTGTGTGTGTGTGTGTGTGTGTGTGTGTGTGTGTGTGTGTGTGTGTGTGTGTGTGTGTGTGTGTGTGTGTGTGTGTGTGTGTGTGTGTGTGTGTGTGTGTGTGTGTGTGTGTGTGTGTGTGTGTCACATAAACTAATGACATACACAATGCAAATATCTTCTTTTTTGAAGAGCCAGCTTCGGAGATGTGGGTGTTACATCACTGTATTTCCTCAAATATACTGGAAAAACTAGTCAGACTCGTGCTAAATATACATTAGTATGAATGTGCGTAGGGAATTAAAGTAAATACAAAAATTGTTTGCCATCAACAATACATAAACACACACAAGTGTGCAAAATTTCTTAGAATTTTCGTTCAAATTACTGTCTTATGAATCTAGACATTTGTTACAACATTCATGTCACTTCAGGCAAAATTTTTAGTAGTGCCTTCTACTACTGCATCATGCTATTTTTTGCAACCTTTTTTGAATGAGCAAAAATGTCTTCAATCTAATTTTCAGACAAATAAACAGTTAAAACCATCTCTGTAGGATCAGGAGTATTTGAAGGATGTTCTTGATTGATAATAATGGACCAGGACATTGACATGCAGTAAAAATAAATCATTTACTGCTTATTTTTCAGAATATTTTCATCTGATTTCATTTTGTAGCTCTGAAAAGATGTCTGTGTAAAATGTTTGTTGATAGTTACTTTTAGGAATACATTTGCAGACAATTATCTCTTATAATTGAAAAATGTATGAAACGATTTGTTTTCTAAGCAAAATTTGCCTTTCTTGGTGAATTTTTTTAATTTTTATTCAAATGATTGATGCTGTTTAGTCATATGCTTTCACTATCCTAAAGTGATAATTTCAAATAATAATTTTTCAATCAAAATGTAGAATATGATGTTGACATGCTGCTCTGCTTGTTGCAAACATCCTCTAATTTTTGTCAAAAGTAACTGAGTTGGTTGCAGAACATATTTGGGGTTTCACTAGTAATGATTGCAACAAAACAGAAATTTCCCTTTCAGCAACACCTGTTTCATTGTTGACAGCCTTCTAGGAACATTTTGACTCTTGTCTTGTGTGTGTGCGCGCGCGTGCAAGTGCAGTATTGAATCTTTTAAATGTACAAATGTCACTTTTGGTGTCAATCGCTTGGGATTATTTGACTATTCAGAAAAAAGGCTAGTAAGGCTGTGCACCAAGTTAAATCTATATAGTAAATTTGCATGCATGGAGAACACAAAAATTAGTTACTAAAAGTGCATGCTGAGTTTATTTTCTATATAATTGATGAACTAATTTACAATAGAGTCTCGAAATTCTGAGTCCCAATGTTTCGAGCTTATGTAAAATTTGAGCCGATTTTATCATTTTTAAAGAAAATTATGAGTAGGGCTTCCAAGAAATGTTTATATAAAGTTCCATAAACTTATTTAGTGCGTTTTTAGTTACTTATAGTATTGGGGTTCATTAAAACTCCTATTTTTTCTAATGCACAGGAATGTATTTCGTGTAATCAGAGTTTTCGGTAATTCTAGGTCCCATTTACCTCGAATTATCGAGACTCTACTGTATTTAAATTCCTTTAAGTCAGTTTGAATATGAAAACTGAATGTGTGACTTAATGAAATATAGTTTTAATATTTAATGGTCATGTTTTGAAATAGAATTTAAACATTGTTTAAAAATAAAAAGCAAGACTTGTCTTAAACATTTTACGTTCAGAAATTTGATGCTGTTGTGGTAAGTCTTAAAATTGATTTTTGGAAGATAAATTTTGGGGAGTGTAAAATTAAATTTGTACAGAATTAAAATTAGGTAATATGCAAATTTTTTTGAGAATCAATATCCAGTGCAGTACTTATAATATTGTAATTTTGATAAATAATTAAAAGTATCAAAACTAATTTAAACGTTTTTTAAAATCCATTAATAATTAATAAATGAGCCAATTCATTTCAAAACATCTAGTAAAAATAAAATGTGATACCCAACATTTTTAATTTCTGTAATGTTTTTATTAATTATTCCCTGTATTAGGTAATTGATAAATAATTCATCCAAGCAAGAAAATATAAAAATACTCTTTTTGTCAAAACTAATAAATCAAAACATTTAAAGGTCATACATTTTTGTAAAGGAAAAGGAGTGTATGAATAATATTTTATCTGTATTATTTTCTTATAGCACTACATACAGTAGAATTTTTAGTTCTATAAGAACAGTTACTTTTTTATACAGATTCCTAAAAACTACTAAAAATCACATTAATATCATTTGTAGAAGAAAATGTTTTTAAAAGGGACTGAATTAAAACAAGGAAAATTTTACACAATATTTTCTGAGTGTGTTGCCGCAACTGAACTTACTTTATGTAAGCATGCCTCAGCTGGTTTTCTTCACCACTCACCTAGAAGTCAGCCACCACAGTAAAAATTTTAAAAAATTAAGACTTATCACTTACCAAATCTGCTAGTGGATAAATTCCTGGACTTTATATAGAAAGGGAAAACAAATTTAATGGTATTAACCCTCGAGGTTATTTTATCTTGGGGAAGGATTTTTCAAACAATCGATCATCAAAAATAAAATGAATACAATTTCTGGAAACTCATTAAAAATCTAATTGCACAGAAAACATTGCGGTTAATGGAAAGTAAATCATTATCAGTAGGCTTTTTAAAAAATTGGTTCTGTTTTGCTGTTTGTTTCATAATTGGAAAACATTTATATGGTTTTATTATAATATCTTTATATACATTAGACGCAATTTTACAAATATTTAGGCTAAGAAAATTAAAATAGAAATATCATTTTCGGTTCACAGAAAAACAAATTTACTTTTTACTTTCTGATTTTGAATGCAAGCTTTTGGAAAACATTTATAAGTTTAAAATTGTTTACCCCATTTATACGTAAAGCCCTATTTAATGTATCTGACTGTTATTTTTTATTTCTATATAGTTGTGGGCTTGGCAGTAACTAAAACATGTGTTAACTATAATGTTTTTAATGTAAAGAAGATATTTTTTATTGTAAATTTATATCTTCATTGTATTGAGTTCTTTTTCACCAAAGTGATCCACATTCAATAATTATTATTAATATTAATATTATACAATGGAGATTTTGGAAACTTATCACATCTATGAAATTTTAAAATAATTAATAGAATTTTGTTGTATATTCTTTAGATCGTTTATTCAGTCAATTGATTATTGTAATTGAAAACAATATCACATATAAAAGTTATGATAATCTTTAATTACAATTTCTTGGTTATACAGTGTGTTATTAATTTATCATTAATACTTCTAATTTACTTATTATTTATACCACACTATTTTTGAAGATTTGTCTTCAATTTTTTGTTTTGAAAAGTGCTATTAATATATTATAATACACATTATTATTAATATAATATATTATATACAGTTGAACTTCCAAATAACGAAATATTTCTTAAAAACAAAAAATAATTTTGTAGTTATTGCAAAGTGTGTAATTTCTATAAAAGCCAAATTGTGGAAATGCCAATGAAAGAGTAATTTAACAAAATCTTTGCCTTACAAAAAATGTAATTACATGTATATGTATTATAAAAGAACATTCTATTTTTGTTTTCATTGATTGAGACAGGTTAATTTCAAAATATAATAAATAGTTTTTCAAAAACGATTTTTAGAATTTATTTAATCTATTAAATAGAATAGAAAATAGGTTCAAACCTACATTTTGTATCTAATCTCATGTCTTTCACTTACAACTTCAATAATTACCTTAATTCCGAAATATGTTGGTCAAAGTAGGTATTTATAAATTAAAACAAAGGTAAATAATGATTTTGTCAAAAGATATAATTTGTATCCCATCCAAACACAGCATTTTCAAATAAATTCAACATTCAATTCTTTGAAACTTAATGTATCCTAAATAAAAATTGCTCTTGAAAAATATTTAAAATGTTTTTTTTGTGTGGTGTGTATATGCATTGGGAGAATACATCTTATAACCTTATTTCCAATCCCCCAAACATCATTTTTCTGCACAAGCCATATTCCTATTTCAATTTTTTTCTCTCATTCTCTGTTTAATGTTAACATTTCTTATTTGTCTTAGGTGGCCATGTTTTCTACTGCCTAAAGGATTATATTTGAAAACCATTTAGTACCATCTAGTTTTACGACTTATCATAAGGCGGTCTAAACATAAATTTCTTTTGGTTCATTTAAACCAAATTAATTCTTCTCATTTAATCATTGAGTATTTTTTGGCCTTACACTCCATTTGTACTACATTTAACTTTGTTCTTTAAATTTTGTTTGAGGTTTAAATTTTGTGTCTGCTCTGCACTTTCTCTTTTTCTTCAGAGAGGTATATTGATCACATCACGCTAAGTTCACTGACATGTCTTTCTTTATTGTACCTAAGTATTTTATTAATTTATTATCTACTAGTAATTGAAAATTACACTGTCTGGGTGACATATTTTATTACACACATTTTTAATTTTTCACTTTTCATAGCATTAATAAAATTTTTTTACATGAACTCTGGATTGAAGGAGTTTTTCATAAGTATTTCTTAATTGATGGGTTATAAAAATGTTTAGCATCATATCATTAGGTTTATGTAACAAATAAAATAAAATACCTTCTATTAGCTAGCTAGATATTTGTCTTTTTTAACAAATTTATTAATGTCACATTATTTTATTAAAGTATTGTAAAGATACCATATTTGATTAATATCCTTTTTTATAACTTTTGGACCAAGTGATCTTCCATTTTCATCTACCTACTTGCTTTTTCTATTTCTACTTGTATCTCTGCAATGTTATTTTTTGTATAATAGTAGGTGTTGTGTTCTCATATTCTTATATGTTTTCATTAAGAAGGTTCTTATAATATTTAATTCATTGTTGTTCTATATTAAATAACATATATATTGTTGTGCCCGACCATATTTTCTATGTTAAACTTCATATTACTTCAAGTTACTTATGATTGTAATATTTCTAAATAGCTATCAATTTCAAAACATTTTCTATCCCAAATGCTATTTTCTTGTGATTTTTAAATACCAGAAAAAAATGTAAAAAATACACTAATATTCATTAAAAGAATGGAAATAACTAAATAAGAAATCTTTAAAAGGAACACATAAAATAAATTTGTTGAAAAACAAATTAACAAATATTTTTGAAGTAGAACTATGTTATAAGAAGTTCAACTATATAACTGTTTTTAATTGTTTGATAGTGAGATTGCGTTCTGGCCATGGAACAGCATTGGGTAAAGCACAAATAGCATTCTCTATTTTGAAAGTTTTATAAATTAAGATTAAATTTCTTTTAAAGTATTATTGTTATTGTAAAAATCATTACTTGTTAACAAAACTAAAATGAGAAGAACTAGTTCAATATTATTGTTTCTTGTGATATTTAAACCATAGAAGGTTTTTTGTTATTGTTTTAATATTAATATACAAATACAACCTATTATCCTTCTAAAAATAAGCAGAAAATTATACTACAAATAATACTTTTGATGTATGAGGTTATCTACTTCAGTAAATTTGAAGCACCTGAGACTATAATTGCTACAATATTTAATATGGATAAAGAGGGTAGTCGAATAGAGGGGATTAAATTATATTCAACATTTACACATTTATGTCATACACTTCCATGAAGAATCTTACTAGTGACCTAGCTTTTGGTGTTGTATTACTCCATCCTCAAGCTTCTAATTGTTCATCTGTTTAGATCAGGAGTGCAATGTTTGTGTATATGTGTGTTTTAGTTCTTGTTCAGCTCAGTTTAGCTGCATACAGGACGTCCTCCAATTACCCTATCAAATTTCTTTAAATGATTCTTCAAGTCAAAATAATAAACAAAAAAATCTCCTGCTTTCTCTCAAAAGTACAATAATCAAACTATAATTAGTAAAGAGCTTTTTAAAATTTATGATGCATACATGTAATTAATGGTTTTAAAGAAAACTTTTAGGACATTTAATTCTGATCAAATTGATGTAAATAAAATCAACAACAGAAAAATAACTTGCAAAATATTAATTTTAATAACATCCAAATATTTAGGACTTGGCTATAAAAGTGTTTATTTTTAACAGAAATAATTATACATATAATTAAATACGTGATTATTAGAAAGTACAAAGAATACCTTAATGTGACTACTGAAAACCACACTCGCACACATAATTAAATAGAGCAATTATTAAATAGTGAAAAAATACGTCCATGTAAATATATAAAACCCTACTTCTATAAATAGAGTTTAGCCATATATATAATGAAACAACAACACAATATTCCATGCATAAATAATACGTAACTCATTTAACTAACAACTAAAGTAAATAAAATTAATGTCTAAGATATGTGAATACAAAGGGATGTGAAAAATCAATAAAACATGTATAAATACAGATTTATAAATACGCTAAGAGAATATTTCTAGATTAATAATAGAGAAAAGTTTTTTTTTTAGACTACCTGACAATGCATACAACTCTCCCAACTACACTATGGGAGAAAACTTTTTCTAAAGAAATTTAGAAAAACATAAATTACTTCAATGAAACTTGTGTATTGAAAATATTCATGACAGCAAAATTAAAAATATTTGATAAAAAATAATTCTGACGTATTTTTTAGATGATAAATATAACTCTACACTCACATATACATAAATATAAATGATTAGACACTTGATCAACAATGTTAACTAACTCCATTTTTAAGTAAACTCTTAACAGCAACTACACATCTGAATTTTAACTCCTTGAAACAAACAATTGACATTCTTAGTAGGTATATATTTAGTGTAATGTGATAGTGATAAAGTCAATGTTAAAGAAAATTATATCAATATTTTAGGATGTAGCCTGTACTAAAATATACAAACAAAATCATTTTAACAATTTTGTAACATAAAAACAGTGCTTAAAATTTCATAACAATTAAAATCTTTTGTAAACCATTAAAAGGTTGAGCTAAATGAATTTTGTTTAATAGGACTTGGAAGGGCATTTTATTTACTTAATAATTTACAAGCATATCTAATATAACACAACCCTTATTCATTAAAAAATAATTATTTCTTACTTATATTTGTAAATTCATGCTGGCATTAAAAGTCATTGTACTTAAAACCAAGTACATACAAATACATAATTACAAACATTCATCCATACCTTTTCATTTACTTTTGATTTCATTATATACCAATTTATTTTTTAAGATTTATGTTGTTAGATGTAGAAATAGTTTCTTTGTACAGAAATTTTCTCACTACAAACTAATTAAAACAAATGCCTAATCCCGACTTACTGACCACTTTATTTTAACTGTCCCGTCTTGAGTGATTAACCCTTTGATTAGCAACATGTGCATGCCCTGATAAATTCCCTGGGGGCAACATATTTTTGAAAGATTTTTGAATTTTTTCTTCTAATATTTTCTATTTTTTACGATTTTTAATATTTGTTGTCAAGATATTTAATATTTTGGAAAGTATATATTTTGTTAACAATAGTAGCAGTCCGCATTTTCAGTTTTGAATGGCCATACACGGTAGTAATTTCAAAAACTATTTTGAAAAAGTCTAATTGTTTAGGTCCTGTTAGAAATGCCTGATATTGTTTGCGTCAAAATCATGCAACGATCTGTAAACTAGTCAGACAAACCATTTACTTTCCATACAAAATAATGTACTCTGGATTAATAATGGACTATGTACTCTGTGTATCATTTATTGTCCAAATAATATTAAATATTGAACCCAGAGTGCAGTACAATACACAGAAAACAAAATGGTAAACATACAGCAAAAAGCAAATCTGAGAGAAATGATAGACCTTTCATGTACGGGAATGCTCTCGCTGCCTGTAACGCGACCTCACTTACTGGTACGGGAATGCTAATCAAAGGGTTAAAGACTTCATCCCTCCTATCATGTAAGCTATGCAGTTCCAATATGTTGAACTTAGATTATAGATTCTGTTACTTCCATTTTAGTTTTGTTTATATGTTTTAATTTTTATTTCTAATATTTAAAAAAAAATATAATAAAGTAGATATTGTAGAAAATGAACTATTTGTGCTTGATGAGCATGTAGAATGAGTTGCTTTGCTATGCTTTATGTTGACTTAACATAACTCTGTGTAGAGTGAAGGATGTATGCATGTTTAGACAGCATTGATTGAGTCGGAACTGAGTGATGTCAATCTTCAGCTGGAAGCCGAACAGATGCAGGTAAATTATTCTTTCATTTAGTTTCTTTTAGTGTCATATGTTTATGTGAATAGTCTGTTAAATATGTTTTTTTGTATTGATGGTCTCTATGCTTAAAGAAAAGCTAAGTGATTCAGCATACAAAACCTATTTTACTTTAAATCAGTACATTTTACCCCTATATTTGACAGTGCCAAAATGATTTTTCAGTTCTAGTAATAGTTACAATAAATGATCAAAACTTATTCAGTTTATATATTGAATGTGTGTTCTGTTCCAAGAGAGTATGTAAAACACAAATTTGTAATTTATATAAATATATTTCTTTAGATAACGTTATGGTAAATTAGATATAAGGAATTTTAGAAAATTTCAAAATTGAAAGTAAGTCAAATTTTCAGTATTAACTTTTTTATAGCAATGTAAATTAATATGGGTTGCAGAAATGGTTGATTTCTATTTATAAAAACTTGAAAATGTGTATAATGTAATAAAAATAAACGCCCACTCACAATCGGTAATTTAATTCTATTATGTTTTAATGACAAAACATAGTCGTGAGTAAGTATAGCTAATACAACTTTCAAATTATAATTCATAGGGTTGGTTAATGTTGTTTGCAAACATGTCACCTATATGTGTTGGTCATCCAGAACCTTAAGAGTGTTTTTGCTATAACTAAATTTAAAAAAAAAAAAATCAATTAAATACTTTATTTTCAGCAGTGCAGTACCTTAATATATTTTCAGATATAGTCAGTGTAAAGGCACTTGTAACATATAATCAGTTTTTTTATCCCAATGTTGTACTCTTCAGCTTTTAATAATTGATGCCATGATTACTACTTTCAATTCTTTTTTGCTGTCGAATTGTTTTTTGGGAGTTTTATGGTCAGCAGAGGTCACCAAAATATGACATTTATTTTTATAGCATGAGAAAAAGGGCAGAATAAAGTAGAAATACCAAGAAGTAGCACGCTATTAAATTTGTGCACAATCTTCTACATTATTATTCTTTTGATCTATAATGTTTGGTAAAAACTCCTTTGTTTAAAACAAAACGCTAAAAAATATATACAAATCTAAATTTTTCAATTATTATAATGACGTATATTTGCACTAGTTCAAAAGTTAAAAACAACTCACGGCAATATACAATATCTCATAGTAAATATGAGCCATTTTTATATTTTGACTATAAAACCGAGGTACATATTTACCTTTAGTTCTACTTTACATTGTATTTATTTACATGGTAAAGTTAAAAAACAAAATTAATGGGAAACAATGTTATCAATAAAAAAGTTGAGTCTTCTCTCACTTAAAATATACTTAAAGTTTGAATATATTTGTCTTAAAATCAGGAAAAAATGTGAGAGTTTAGTTCATATTTACAATGGTGTCCATTGTGCAGTTTTTTCCTTCCAAAAATGTTAAGCAATATTTTGTTAATAATTTCGTTATTGATTAATATTTTTTCACAGCTACTCATTTTCTTTAAAGTTCAAAGATCAGGAAACTAAGCAACATTCTTAGTAACACTTTTTGATGACTGTAATAATTTACCTTTATTCATAGAAATACGCTATTCATAGGGCATTTGTGTAACTCCCGGGAGTTTGAGTCAGGCCAGTAGTGAAGTTCTATTTATTAACTTACACATCCATATGAAAATGTGCTTTATCACTCAATAAAAAAAATATTATTGTCATGTATTAAGTCAGTCATTTGTTCTAAAATGTCTTGCTATTTGCTCTGTCATGAGACTGAAGTTTTTAAACAATGGCAATTTTATATAGATAATTAAAACATTTTTAAAATACAGAACCGTCTTCAAAAAAAGAACCCGAATATGTAATTTTTACTTACTAAAAAGTAAATAAAAATTTCCAATAACAAAAAAAAATTTATCATATACCCAACAACAAACTTTTGGTATACTCATATATTGAACCGCTAATTCCATGGTTATTGAAATGGGATCAAGAAGGCTTGAGATTATGCCATATATCACAATTTAGTGCTAGTAAATGCTAGGCTAAATGTACAAAGTTTTGGAAATAAGTGATAATGTATTTTACTAAATACCAGCTAACCTCAATTTTTGTCATATTCACCTATGTAATTTGGAAATACATTCTGAATAAGATAATCTTACTTGCAAGTGGCGGAATTGATAAACAGTTCTAAAATATGTTCTCACTAAATAGCGAGTTAGGGTAAGTATGGTATCTCTAAAATACAATTGTCTTTGTATGAACATTAAACATAGCACTTGAGAATGTAGGAGAGGGATGTATTTACAGAGGATCAAGCCTGACAATTTCAATATGAAGCCATATAATATTAATGAAAGCTTACAGAATGTTTATGTTTATGGGTTGTCACTTTTGAGGCTGGGTTTGCCAGCTAACAGTTGTTAGTTTCAGTTTGTTTTCTTTTTAAAGAATTGATACAGTCCACAAATTCACTTTTCTCTTAAATTGATTTCTGTGTTTATTTGGATAGATTAAAATATTTCTCCATAAACAAATACTAGACCAAATAAATAGCATTTCAGACCAATTAACTGGCATAATTGTTTTTAAATTTTAGTCCAAGTAATATATATTTATTAGTAATTTGTTTGTTTGTGTGTGTGTGTGTATGATAAAAATTGAATAAAACAAGTATTGAGGTTTGAAATTTATTAGGTGCCTAATTTTAACTGAAAATGAATTGATTTTTTACATCATTCTTTTTCAGTATTTTTTGTTTTCATTTACATTTTTTAATTTATATTAAAGCAGTTTTCTAAATATTACAATATTTCTAAAACAAATATTTTTGTTCTGATAATGTTTTTGTTTAAATGTGAAGGTGGAGAACTTACGAAGACAGGCTGAAGAGCAGGAAGCATCACTCAAGGAGCAGGAGGAGGAGTTAGTGAATAAAAAACAGGAACTAGAAGGTTTAAAGCAAGAAGAAACGAGATTACAACAGCAACAAGAAGAGTTTAGAGAGAGATTAGAAACCATTAGTCAGAATTTGCAGGAATCACAATTACAAATTAGTCAGGTAAAGTTTGCAGCAATATTTGTTTTTATAGTCAATGGTTTTGACTGTCACACTATGTCCTACTTGTTCCTAGTTTTAATTTTCCCTTTTAGGTGTTCTACAGACCATGCATAGAGATTTTTTGAACCCACGCTGGTTGTCCAGAAAGTAAAAAGCATTTTGTCTAAAAACAAAAGGTATCAGAACAAAACTTTTTTTTCTCAGCTTCGCATAAACTCCACTTGATTAAACTGTTTTAGTATCAATAAACCATTGCCATCAAGTTTCTAGTGTTAGATTTGTTTTTTTCATTTCTGGATTTAGAGGGGGCGTTTAAATTATGATATTCTACAGAATGGTGCTTTCCGTATAAATATCGATAGGCCAATATTCACATATTGTTAATTAAAAAAAAGACACTACTTATTTCACATTTAAAGGGCATTTTTTTTAGAACCTCCATCTTTGAATATTCACAGAACGAGCTAGCATAACCACGCCATAATTACACACACACACACAAATCTTTGCTCACACTGAATCAAGAAGTTGAGCTAACTGATGTCTAGTTGTTGCGGTGCTTGGTGGTTTGTCTAGCTGGTGATGCACAAACGTTCTTTACCTTATGGACGGCTTAGTTACCACAATTAAGTCTGAGAACCGCTCTTCACTCTTGCTCACTTAATGATTAATTTAATTTCCAAATTTATAATTGTAACTTATTATTATATAAAGTGTAGTATAGTAGCCTAATGTAATGTGACAGCTGCAATGCGTTTATTTTATATGACCATCTGCTATTCATCAATTCATTTTCATGTCATCTGTCAAGTGTCATGGAATATCCATGAAATAGATTGACATGAATTCCCATAAGCCCATTAACTCGTGTCAGGCCAAGCAGACTGTTACATTGTGTATGTTCCCTTATTTGCTCAATTTTTATATTTCATTTTTTATTGTTTTGGTTTAGACTAGAGTTTTGTTTATTATTGAGAAGGTTTACAACACAATATTTCATATTTACATGTTTTGACATATGTATCCAGTGTTTCATAAGTAAAGCAGTTTGTTAAAATTTATTGGTAATTCAAATCAGATTCTGGTTTTACAGGTAAAAGCAAGTATTAGTCAAGTTCAAGAGCAACAAAGACAAATGAAAGATGCAATAGCATTGTCTGAGAGTGCTATCTCTAGTGGTGACGCTTCTTCAGTACCTGACACTTGCCTTAATCTTCAGCCAGAGTTTAGAGAGCCTTCTTATACTAGACTTATTAGTGATCAGGTTAGATTCAATACCTCACTCTTTTTTAGCATAATATTGACACTCTTTTTGAAAACAATATGAAGAACATTTTATAATCTACATAGTTAACCCTAACTGGTTAAGCAATGAATAGTGTAGATACCTGGAATGTCACCATTTGTTGAGTGTTTCAGATTTTATTTAATGAACACTCCCTATACTGATCGCCATATCTTTAATCTCATGAAAGTATGGTCAGTACTGGCCGTCAAAGTTAGGAGAAGCGAGTGGAGGAATACAGTCGGCTGTAGAAGGGATGACTCATGTTAGATGCTTGTGAATGTACGTGTGTGCATCTGCCTATTCTACTCCAGCTGATGTAGAGGATTGATAGTAGCTATTACGGTAGACTGTTGTATTGTCCGTCCTGTACTGTTGAATTTTATTTAAATAGCATTTTCTTTTAAATCATGTTTTTAAAACATCATATTATTCTAATATTTCAAAATATCATAATCTTCCTTTTATTTTCAGTTTTTTCCATTTAAATCCCATAGATCTTAGAATTTTCATAAAGTTTCATGAGAGAAATTAAATTTCAATTCCGGATATTCAAGCTTTGAAGCTTTTAACACATTCTTCAATGTTGGAAATAAGTGATGAGTTGTATGATAAATAAGAACTATTCATCGTAGGACACATTTTTTAAAATCATCAATGTTAACTTTCTTAATTTTTCTTGAACAAATTTTACCTGGTGAACTGAATGTTTTTTCCTAGTTGGTTTTTCTCTATCAATAATTTCCTTAATGAAGGAACAGATATGACCACATAGGTTTGCCACACGATCTTGAATTACCGAGTAAGACATGTTAGGATTTGTTAAAAATATTCATAATAATGCTTTTAGTTTGGCTTCTTACTGCCTCTCCTTTGCCAAACAAACTTCTCTTCAGTTGAAGCATCCTTAGTATTGATAAATACTGTTTTGGTTGATGCACTAACCACTGTCACACCTACTAAAACGATAATAACTATTTACTGTGTTGTGTATTCCAGCGAGTCAATTGTCAAATACTCCTCCACTGCCGTACTACCCAGACCATTATTCTTCCCATCATCGTATCTACAAAATCCGTCTACTGCGCATACGCTAACAAAATTTTGACAGCTGTACTGTCTTTCAGTCATGTATCTATTCTCTATTCCCATAGCAATGATACTGTAGCCCCAACTTTAATATAGTTTTGTTTAGACACTAGTTGAGTAAGCCAGCAACATATAATGCCCTGCAATTTTATTATCTGCAAGAAAAGTTTCTCCAGCCACAGTTTTAACATAGTTTTTGTTTTGGACATTGGCAATGTAAGTGGTCAACATCATCACTCAACTGATAAAATGTTTTGTTTAGCTGATAAAATAAGTGGTCAGGTTTAATTGGGCCAGATGGGTAATTAAAGGTATCACCAGAAAGGGTTGTCTGTCTTTGTTTTGACTACTAAGATATACCTACTACTACCATATAATTAATTTTACTGTACTGTAATTTATTTAAGCCAAATATTATTTACAGCAGATGATCTCTTAGTTTGAACTATTTTTTAGTCCTGTCTAGGTTGTACTACCTAGGTAGCCATCTAGAATGGGAATACGGTTTTTTTAATATATTTTCTTTTAAACTTTATTTTTTATTTATTCCTTCAATAGTTGTCTATATAGTTTCCATTTTTGTTTGAACATCTGTCACACTGATTAAACGAAAATGTCAAAAAAATAGAGATCGAAGATTAAAGGCCAAAATAAAACCGAAGTAAGTCTGTTACCTATGTAGTCCAAAAAAACTCAAATAAGCTTTTAACTTTACCAGAACTAACTATATATTATAGCACTACTTTTGTTAATAAAAGACTCTTGGTTTTTGCTACAAAATAAACTATGTGAAAAAAATATTAAGGTAATTTAATATCAATTGTTCTTAATTCCTGTTTATTAACAACTCACCTGGTTGATTAATATTAATATCAAATATATGTGTGAGTGCCAAATCTATTTTCAAGATACAATTTAGTGAAAGATTATTAGAACTTCTAGATCCCACAAAAAAAAATCATTTTAAATTTTTTAACAACAATCCATCTAAAATATTTAATTTCCTAAATAATTCACCGTTTACTATAATAGAAGTTGATACCCTGCCAGCTAGCCTAATTGAAGACCAGGGGATAATAAAAATTGTAAAGCAGCATTACCTAAGCAACAAGTTTAAAGGTATTTGTGTGCCATGGAACGAGGTAATTATTAAAATATTTAATTTATAACCATTGGAATTAACTGAACAAGCTTTAAATTAAATATTAAAAATTGTGATGTTGATTAATTAGTAATAAAATTCATTAAATTTAATCTAGGTTTGATTAAAATATTTGTGCCTTGATTATTGCACCATCTTCAATTAAAATAAACATGGGTTTTTCTAAATTCACCAAATATTATTATTATTATTTTGTAAGTACAGGTCGTATAAATTGAAAACTTAATTGGTTAATTCTAGAAATTAAACTCAGTCTTTTAACACAAATAACATACTTTTGAAACATTTAATGATACTTGGTTACATTAGTATGATTGATATTGCAGGAACATTTAGTGATTCATTTTGAGGTATTTTTTCTTGATTGTAAACTTTTGTTGTCTATAATTCTGATGGAAGAAAATAGTAAAGAACTTTTTTATAAAAAGAGTTTTATGAGTCTGTGCTTCACACTTGTGAAAATACAACACAAGCCTTCTTATTTACTATTTCTAGTATTTATGTAATTATCCTGAAGCAAACAAATATACTATTTATTAGGAATATACTGTGGTTGAATTTAATAATAAATACACAAAAACCTCTTAACCACAAACTTTCTTTAATTTACCCTAATGTACATTTCAGTTACAAAGTAACCATCCTCAGAGGGATAACATACAAAGACTGATTAACGCTAGAAAAAACCCTTATTTATAATCTACAGAACTAGTCACTCCCACTCCGACCGCCGCGGCCCCACCTGTAAAACAAGGCGTAGCCACGCCCATCGAGTGAAAGCAAGATATCTAACGTCAACTTACTAAAATATAAATTAAAAATACAATAAAAACATAATTAAAATTGTTTTTTGAAATTATAACCAACACAAAATTTAATATAAAAATCATAATCCTATTTAACAAATGAATATAAAATTGAATTAGGAATAGGACCTCTATCAGAATTTAATAAATTCTCTGGTTTATGTTTACTAATTTTTAAACTTTCAAAACTTTTTAATAACTTATTAGTTCTAACGTTCTTAATTAACTTGACATCATTAACATCTAGATTGTGATTGGTCTCTAAAATATGGGCAGCAATACTAGACTTATCAGACCTTTGGTATTTAATATCCCTAATATGTTCCTTAAATCTAGTTATTACTTTTCGTCTTGTCTGCCCAATATACATTTTATCACAATCCTTACAATTAACTTGGTAAATCCCTGATTTATCAAGTGTTTCTACTTTATCTTTTGCATTACCTAATAAATTTTTAAGGTTATTATGATTTTTATACGCAACTCTCAATTTAACATTCTTAAAAATTCCCTCCAGCCCTTTGGTTAAAACTTTGTCAAAAGGTAAACTAATAAAACGGCTTTCTTCTTTAGTTTCCAAAGGTAATGTTGTTAATTTCTTCCGAAAAATCCTAATCTTTTGCTTCCTAAGTATATTCTCAATAATTTTACGTTCATAACCATTAAATTCAGCTGTACTTTTAATATGTTCTAATTCAATATCAAAACGTCTTTTATTCAAAGGAATATTAATCAACCTATTAACTAAAGAATTGAAAGCTGCAAATTTGTGTTGGTTACAATGGTTAGATTCGTTTGGAATAAATCTATCATTGGATGTTGGCTTTCTATAAATATCAAAAACTATTTTATCTCTATTTCTAATACAATAAACATCAAGAAACGGTAAACGTTTATCTCTTTCAATTTCATAAGTAAATATAATATTAGGATGTTGATCATTGATGATCCTTAGAAATGGATCTATTTGAAATTCTTTAATATTAAATATAGCGAAAATATCATCAACGTATCTTATCCAGACACGAGGAAAATATTTAAGTCTCTTTTTCAATCCTAACTCAAAATGACTCATAAAGAGTTCTGCTAAAAAAGGTGATAGGCTGTTTCCCATTGTTGTACCATCTTTTTGTTTATAAAAATTATTATTAAATTGAAAATAATTATTATTCATACAACAATTAGTTAATTTTACATATTGGTCAACTCTCTCAATATCGACATCATTCTCAATTAAAAACTCTTTTAATAAATTTAAAGTTTCCGTTACCGGAATACTTGGAAACAGAGAACAAACATCAAAAGAAACTAAAATTTCTTCATCTGTTAATCTAATATTCTTAACCTTCTCTACAAAATCAAGTGTATTCTTAACCGAAAATGATGCCAACTTACATTTTAAAAAAAACTGAATTCTTTAACTAACCATTTAGATAACATATAGGTTGGTGAATCAATTCCCGACACAATTGGCCTCACGGCATCGCCTACTTTATGTATTTCCAACTAATATGTTACTTTATCTTATTAGTTCCAACCAATATGTAAAATTAACTAATTGTTGTATGAATAATAATTATTTTCAATTTAATAATAATTTTTATAAACAAAAAGATGGTATAACAATGGGAAACAGCCTATCACCTTTTTTAGCAGAACTCTTTATGAGTCATTTTGAGTTAGGATTGAAAAAGAGACTTAAATATTTTCCTCGTGTTTGGATAAGATACGTTGATGATATTTTTGCTATATTTAATATTAAAGAATTTCAAATAGATCCATTTCTAAGGATCATCAATGATCAACATCCTAATATTATATTTACTTATGAAATTGAAAGAGATAAACGTTTACCGTTTCTTGATGTTTATTGTATTAGAAATAGAGATAAAATAGTTTTTGATATTTATAGAAAGCCAACATCCAATGATAGATTTATTCCAAACGAATCTAACCATTGTAACCAACAATTCAATTCTTTAGTTAATAGGTTGATTAATATTCCTTTGAATAAAAGACGTTTTGATATTGAATTAGAACATATTAAAAGTACAGCTGAATTTAATGGTTATGAACGTAAAATTATTGAGAATATACTTAGGAAGCAAAAGATTAGGATTTTTCGGAAGAAATTAACAACATTACCTTTGAAAACTAAAGAAGAAAGCCGTTTTATTAGTTTACCTTTTGACAAAGTTTTAACCAAAGGGCTGGAGGGAATTTTTAAGAATGTTAAATTGAGAGTTGCGTATAAAAATCATAATAACCTTAAAAATTTATTAGGTAATGCAAAAGATAAAGTAGAAACACTTGATAAATCAGGGATTTACCAAGTTAATTGTAAGGATTGTGATAAAATGTATATTGGGCAGACAAGACGAAAAGTAATAACTAGATTTAAGGAACATATTAGGGATATTAAATACCAAAGGTCTGATAAGTCTAGTATTGCTGCCCATATTTTAGAGACCAATCACAATCTAGATGTTAATGATGTCAAGTTAATTAAGAACGTTAGAACTAATAAGTTATTAAATAGTTTTGAAAGTTTAAAAATTAGTAAACATAAACCAGAGAATTTATTAAATTCTGATAGAGGTCCTATTCCTAATTCAATTTTATATTCATTTGTTAAATAGGATTATGATTTTTATATTAAATTTTGTGTTGGTTATAATTTCAAAAAACAATTTTAATTATGTTTTTATTGTATTTTTAATTTATATTTTAGTAAGTTGACGTTAGATATCTTGCTTTCACTCGATGGGCGTGGCTACGCCTTGTTTTACAGGTGGGGCCGCGGCGGTCGGAGTGGGAGTGACTAGTTCTGTAGATTATAAATAAGGGTTTTTTCTAGCGTTAATCAGTCTTTGTATGTTATCCCTCTGAGGATGGTTACTTTGTAACTGAAATGTACATTAGGGTAAATTAAAGAAAGTTTGTGGTTAAGAGGTTTTTGTGTATTTATTATCAAACAAATATATCTGGGTTATGGTACATTCTTTAAATAAACAACTTATAAAGATAATAATTTTTTTTCATTTATTGATCTGGGACTTCCTTTAAACTCTTAAAAAGCCCATCTTTTTTTAAACTTGTTTTTGTTTGGGCCTGAAGAGAGTTTATTTTTTTGACATGTTATGTACAAGACCAGACCTCTGCTGCCTAGAAGATATTTATCGCCTCTTAAAACTTGAAGATTATATTTATATCCTATTATTTGAACCTCTACCAGACTTTCTAAGTATAATAAAACATTTCTTTGGTATTTTGTGCCACTACTACTGGAGTGGAAGCTTAGTTTAGTTTATAATCCTCAACAATTATGTTTGTTGTATGCCACATTATTGAGTGAAAATAGAAAATCTGTGGTCATCCAAAGAATACTTTAAACTTCAACTCTCAAAAATAATATTCTAAGTTTAAAAATTAGTTGTGTGTAAATTTATGTAAATATTTTCTTATAATTAGTGTATTTCTATGTACATCCCAAGTGAACAATAATAGCGGGAGCCTAGGATGTAACTCAAATTTCAAATAGTAAATAACTTTTAATTTGTTTTTGCTAGTTATCATTACAATTATTAATCAATTAACAAATAATAAACTAAATAAAGCACAAAATATTGAATAAATTAATTGTACCTGTTTGAAATATATGTTTATTTCATTATAAGTAAGAATATTTTTGTAGTGAAGTACAAATAAATTGACATGCGTAATTAATTTGTACCTGCTGAGTTCCACAGCACACACATAATTAGATTTGTAATAGCTAAAACCACATATCAACAGTTTGTCCTGAACATGCTAAAGGGTTTACACTCTGAGTGATATTTGATAATGAGATTTATAAATATCTATTACTTCAATTAAAGAAGGGATTAAACCATTATAAAATTCACATGAGCAAAAACTACATCTGAAATAATTAGGACCAACATTTTAAAAAATTATTTGTCATTGACATATTTCTACTCCAGTGATTTTTAGTGTTTTCGAAGAAAAATATCTTCTACGTTATATTCCTCATATTTTAAGATTGATTTGTATCGAGATAAATTCATGAATAATTTAACTGTTAGTAATTTTTAGCTTAGCTAGTTTAATTGTAATTCCAAGAATAATAGAGTTCAAATTATTTCAAATTTAGAAGATTTGTTTTAAAATATTGTTTTCTAGTGAATGTAAAGAAAACTCGCATTTCTTATTTACAAAAACTTTCTAAATGTTTTTTGCTCTACTTGGTTTATTATAAAATATAATGTTTTGAAATACATTACACCTTGTTCTGAATTATTGTATGATTACAGGTTAAGAACAGTAATGACCCATTTAGTAGTTTAAATGGCCCGGCAGACAGCGGAGGTGAAACATTTTCACAAGATGATAACTTCAGCAAGGGTAAGAATCTTTCTTTCTACTATTTTATCCATCATTTTCTCAACACATTCCTGAAGACACATGCTATTAGATTTTACTTAACTAACATGCCCCATTAAAATCAAAATATCAATATTTATATTGTGTGTTCAGCTGAATGTTTGCATATTTCCTTGAATCATTATACATTGTTTTTTTTTTTAATAGTGTTTTCAGTAAGAGGCAATGTATACACAGTAAAACAAAGTAAAAAACTAATAACCTTAGAAAAATATGAAAAAACCATATGAAATCTACAAACACTATGCAACAGATAAAGAAAACGTATTAAATGATCACACACACTTTAAATCCAACAGTGTTTTCTATTATATGACACACAACTCAAACAACCCACCCATTCCATAGTCATAAATCCATTCCCGTTAGAGCCTTTACAACTAGCCGATGCCGTCCAGTAGAGGGTTAGCTTCGTAAAACGAATGTTTTGAAATGCGTTAGCAAGAAAGAAATTACATATTCACTTAGTTAAGTATTTTTGAAATTAGTTTAATCAGTGAATTCAAGATGATTACATCAAGCAACTTCAAACTGAATAACTTCTATTACTCTAACAACTGTCACAAAACATTCCATTCTAAAGCAGGATTGCCAACTATTAATGCTTAATTTTAGCATTACAATTGGTATTGAGGATATACATGTGTATTATGATATTTTGAGAATTCCATGAATTGTAACATTTAAACTTTATCATGAACCATACTCATGGTTTCACATCAAGTACTGACTTATCAAGTTTAGCTCATAGAAAAGTACCTCAATAAGTATTAAAACAAAAAAATGTTTCCTTACATATTATCCAAAACATTTGCATGTTCAAAGTACAGTTTGCCCCATGTATTGGATTAAGCAAGGCTTTACTTGAATTTTTTTTCAATAAAAAAGTTATTACAATGGCAAAACTATCAGTTATTTCTCTGACATGTTACATAAGCAATTTTTTGTTTGTAAAAGGTTATTAAAATTATAATGGTGATATTCAAAAACATTTTAAAATATCAATTTCTATAATATGACTTTTTTATGAATATTTTATTTAAACACTGTGATAATTTTTAGTATGAATGTATTTAAATTTAAAACATTTTTTTAAATTTATTCATAATTGGAAACATTAGTTGGTTCAGTAAGTAATATTTTATCTTTTTGCATTATAGATCCTTTCCAAAATGAATCTAGTTCAGAGCCTGATCCGTTTGCTTCCAGTAATCATTTTAGTTCAAGTTTTACATCAAAGCCTGCTGTAAGTAAAAGTTAAAGTGAACAACATATTTTTAATTTTAACTAGAGAACCAATTAAGTAACCTTTTTTTGTAACAAAATGTTTTCTCACTTTGGATAATATTGTTTTGGTGTGTAGATTATTTTTTAAAACGCTTTTTATTGTAATTGAGTTTCATTATTTTAAAAAAGTACTAAATCAACATGCAAAACTAATGAAAACGTCATGATTATTAATTTAATCAGCAAAAATAAAGTTAATTTAAAGTGATTCAAGCAAATTTTGTAAAAGTAGAATATACATTACCTCACTTAGTCGTAAAACAAAACCTTGAAAATAATTGTTACATTTAACATTACAAATTATTTTGGAAGAGAAAGCATATTTCTTACCATATCCTACCTTTTTCTGTGTTTTTTATTCAGATTTATTTTCTGTTGCAGGATGCATTCCCATCAGATCCATTTAGTTCTTTCGGTAATAGCTCAGGTGAGTTAATCAGTTTGTAAAGATTATGTTGATTTAGGATTGTGTATGTTATGGAGTGTATAAAAGTGAATTGAAATTTTTTGTGCAAATTTAGCTAATATTTGAATTAACCACTGCAATAAATAACTAATTCTATTTTATTCCAGTAAAATCTTTTTTTCTTTAAAAAAAATTAACAAAACTATGCACTCTTAGGTAAAGATCTTCAGATTGCACTAATGTTTAAAAATTATAGAAGTCTTAGTTTTTTCAACATTTTTCAAGATTAGCGCAGTAGGCTGTAGGTTGTACGAAAAATCTTGTAAAAATAGTAAATCATGGGTAAGATTAAACTGAGCAATTAAAACCCCACTAGTCAGGAGTTAAGAGTCAAACAAGATTTTACAATTTAATTTAATATGTAGTATCAAAAATTTATTTTCTCCAGTGTTTTTTTATCAAATACTCTTTCAAGGAAACATATTGATTAGTTAGGAAGATAACATAAAATACAGTATGAGACAATGAATAGCACAATTTTGAAAAATAATTAATCAAACATATATTTATGAAAAAAAGGATAATTTTTTTAACATGAATCTTGAGGATATGAATAGAAAATAATGTTTTACTCTAAATACAATCATTATTTCAATAAAGTGTCAGTAATTTGCTGTCCTTCGTTTTGCACACATTTTCTGAGATGAAGTCTGCCCTAATGCCTGTATCATTTCCAATGGAATGTTAATTTGATGCTGAATTCGCTCCTTCAGATCTTTTTTTAGTTCTTGGTGAATCTTCTTGGAGAATTTTGTCCATAAGATAGCCTCAAAGACAGAAGTCTGGAGCGGTCACATCTGGTGAATGGCAGAGGGATATCACCATTCCTGCTGATAAGGCGTCCTGGAAATGCAAGTTTAAGGAAATCTATTGGATCATTAGCAGTATGGCTTATTATTGCACCATTTTGCTGGACTAGTGTTTCTTAATCTTGATGGCATGGGAGACGGTGGCAGTAGACTTAAATCATCGAAAAGTGCATTGAGCATCAACCATACTAAATGCGTTTTTTTAATATGCCGTTATCATCAAATGCACATATTGTGCACCTGACCAATGCTCCATGTTGCTGAAATATCAACATTTTCTAGACATGGGAGGTAGTTCCACTCATAAATCCCCCCACCAAGGCCATCAGCTTGAGTCGAAATAATGCCATTTTATTGACTCACCCTGTATTTTAAAAACTTATAGTGATTGTAGATAAAAGATAAATTTACCCACAGGCAACTGTGAGTTGACAAGCAGGATCTTCAAGTAGAATATATCCCCAGACCTATTTTTAAAAACCCACTCTTTCAATAAGCTATCTCAAATTTGTAATGAATTTTCAAGGTTAAATTATTTTATAACAGCGTCCCAATGTATCAAAACTGTATTACACTTACATCATGTTTTAAAGTCGGCAAAACTACAATAACTTTATAATTTGATTTCACAGGAATATGGGATTACTGAACTAATTTATTAATTTACCAAAAACTTTCCTTTGTTGATTTTAAATTTTCTTGCATGATATTGCCAAAAATATACATATTGATGTAACAACTGACATAATAAAATACAAAAATATTGTTTTAATTAATCAAAACTACTCAAGAATTACTTTGAGGGTCTTTTTAGTTTACATGACTGGTAAAGTTATTTTCTTTGATGTTATCTTTGGGCCTGGTTTTGCTAATATTAAATATTTAATGCACATACCATCTATGCTAAACATATTACATATATCTAAAATATTTTATAAGTTAACATGACTTATAATTGTATAGTTTGCATTATATTAATAAAAACCCTATTTTTATTTTATTAACTGCCAAACTAATTATTGAAAGTTTTAGCTTCATTGTCTATTTAATTATTTAAATTATGACATTTTGACAATACTATACTTTTTTTCAAAACTTTTTCCCATTTATTTAATAATCTTTTAAATTTTCAAAATTTACAGCCTTTAATCTACTTTTATCTGAAACTATTTATTTACCATTTTATATTATGTATATACCTTATTATACAAATGTAAGAATTTAAAAGGAAAAGTGAAATCATTCTTAAAATTTAAATTACATTCCTTTGTTTTGAATTTCTATTTGTAAACTTGTTTGTATTACTTATATATAATTAAATATATATGTAAATTATATTATATATATATTCTTGATATTTAACGTTATCCATTGTTTTTCCGTTGCACTGACTTTATGAAGTTAATATATTACTATTGTAAGTAATTTTATCCACCATTAAGTGGATAGAATTTTACTTACCTTATCACTCAAGTATATCATACTATATATATATATGAAGTTAATATATTACTATTGTAAGTAATTTTATCCACCATTAAGTGCAAAATTATTGCACTTAATGGTGGATAAAATTACTTACAATAGTAATATATTAACTTCATAAAGTCAGTGCAACGGAAAAACATTGGATAACGTTAAATATCAAGAATATATATATATATAGGTTAGTTCTAGTAGAGCTTAAAGCTTATTTAGGAATTTATGGACTTGATAGGAGACTGACAGACTTGAATTTTTGGACTTGATAGGAGACTGACAGACTTACCTAAAGGCAATAGTCCAAAACTGCAATCTCTTGGAAATAAGCACATATAAAACACTTAATACACTTTTATTTGAAATATTTCGATCAACATGATCTTCTTCAGTCAAGAAAGAGAAAAAAAGGGAAAAACCTCTTTTTTTCTCTTTCTTGACTGAAGAAGATCATGTTGATCGAAATATTTCAAATAAAAGTGTATTAAGTGTTTTATATGTGCTTATTTCCAAGAGATTGCAGTTTTGGACTATTGCCTTTAGGTAAGTCTGACAGTCTCCTATCAAGTCCAAAAATTCCTAAATAAGCTTTAAGCTCTACTAGAACTAACCTAAATATATATATATATATATATATATATATATATATATATAGATTTTTTGGACTAGGAGACTGACAGACTTACCTTGGTAAGAGTCCACTCTGTAGTCTTGAAATAGTAACACATAAAGGCACTTAAACAATGATATATTTCGACCACACAGTGGTCTTTATCAATCGAAGAGAAAACACAAAAAGAAATATGAGAGAATGAAATAAAATAATTGTAATCACAGATTGTGTAGAGTAGAAATCAGATGTCACAGATGCACAGATTAAAGATATATATATTGTTTCCATGAACATATGAGTGATTATAGTTTATATAAGTCTGTCAGGGGAAAAGAGATGAGGCTAGTTGGAAAAAAAAAAAAAAAAAAAAAAAAAAAAAAAAAAAAAAAAAAAAAAAATGAATGGATTTATCTGATGTTGAGGTTAGGGGATTCTCTGAACTTGGTATACCACTGGTATGATAGTTCCCACCTTCTCAGTTCTGAGGGATTGCAATCAGGGGGGAGTGATTTAATTATTTTTGTGGTATAGCAGTCATCAAAAGTTGTGATGTTGTGACTCGCAGCATGTTGAGCTGTTGGTCTATCCATATTCATAATTTTAACATCATGTCTGTGGCCATTCATTCTGATATTCAGACCGTCCGTGGTCAGGCCTATGTGGACGGTCTGAATATCAGAATGAATGGCCACAGACATGATGTTAAAATTATGAATATGGATAGACCAACAGCTCAACATGCTGCGAGTCACAACATCACAACTTTTGATGACTGCTATACCACAAAAATAATTAAATCACTCCCCCCTGATTGCAATCCCTCAGAACTGAGAAGGTGGGAACTATCATACCAGTGGTATACCAAGTCCAGAGAATCCCCTAACCTCAACATCAGATAAATCCATTCATTTTTTTTTTTTTTTTTTTTTTTTTTTTTTTTTTTCAACTAGCCTCATCTCTTTTCCCCTGACAGACTTATATAAACTATAATCACTCATATGTTCATGGAAACAATATATATATATCTTTAATCTGTGCATCTGTGACATCTGATTTCTACTCTACACAATCTGTGATTACAATTATTTTATTTCATTCTCTCATATTTCTTTTTGTGTTTTCTCTTCGATTGATAAAGACCACTGTGTGGTCGAAATATATCATTGTTTAAGTGCCTTTATGTGTTACTATTTCAAGACTACAGAGTGGACTCTTACCAAGGTAAGTCTGTCAGTCTCCTAGTCCAAAAAATCTAAATAATCTTTACCAACCAAAACTAACCTAAAAATATATAAATATATATATATATATATATATATATATATATATATATATATAATTAATTAATTTATGATTGTGTTGTACCTGCCCTACCTGATTATTCCAGTTGTTCAAAAGTTTTTAAACTTCACGAGAGTACTTTATCTAAACGAAATGTATGTTAGTTGTTAAAAATATGCTTTCTATGTTTAGGTAAAGCTGATCCCTTTGATCCATTCACTGATGGAGTAAATCCTATTCCGTCAAAGACACCTGAGGATGTGAGTTATATTATTAGTGTTAAATTTAAGAATATATTTTAATTAATTTAGTGTGTAATGTAATTTATAATATGCGTAGAATTTAAAGAAATTATACCATAATATGTAATTGCATTAATAATAGTATGTTTTTTAAATAATAAAAATTATAACTTTCTCATTTGCTTTTAAAAAAAAATTCAATAATGGGTATGTAGAATAAAAGACATAAAACAAGCTCCTTTTCAGCAGGCCTGTATGAGGCATACAAAATGTCATGAGCTCTTTACTTATTTCAAATTGTGCAATCATCAACCAAGAAAAATTATAAATGATCCTTGAAATCAACAAACTATGAAAGCATGAAGCCATTTGATCTGTGGGGTGTAACAGTGTGAGTGGATGCAAAAGGTAACATGATCCCCATTAGGTTGTTCATGAAATATGCCTTGAGTCAAATAGAAAAAATTATGCTATACCGCTCACAGGATATAAAAAACGCTTCAATATTTGTCAAAAACTGATTTATCTTGGTAACAGATGCCAATGTTTCATAGAAATATTTACTGATGGTAATGCAAATTTTGAAATTTTAGAGCTAAATTGAGAAAATTAAAGTTCTTTAACACGTTTGCTACCACAATGTTATCAAAATAACTATTGGTATAGACCAATCGACTCACATATGCGCTGCTCGGGGTAGTTGAAATGGACTGACGACTCATATTTGGCACACCTTTTGCTCGTTACTTTTATTCCTTTGACAAATTAGTGGTTTATTTTAACAGCTTGATATATTCCTATATGTCTGTAGACATATCTGACATTAATGTGGGACATGTACAAGGTCAATGACATCAAAATGACACACTTGTTTATTCCTTCCTGCCACAGAGTCAGTTTTTGTTATGAATGATTGCGTTTCACTAGCTTTATTCTATATGACATTTATCACAAAAGATGTAGTGTGTCACAAGTGATTGGTGGTTTTGTAAATATTCTGTACTGTGTTTGGAAATATTCTGTCTCTGTTATTATAATATTTATATTATCTGTATTTTTTCGATATACAAACAATCTGTGTAGCATGACTAGCCAAGATCAGTTACGTGGGACGCTTGGTCCACAATAGGATTTTCGTGCTAGGCCTATAGACCAACCAGCTCATATATAAGCCATCCCCCCAAAAAAAAAAAATTAAAACAACAAAAATATACATTCAATAAACATACTTCTAGGGATTTTATGTAGTAGAAAACGTTCCACTTTTGCTCTATAAGGAAGGTCAGACCCACGCTAACGTGGTCTGTGTAAAAAGATAAAATTTTTACCACCAATCTGTGAAGTGAACATGATAATAATAAAATTTCAATCATTTACTGAGCAAACTACACAATGTCCCAAACATCTCGTTAACTGTAGAAATAATGCTGTTAGATGTAGTATGACACACAAATTTAAACTGTACCTGGTTCAGATGCAATTTCAAAACTTTTTTTAACAGGCTTGACATTGAATAGATTTATAAAAATAATAAAAAATTGTGACAATTGATTTGTAAATAAATACTCCTGTACAACCTGACCTACACACTGCCCCGAATCATGACTTTTGTTCCAAAACAAACTTAAAAGGCTTTCAACATCAATTGAAGACTTCTAAATAAGAGAACAAATATTTTTTAGCACTGTTATTGAATTTTACATTGCAGTAGCAGCATTTGTAATCACGGTTAATAAAATGTACACATTTTAAATAAGTTTATCTCTTTTCATCAACTTTTTACAATTGTATATCCTTTTTATTTCTCTTTTAGCCACTTTACAAGGACTTATTTTGCCTTTTAACAAATTTCCATGAAAACAGACAATCCATATCAATTAGTCTATTATAATAAGGTTCTTCTGTATATTATTATCTTCCATAAGATAATACAACAATATTTATACCAGAGTAAATCTGTATATTTACTTGCAAACTATCAAAAAGGTTTATCTTCTTCTTAGCAGACAATGCTGAGAAGTGGTCAAAAATGAAAATGACCTTCATATCCTGTAGAAAATGAATGTTGAACAATATCAAACGTCAATTCTATTGCCCTATTTTATTAGAAAATAAAAGCTACCTGTCTATTTCTCCAATAATATTTTACAGAATGTGTTAAATCCAGTCTAGTCTTTTAATTTTTGTTTACTTTCAGTTTCTAACGTGAAAATAATTTTTCCAAATGTTTATCCACCTAACAAATATATATTTCTTTTAGATTTACTGAGCATGCCCTGAACTGGTAGTACCTAAACGTTTTTAATCTATGGCTCCCTGAAGTATAATATATTTCAGGTGCCTTAGAAAATTGGTAGTAAATGGTTACCTTATTTTATTTAATTGCTAGTAAATTTTTATCCATTATATTTTTTAAAACTAGAAATAGCCCATGTTTAGACATGACTTAGGTTGTGAATAAACATGAATCCCCACAAGATATTTACATTGTTATTTAAAAAAATAATTCACTGACTAAAATTAAATGCAGAATAGTAATAGCAGTAGTAGCTCTTTACTCTTAATTTTAAAAAACTAGTTCGGCAATTTTACTTTTACTTACAACATTGTGTACTATCAAAATTTGAACTCATTTCATTACATTTTAAATTTAAATGCTCAATTCTGAGGTACACAGTGACACCCCTGACATGTAGTACACTTTGGAAATCACTACCCTAAGTCATTTCAGTTGATAATATAATCAGAAACATCTCATATAGTTATAAATGTTATTTTTAGTATGATTCTGGATGTTACTCAGAATGGTTAGGATAAAACTTTCATTAAAAATATCATCTCACTATTAAGGTAAACTGAAAAAGCAGGTTATTTTGACTCCCAAGGAAGTCAAAAGGTGTTATTGGAGAAGGAAAATGCCCATATTGACCATGCCATTGTCTTTGTGTATTGTCTGATACATTTCATAACTAAAAACCTTTTATCATTCTTGTTTTCTTAATATAATGTATTCCTTATACATTTTTGTTATTTTTATTCCTATTCTTCTGTATCCTTTATATTATTGTTCCTTGGCTTTAAACGTCCAATTTCTTTATAATAAGACAATATTTTCAGTTATAATTTATAATATCTTGTTATTGACAATAATATCCTTAGGTTTTTCACAACAAAATGCAGGTCCTCTCTCTGAATCTTCCTTTTATTTATGTTGGTTAATCAATATTATACCACCAAAATATTGTACTACATAACTGTGCCCTATTTCTTGCATTAAGTAGCTAAATACCATAAATAAGGTAGGAAATTAGGTGTCGAAACGTCGTTGTATAATTCAAATAAAAGGTATTTGACTCATACATCAACTGCTTTTTTCTTATATTGAAAAAAATAATAAAATTATAGAAATTAACTGTGTATTTATTAACACGTTCAGCATGACTAGCGTACCGGCACACTCTGGGTTCCCTTACGAGGCACAGAGAATGTGCTGGTGGGCTCCAAGCTTACCTTCTTAGAGACGGCGAGCTCACCGGCATGCTCACTCCCAGGTGTCGATACATGTTTGTATAAAGGTTTGATTTTTACGCCAGTGTTTCAGAAGAATTTGGAGAACATTGTGCCTGAGTAGTTTTAAAATCCGACCATCCCAAGTTAACTTTTGGTGCTTCAACTGAAACAATGTTTATGAACAGATTTAATTTGGTTTAACTTTTATATTTTAATGTTTTTTTTTAGTTTGAACCACTTAACGTGGCAAAATATCGGGTAAAAACAACGATCATAAAAATTAACTAAGCTTTCTGAACTGACGCAAGAATAAACGATAACTGCCCTATCAGAGTGAATGAACCAACTCAAGGTTGGAACAGACTATTGTAAATATGAATCGTGGACAAAATGCTTGGACGCCCGAAAACCTAATGTGTCAACATAAGATTGTAGTAAACAAAAGTCAGCTAATCTCGGCTATAAATAGTCTCAGACGTGACTTATGTATTATCTATGTCTCCGTTTATATTATCGATCTCTATGGCTTTGTGAAACGCATGGCACCAAACAGAAACAAACATTCTGAGTTAAACGTTGAGTGCTTATTTTAGTATGTAGTATATTTTAGTAGTAAAGGTCTTTAGTTCTGTATGTAAATTATCTTTTTTTTCTCTTTCTTTTTCATTGTGTTTTCTTATTTGTCATACAGTAATTTATCATTTGTGTTTATTTTTTTTTAATTGTGACCCGATAAATAAAACAATATTTTAGTGTCTAATACACTGTTCTGATGTCCCCAATAAACATGTACATGTTAGAAATAAAATTATTGAGATGAAAACAACGGGCTCGATAATTAGATGCTATGCAGCCCGCATAGTATTCCACCGCCATCAGAGGTGGAAGTTAACAAAAAACAGACAGTAGTTTGATGAGATCACCAATATCGCCTCCGTGCTGAATGTGTTAATAAGAAATGTTAGGTTACAATACATGGAGACTTTAAAAAACATTCAATCTCAAATATAGCAGTACAACAGCAGTTTATCTAATATACTTTAAAATAATTGATGCCGGCAAAGTTATAACCTACTTCATCTCGGCAAAGTCTAAAAAGTTGAATATTTATTAGGTGGTTTTATTGAAATATATTAGAATCTTGATAATGTATTAGATGAGCAAAAATGTAACATTTAATTTAGCTGTAAAAATATTTAGCTGATTATTTACTTTATTTTCTATTATAGGATTTTATCTCATTATCTTTGCCTGTATGGTCTGTCCATTCAGGAAAAGTTCACCAAAGTAGTTTAATAGATATTGAACTATTTTTAACAATCCTCCTTGAAATTCATAGTTCCTAACTACAGTAGTCTCAATAATTCGAGGTAGATAGGACCAAGACCCCTTCTGATTACATGGGAATATGTTCCTATACATTAGGAAAAAAAGGGGTTTTAATAAACCCTAATACTATAACTAAAAATGCACAAAATGTGTTTATAGAACTTTATTGATTACAGTACTTATATAATTATGTTGATTTAAAATACATTGTTCATCACGGTTGCTACATATTTTTAAAAAAGTTGTTATGTCTTCTGAATTTACTTATCAGATCGTTTTTGTGATATGGTGTCATGTAAACGTCTTAGCACTGTAACTAATTTTCGTTTCTTGTACTGTTTCAATTATCGTAATATCTGTTATCTCAAATTGGTCACATCAGAATTTTCACAACCTGGAAGTTTCTTGATAAAAAATGTCATCAGTTCATTTTTGTGGATCAATAACATAGTCAGCAGTTTCATTATGACTCAGGATTTTATTATACGAATTACTTTATTTGTATTTTTTTATTTTGTTCCATGATTCAGCTATCCAGTAGACAACTTCCTTGCTTTCCCCTTCAGTGGCTTCCAAGAGCGATTGTAAAAATAACGTGTGTATTTTTTTTCATACACTCCAGAACACAATGATCCATCAGCTGGATCAGACTTGAAACAATTCTGGGAAGATATAAGACATATCATCAGAGCACAGTTGATCTTCATCGGGTTGAAACTGTACTTTGTCTAACAGTAAAGTAGCTTTCCGATGCAAATTCTACTTTGCAAAACTTTTAAAAAGTTTCCTGTTTTGGGCACAAACTCATTAAAAAACCACTCTTTGAATAACCCTTCATCCATCCACAATCAGCACTCTAGTTCTTATATGAAATGGCAGTGATGACATGAAAATGGTTTTAAACGCCGGTGTCTTAGCTGATTAGTCCTGCAGCTTAATCTACTTAAAGCCGGATTAAAATTTACTGGAAATTCGAAAAACAGGGACTCGGAATTTCAAGACTCTACTGTACTATGAAGAGTTTTCTGTAACTGTTTGCTGAAAAATGTACCAGTTTCTCGTGTTTTAACCTCATATATTTGGATTTGAGTATTCACACACAAAATTAGCCCTTTAAACACTTATAAGTTGCTTCAGATTCAACTTACAATATTCATTCGAAAACAATCTCTTTGTTTTGTTATTAGCTTCAATTTTGATAAGAACAATTTTTTTTAATTACGTATAGTTTTTGAGTTAATTGTAAAAAACCCATTTAAACATGCATTTTTTCACAAATAATCAACATTTTCAACCATTAATAACTGACTCAACAAAAACACTTTCAATGAATAAAAGTACTTACAATTTGTCCCTCTATAAATTCCTGAGGTTATTTTTGATAAAAAATGTAATCCACAAAATAAAATGGCATTCACCCCAGGCTAAAGCGCAAGTCAGCACTGTGTCGCTTTTGATCCCTGAGGCACCCTCTAACTACTCACCTGTTTTCATGGAAATCGATAAAGATACGCCTTCATTGACTGGACTGTAGTTTTTCTAAAACTATTATTTCACATATGTCAGATTTTTGTTTTACTGAAATTGACAGCTGGTTATGCCAAAAAATGTACATATAAAATCTTCCAGATATATCTTAAACTTTTGCACTCCACTGCAGGGTAATAACCAGCAATGGCGATATGGGTTTCAGCTTCAAACATCACACCAACATTCTTAGCGTTGTACTCCTAAATTGGTTATAATTTGGCATTTTTTAATTATAGGACGACATTTTATAGAGTTGGATGTAACTTCGTAGGAAACTTTTTTTCCCAAGGTTGGTGGTTCTGATAAAAGCTATTAATTTAATAGAACACACATCCTATAGCATCTTTGTTTTCATTCTCAAGTACTAAGATTTAAGTGGTTGTGTGCTAAATATATTAATTGTATTGTTTGTTTTAAACTTAGCCGTGTTAAGGTTTGTGTTAACGTATCTTTTTTATTTATTATTTATCCCCGGCAATCCTGCTCTGCTTGTAGGAACATGTTATGAGAATTTCCACAACCAACAGAAATATAAATGAAAACATTTAATTTTTTAATTAATTATCTAATTTGTTTACATATAAAAATTAAACTTACAATTTAATTTTTTTTTACTAATAAAAGATATTGTACGATTGCAAAATATTAATTATATGAAGTGTTTATAAATATCATGGTAACTGATAGAATAAATGTGTTAAAAGCCATTGGAGGGGTAGCGCAGAGATGATGTGGCAAACACCTAAGCTGGTTCATTCCTGGCCTAAAGTGCCAAGCCAAATAACCCTTCTCAATGTTGGGAGTATAAAGGGTTAAATAAATTCTCAAAGGGTTAAAGAGAAATAGTTTTCTAATGTTAATTATTTATTTAGTTTATTCAAGCTATATGTTTTTATATTAAAATTATCTATTTTAACAATTTTGGTAGATGGCTGGAAAAGACCCATTTGGATGTGATCCATTTGCATCTTTACACCCACCAGTGAGTGGAGGGCAACCACCACCACGTCCTGAGAGTCCTAGTCCTGCATTGCCACCTAAGAAGAGTAAACAACCTCCACCTCGTCCAGCTCCACCAAAAGCGGTTCTCCAATCTACTTCTCCTAGTCCTGATCCATTCTCTAATAACTCAGCTACACAATCAGACCCATTTTCAATGGACCAACAGAATGATCCTTTCGCTAGCAATTCAAATACAGGAGGTTTTGCTGATTTTTCAGATTTCAACAGCAAGGTAAGAGATTTTTAAAAGTTTAGTTAATTTTGTTTCAAACTTATTAATTTCAGTAAAGTAACTTTTAATTTCATTTGTGTTCAATGAATGAACCCCTTGGAATGCAGTATTTTGATTCATGGTTTTTGGTTTATTGTGTAATTAATATTTCTTCAAGGTCTTTTACATGCATGAGTTAGTTAATTAGGTAGCCTGCAAATTAACTGTTAGCATCTTGAAAAAAATTATCTGGCTTTTATTTGGTGACTTTTTCACCAAAATATGGTGACGTAAGTTTATTTTATAAATTAAAATCATAGGTATTTTTTGCATGACTGAGTGAAAACTTTCAACTTACTTGATGATGTGTTTTGAAACAATAGTTTCATTAATAAAGCTACTTGCTACTGCTGGCAATCGCTCAAGGTTGCAGGCGTATGATTTATGTGTACAGAGGGTATGGGTTAAGCAAGTTGTTTAGTATATAATGGAATAGGGTATTGGTTTTGAAGTATGTGTGGCCGTTTACGATATGATGTTTTTGTGTTGTTTGAGTATTTCACATTTTTCTGTAGTAGTTAATTTTTTACTATGGTTAAATAGGTGAAGAATATTTAAATTAGTATGGATGTTTCTGTATGTGTGTTGGAAGTTTTGTGTATGTGTTACATAGTTGAATTTTTAATTTATGTTTTTTATGTTGTTGATTTACCGGTTTGACTAATGTAGAAGACTGACTCGTGATTACTTGTCCAGGCTAACTTTCTAAGTTTAAGAAATATTTTAAAATTAAGTTTTTTACTTGGGTTAGTGTCAGATAAATTGAAGATATTTTTTGAGATAATTTGTCTCTTAAAAATTGAAAGACCTGATACTGGAGGGTTAAATCATTTACAGAAAGTTGCATGTGGCATGAAATAAACTTTAATTTCATTCCTCCTATGTGATTTTAAAAATAGTTCAACATAATATTAGTAATTTTTAAGAGGGTGTCAGTGAAAGCTATTTCATTAGCTTGATCGATGTTATATTTATAAAGAGCCTAACAATTGACAATAATTTTTTATCATATCTGAGAAATCGTTAATTTTTTTAGTAGTTTATTATAATGACTAGTTACAAATTAAAAAATGTGTATTTAGTGTATTTACAATTATAATTATAATGAAGTACAATTAAGGTTTAATTCTTAGGTTAGTATTATATGTATTTCACAGTTTATGAAACATTCATTAAAGATCCAAATAAAAATAATTTCAAGATTTACATAATTTCAAAATATTTGGAAAACCAACAGCCAACGATACTGTCATACACAACACATCTGATTCATTTAATCATATGTTATACTACTTTATCAATATACTTACTTCTTACTTCTTATTACGAGCTTCCAAGGTTGGCCTCGATGGCTCGATGTCTCCTATACACACACTCTGCCAATGGCCAGAAACAACTTTCTTTCAAGATTCTGTCCAGGGTACATTCCCGTCCTAGATGTTTTATCAAGGGACTCCTTGTTGCTGCTGTTACAGGACACTTCAAAAGTATGTGCTCTAATGTTTCCTCTTCTTGCTTGCACACTCTACAGATAGAGTCGTTAGTAATATGAAACCTTTTCAAATATGTATTGGTGATAATGTGTCCCATACGAGCTCGTGCCGCAAAAGATGCCACTGAACGTGATAATGACTTGAAGATCTTTGGATCATTAGGTTGTTTTTGTAATGAATAATATTTGCGCCCAGTATTGCATTCTCTCCATTTCTTTCTCCAACAGATGTGAGATTCTTTATCAACTGCCTCTTTGCAATTAGTTAAGGAGTAACAACTTTCAGGAGATGGAAACAAGTTGCAAGACTTTTTGGCTGATCTGTCAGCTTCCTCATTCCCAGGAACACCACAATGACTGGGGATCCATTGAAATACAATATTTTTCTGTTCTAAGTTTTTTAACAATTTAGTTATTTCAGATGTTCGAAAATGGTAGTCTGTAGTGTGCTGTACTTGAAGGGCTTGAAAGGCCAACCTGGAATCGGTGAGAATGCAGATGTTCTGTGCATCCATAGTATTGCTAAAAACCAAAGCAGCATTCAAGGCCATCAATTCAGCATTCATGCTTGAAGAGGAATCGCAGGGAACATAGTAATCCTCGTTTAATTCTGGACAATGAAAAGCTGCACCTCCCCTATGTTTCTCTTTATCAACGGAACAATCTGTGTAGATTTTTACAAAGTTGTTATATGTGGTGTTTATCAATTCCATAGCAACAGATTTTAGTAGGTGAGGTGAATCTTTTTTTGTGAGTGAACCAGGAATTTCAAGATTGGTTTTTATTGGGATTCGAAGCCAGGGTTGTTGTTCCAAAACAACTGGAATTTTTCCTGATTCCATTGTGTTTAATGATTCGCAGGGTTTGTTATGATGGTAGAACAGTGACTGTCGGATGTTAGTTACCAATGCAATGTTAGAAAGAGTGTTAAGCGAAATTGCTTTCGTCTGAAAATGTTTCTTCCACATTCTGTTTTTTATATATAAGGCAAAGGGCATGACTGACAGTTTAATTTCCATAGACTGTATACTTGTGGTTTTTGGACAACCCAAACAAATCCTCAGAGATGAGTTCTGTAACATTTGTAATTTTCAAATATGAGTTTCAGCTGTTCCACCCCAAACTTCACATCAATACATGATTTTTGATCTTACAAAGGACAAATAAAAATTCCTTAATATATATGTATCTGCTCCCCATGCCCTGCTGGCTATAACTTTCAACGCTTTTATTCTATTTGCACATTTGTCCGCTATGAAATAGACATGTTCTTTCCACAGTAGTTTTGGATCCAGTTTAATACCCTGAAGTACAGGATTTGGGTTATGCCGCAGTACGTTTCCATTTAAGTTTATAACTGGTTTATAGTTTGTGTGCAAGTATCGCCTGGAGAAGAAGCATACTTCAGTTTTTGATATTGAAATGGTTAGTCCCCATTTTTCAGACCACTCAGAGATTTTGTTAAGTGCCTTTTCCAGTTGGTGAGTAGAAGCAGTTGGGTCTTTATCAGTGGCCCAGATAGTGACATCATCTGCAAAAATAGCCATGCCGATTCATGGAAGGTCTATATTCCCTAAATTTTGCATCATTATGTTAAAAAGAGTAGGACTAATGACTGACCCCTGTGGTATTCCGTTTAGAGTACATTCCTCTTCAGAGTAGGTGTCATTGATCTTAGTTTTAATTTTCCTATCCTTAAGGAAGTCTACAATGTATTTCAATATCCTCCCTTTTAAACCGATTTCCATACACTGCGAAATAATAGATATGCGTGAGACCTTATCAAAGGCGGCTTCGAAATCGATGAACACCGCTGATGTACACATTTTGTTTGAGAATCCGGTATATATACTTTCTGTAAAGTTTAGTAAAGCATCACATGTGCTTCGTTTAGGTCTGAACCCGAAAAGACATGAACCCAGCATATTATAATTTTCAAGCCTCCAAGTTAAGCGGTTATTAACCAGTCTCTCCAAAAGTTTACCGAGACATGATGTCAAGGCTATAGGCCTGTAAGAAGAAGCAAGTTCAGGAGATTTTCCTGGTTTTACAAGTGGAATAATTATAGCCTGTTTCCATTTTTGTGGTATGTTACCTGTCTCCCAGATTTGTGTAAAATTGCATCTTATTTCTTCCACAAATGACTCAGAACAATGCTGTAACATTAAATTATGAATGTTATCTTCTCCTGGCGTAGATGACTTCAATTGTGCTACTGCAGCCTTCATTTCAGTTTCTGTGAAAGGTTTAACACAGATATCTGTTTGGGAAATTGCTTCATTCAAAGTTGTAAGAAAGCTCTTTTTCTCATTCTTCAGATGAGTCGGCCAATTTTCCTCAATACCTGATTTTTTGACATATAATTTGTTGAATACATTAGCAATGTCATTATCGTTAGTAGTTATGATCCCATCCGGATTTGTGATCTGATAGATTTTATTATCAGGTTTTCCCTGAATTGCTTTAAATCTTTTCTATACAGCTGAGCAAGGTGTGTTTGAGTTGATGCTACCTATGAAGTCATGCCAAGAGGTCCTTTTAGCCTCTTTTATAGCTCTCTTACATTTAGCCGATGCCTGGTTGTATTTGCTTCTATTTTCGGGTGTTCTAAATTTCTTCCACATTTTTCTGGATTTTTGTCTTTCTAATCTAAGGAGGGATATTCTCTTATTCCACCAAATGCTAGTAGGCTTTTTTTAATTTTTATTTACCTTAATGCTAGGGATACTTTCCGAGGCAGCAATCATTAGTTTCTGTACAATGTTTTCTGTATTACTTTCTGTGCAGTTTACTGTGTTATTAGTAAGATGTCTAAATAGGGGCCAATTTGCGTCCTTTATTTTATGTTGCGTAGTAATAATTCTATGTGCATTAACATTTCCCTCTTTACTGTCGATATTAAAATATACTGGGAAGTGGTCACTAATTAGATCTTTACCCACATACCAATTACTGATTATGTCTAACAGATCTGGAGAGGACAGGGTAAGGTCCAATGTACTCAATGATCCTGTACTTGGTGACTGGTATGTTGGTTCCTTGTTTTTGTTTACAAGTACCAAATTGGAGTTCACAATCCATTCGTAAACTATTAGGCCATTCCTGTTGTCATTTCCTTTATTCCAAGAGCCATGCCTAGCATTAAAATCACCCATGATAAGGAGACATTTATCTGAAATCAGTAATTTTTGAAGTTCCTCATCAGTTACTAATTGATTAGGAATATATACGTTGACTACTCTTATATTAATATCTTGGTTAATAGTTATGTCACAGCTAAGTGCTTCCATATTTGTGGTGGTGATAGATTGATGACTTCTAACAACTATAGATTTATGTATCAAAGTTATGACACCACCACCTCTGCCATTTGCTCGTGAATTGTTAAAAATATTAAAATTCTTGAAACGAGGGTGCCGCTTTTCGTCTACAGGCAACCATGCCTCCTGAACACATATAACCTTAGCATTACTCAAATTAAATTCTTGTTACAACTCTTCTATTTTATTCATCAAGGAGCGGGCATTCCAGTGCAAAAATTTCTGAGATTGATATTTAATGTGTGAATTATGCAGGTCTTTTGTTTTTCTCTCATGTTCATTAAAGTTTGTACCCAATGATATATGTTGTTTCATCTTCTCATCTTTTGACTTTTTCTTCATTTGGATATGCATTTCTACTGCCTGCTTTCTGCTATGACACCATAATTCGATTCTTTTGTTTTTTCCCACTCCTCGATTTCTCATAATAATATTTCTATCTATTCTATATAATTCTCTTACACATTCAATGTGCTCGTTCTTGATATTCCAGATATTTACTTTAAGACGATCAGGATGATTATTTCTTTGCTTATTATAACAGAAAGCCGTCCCCACCCGGAGATCCGATTGGGGGACTAATACTCCGGAATGTTTTACTCTCTGATTCATTCTGCCATATTTGTGTATGTATTAGGGGGCTGCAGTGGTCTTAGGCAGCTTCTGTGGACACCTCTTAGTTCACTTGGGTTTGCTTAAGCTAATGGAATTCCAGGTTTAAGCCCCCTCACAGCGTCAAGGTGAGTGTCCACGAGGGGGCTACTTTATCAATATACCTATGCAACAAAAAGACTATGTCAAAGAACTAAATACAAAAAAAAATTTGCTCAACAAAACTGCTACCAACATACACTTATAGATAACATACTAAAGAAAATTAAACATAAACAACATCATTAAACAGCCACACATAAAACAATAAATACATATTCTGTCACTTACCACAACAAACGCACTCACAAAAATTGCTTCCACCTTCAGAAAACTTAGTTACCAAATATACAAAATAACAAACGCTTAAAAAAATTTATACAACCCTTTCAACAATATACAGACATATACAAAATAACATGTAGTGACTTCCCTAGCAGCTTCTACATTGGTCAAACCGATAAATCAAATAAACAAGATTCAAAGTACACATAAATCCGAAATCGACAAACAAACTTAATATTCAGGATTTTCTTTACAAAAAAATGCTAAAAATTGAGTGTTTTAAAATAATTTTTTATAAATTTTATTAGGTTTTTTGTATTAATGTTATTTTTTGTACTAAAAGCTGAGTAAATATTCATCAAAGCTGGGCATTGTCCTATCAATTTAGAGAGTATATGCATGTATATCATTCTAAGTAGACTAATAAACCTAGTTTTATTTTAACCTTCAATATTAAGCTTAACTACAGTATAAGTTCGATAATTCTTCATTTCTTTCAAGAATTAGTGACATTCTGCAGTTTTTCTTTTCTCATAATGTTATAAAAGAGCTGCACTGTTTACAGTTTTAACTAATATTATTTTGTTTTCTTTCTTTTAAAATTAATACCATTATAACCTATAAAAAATTATTTGAAACTAGCTATACTCTGTCATTTTTTCTGTGGCACATTATGATTACATAGATAAATAATTAGGGCCAAAAAAAGCATATGTTTCATAGAATATTATTTTTCCAATAGTTCAGAAGCCAAGTCAACACAGAGCTCTGAGAATAAGTCATTTCTTTATCGAACCATTAACAGAATAAATCTGAAAAATCTCTCCCAGTTCCTCCTGATGTGTCCAAGACGTTATCTCTTGTCATTGATAATTTGGATTATACGATCATCAATGCCCTTATGTTCATGTTGAATTTGGGAATGCTCCATTTGACATGTGATTGGAGATGTCAGTATTGTAATCCTGTTTATAGCACAGTCCACATCAAATAAAACCGTCACAGGTTGAATGGGTGCTGACATTCCCAAATAAAATGTATTTACAATTTGGCAAACGGTGCAGTTCAATCATGGCATGATTACACAGAAGTACCTCGATTGAGATAATATTTGATTCAAAAATTTAATCGGGAACAGATAATTTATCACATGTGACTATGGTTCCCTTTAACTACTGTGGTGAGTGATCCCCTGGCTTGCTGTAGATGACATGGTTGCTGGTACACAGCTGACCATTAAAAATGTTGTTTCTCATGGTCGCTGGTATGTCACAGACGCGAAAAATAGATAAAAACAATCTTTGAAGCTAGGTGTATCTTTCAACCTCTGCAAAACTTCTAAGTTTATCATATCATTTTTATTTATAAAGGTAATAGATTTAATGTATTTCTCACATCATAGAACTATAAGGAATATGATATCCTCGGATCATCATATGAACGATGTGTGTTTATGGAGTGCATATACACACTGAATGTTTATAAATATTATTGAAATAATTATAAGGGTCTTTATAATTTATTTTGTATTAAAAAAATTGTAGTTTTTTTTAGAATTTATATTTATTTTAAAATTTGTAGCAAGTATATTTTTTATTTTATAGTTCATCGCCCTTGTTTCTCTCAACATGACTAATTATTATCAATACTTTCCTATAATCTAGGTGTCTCCAAAATATGACCTGTGTGATTCCTTTTTTACAACTAACATTAAGAAATATCCACTGTAGTAGTATTGTCAGAAAAATGTAGTTTTTCCATAAGAATGTGTTTGTAGCTAGTGTTGTGATTGCTGGAAATTTTAATGTTGTTAGTAATAAAACCTCTTGTGAAAGTAGCTATTTTGTTGTTGAAAACAATAACATTTCTTTGTTATTTGTAATAAGTTGATAACTATCTCAATCAAATTTTAACATTCTAAATATTAAGAAATTAAATATGTAAGTTTATAGGACAATTTTAATCACAAACAGATAAACAGCAAAAAAATATTGGATCAAGGCTGTTATAAGAGTAGGTGTTTAATAATTTCAATTTTTTTTTAATAAAATGAAAAGACTTAAAAATTACCATTCAAGGCTCTGCTATTTAATTTGGCGTGTACTATATTTACATTATATCTGCTTTGAGATGCTACATTATTATTTTCTTATAAATAAATATTCATTCAGTACTACAAATATAAACCACAAACAAATAATAGTGAACAGAACGGAACAATAAACCATCAACTATTGCTATAAGTCAGAGATAAATCCTTAGTTTGTAGAAACCATATTTCTCTATATAAAAATAAAAGAAGTTTTATGGATTAAAGTGAAAATGTATAAAAGGGTTCTTGATGCACTACTATTAGTTAAAAACAACTGTTAACAAATAAGCATCTTTATCCACAGTCGTTTGACAAATGCCATCAGAATTGAAAGTTGTATATTAATTTAACAATGCAGATCTGGCAAGTGAGCATTATTGGTACTGAGTAACTGTCTACAAACCATTCAAATTTACAGTACTACTTACATTAGTACTGTACTTATAAAAGGTGTACCAATTTGAATAAAAAAGGGTAATCTTTAACTGGCATTTTAAGTGCTCAAAACCTATTTATGAGGTATATATTTAATATCGAAATCTTGTTGCTGTTCATGACGAGCTGGTTGTAAATTACAAATTACACTTTTGCTATTACTTACGACCAGACATTTGTTAATTAAAAGTTGGTAATTGTTAACTTACACTTGGAGGAAACGTTTTCATCTTACGACTTCTTCAGCCTCGTATTTTTGCCGCTAGGAATGCTGCTGTTGTGCTTCCTCGGTACCATTTTTTTGAAAGTTAGAAGTGATGTGATCGAAAAGTATGTGTGATCTGTGCCGTGTTTGTTCATTTAAGATGTCATTTTTATGTGTCTATGCAACACACATAAAAATGACATCTTAAATAAACAAACACTGCACAGGTCACACATACTTTTCGATTACATCACTTCTAACTTTCAAAAAAATGGTACCAAGGAAGCACAACAGCAGTATTCCTAGCGGCAAAAATACGAGGCTGAAGAAGTCATAAGACGAAAACGTTTCCTCCAAGTGTAAGTTAACAATTAACAACTTTTCGTTAACAAATGTCTGGTCGCAAGTAATAGCAAAAGTGTAATTTGTATATATTTAAATATTTTTCCATGGCTACAGAACACTAAAATTGGCTAAAGGGTTTGCCTATTGTCTTGTAAACAACCCTGTTAAAATTACTAATGATTGAGACTAAAATATCAATTATGCTGCCAAAAAGAATGGCGAAGAATTGATTGTTATTTTCTATTAATCTTTTCACTTTAAATGAATTTAAAGGGGAAATGTTACAAAAGTTGCTAAAAAACTAATTAATTCTTAAAGAAAATGTGTTACGAAAAATAATTTTACTTATTAACACCCTTTTCCATGTTAGTTGAATTCATGAGTGAAAATTTATTTATTTTGCACAAACATAACCTTACTAAACCTGAACTATGCATTAAGAGATTTTAATGAGTTGGTGTTCATACTTGTTTGAAACCAAAACAGTGGACCAATTCTTTATTAACAACTATATTTCATTATACTCTAATATACAGTCTTTTTTATTTATGTATTTTTCTTTTAAAATCTCTTCATCTGTTTAACACATTTTTCTAGTCTATAATTTTGGAGACCCCTGGTATACCATTCATTGAAATTTAATTAGCCATTATTTTATTTTCTTATTGTTTTATTAATACTATAGTTAATCCATTGCTGGTATAACTTTAAAATATGTAACAAGTATGGCATTGCCCTTTCCTGTCCTAACCTAGTGTTCCCAAACCTCTGAGCCTGTCAACATTTCATATACGTGCCTTGTGACCATGTCTCAGTCAAAAGCTGGAACTCAACTTGTTGTTAACTTTCCTAAACATTCTTGGATTGATGTCTGTAAACAGGTAAGTTGTCGTTCAAGAATTGGGCTAGTTGTTTAGTTTCCTTATTACAGTATCCCTGCTATTTCGTGCTACTAAGTTTCTCTTATGTGTTATTGCTCTGCTATGTTTTATGGGCGCTAATAATACCTTATGTTATATGTTTATTTTAATTTTGTTTTAAAAGAAAAGGTATCTCAGACAATTATTTATTTAGACAAGTAGTGACAACTCATGTGGCTGTTAATAAGAAAACTGATAGGTTTAAAAAAAAGATCAGTAAGAGGATAGAAATTGGCCAGATATTAGTAGAGGGACAAGACTCATTATAACTCATTCCAACAAGAATGGAGACGTATGAAAGCCTAATGTTTTCAAATTAGGTCAGATAACAGAGCTGTCTATGATTACATGAGGGAGGAAAATTATGTTTAATCTTCATTTATGTCTAAGGATGTGAGTATGAATATGAATCAGTAAGCAGTTTGTGGTTTATTTAAAGACGAACTCTGCGATAACTAAGCAAAATTGAATTCTCCCATTTCTACATCTTTTCTAAATCCAAAAGTCCTCTCCAGGATGTGCACGTTTTAAATTATTTTATTACAAATTGGATTTTAGAGAAGTGGTGTCATTTTTTTTAGTTCTTAGTTTATCTTAAAGCTCATGGAAATAGAAAAACGTTTAAGGGACAAAAATGCTTAGGTCAAAATAATTGAGAATTTCTAAACATGGTTAACCTTAATTCTGGAAAACTATTATTGACTAGTCATTTTAGAATATATATACATCTATAGATTTTTAGAAACATTTCTCCCAACTAATACAAATTAGGCATTAAAAATTTAATTATTAAGTTTAATTTGAGAGAAAGGTGTGTTTTTTTTTACTTGTATAAAGACACTAGTGATATAGTGTTTGTTATAAAGTGGTTTTATTTATTTTTTGTATTTTTGCAAAGATAAGATTACTGTAACATGAAGTTTGTTGATATTATGTAACATGTAGTAGCCTAACCTACTTTCAAGATACTCCCTCGCTGCTTGCGAGTTCCGTATTCGCAGTTGGCAAAACTACAGGATACCCCGCTAATATGTATCGTATTTTTAATAAAAAACAAAAGAAAAACAGTGTGGTTAATGAGCAGTTTGTAGGATGTGTTCTCATCTTATTTTATACAGTACTTGTCACAAAGAAATCTGATTACTCTCCAAACATCCGTTATACTGTACACTACTAGGCCTACTACTCAAAAAATAAACATTCCTTATTTAACAACTGGCGTTATCGTCACTGACAAACAACTATGAGTCAATCCGGTGCCCGTATCCAACTCAATACATAAGTTTAGCATCACTTCTGTTTACTTACTTCTAATTTAATAGTTTTCAAATTTCAAATATTGATAATCGTATTTGGTGGATGTAACTAAATCGAATTATCTTTTTTACCTGTCAGTTATTAAATAGGTGTTGCATTCGATTGTCATTACTGCTAGTTTTGGAAACGTCGCTTCTACTTGTGGAAGTGATTATTTCAGATAGAAGTAAAACTAAATAAACTAAAAACATGTATGTAATTATGTAGTACGTAAATATACCTTTACTGTATTATAAGTGTACAGCATAGTTGTGTATTATAAGTGTACAGCATAGCTGTAATTAATGTTAACATTTTTGATGTAGAACGTAACCCTCCTCTTTCCATATATATATGGTCAAAAAGGATATATATATATATATATATATATATAATCCCTTTGAATAACAAGGGACTACTGTATACAGAAATCCCATTAATTAGATTATTTAATTTAGTTTTGTAAACATCACAATTTCAGCTATAATGATATACACTTTATTATTAATTTAATTTATCCTTGTCTTCTTCAATGAATAAAAACTCAACAAATTCAAGTGGTAGATAAAACTAACTACTAAGTTAAATTTCTTAATGAACAATTAACGAAAATCTTGTTTTCAAATTTTACTGAATTATTTCAAATTGGATATCTGCCAAGAAAAATTGATATTTGTTTAAAATATTTTGCCTTTGTTCTTGAATTCAGGTGAATTTAATGTGAAATTTTGAGCAAATATTTTGCCTTGTTCTTGAACTTAGGTGAATTTAATGTAAAGTTTTGAGCAAAAAACTCTTTACTTTTCAAGTCTTCTGCCAATATCCCATCCCTATGTTTAATACTATGCACCTAAAATTATTTCTGTATCATGCTATCGTTCTTTTCCCTTCTAGCATTATATGCTGCTATTATTTTTGTCAATTCATATTGAATGAAGGGGTGTAATTCAAATATTTGTTTACCTTTTTTTTATCAATATATTATATTACATCCAATTATAACTAAATAAGATCTGTGTTATGAAATATAATTCATAAACCCTTTGGCTACAAAACAAATTTTAGTTGAAGATCTAAATTTTTCTAATGCAATAAGTATTGTCAGAAAGCTACTTGATTACAAATGTCAAATTTCTGATAATACTAACCTGTGTTAACAAATTGTAGACTAAGAGTTTACATTAAGTAAGAGTGGTTTTGAAGCAAAAACTGCATTAGTTATTTCCTACACATTATGTTTGGCTATTAAATGTTTGCTACTTGCTTAGTTAATTTTTTCTAAAAAGTCTTTTTGTTAATAAGCTGTATTACTTAGTAATTACAAATGGTTTGTAGTTTAATTAGTTTATGGTGGGTGTTTGTGCTTATCTATAACAAATATTTTGCATGTATCCAATTGAAACTAACAGTTTTTAAATTACTAACTGGCTTTTTTCTGCTCTTTCCAATCAACCCGTCCTTACCTGATTATTTGATTTCTATTATTTGTTTTATTAACTTTCCTTTATTTTGTGTTAAGCCTTAAGCCTTAAGAACATATTTAAAGCTTGTTTGTAACTTTTATCTCACCATGTTCCTCCTTTTTCCTTCCTCTTTTTTCCTTCTTTAGTTTTCTGACCCAACAGGAATTGGAAAAACTGCTCCAGCTGTTCCATCAGTGAAACTAGACTTTACAGAAGATCCATTCCGAGATTATCGTTATGAAGATCCATTTAATATTGGTGATCCTTTTGATGAGACTCCTACAATTAGAGTTACGCCTGAAGGTTCTAGCAAACTCGATGCTTTTGGAATGGAAGTTATAGCTCCACCTTCAAACAAAGGAAGTGGAAAATCATCTCCTGTGAGTGAGAAAGTTACTCCAGTTAATGGAAAGTCAACACCTTCGCCTTTACCGTCAGAAGATCAGCAGCTTGCTTGGGCAGCCGCTGAAAGTTTGCGTTTAGAAGAAGAACGGCGGAAAGCAGCTGAACAAGAAAGAATTGATTTGGAACATGCTCTTGCACTGAGTAAAAAAGAAGGCAAAAAACGTACTGGTGCACTCGCTAGGATTCTATCTTGACGAACATCAGTCTCTGTATAGCTTTCAAGCAATTTCAGTAAATTATTTTTAAAGTATTGAGTTCATTATGTTTTCTTTATTCAGTACATAAATTGTTTTAGTCCATTTTCATAATTTATGTATGTACATAAAATATCCCTTTCTTATACATATATTACGTAATACTTAATAGACATGCCATGGTTAAATATATTTTTACGTTTCAGTGGAGAATTTGTTCATTTATAAAAATTTTTATTCAAGTATGATTCCTGAAGTAAACTTAAATGTTTCCCACCTAATTTCAACCACTTTAATTTTTAATACAAACATTTTTACATTTAAAGTATACGTATATGTAAATCTTTGGTTTGTTATCAAAAAGTTGAAAACTTATTGCAACATAATAATAATAAGAGATTTTGTACCAAGTACAGATAAACTTTGCTTTAATGTTTTCTTAAAAAATCATATTATTTCTATTAAATTCATAATGAAGATTTTATTTAGAATTAAAGTATAGGCAAAATTCTTTTCACTGGCTAAGAAAAAAAATTGTGACGAAACATATCAATCAGATATTGTGTAAATTAGATGCTTATATATGATTTCTGTTGTACTAAAAGACCAAATTAGTCATACATTTAGTTACAAAAACTATATTTTAGGAAATGTATTACTTTAATTACATTAATCTACATATTTTAAATAAGAAAAAGTATGTATTTCAAAAAATAATAAAAGTACAAATGAATTTATGAAACTCGATATCTCTAGGTTAATACGCAACTATTGGCTAATTTAAATACTATGTGTAGTTTAACAATTATTTCAAGATAAACTCTATGATATTGACTTAGACAAGGGGTCTCCGACCATTATATAAATTGGGGTGAATTTGGAGAAATAAAACAGCAGGCCACATTTTTAAACAAGTAAGTGCAGAAAACCAACTGCTGTGTGTCTGCTTATCTTGGTAACAGACAGGTCTATAAACTTTAAATAGACACACATAAACACTAATATAATTATAAATTTTTGACACACTTTATCCTTTGTCATTCAGAGAGGTAATTAATTCTATATTTCTCTCTGATTGACAAAGGAAACAGTGTGTTCAGAATATATAATTATTTTAGTGTTTATGTGTGTCGATTTTAAGATTACAATATATAATTGTGTGATTTGTAATCTTAAAATAGACGCATATAAATTCTAAAATATTGATATATTTCTAACCCGCTCTGTCATTTCTTCAACCTGTTTTGTATGACTGGTAATTTGTGCCACTTCAGGCTAGTGTTGGTTGGTGACTGCCATTTTAGCAATAGATTTGTGAAACTTCAACAATTGTATATAATATCAAGAGCACAGTGGTACAATATATTACAGTGATAATATTGGAAAGAACCCCTATACCACAAAAATAACAATAAAACAAGTTACTTAAGATTAAACCCTTATCTATGTTTCGATGACCATGTCGTCATCATCATCATCAAAGAATCTTATTACAATCTAGCAAACAAGAAGTTACAAACTAGAGTGATTTGATTACTCTAGTTTGTAATTTCTTGTTTGCTATTTTGTAATAAGACCCTCTGATGATGATGACATCGAAATCTACATAAGGGTTTAATCTAATAACTTGTTTAATTTGTTATTTTAGATTATTTTGGGGGTATTGAGGTTCTTTCCAATATTTTCATTGTAATTCAACAATTGTGATTGGAGTCATTATGTAAAAATTCTTGATTTTACTTTATAGTAGATTCAAAATGTACATTATCTGACACTCTGTACACAATAATGTTCAGATATGGTTTCAGTATAATATTGGTATATTTTATTCAGAACTGGTTTGGTTTTTTAAAAAGGCTTATTTTGTGCAAGGCTAATAAAAATTAAAAAAAGGTAAAGTATCAACAACTTTTTTAGGAAGAAATTTAGAATGTATAATTTTTAAGCATTTGCTTCTTTAGTAATATTTCAAAAAGGATTTATAATTATTTGACATTTTTTTCAAACATTCTGGCAAATAGAATAAACTTCCTGAACATTTGTTTTACTTTGTAAAGAAGGTTTAAAACTCAAATTTTGATGAAAATGTATATTTTAAATTCTTGATCTTTACAAATTACACAAAACAGTTGTTTTAATATTTTTTTAAAAACTGTGTGTAACATGTAAACAGTTTCATTTGCTTGTAACAATTAACAATGAACAATTTACATGAATAAATAAAAACTTATTTCTCATTTATTTTAGGAATAATGTTCCCAGGTTTTTGTTAAAATTCATGGGAATTTCTGTGAATGTAACAGACTTATACTATTACACCTCCAGTTCAACTTGTTTAGTTTATTGCCATATTTTTCATTCATTCTTGTCATTTTAGATCATAGCATTTGGGTTGGAGACCCCTCACTTATAAAATTTGGTTTTATCGTAGGTTAAATGAATGTTTGTATTTTTTCTGTAATCAAAATGCTATATCTTCAGGTAATTTTGTTTCATTATATCTTCTAATTTTACAATAATATTTATTTATAAACTCTGTATCTTATTCTGGTAGTAAATTTCTATTTGATATTTTGATAAGACCAATTTGTTTTAACAATTTTGTTATTTCAAAAACTATGAATAAGACTTATGTAACTTTTGTGTTTAATGTTTATTAGTATTGAGAATGTATAAAAATTATCAACTAAAACTATACAAAATTAAGGTTTTATCTTTTCTGTTTAATCCTATAACTGTAGCCACATGTGGTTGATGTTTTTAAAATTAATATTTTAACATCTTCGCTATAAAATTTTAAACCCAAGCTCAAAATCAAGTTCGACACAATTTTCATTACCCTTGAGCTGCAAGTTATGCTGAAACACATTGTAGCTCCCTCAAAATATTATCTTTAGGTGGTAAATTTCTCGTCCTTTCAACTCCAGTTTCAAATTTAGAAAAAAGTCATCCACTATTGTGGAAGAACACAGTAACCAGATATTTTGCTAGAAAATGATAAATTTTCTCTTGTTTCATGACTTATGATATTGTAAAGTAAGGACCAGTTTTTATATAAAAGTCTATATTCACTTGAACAGATTTGAATAAATTACCAACCTGTTACATTTTTTCATAGATCAAATGTAACCTAATTCACTGTGTTTCTTTCAGGAAAAAATTCTTTAGGAATGAATTTTCTAGAATAAAAAGAAAAAATAAACATTGCTTTACTTGTGGTATTCTAAAGCTATTTTATTTATTCTGGTAGCTTTTATCGCTGCCTATTTATTACAGGCCATTAGATAAAAATTCTATTAAGGTTTGAACACTTTTTGCATTTTAAGAAAATTATAAACTGCCTGTTTCTTTATTTGTGATTATGTAGTCATTTTCTTGTTTTATGTTTAATTTGTCTGCAGTCTTAACATTAGCATGTCATTTTTTCAAAAATAAACAGGATTAATATTTCTGCATTTGTATGGTACATGGATAGATCCTGGTAAAAATCTTGTTTACATTGTCTCAGAACTCAACAGACTATACAAACCCATATCTGTCTGTAACAGATATTTATTATAACAAACTTACTTCACATAAAATGTAAAATGATTTCATCAGCAATTTACCATAACGTTTTATCCCATATATAATTCTGAATTTTAGTTTATGTTTCTAACAAAATTGTATGTATTTTATGAATTTTGTTACCATTTATAAACCAAACAATTAACATATAATCCTGATTGATTTTGCTTTAAACTTTTTCTACATTTTGTTTAGAAATAAATGGATATTGCTGTAATTTTGCCAAAGATGTTTTTACAACAAAAAAGTATTCTAAAAATTTTTATTTAGAGCATCACTTGAAAAGTATTACCAAAAAGAACGTTTTTATATATATTAATTGTAGTTTCTTTTTTTAATTTATCGAGGGTCTTCAAATCCTTGGTTTGTTTATTGTAATTATATTAGATTTTAGAAAGTTGATTATCTATCTATATTCAGTTAAAACCCCTAAGCCTTGGTAAATGAAAACAGACAATACTTTACTATTAGTCTATGTAAATGTTGGCCTTCTTTTATCTATGATAATGTTTTGCCTTTTTAAAACTTCAAAAATTTACACAAATTTTTTGTTTCATATTTATACTAACTGTTCTAAATGTCAAACGGTAAAATCGTGCAAATAATAATTTGTTCTGATTTATTTTGTAAATATGAGTACCATTAGCTTTAGATTTGTAAACATTTTGTATGTATAATCAGATGTGTCGTGCATCATGTAATTTTTTTCTATTGAGGAAGTTGTTACTAAAATTACTGTTGATTGTACTCCTGAATGTTATTTTAAAAATTGTTGTAGGTGTTATTAAAGGTGTAGTAAAATTTCTAAGTCTTAACAATAAAAGAAGAAAGTAAAAATAAGATTTAACTTTTATTTCACTTCCATCTTATTTTTATAAATCATAAGCCACTAACATTGTGCAATGATCCTTGGTTTTATGTATTCAATAAACAGAATATACTTAGGCTGTCCAGAAAGTAAAGAACATATGCGTATCACAAGCAGCGTCAATCTCCTGCCGAGACAACCTTGAGAGCAGCAGTTAGCTCAACCTCTTATTTCAATGTGAGCACAGTTTCATTACGGGTAGACTACGATTGTGTGTTCCACAAATATTCAAAGATGGCAAGAAAAATAAAACACCGCCAAATTTAAAATGGATGGTGTCATTTGCTTTTTCAATGCACAAAATATTCAGACTATTGATAATTATAGGCAAGTTACCAATCTATGGAATGCCTTCTCAAAAAATTCTCCATGAAAGTAAACCGCAATCTGAGCACAAAAAATTGTTGGTAACAGTTTTTTGGGACCGAAAATGTTGAATGCATATGGAGTTTATCCGAAGAATAGAAACAATGACCTCAGCTGTCTGAATTGAAACTCTATAGCTTCATTTTCACTTGTTGCCAAAATTGAAGTAATTTTTTGGGCACTACAGTTTTTCAGTGATGAGGAATTCAAAGGAGTGTTATTACTTCCTGTAAAGTTTACCATCCTGTAAAGCTTTGATGATTAGCATCTGTAATATCGTGATAGATGTTACAAAGAATATAGCATCAAAAACTGTTTAGAAGCTACAAGTGCCTTGACACCTCAGCGACTGTATCAAAAAACAGTTAAGATGCTGAAAATATAGTATTGTATTGATAGTTTTTTGTTTTTGTCTAGTTATAAAGCCGTTCTTTACTTTATGGATGCCCACGTATTACACTAATATGCATCATTTGCTTCTTTCATGCATTTATGCTCTTCAATAAAGAATTAATGTTAACAAAAATTGAGTAGCATTGCAATTTACATATCCAAGTTGATTGGTGTTTTCAAATTAAGCTTTAATTGTTTAAATAATAATTAGTGACAAAAATTAAACTCATTGCTTGAAGCCAATTTCCATTTTAAAATACTATCTCGATTTTGTAAATAATTCTTGAAAGTATATGATTTAAAAGTTTCATAAATCTGTAAACATAATTATTCTTTCAATGAATTTTTTTAATTTGGAGGCTACACACCATTGTAATCCAGAATATTTTACAATTTTCTTGACTATTATAATTATTGCTCTTTTATTTTCTCTGTTTAAATGTATTTTTTTACAAAGAAATAAAAAAGGCTGCTTTTTAAAAAATAGTGTTAATGCTTGTAGTTCTTTGTAGAATATTTCTTTTATTGGGCCGGTGAAAATGCCCAAAAGAAGAATATGCTTTTTGTTTTATTGGTGTGAATATGCCGGGTTTGTTGGCGCCAGAATGTATCGCTCAAATTGTAGGTATGAAAGATTTGTAAAGATGAAGAAGGTGCCTGGGCAAAGGTATTGCACAAGTCAGCTGTATTACATATTCACTTACTTTTGTATATAATCACTACTGTACCTAGTTGCAAATAGTGTCTATTTGTAAAAAATGATAATGCATTACAATATTTTGGATTATTTGTTAGGTTATTTTCTTTAAGTTATAAACATGTGAGATAATGAATGTATACATATATAGCAATAAACAATTTGTCTAGTTTTTTTATAGTTGAACAGAAGCTGTGTGGTTCTTATATTTTTTACTACATTATTATTTTAATAGTACTAAATGTTATTTTATGTTAACAATATTGCACTCTTTATAGTAAAAATAATGTTAAATTTTTCCACAATTTTCAATGTTTTGGAAAATAGCCAAAGAAGACTATATGTTAATTTCCAAATTATCTTTTATCACTTTGTTTTTTTTTTAATTTTAACAAAATCCTCACAAATATTTTTAAAATTAAGTTTAAATGTGGAAGTTTTATTGCTCATAGTAGTGAAATACTAAACCTTACTTTTGATGTAAATTATGACTGTTGTATTTAAAAATTAACTGTGATCAGCTAGAATAGTAAAATCAAATTCACAGAGAAAACTTCTTCAAAAGTACTTCATGGTTTAGAATAATGCCAACCTCATCTCCAACTTTTAAATGAAACCAGAATTCCAAAAACTGGCAGAAACAAACAATTCCAAGTGTATAAGTTTCTGTTATTGTTTCACGTTTGATTGTATTAGATTGAGAAGACATAATAGTTTGGCAATCTCAACCATACATTTCCATTACCCACATCTGTCTCTGCCACGATTTTTTTACTTGTGTAACAGAAAAGGGATTTTTGATCAATCTGAGATCCCCCCCTTACATATTTTAACTCTTTGCAGTTTGGATAATAAATTTGACAATATAATCACTGAATGAAAAGACTCAAACTTTTATAAATAAAAACACCTATATTTTTTCAACACGCGTTGTTTTAACAGGACCCGACCCAGGCATTACGATATTTGGGGAGTACTATCACCGGGATATCTACTTATAGTATAAATATTGTTGTATCAGACACAAAATATTTACAAATTTGTGTATTATTGATGCAATTGTGATACATGTACAGGTGTTTATGATGACAGTCGAAACACTTTTCACAAAAGTCAGCTTATTATGTGGGCAAGCTGACTACACATCCTTGTACTTTGTTAGTTTAAACTTTACTCAATTCATAGATTAGTTATTTTTCTAAAATGATCCTGATTTATGTGCCCATTTAAAAGTTAGTTTGGATCCCACTGTGGTCACGCGTACGCTCTACATTGAATTACTACAAAATATCCGCCTTTCTTGTCTGAAGTTGGTAATGTGCCATTTTCAGTATATACAGTTCAATTTCTTGTTTTACAGGTGCTTATTTATTAGGTTATGTGTACAGTTTTTTACTATGTAATCATTTTTTAATTTTTTATCTTAGATTTGTTATTTTCTAGGTTTGGGTACTGCAAAACAATAATTTCATGTCACCAAGAACTGAAGGGTTTTATTTACAGCATTTCTATAAAAAATCCATATAATATGTAAAAATATCAGAAATTCTAAACCATGCATCAAGAAATTGATTTGACAAACCAACTATTTATTTTATCGAAAGGGAAACTGAGCCAGGTTTTTCATTTGAACTAAATACTTATTTCTGTTTCTTGTGAAACAAATCTTTTTTTAAAACTCAGAACTCCAAATTTTGTAATGTGCACATTTTTTTTATTAATGTGCTTCTCCAGGGTCTTTTTGCTACAGAAATGCTTCACTTAACGGCCAATGCAGTCCTAAAATTACTGTTTAACTTATTATCACTTAGTTACTATTAACTGGCAGTTAATTTTTAAATATTCATCATATATATTATATTCATGTTTTTAAAAAGGCTTTATTTAATAAGTCTTTTCAACAGCTTCTGAAAAACAGATATATTAAATTGATTCGCCTAAAACAAGTCTATTAAAAATTATTAAACAATTAAGGAATTTTGTTTAGTATTTGCAAAAAAATAATCACAGAATTAAATTTTATTAATATTTTTTCTTAAAACTTTGTATAGTTCTTTAGATTGTTTGGTGTTGAGTTTTGTTTCTTCTACACATTCCAAATAAGTAATGTTGAACAATATAAATTGTAAATATTATTAAGGATAGTAAATTAATCCAAAGATGAAAGTATTAGCAAACTTTGGATTAAGGCCTAGAATATCAAGACGTTTATACTAAGTGTTTATATTGTTTATGAAACATTGTATCCCTTAGTTTTATAAATTTATTTATAAAAAAAATTATCAGGATAAAGAAAGAAAAAATGGCAATGTATACTTAGCAATGTGTGTTAGTTTCGATTAAGGTGCTTTTTATTATATTTTTATTGTTGTAGTTTTCTGGTGTCAGAAATATTACATTTTGTATTAAAATTTTCTGGTGCTTTTATTTTTGTTCGAAGTAACTCATTCTTGATATCTTGTTGGGTACATAAAATATTTTTCAAAACATTTACACATTTTTGAAAGTAATAGTATAAAGTTTTATGTTTTTGTATTTATATTAATTATATAATGCATTATATAATTAATACAATCACATGATCTTATAAATTCACTAATAAGTTTTCAAATCTTGTCTGTAATAATTCCTATCTTAATATATAGTAACATTTTGAATGAATGAAGCAAAAACTTTATTCATCTTATTGTAGGTTAAATGTTTATGTGGGTTATTGAGTGCATATCATACAAGTTGTGTTTAACTCCATCAATGTTCCACTGCCAGAATTATGTTACAGTTAATATTTATAATAATTAACATTCTGGGTAGTATATTAACTGATAACAGCATATTTAGACTACCAGAGCTAGTTTAACCTAAATGTGTTACATTTTATTGTTCATTCCAATTCCGTATATTATATGACATTGTTTACAAATTAATTATTTGATGTTACCTTTAAAGTACTTGTTACAGAAATGCCTATTGTATAATTCTAAGAGTTTTAAAAACTTGTTAAAATTTGATGAAATATAAGTTTGCTTGCCGAAGATAATAATGTAATGTACACTGTGTAGACACCTTTGTAAATAAAACCAGTTAAGTAGCAAATATTCTAGCATCATTTCAAACTTTATTAATTTATGTTTATTCATTCACTCTTGGATATAACACATTACATTACTTACATTTTTCTATTTTTAAGAGATATTTTGAAATTTAATGTTTTTATCGCTGCATAGATAATGATTGTTATTGCATTAGTTTTTAATTTTAAAAAATATGTTATTGTTTGGATGTAAGAGAAAATCATTAGGCTCTCAATTACTGTAATATCAAACAGTTTGGGGAAAATAAAATTTTCTGAAAGTAATCCCAAAATTGAAAGATATTTTTAAAAAATTAACATGCTTCAAGAAAGTTTGAGATTCAGGAACGAGGTTGTAGAGGTTACAGTTAAAATAAAATTAATAAATTGGTCTTGTGTGGAAAATAAAATGAACAGAACTATATATCTCCCTAAAAATTCAGTGTCAGCCAGAAGAGAAGGTTTTACATAAAATGTTAACTCATTTGTCACATCAAAGATGTGTGCAGTGCTGAGGTTGAACTGCTGGTGTTTCTACACATATCAATAAACCTACAGACAGGCGCGTATCCAGCGACTTGCTTTGGGGGGAGGGGGCGATCGATGCATTATATATATAATATGTGTACATGTACGTGTATGTAAAAACATAGAACAGAAAAAGTTCATTCTACGCTTGCGTTAGAAATAGGTAACGTGATAAAGATTCTTAGCAAATTAGACTTTTTAATAAATAATTATTCGTTTCGATAACACTTATGGCTGGAGAATATTATTAATTTCATAATAAGCTATTATTATAAAAATGGTTTATTAATTAATATAAGTAGCTATTCTTCCAACACGAACAATTCCGGAGTCAACTGCGAATATTACGCTTGCAAAATTACGTATTGTAAATCATATGTTCGAGACTCAGCTTCACTAGCACTATCTGTTGTTAAAACGTTTAGATGTTTACGAGGGTATGCCGAGGGAACGCGTCACATTTTCAAATTAAAATTTTATTTTTTATTTACAATAAAAGACGAATTAACTTAAGTAAAAGTCTAATTTAATAGAAAGTCCTAATTTAATAATATATTGTCGATTTTTAACCCAAAGTTCTTGAGGGTTGGGGGGGGCGATCACACATCGCCCCCCCCCCTTGGATACGAGCCTGACAGATGATTCAGTCAGCAGCATTCAAGTTGATCTTAGGCTGTCCTAAGGCTTCTTCAATTGCAGCCATGGAAATTGAACCAAATATGAAACTTATAAACCCCCTCAATAGATAACTTGCCTGGAAGAAACCTGAACGTTCTTGCACTGTCAAAAACCCATCCACTGTCTCATCATTTGATGGTGTGACTCAACCCTTTAGAAATAGAATTGAAGGACTTTCATGACATCTGTCTGGTGAATGTTCTGAACAGATTCCCGCTTTATGTAGTAAACCTCCTTGTAATGATAGAAACTTGCACAGAGCTCCCTTTAGAGTTGACAAAGCATTAGATCTTCGCAAAGAAAGACTTTCCAAGCTCAATGTGCAGTATCATGACTATGCAAAAACCTATACTGATGGCTTCTTAGTCCTAGAACTTAATAAGGTAGGAACAAACTATTTCAATGATGATACTAGAGTGATTATTATATACCTTCAAGTAGAGCTAAGTATAGATGCTAAACTATTACCAATAAATACAGCACTCATGAACTGGAGCCAACCACAATTTGTGTGATGATAGATTCCTGCCCTAGTGTGGTTCTTTATTAAAATAAAGAGAGCAGCTGGAAAGGAGGTACCACAAGCAAGAATCTTTTTCAAATTCAGCCAGAGCCAGCAGATTTTTTGCTGTACTAAAAGACCACCAGAGCGTCAGCAATTTTTACTGCTTTAGGGTAAGAATAGACTATTTAGTCACAAACAGTTGTCTAGTAAAATACAGTCATAAGGAAACTGCACTGTTTGGGTGTTGGCAAGAGAAGGTCTCCTCACAGCCTGCGGACAGGCTTGCTGGAGAAGAGGTTATGGGCACTGCCAGTAGCAACATATCAAGGACATCCAAGTTTCATTATCTCAGAAGTTCACAACAAGAAGCACTATATAAGACATTATTAGGATACATGTCATTTGTCAATCTCTATAAAATCATTCACATGCCTTTTAAACGATAAATTTATGATGGCATTCAAACAAACTCAGTGTATAAATTATAAACTTTATCACAAATAGGAAATACTGTATGTGAAATGTAAGCAAAGCTGAATGGTGCCCACATATTTCCTGAACCTATTCTGTCATAACAGGCAAAGATGCTGGATAATCAATCATGCCGGAAGTGAGAATGTTAAAAAATCTAAGGTTTTAAGGTATTTGAAGATTCTTCTGTATTGGTAAACATTTTACCTAAAATATAAAGTGAACGGGGTTTGAGAGTGTCTTTTCCAATACAAAATATGAATAATAGTCATAGTCCCTTACAGTAAAGCGTCAACAATCTGGATCAATTGGGACCAGGACCAATCCGCACTACTGAGTTATCCAGATTTTCAAAGGATCTTTAAACTACTGCGTATTATTGATATTTCATTAACAATAATAAATTTTAATGCTTAGAGTACTAAGTACATTTGAATTCAACCAGTAATTATTACATAATATACATAGTAATGGGTAGCACAGAAAGCCAAAAAACATACCTATAACAAACTTATTGAGTGAAAGTCATTTATTGTTTTTTGACAAAAGTAAAAAATTACAACATTTTTCATTACAGACTGATAATATTAAAAGAATATTATATGAAAAATTACTCAAGGCTTATAATTTTGCTGATTGTTTAAAATACATGTTATTGGTTAGAATGCAGAGCAACAAATCTAAAAAAATTTAAATTATGATTAAATATGTTGAGATTCAAATTGAGTTATGACTCATTTTTTGGAAATGATGTATCTTCTTTACATTTACAATCAAGGATAACATTTATTTTAGATATGTATTGTAGTGGCGCCGAGTGCCGCTCAAGCTGAAATGACAATCCGGATTTGCGACGCTCTACTCTTATTTCAATTCATACATGCTACCCATCTGCATGTCAGGAAAGGCGTGCCTTATTAGACTATTTAAGATATTTACTTTTTCACATTAACTGTAGCTATCAGCGTTAATGACTCTGCACTTAGGCATTCTGGTAGACAAAATAGATCATTAATTGTTAGTAAACAATGGCTTTATTCATTCGCACTTGTTAAATACAGATTTTTTAGGCAGAATGGGTTAAATCCGAAAGTGTATATTAAAATATATCTATGTATTAGGAATCTAAAATACTAATTGAAATATATATGTTTTAATCATTACTTCTAGGCTGTAAAAATATTTGTCATCAATAGTGAAAACTATATTTAGCACTATTCCCTTGTAATTACCAAAATCTTATATGATATCCACAAAGAGATTGCTACTATATAAAATAAAATACATTTCAAATTAATTTATCTAACAGTTGAAAATTTGTTATTGCATCCCATGGATTAATCATAACTTCTTGCATTATTAAAATATGAAAACTTGTACTTTTTTGTCGTCCCGAGTTAAATTATGATTCCATGTCACCTTACATAAAATTAATAACTTATCTGGAACTGGAATTTATGTTGTTCAGCATAGCTCCTTGATCAGGCCTTGCCATTATTCATTTTGGATATGAGTTAGCTAGAGATTGCTCGCCAGATGTCGACTAATCAGTGATAAAACGTTTTTAATAATAATAAAGAAAACTTTAGACACTTCTTAACATAATTGATTTAAATTAAATTAAAACTGTTTAAAATAAAATTTGTTCTTGATTCTTTTGGTCTTACGACGTCCTTTTGGTTTGTAGAACTAATCGAGAAGAAGATTGTTTAGAGTTCATGTTGCAATTCTTGACCTTCTGCGCAACTTTCCGGGGCATTTCTAATTGTTGGCTGTTTTCATAAAAAAAAAGGCTTGCAGAAATCATATCTCAACCGGTATTACTGTACATAGAATTATAATTTACAATTTTTTTTAATTTTTATTTTTAAACTAATATCTTGGATTGTTTTCTGATGCTGCTGTAATATGTAACATTTTTGCCTAAAATAATGTTACAATATGGTAAATTTGCTTTTAACTACATGTCTAGCAGAGAACAAATTTTGCAAATAAATATTATAACCTGAGTATATTTTCTTTAACACACTAAAAACCAACTTAATTACATGTGCAAGATCTATTTAGATATAATAGAGAACCATGATCTGATATGTGTAGGATAGAAAAGTCAGTTGTGTTGCCCATAGAATTCTAGCTTGATATCTGCTATTTCAACCCTGTTGGGTATACTAATTAGAGTATTATGTTTGTTGGTAGAAATTGGCAAATTTTATTCTCCAATATCATTATTCTTTTGAATTTAGAAATTGGTGGGAAGATAGGTCTATACAAATAAATGTGGTTTTAACGTCTATAAATATTATTTAGTGTTGTACACAACATATTACTCAACTTCTATTTTTGCTTAGACTATGGTTAAACATATCCGTAACATATTATTATTAATATTGTGAAATGTTGAAGAATGGAATATATATTTCTCTTTAGAGAATATACTTGGAAGATAGGTTTATGAAAGCAATATTGTAATCAAGTTTTTTTTAAACTATAATACATATAAAACACTTGCAAATACTTTACAACTTGTCCATAGTACCACTTAATTTTATTTGTTGAGGACAGCCATTTTGGGAGATGTGTCTCATTGTCAACTCAGACCATAACTGATCTCAAGTTTTTTGTAGGTTAGGGTGGAAGTGGGATATTAAGGTGTGGGTGTGGCTGTATTAGGAGTTATGATGTCAAAAAGTGTGTGTGAGTTATAATGTAATTGGGTGTTGAGTATGTGTGTAGGGTGTAGTTTGTATATTTCGTATTGTTCGGTTATGTATCGTTTGTTATTTTTTGTATCGTTTATAAAGATTTTGTAGGTCGGATGTTATGTTTATGTAGTCATGTTTTATGGATATGAGATGTTCGGTGAAGTTTGATCCTAACCTACAAAACCTGTAGATCTGTTATGGCCAGAATTGTCAATGGGACAAATCTACCGAAACGGCCGACCTTAACAAATAATTGCTGCTATAAGCAAGTTGTAAAATATTTACAAGTATTTTATATATATATATATATATATATATATATATATAAATATCGCAATATGTTTTCTTGTGTATTAATAAAGAACAAAAGTCAAAATACAAATACAAGAATTATATTTGAATTTACAATTCAAAGCTTTTCGTTGGCTAACAGTACCAACATCATCATTTTTTATATATATATATATATCTTGATATTTTACGTTGTCCATTATTTTATTATTTTTCCGGGGCACTGACTTTATGAAGTTGATAAATTACTATTGTAAATACTTGTAAACACCACTAAGTGCAATAATTTTACCTTGTTGTGATGAGGCACCTTTCGGTCACTTGACCGTTGTCAAATCACTGATTATTTTTCTGGTGTAGATGTTCGGTCTGTGTTGTTGGTATTTCTTGACGTTATACGCATTTTTTCTTGATCTGCGTGTATGATGTTTTTATATAGTATGTCTTCTGTATATGTGGTCTGTAAGTTCATTAAATTGTTGTGTGTGTTTTTGTAAATGTGGTATTTTTCTAGTGAGTTTAATTCTATAATAATAAATAATAACCCAATAGAATCACGGACCGAACATCTACACCAGAAAAATAATCACAACAAGGTAAAATTATTGCACTTAGTAGTGGATAAAAGTATTTACAATAGTAATTTATCAACTTCATGTATATATATATATATATATATGTATGTGTGTGTGTGTGTGTGTGTATATATACACACACACACACACGTATATTTATATATATTTCACATTGTCCATTATTTTTCCGTTGCACTGATTTTATGTAGTTATTGTTATTATTATAATAACTATATATATATATATATATGTATGTGTGTGTTTGACATTGTATATATATATATATATATATATATATATATATATATATATATATATATGTTTGACATTGTTTCATTAACATGGCAATAAGAAATAAAACTAATTTCTCTGGTAACTACCTGAGATCTTTCACCATGTGTAGGGAAATAGGCTTGTACTGAGCAATTTGTGAGGGTTGATATTTTCTAATATAAATCCTGCATTAGTCAGTTTAATTTTATTTCCAAGGATATTGGTAATTTTAAACAAAGAGATGTTTATTGTTTTGATTACCAACACAAACTAAACTCCTACATATCAAAACTACCTCAGTGATAAAAATTACTGAAAACACTTACGCATAGCTGAATACCACATTTTTCTACCACTTATCAATAATAAAATGTTTCATCTCCATGTATACTTGAAGGCTGACTAATCTAAGATGTAGCTATGCATTTGGGACCAATTATATTTAAAGGAAAGTCATTTTAGGAAAAAATTGCTGTAAAAGCCCATTTTATTCAGGTTTTTGCAATATAATGGGCAAAAATATGTTGAGTTATAGCCTTGACCAATTGAATTGGTGCTGAAGTGACCTTGATTCTTCAATTCCTGGACACTCATAAAGACTTGGGTTTTATTCTTGGGAATGTATTTTCCCCCTCCAAGACTAATCCATAGTAAAATAATTGTCCTGAGTATTTTCAGGGAAATAAGTAATAGAAATTTTAATACTGTCTAGGAGGAGTAGAAAAAGCAATACCTGAAGCAAGTTTATTTATTTATGTTTTTGTTATCACATGTTGTTGTACTGTCAAATGAGTCATAAAATTATTACTGAATATAAGGAACCAAATTATTTTTAATAAAATTATAAACAAAGGAAAAATATAATCCTTAAGAGCAATGTTCAATATATTTTAAGGTTTGAAAATTTTGGTGATTTGGTCTCTTCTGTCATACGTTAATGCCTTTTCTAGGTTTCTTGTAATTATTGCTTTGTCAAGCCATTACGTAAACTTCCTCATGGTCATCCTCTGTTTCTTTTCTCAGGAGGAATCTCTTTTTCTCTTTTCTTAATACCTTTTGGGGCCATCCTCTTTTCATGTCCTCAAACCATGATAATTGCCTTCCTTCTATATCCACCTTCATACTTTTATCCATTTCCAATTTGTTATTTTTGTCGGTTTCCCTGTATTTATGACCCTTTCAAATCTCGATTTAGCGCAGTTTTATCGTAAATAGTCCATTTCCACCATTATTAATTTGTTATTATTAGCTTTGGTAATATTCCATACCTCTGAACCACAGAGTGTAACAGAGCACAGTTTTATCGTAAATAGTCCATTTCCACCATTATTAATTTGTTATTATTAGCTTTGGTAATATTCCATACCTCTGAACCACAGAGTGTAACACTCTGAACAGCACTTAATGCTTTTGTGTTTCTTTGTCTCTTCCCAGAGAAGAGAGTTTAAGGTTTGTGACACTGCTCTGCCTGTTTATTCTTTCCCTGATTTCATCCTTACTGTTGCCATTTTTATTAAAGATATCTGGATATTTGGACTTTGTACCCCCTCAATTTTGCTGTTTTCAAAGCTAAGGTTGCAAATATCATCTTTGCCAACTATTATATATTCACATTTTGGAATGGTCTTTGTTAAGCCTGCTGCCTCATATTCTTGCTGCAGTTTTCTTATAACTAAGATCGTGTTTGTCTTTGACCATCACAGTATGATATCCCCAAAGAATAGTCTAGAAAGTTTAACTTTTACCACCCTCAATCCCATATTTTGACATTTCATACTCCATTTCTTTAGGGATCTGTTCAGATAGATCTTAAATAAGGTGGGTGGCATTCAGTGGCCTTGTCTTATTCTTTATTACCCATATTTATTTTGGCATAATTTTCCCCATAATATCTTCGCATGGATTTGGGTTGGAGTTCCCCGTTCGTTGTATTTATACATTTACTTTATTGTGGCATGGCTGGTTGTTGACTGATAGCTTTAGAGGCTTATGTGAGCATTGGGTTTATACCCAAGTTTTGCATTTCATTCCGTAGCTGCAAAATCAGTTCATTCTCATAGACGTTTGCATGGATTTCTCTATACTCTTTTTTCTAGAGTGATCTTTAAGCTAAAAACCTGCTTGTTCTGCTAGTTGTTTTTTATGTCCATTTCTATAAAATTTCCCAATACTTTGGAATACAGTCTCCCTATTGTTGGTATAACAGCCATTCCTCTGTAATTTTCCAAATCAATTTTTGAGCCTTTTTTTGTGAATGGGAGGAAGATTGTTTTCATTTTTCTGTAGTTTTTTCCCCATTTAAACACCTTTCAAAGAGTTTACAGATCATTTCTAACAGCTTTAGGGAGCCATGCCCGATCAATTCCTCTTGGTCCTTTTTCAATTTCATTCCTTCAACTGCCTCATCTGACTGTTCTTTGGATATATCTATCTACCTATGGTTTTACTTGTTGCTCCATCCTTAAAAATCTCCCTCTTCTCTCCACCAACAGGTTCTCAAAATGCTGTAACCATGCATTTGCTTTTGTTAGTAGTGCTCATGGCTTTTTTCCTTCTCTAGGCTTCCAAGCTCTTTGTGCCCCCTATTTAATTGTCTATCTATTGGTAGAGTGAGCCTCACTATTCGCGGGTTTGGTGTTTGCTTATTCACAGTTGGCAAATTTACAGGAAATCCCGCTAATATGTATCGTATTTTTAAAAAAAAACCAAGAAAGACAGTATAGTTACCATGCAGGTTGTAGGATAATGTGTTATCTTCTTATTTATCTCAAAGAAATCAGATTATTCTCCAAACATCTGTAATACTGTGTACTATATACTATATTAAACATCTGTTATACTACAGGCCTACTGCTCAAAAGATAAGCATTCCTTATAACAAGTGGCATCGCCATCACTGACAAACAACGATAAGTCACTTGCATTCAACTCCAAACATTAATAACCATACCCGGTGGCTGTAACTAACTAGGATTTTGTTTTTCCCGTCAGTTACCAAACATATGTCGCATTCGTTTGTCGTGTTCACTGGTTTTGGAAATGCCGCATCTACTTGTAGAGTTGTTTAGTAAATTTGTTTTGTTCAGCTTTATCTTTTCCCTTCAAATGTTTATCCGAGCCATAATAACATTAAACTCCGATAGAAAAGGCAAAAAAAATAGTTATGCCATTGATTAAATAAATTGACCTTTTAGGTATATTAAAATCTGAAAGCATAGCCTCTATCGCCAAGTATTTTAATAGTAATAAGTCAAGAGTGCGTTGCATGAAGAAAATATAAGGAGGCGTGTCAGAGAAGCGACATCAATCGGCAAAAGTTACCTCTGTGTGTCGTGATATAAACATTGAAAAAGCTTTGAGAGTGTGGGTAGAAGATCAGTCACAAAAGAGGATGCCGCTGAGTTCAATTTTTATTAGTAAAAAAGTTTGGCGATTGTATGAATATTTTGTTCAAAACTGTGAACCGTGGTAGATTTCACAAATTCAAGAGACGGTTTTCTCTTCACAACATGAAAATTACCAGTGAATCAGCATACAAAATTAACACAGTGTACTTCTCATTCGACTGGAATTCCAAAAATGATAGTTTAGCGAGTGTTATGTAAATACATTTAAAATTATACAGATTTCCAATGATATAACAGATTACCAATTTAGGTAAAGTTCCTTGCTCATAGACAATTCTATGCTGAATCAGACAAAGATAACTCATTCCTGAACTCTATTTTTCACTGATGAGTCACATCAGTGACAAGGCAAACACCCACAACTGCAGAATCTGAGGAAGCAAAACCCTTTGAAAATATTTGTGTCAGCCAGGAAGTAAATGTGATATGTAAATTTAAAGTGTATGGACATTTTTTTATGGAGGGAAATATCAATGGGATCTTTTATCTTTTTTTGAGAACTTTTTGATCCCTCGATTAGACAAAATGAACAGGTAGTAAACTACCTCATTTTCTCATAAAAGTTTGATTTCTTAAATAGTCACTTCAAATATCAGTGGATAGCTATCTTGTCCTCTGGCTTAACACATATGTAATTATTTCTTTAAATTTTCATTAAAGATGTATGTTACACCCCTACCAGACAATCTTGCAAATCTTAGATGCAGTTTACACTATGTTTCCAAAAGGTAGAACAAGTGTTGCAAAAAACTGATTCCAATTGGATGTTTACCAAATCATCAATTGCAGATACAATGAACCTGAGGCTTTTGTAATAATCTGTGAGTAATATCAATAGATTTCTTTAAAGTTGAAAGTCCTTCCTTGTTTTGGTATTATGGAACTAAGTGGGTGAAACTAGAAGTGTTTTGATACAAAATAATATCTATCATTCTGTAACTAAATTTATATGAATTTTCCAAGTTGTAAACTCTTTTTTTATTCACACTGTTTCAATTTTACCTCTCTAACATTAAGAATGAAAAATGTGAACACTGACCTTCATTAAATATATATTTTAGGTGTTACATTTTCCAAATAAAAAGTAAAAAGTTTTTTTATAAGTAATATATTATGTTGTTCAACATTTTAGCAATGATTAAGAGAATTTTTGTAATTTGCAAAAATAACCTTTCATGCTTCTAATCACGCCTGGTCTGTAGATTGTCAACACTCCTAGTATTGGCAAAAACAACAAGTTCATTGTTTTTCACATTTTTAATTTTAAGATTCACAGGGAAATTACCTTCAAGCAACAACTTTGTTTCTTGTTCTAAATGTCGACCTCATATCAGTAGTTCGTTTAGAAAAATGTCACGTCATCAAAGATTTTTATTGAGAGATAAAATCTTTTAAAGATTTTTAACCACATATAAGGTTTTAATGTTCTTAAACATTCGGAGGAGGGGAGGTTCTACATACAAACAACTTTTCCCTAACACAGACATAACTTCTATTTGCATTAACACAGACAAAAACAGTTATCCAATACTTGACCAACTAATTTTTCTCCCTTAAAGTTCATTTTTTTAAATCAGAAGTTAGCTTGAAGAAGAACTTAATTATCTTAGAAGAACTTATTAATCTGCTTTAAAAATAAGACAATCCTCATAACTTTCGCGCAATTTAGACCAAACATTTTCAAGTTACTTATTTTTCAAAAATAAGTCTTGTCTTACACTTTGAATCTGCCTTAACACCATGTTTGTACACAAGAAAGTTTCCTTATTAAGGCTTTTAGAAAGCTCTTTACTTTTGTGATTAAAAAAGGTACTTGATGGATAATTTTCATTTTCTGTTACCACTTTAACAACATATCATCTATATGTGTTCTGGGTTTTTTATGCTAGTTTCATTTTTTTCAAATGAACAATTTTCTTCCTATTTTCCAATTTATTTGGACTGTTGATAACTTTATTCTCTAAAATTCACAGACTGCCAATCGTGTGACAGCATTGTCAATTGTGTCATTACCAGAGGTTTAGTATACAAACATATCAATTTAGAGTAACAGAATAGAATTAATGTGGTGACATGGAATAGAAAAATAATTATCTGCTATATAAAAGTCGCTATAACTTGCACACAATGCACTTTCATTGTGTTTAATTCTATTTGAGTCAACAGCAAACGTGGTAATTGATTTGAAAAATACCATTTTTAATCTTAAAGTTTTTTTATTGTAACAATAATTTACAGCTTTATAATCAATAATTGTATAAATATCTTTTTTATTAGAACATTTCTTTCTACGTTACAAAAATATTTGGTTGAAATGTCTAATAATTTTTGACAATCTTAAAATTAAGCAAGAAATTAATTTAACAGTTACTTGCTAAATTATCAAAAAGAAAAAAATATTAGTACTCTATTTTTTTATATGTTTATCTTTTATTTTCAAACATGTTTGTAAAAAGTAACATGAATGATAGCTAATATCAATTCATAATACCTGATCAATAAAATATTCATTATATATTTGTTATAAATAAAATACCAAACTGAGTTTTAAAAATGAATTAGCAGTTCATAAGTTTGAAAACATATGTGTACATTTTTATTGGCAACGGGTAATCTTTTTTAAAAAAATTAGTCAAATGGATTTCAACTATATAATTACCCTAGTTAAAATCTCATTGCTTGCCACAACTTTTCAATAATATTTTAAAATTTAAACGTTTGTGAACCCTAACTTCCTAAAATATCACTGGTAAAATCTAGTTACTACTCCAGAAGTTTTTTATAATGGAAAATACTGTTGATAAATGAGTTAATAACAAGTTTAATAACTGTTATCAGTACAAGTATCAACTGTAACTTTTTTCTTCATAAAAAACCTCATGTGTGTGCCTAAATGAACTCAAATTGCTCTAGAAAAGTGTTGTAAAAGCTATTAACACATGTATAATTTTTGGTTTTATTCACCAGGTATCCAAAACAAGTTATTATGTTTTACTCTAAAATTAAATTAAATTAAAAATATTCTGGCAAGAATTAATATTAGTTCAACACTAAAACTAATAACGTTGCAATAATGTGATAACTTGATTCTTTGGGCTCATGAAATATATACTTTAATAAAAATCGTTACTAATCTATAATCTATATTGTTTGCTCAATATAATGGAGAAAAGACAACATATAAATTAACACTCTTAAATTATGCTTCAAAGATATTAAATTTTTTGTACTTTATTTAGCTCCAAATAGTAAATGAACAAAATTTGCACAATTTTATAGTGAACGAAACAGACTATTACAAGTACCCCAATCACCCAAAATAAATACAAAATTTGTAAAGTGTAATTTTTTCAGTTTTTGTGTTTGTTCTACCTTATTATTGAAACTTTCCTTATTCTATCTTTGTAGGCCTATAAAAATGTTTCAATTTATGGATCAGGTTAGCTGTATTGCACAGTTACATTCGGAGCACAAACATCAATTTTTTCTTTCCTTTTATATGAAACATATTTTGTATAAACTACCTCCTTGCCGATATCAGATAAATAACAAACTATTTGTTGTCCAATATTTCATTCACTGAAATATCACTATTATCATCTGAATTTAAATTTTCACTAAATAATTCTCGAATTTCACTAAACCAACACGGGTTATGTTAAACATCTTCAAAGCACAATATGCCACTCGATGAGTTTATAAACAAATCAGTACAAAAGGAACATGACATATCTGGCAACTTTCATTTGCTTATCATGATGGTAGGAAAACTTGAATCACCGATTGTTAAATAAATACTTAGTGATAAGTACTCTTAAATAAATACAGCACTACATCATTCCAAAAGAAAATTAATTAATGTCTCTATCATTACAAAGATCAAAGAAATTAACATAATATGTGGCAAGCTCTTGCTCTATGGTTAACTGTAGTAGGTTTATAATGGTAGGAAAATTGTTATAATAGTAAATATTTAATGCATTTTTTGTGCTTTGTTTATATTTTATTAATATTTCACATGAAGATTTGTGCATAAATTACAAAAAAAAATCTGTAGAAATGCAGATTGTAAGACATAATTAAAATATATGTTTTTACTATAAAAATAACCTTACTTAACTCTTAATAAAGCAATGTAATAGACTACAAGACCAATTTGTTTTTAAACATATTAAAAGCTGTTTATGTAACATATTCTTTAACAATTTTTGTGGATTTCAGGTAAAACCCCAGCCTTTTGTTCCCGAGCTAATAAGTTTTAGCAATAACCATATGAAAACAATAGCATGAAAAATAGATTTTACCTCATATTTTGGATATAATTATTTTCAATTTATTAAGAGACCAATAACAAAATATTAGCAGATCAATTAATCTAATCTTACACTTTAATATAATTTTCTTTAATACATTAAATAAACCAAGTGTCAAATATTAGTGTTCATTTGCATGATTTATAACTTGAAACTCAGACAAAATACGTGTTTAAAAAAAAAAAACCAAGAAAATTTTATTTTTTAAATTGGTATGGTAAAGAGTTGAATTTAAACTGCTCAAGGTTTATATAATAAAAAATTAACTATTATAGTGTAAGATAGAAATATTAAATATCAGTACTAAAATTATAAATACACTACACATGACTAGATGGTACCTATCTAAAAATAAATAAACATTTCACCAATTCCTCATATACATCCTCAAAAAAATAATTCTCACACTCATCCTTCACATATAATACTAATCATCACTTTACTTGCATTGTTAACATTATAATACTGTACTATGGTTGTTTGAAAATAATTATTATTTACATAAAATTTTGAATAATATTACAGTCTACAAATAATATCATCTTAACAATCTTTCTTTTGGAAAAATAATTACAAGTTTACATTCTTTTAAATACACATTTAAACAGAATTAAGAATATTTAAAAATATAACTAAATACTTTTAACTGCATTATGATTAATAAAATTTTGTGTAATCGAAATTACAAATATATGTTGCAATAACTTTGACATTACTGAAATAGTAGAGAGCTAACACAAAAGGGACACTGTCGCAATAACATTACAAAGAAGGATGTCTACGTTATTGTTTTTTCCAAGCAATGGTTAATATTTAAACTAATAATGTCCTCTCAAAATATTTTGGTTTATACTGTTATACAAAATTATACAATATATATATATATATATATATATATATATATATATATATATATATATATATGAAGTTATTATTACTTGTAAATAATTTTTTCCACCACTAATTGCAATAATTTTACCTTATGTGATGAGGCACCTTTCGGTCGCTTGGCCATTGTCGAATCACTGAAATAGTTTTCTCTATTTTTCTAGTGTGGGTGTTCGGTCCGTGATGTTGGTATTTATTGATGTCATACATGTACCAACATCACGGACCGAACACCTACACCAGAAAAATTTAGATAATTAATTCAGTGATTCGACAATGGTCAAGTGACCGAAAGGTGCCTCATCAGATAAGGTAAAATTATTACACTTAGTGATGAAAAAAATATTGACAAGTAATAATAATAACTTCATAAAGTCAATGCAACGGAAAAGTAATGGACTCCGTGAAATATCACAATTTATATATATGTTTTAGTATCTTTAATTTTACAGGTAAAAGTTTAAGGAATATTCAGGAGCAAACTGATGACCACTAATAATAACAAAAACTCAATAGAAATAAAAATACAAGGTATTCAACATTAAGTAAAACAAATATCACCTTTAAGAAATCGATCACTTGTAAAATTCCTAACAGTAATAGGATGGCACAATTATAGATATTTCTTGCATTATTTATATCACTCTTCAACAATTATAGTCCTAGCTGCAGAATCAATTGCTGGGAAATCAGTGGCATATTCAGCTGTAGACCACAGGAAGAGGTCTAAAGTCTGCTCTGTACTTTCAGCTATAAAACGAATAAATGGTCTAACATCTCCTTCATTTGCTAATTCCAACATTCTGTAATATCTGTAGCAAAAACGTTTTTCTATCACTTTAACAAATTATTATCAAATAGAGTAACATAATGTTTCATGTTTTAAGATAAAAAGCATATAATCTACATTGTCCAAAGAAATCAAATTGAAGATTATTCATGAGGGACAAAAATGCTTAGCTTAGGAAATCAACAGGTTCATGTAGAAATCCTATAAAAATATTTTAAGCATTATTATTATTATTTCAAAGCAAAATTTGTTTTTAAATACAGTAGAGTCTCGATAATTCGAGGTAGATGTGACCGAGACCCTCTCGATTTACCGAAAACTTCGGATTACACAGACATACATTCCTGTGGATTAGAAAAAATTAGGAGTTTTAAAGAACCCTAATACTATAATTAAAAATTAACTAAGTAAGTTTATATGAACATTACTTGGAAGTCCGACTCATTCCTTTGCACACCGTATTGATATAAACATTTCTTGGAAGCCTGACTCATTTAAATTAACTAAATAAGTTTATAGAACTTTATATGAACATTTCTTGGAAGCCCAACTCATTTCCTTTGCATACCGTTGGCTATAAATACTCCTTGGAAGCCCGACTCATCATTTTCTTTCAAATAGATAAAAAAATATGCTCAAATTTAACCGAAGCTCAAAATATCTGGACTCAGAATTTCGAGACTCTACTGTACTTGACACAAGACAAACCAGATAGATTTAAAATAAATATTGTACAACTAGTGAGTACAACACATGCACTGGTAAGTAGATCCAATGGTTGCCAATAGTTAAATCTTTTGATTTGAGAATTCTATTAGATCATATAATATAACAAAGACTTTATAAGTAGTGTTTAGTTGAATAACTTTAAGCCACAAAATAGAAACAACAGACTCTGAATATTATAAATCTAGACTGGTTTGGTCAAATTTAAATGACAAAACTGCAATATAGGAAATTTTTTTAACAAACTCAGCTTAATTATATAATACTTTACTAATTTTAAATTATAGAATTGTAAATCTCATAAATGTCAAGTAAGCCTATATAAATTCTATAAAGACAGGTTCTAATTAAAATTACATTCAGTTCTCAAGGTTTTATTTAAAGATCTTTCTAGAAAAGTTATAATTACAAGGGATAGCCAAGGATCATTGAGGCATCTTGATTGAATTAAGAACTTGGAAGAAAAATCTGCTATGGGGAAAGCAGCTACAGGTAAAATATGATTAAAATGATCTTGAATTCAAAACAATCTCATATGTAAATAAGAATTTGAATTCATCAATTGAATACAATACATATTTGTTTATTACCAATCATAACGAACAACCAAATATAAAATCTATATAACTCTATAAAATTAAAATTAAATTTTTCCCCCTTTTCTGGAAAACATGACCGCAGAGGCGTGGATGACGGCAGTATTGTTTACTGAATAGTTTTGCGGATGTTTTATCCCTGAATGAAGAAATATTTAGAGAAGGAAGGAATGTTACCATTCCAAGTTTTATTTATAATAGACAATGCTCCAAGCCATTCTCAAGCCCTCTGCACCAAGAATGAAAATGTTCAAGTAGTCTTTATGCCACCTAACACAACTGCAAAACTACACTTGACCAGAGTGTTATAAGATGTGTCATGGCTTCATACATATGTGGGTTATTTTTCATACACATGCCAAGTGTTTGAAATGATTAGGGTAGCCCAATTCGGATGCTGATCTTGATGTCATGCAATGCTGGAGATAGTTCAATGTCGCTGATGCGATAACTTACAATAAAGCCGCTTTGGATGAACTGAAACCAGAAACAGTCAGAGCTTGCTGGAAGAATTTGTAAAATTATTCTGGGGGTATGGATAACTTCCCAATGATCAGTGTTGGAGTGATCATTCAAGCAGCAAGAGATGTTGGCGGCAAGGAATTCATCGATTTAAATGTTGCAGAAGTCGTAGAGCATGTAAAAAAAAGTCAAGAAACGATGATTTACAAGCATTAATTACGTCACATTCCAAAGAAGAAATAGATTTGAAAGAAACCGAATGGATACTGGAAAATTTAGAGAGGTTTTCCTTATTGTACAAAATTTGAAAAAAAATAATATCCTACTTATGGAACATGGAATTCAATTAACTAGAATGATTATGGATACCATGCAGCCTCTTCAGCGAAATGAAAAGGAAAAAACAATCCCCTAATCTCAATGTTTTTTCAGGTAGAAACAAAAGTGCCAATCATCTGTCCCATCAAAATCGTCAGCATTATTAAATGTAATTGACCGTACTTTTTCGAACACCGAGTATTTCTACTTTCAGATGAAGATGTTTCTGACTAAACATTTCTTGTTTTCAACTTCAACTTAAAACTTTCGTATACAATAATTATTTAACGTGTAAATTGTGAAAACTATTCATACATCAGTTTTCAATATCAAATACTTACTCCGCGTTTGATAACAAACGTTTGTTGTTAGTAATATCAAAAGGAATATGCTGTTCTGTAATATTTTAAAGATTATACAGTATATAATGTACTAATGCAATTCACATATTTATGTACATGTATCTACTACTATATACTGTAAATGTCTGTATGTATAGTATTTGTGTGTTTTCACAAATAACTAACCTCTTCCTTATTATCCGCGGTTTCACGTTACCGGGGTAATTTTGAGCCCCATTACCCGCTAATATGACGGTACAACTGTAATTATGAATATTAGCAATTTTCTTATATGTACTACATGTGTTAATTAATCTAGTTAATCATATTTTATAAATAAATGAGTGTTTATATTTTTTATTGAAATGATTACTTGTCACTATTAATTTTACCTATATCTATTTTGTTTGAGGATTATGACAGGCGGGAATCCTGCCTGCATAAGAATCATGTTCATTAAAAGTCTTGAAGTTCTCCCATTGCCATCAGTAAAAGGATGAATGTGCACAAGTTTGTAATGTGCTAAGGCTGCAAACTGGACAGGATGCAACCGTAAAGCTGAATCTGAATTAAGCCACTGTGCAAATTTTTCCATTAGAGGCGGAATATGACGAGGTTGTGGTGGTATGTGACCGCCAACATAAACTTGCGTCCTACGAAATGTTCCACCATCTAATGGATCAACAAACCCTAAAACTCTGCGATGAATCTCCAAAATGTCATCCACAGTAATTCCTCCTAATCTAAAATTTTCAAACAACAAAAATCAATAAAACTAATTTGTCATGTGTCAGAAACTATTACAAAGTGATAAAATAAATCTATGAAATAAAATTGAGAAACTAAACCAGTAAATGTGTTTTAGTTAAGTTGAAACAGAATAAAATGGAACTACAGTAATTATGAAACTAGTGGATAGTTTCCAATCTTGTTTGTAGTTTGTTAGATAGAATAACCTATAAACTAAGACACATGAGTTTGCATTAGAGTCATGTATTCATAGACTTTACTTTTTGTGCCATTTAATTTGTATATAACAATTCTAGAATAAAGTTTTATAAAAATAAATTCTGGGCTCAACTGAACTAAATTAAAAATAAGTTGACATTTTATATTTTTAATATTTTTTTCATTATTTATATTATTAAAATGTTACATAATTAGACGCTGCTAATAGGCTCACAATAACAAACGTGATTTATCTTGGAAGTGTAATTACTTTAATAAATCAGATTCTTTACTGACGGAAAGAAGCATTATAGCAATAGCTTTAATGACCTACTATTTTAAAATTAAAAAATTATTTAATAGATATTTAAGCAAAAATTACATATTAACCAAATTTATCAACTACTGATATAAAGCCACAAGAGTAGCTATATATATTTTAAAAAATCTTTCAATGTCTGTTTTTTAAGAACATAAGGGTTGATTGGTAAGGTTTTGGTGTTTAATTTTATTACAGGGAGGGAAATTTTAAAAAATGAGGTTATCCTAAAAGTAATTTTACTTATTAACCTTTGGGAGGGCTCGTATAGTTTAAAACTGGAGAGGACGCCTGCAGAGGTTTATTCCTCACATATAGCTTTTACAATTAAAACGGTTTACGATATTATATTTGAGTAACTTCACAATTAAATACTATATAAATGCATTGAAAATAATTTTAAATTTCATTATTGTACAATTTTAATTTTCTAAATGTCATATTTCTAAAAATATTTTGAATTGTTAAAACTTTTATCCAATTTATACTAGACCACTGTTTTCAATATGGGGGAGATGTTTGCAGGTTATTTTTCCGTAATGAATTCAAATGTTGAAATGTATAAAATATATTATTGTGACGATAGGCCCTACATATAAGAGTATGAAATTAATTATAATATTTAGTGAAAATAAGGAATATTTTTATTAAAATATATAACCCTATAAAAATTAGAGGATGAAAAAAAAATTGGCTTTATAACACAAAAGGTTCTAGGAGAATCTTACAGTCTTTGTTGAAAAACCAATTCATAATTTTTTATTTCTAAGCTTACTATTCACCACTACTAGTCTAGTGTGATCATGACCTACTCTAATGAAAATTATGTTTCTTTTTGCTGTTTTGTCCCTTGCCTTTCTGGTTCAGTATACCACTGCATTTTTCGTTTTTTACTAAAAAAAAAGCTTCTCTCCTATTGCAAAAATGCACTGTAACAGTTTCCTGGCGAATGTTTAGCGGGATTTTCTCTATAACTTCAAAATCTGACAACATTTCCACAAATTGGTAATTTTCAAATTGACCTATTATGTCTTTGTTTGTTTGTTTCATTTACAATTTCATTGACTTCTTCATCAGGTTCATCATCTGGCAAAAAGAATCATTTTCATCAGAATCATCAAAGAGATGTCTAACAAAATTTTCAATTTAAAGTATTTATTGATTTTCTTCTTTTTCAACACCAAATAGCATTTAACAAATTCTCTCCTCATCAAATGGAACATCAGTAAAATGTAAAACTTAGATACTAAAAAGACGTACAACACTAAACTAATAATAACAACAAAAACAATAATAATTTAATTCCACAAAGTCTTTAGTAATGTAAAAAATTGCACGAGGAACTCACAAATAACTTACACGAAAAGGCGCTTGCAGAAAAAACTTACAAAGATTAAATTCACACTAATGCTATTTGAAAAAAATTAACAAAAATAGGTTGGGCCATTTCCTAGAATGCAGGTTGTGGAGTAATGAGCTGGAAATAAACATCTGACAACTGAAAAGACGTTTTCTTAATGAATAAAAGAAAAACTCTGCATGCACCCTCTCGAGGGTTAAAAAAACATAAGTAAAATTATATTTATATATATATATATATATATATGGTGACATAAAATAATTTTCATAAACAAGAATATACGAATATTACTTCATTTTATTGTTCATTGAAGCTTTTCGCTAATTTACATTATTAGCATTTTCAAAATATATGAATCACTGTCCAGTTATGTGACCAGAGTAAGACTCTAGTCTTACTCTGGTCACATAACTGGACAGTGATTCATATATTTTGAAAATGCTAATAATGTAAATTAGCGAAAAGCTTCAATGAACAATAAAATGAAGTAATATTCGTATATTCTTGTTTATGAAAATTATTTTATGTCACCATACATATTCAACAAGAAAAAATAATTCATCTAAGTTTTACAATATATATATATATATATATATATATATATATATATATATATATATATTCTTGATATTTAACGTTATCCATTGTTTTTCCGTTGCACTGACTTTATGAAGTTAATATATTACTATTGTAAGTAATTTTATCCACCATTAAGTGCAATAATTTTACCTTGAGTGATGAGGCACCTTTCGGTCAATTGACCATTGTCGAATCACTCAGTGAGTGATTCGACAATGGTCAATTGACCGAAAGGTGCCTCATCACTCAAGGTAAAATTATTGCACTTAATGGTGGATAAAATTACTTACAATAGTAATATATTAATATATATATATATATATATATATATATATATATATACACTCCCGATTATCCGTGGAATAGGGTGGCCCGGCAACGCCGGATAACGAATTCCCCGGATAATTCGCTATGAACAAAGAATACGCAAAACGATCGTGAATCAATTATTATACCATAAGTTACACAAATAATGACCCCGGTTAATGCAATTCACAAATAATCTTCAGAGGTCAAAATAAATACAGAAAATAATTTAAAATGTCGATGTATTTGACGGATTATAACATGTTCATTTATATGTCTAACTATTTACAATACGTACATAAGTATATGTCAAAATTAAGTATGTATTTTTTGTGAGCATTGATTTAGCTTTAATGTGCGATCTAAGCTTCTTGAGAACCATTTTGTTGCACAGTGTCTACTTGTGCCACGTGTGTCACAAAGCCATAAAGATCGATAATGTATATGACAGACATAGATAATGCATATGTCACATCCTAGACTATTTATAGCCGAAATTAGCTGACATTTGTTTACAATCTTATGATACACATTAAGTTTTAGGGCGTCCAAGCATTTTGTCATTGTCTCTTATATACAGTAGTCTGCTCGCCCCTTTTATTTCGCTGGCCCGCGTCGGGATGCTTCCCTTCCAATGTAAAAATTAGTACGTACATATTTACATATCTATTCCCTATTCCCTTCATCTTAACTTCTATTAAGCCTTATATGTATTTACGTCGTAATTCACCGTTTGGAAATTTAAACACAAGAAGAGTTTACTGTATATGTATATATATATATATATATATATGATGAATAGTTATTATCTGGAGTTCATCCGTTCATTCTGCAGTCCATAAATTCGCAGTTCCGATGTTTCGCTAGAGTCTCATCCAGCATTGAAGAGGTGAACCCAACAACAGTAGAAGAGCGAGTTATACATACGAGGTCTGTTCAAAAAATACGCGGACTGTTTGAATTTTGTGGCTTTAGTTAGTTTCAGAAGAATCCGCTTGGTATCGCTAGGTTCGTATAAATCAGCTGATTAAAACGCGGTATTTCAGTCACAGATATCTTCATTTGTTGATGAGTTACACGCAGTTTAGTAAATAGTGTTTTTTTTGTTTGTCGGATTGTAAAATGAACCGCCTGAAGGAGCAACGAATTGCTGTGAAAATGTTGTGTAAAACTAGAGAAATCTGCAACAGAAACATTTGCCATGCTTAACACGGCCTACGGCGATGTTGCCATGAAGCGTACTGCATGTTTCAAGTAGCATGAATGTTTCAAGGGTGGCCGACAGTCGATTGATGTCGATGAGCGTCCTGGACGTCCTTCAACGTCAACTGACGACCCACACGTTGACAAAATCAACACCTTGGTGCACGAAAATCGACGTCTGACCATTATGGAGCTTTCTGAAGAGTGTGTAATATCAGTTGGATCTTGTTACGAGAATTTGACCAAAAAATTGAAGATGCACCACGTCACTGCGAAATTTGTGCCACGCCTGATGACCGATGACCAAAAAGCCAATCGCGTCCGGGTTTGTCGGGAACTGCTTGATCGTTCAAATGAAGATGAGAACTTTTTGTCAAGAATTATAACCGATGATGAATCATGGGTGTATGGTTACGACATTGAAATGAAGGTTCAATCATCCCAATGGGTGAGTCAAACGTCCCCAAGACCCAAAAAAGCTCGCCAAGTTTGGTTGAATGTGAAGGTAATGCTGACAGTTTTTTTTATGCTAAGGGTGTTGTTCACTATGAGTATCTCCCTGAAGGCTCTACAGTCAACCAGATTACCTACATTGAAGTACTGAAACGAATGAGGGGCGCCGTCCGATGCAAAAGGCCAGAAGTGTGGAGAAGTGATAACTGGTTTTTCCATCACGACAACGCTCCAACTCACTCAGAACTCGTGAGTTTTTGGCCAAACACTCGATCACTGTTCTACTACGAGTAGAAGGTTAGCTTCGAAAAAGGAACGATCGTTTTGAAATGCGTCAGTAAGTAAGCAATTACGTATTCACTTAGTTAAATAGTGTAAAATTAGTTTGCAACACTGTTTTCTTGTATTTACTTATCACTTACATTATAATATACTTAAACAAGAATCTTTATATATATATATATATATATATATATAGATTTTTTGGACTAGGAGACTGACAGACTTACCTTGGTAAGAGTCCACACTGTAGTCTTGAAATAGAAACACATAAAAGCACTTAAACAATGATTAAAAGCACTTAAACAATGAAACACATAAAAGCACTTAAACATCGAAAAATGTCATATACCAGCTACAATGTAAACTTTGCTCAGCACAGTACATAGGCCTGACCACGGATGGTCTGAATATCAGAATGAATGGCCACAGACATGATGTTAAAATTATGAATATGGATAGACCAACAGCTCAACATGCTGCGAGTCACAACATCGCAACTTTTGATGACTGCTATACCACAAAAATAATTAAATCACTCCCCCCTGATTGCAATCCCTCAGAACTGAGAAGGTGGGAACTATCATACCAGTGGTATACCAAGTCCAGAGAATCCCCTAACCTCAACATCAGATAAATCAATTTTTTTTTTTTTTTTTTTTTTTTTTTTTTTTTTTTTTTTTTTTTTTTTTCCCAATAACCTTATCTCTTTTCCTCTGACAGACTTATATAAACTATAATCACTCATATGCTCATGGAAACAATTTATATATATATATATATCTTTAATCTGTGCATCTGTGTCATCTGATTTCTACTCTACACAATCTGTGATTACAACTTATATTTATTTTATTTCATTCTCTCATATTTCTTTTTGTGTTTTCTCTTCGATTGATAAAGACCACTGTGTGGTTGAAATATATCATTGTTTAAGTGCTTTTATGTGTTTCTATTTCAAGACTACAGTGTGGACTCTTACCAAGGTAAGTCTGTCAGTCTCCTAGTCCAAAAAATCTAAATAATCTTTACCAACCAAAACTAACCTAAAATATATATATATATATATATATATATATATATATATATATATATATATATATATATATATATATATATGGGAATCAGCTTTCAAGGACTTTAATTAGTTGTCTCCATCAACTTCGAGATGATGCTTGAAAATGGGGACATATAATTAAAGTCTTTGAAAGTCGCAGTAGGGTTGCAGAAAGGGCACTAGGGGCTTGTAGCAACCATTGCTGCTTCCTATTTATTACAATAAAATGAAACAAAATACTCACTGTTAAATACTTTTTAATTAATCACTTTTACAGAGAGGGAAAACAAATGCATCACAATACCATACATGAACAGAACATCAAATAAAATAACTCACAAACTTCAAAAAACAGTATACAAAATAGCATACAAAACTAATAACAATTTACAATACAAAATATAATACAACGCCAACAACAAAGATATACAAATTAAACTGCAACAAATTCTACATTCGGCAAACAGGTCGCAGCTTCAAACAAAGAGTCGAGGAACACAAACAGAATACCAACTCAGCATTTTACAATCACGTAAAAGAAATTGGACACAAATACACAGACATTTACCATAACCTAGAGATCTTACACATCAACAATAAAGGACCACATCTCAACCCACTAGAACAATATGAAATTTACAAACACAAAATGAAAACATATTAAACGAACAAACCCAATACAAATCACACATACTCTTTGATACTATCGAAAACCTGCCTTTAAAGCCGTCACTGTTTAACGTAACAACTCCGAGCAGAAGACTTTGATGAAGATAGCCACGGACCAATCAAAATCGTTCTGTCTCAGTAAGTTTTTATAAAATTTAAAGTTTGGATATTCGTAAACTAATGTAAAAGTGATTAATTAAGTTTCACCAAACGCAATGGATTACAAAATTCAAGAACTTTTTAATAGTTTAAATATTATATTAATAATGTGATTTAAATACCAATACATTTTATGCTAGAACCAAAGAAGTATTTTGTCATAAACATTGTTTTTTGTAACTATTTTCATCATCGTTTATTATTTCTTAACCACCTCAACCATTATTTATATTGGGCACTATTAACCAAATAATTTTATACAAACTCACAGATGTAATCCATTAGATAATACATTTCAATTAAACAGAACAAAAAATTAAATAAATAAACAATCAAATTCACATCAGATGATGTTATCACCATCTGGTATTTCTAATAATTAAATCTGACAACTTAATTATTAATAAACTCACTTTAGTGATAATTCCATTAGAAAATCATTGCATATTTCAAGGTTAGTGGGGCAGAGCCCAGTTAATTTTTTACATGTCTGATAGTTTTTTCACCGTCTTTAGCTCTGAAGCTTTAAAATGAATCTAATTAAGCTATCTTAACTTGTTCTTTGCTCGAGAAATTTCATAGGGACTGATTTGCTTCCGGAATTAAATATATAGATATGTATACTTATTTTAAAAAATCAATAGATGATCTTTGTTTTGTAGTTAACTTGCTTATTATTAGCAATGACATTTTAGAATATTAAAAAAGGAATACCTGCTAATTAGAGTAGAATTGATATATTTCATAGCAGCATCTAGGCCCAAGATTTCATTATGTTCCGCTATACTTTTACCTCCTACTGCAACTCTTGTTTCTACAATAGATCTGGTTTGGGAAAGTGTCATTGTATTTCCTTCGATACCAACTGTATGATATATGTGCTGAAAATTACCACAAACAAATCTAATAAGAAAACATCAAGTTTTCTAAGCTACTAATTTGTAAGAAATAAAACTGTAGCCTATTTATTAGTTTTATTGCTATAGTTATTTTGTTGTTCATCACAATATTTATATGATTTTAAAACTGCCTCCCTTCTTCTAACAGTCTTCTCCATTCTTCATGAGTTTCTCATTCAATCTCTCATAAACCACTAGTTCCAATAGCTTCATCCAACTCATCTTCAACTATCTTGGTCATTTTTTTACGCCCAACCACTGGATAATTTTAGTAATCTTTCCTATTTCTGCTTTACTTTTCTTTTACATGCCCATACCTAAGCAGATAACCTTAAAAGTAATTATACAAATACTATTTATTAGGAATATACTGTGGTTGAATTTATTAATAAATACACAAAAACCTCTTAACCACAAACTTTCTTTATTTTACCCTTATGTACATTTCAGTTACCAAGTAACCATCCTCAGTCTTTGTATGTTATCCCTCTGAGGATGGTTACTGAAATGTACATAAGGGTAAAGTAAAGAAGGTTTGTGGTTAGGAGGTTTTTGTGTATTTATTATTAATTATAATTATAATTTGATGTTCTTAAAATTAAGAAGGAGTGCAAACGTGCCATAATAAATTTTGCTAACACTTGGAGGAAACATAAAAGTTATAACAATTTTAAATTTGTTGTTGTTTATGACGAACTGGTTGTTTATCACTCATTACAGTTATAAATTACATGCGACTGGACATTTTTTTTGGTCGTACGTAATTTCAAATTGTAATAAACAATTTTAAATTGTTTCTACAAATTTTAAATGTATTGTGTTGGTGAAAGAAATGGTTAAAAAACTGTCTGAAAATACTCAAATAACAAAAATTGAAAAAAAGGCGAAAAGAAGAAATTTTGAGTAGAAAAATATTTTGATGAGATGTTAAAATGATTGACTAAAATTGTTTATACAGGGAAATATGAGTAATAGGAAGTATGAAGAATGTTGGATTTATAATGAAAAAAAGTTGTAATCAATGATGGCTGATTCGCTAAACAATCACCTAGTACATTGCTATCAACCTACTATCTTAGTTAGTTCCTAGACATTGTGATTAACCTTTTTAGTTCATCTAGTGTGTTATTTAATGTATAAAAACTTACAAAACTTGGTTTTACGAATTTATAGTAACTAGTAAATATAATGTTAATTATAGAAGTAATTATACTTATAAAATATTTTAATGTTACTAACAAAGGAATGTTTTGACTTTGCATAAGATGGTTTTTGTCATTTTGTAGCAACAATTCATAGAAATATACTTCATTATATGAAAGAGGTGATCAAAATGAAAAAAGTTGTGTACTACCACGAACTTCTACAACACTATTAATATCAATACTAAGAAAAAGTTTTAAAAAAAAAACAGCCCCAATAAAACTGTTGTATAATGACCATTCCTCCAACTGGCCATAACATTTTGCTGCCTCCGTGAAAGCATTAATACAGAACATTCAGGTAAGACTTGAGAGACAATACCCAAGTTGCAATAATATAAGAAATATATTACCTATAAACAAGTATTAGTTCATTTTTATATGATAACAGTATTAAATATTATATAATATAGTTGGCTTTGATGTCAGTCTTATCTTCTAGGATATGATATCCAAACTACCAAGTCAGGCATATGATTTACCTGGTATTATTAGCTTTCAAGATGATTTTTTGCTTTAAAAAAAAAGCAAAAAAACATCTAAACTTCCATTGTAGCTTCCAAAATGGACTATATAAGCTCAGTTTTACCTGAAAATAAGCTTCCTTTTTTGCCCGTTGTAGAGCACTGTTTGAATCAGGTATTGCAGAAATAGTATCACGCTTTTTGTCAATACGACGAAGAGTTTTGCTATCCATTTCTTCCACAACTTGCATTACTCTATTTCTATTGGCTGAAGCTTCTGTATGTCCTGGGCATTGAGTGAGTGCCTAAAATTTCAATTACAGTTAAAACATTAGAATAAAATATTTAATTTTTAAAAAAGTACAAATTTAAACTTTAAAGTGACCAGATGTTTAAAAGATGATGTGTCCCAGATGATGTATCTAATAGTAATAATGTGTTTAATTTTAATAATCTAGAAAATAAAACCAAAATCACCAATACTAATAATTTGTTACAATGTGGTACAAGAACACAAAATCGTCTTACATTTTTAGATGTATAGTAAACCTCTCACTAATATGGTAGATGGGACAGGGATACTGCCTGATTACTGAAAACCCTGGTTAATTGGAGGGTCCATTAAAAACACAATGTACATTTGTACAATATTAATGTGCCTAAAAAAAAAACATAGGAAAATAGTACTAAACTTTACTTGATAAAATAAAACGAGAATGAATGTACTGGTCTGTACTTTACAATAAAAGGTTACTTTGTCTTTAATGGTAAAAACAAAAATTGTAAAAAAACATACCCTACAATACAAGTCATTTAAACTTACATTATTTCCATTGCTCAGCAGGCATAAAAAGGTTTTCTATTTTTGTCTTGAAACAACACTTTTAAAACATTGTCTTGCAATCATTTCAACACTGTGAATCGCTGAAACATTGTTTCCCTCTGTCTAAGCAATGGACGTTGCAAATCCAGCCACTGGCTTATGTCGTCTGTCTACACATTGTCTGCTGCGACATTGTAAATTGTCAACCACACATCGGCGTGCAGTGAAAACTATACGAGTTATGTTAACATATTGATTATGTTTACATCTTTGGATTACTGGAGGGGCCGGATAGGTGAAGAGCCAGATTAGAGAGAGTTTACTGTACTTAATAATAATAAAGGTTATAACAATAAAAACTTTTTAAAAACAAACTTCTTTCAATGTGTCAAAAAAGTAACCCCTGTGACTTTAGGATACTCTTTTTAATAATTATTATTAGAACTATTTTTAATGGGGAAATGCAAAAAATCAATAATAGTAAAACATAATCCTATTAAAAACATCGAAATACATTTAACAAAATAGAAATGTCTTAAATGTATCTAAAGTTCAACAAAGAACATGAACCCAGTGTTCTAACATTATACCCTATCTATTTTAATTCAGAAATAATTCAAAATACTGAGGTTAAATTGAACTAAGGATGTTATCAGCAAACTTTGATTTATAGAGTGTTATACTATAAAACAATATCACCATGTTTAGGCTAATATAAAAACAAAAACATCAAATTATATAAAACAATATATTTTTATGAATAAGTTCATTGACAAAATATTAACTCAAAAGTACAAATGTATAAACAGTATAATTGTTGGTTACAAAACAACTTGGCTGTATGGTATCTTTACTCTAAAATCCACCAGCTCACTTTCTTTATCCAATACTCTTACAATAACTTCTGAAATCAAACTAACTTTTCCTGAAATTTAAAAAATTTTGTGGTACTTCCACTATTTTATATTCTTTATCTCCTAAATGAGGTTCCTTATGGATCTTCACTTGAAATTATTCCTAAATTCTAATCATAAACATCTATAGAATAATATTGATTAAAATGTATTTAACATTTTGAAATTATTTCGCATTGTATAAGACTCTTACAGTCCGGAAATAAAGTTTTCTGCCCTCAGGCGCTTCTGCAAAAAACTGTTCTTCTACTTGCTTCAACCTAGATTTAAATTCAAATTTCTGTGTATCTTATTATCATTGGCTTTTCTGAAGTTAAACCTGTTAATGATTCTTTTGGTAACATTAGGCCAACAATGTATCTTTATTTCCATATTTATTTTCCAGGGCCTCTAGGAAAGACTGTTCCTCAAAAACACCCCTCTTAAATAATGTACAGAAAGGCAAAAACTTTGCTCGTTTGACAGAGGCTTGTTCGTCACAAGATCATAGTTGTTCATTAAAAGAGATATATTTTTTTTTTAACTAATATCTTTACAAGTAAAACTAAAACTCTGAAGGTGACAATTCAGGTGTGTTACCTCCAGCACATTCTAACTACTATTATTAATAATAAGATCTTGTAGCTGCTCCTTTCCCCAAACCAATGTCAATGTGGTGTCAAACAAACTATCAAGTCAAACCACGTTATGAGAAATGGTAATTTTTCCAGCCCTCTGAAAACTGTTGTTCAAAGTTTCTTTCTTAACTTAATTAAATGGGCATCAGTCAAGGGATTATAATAATGTGCATAGGCACCAATATCTATACTGTGCAGTCACTCTCTGATTAAAGGTTGAGATAGCTATCAGACTAACAACCTCGCTTATTTCTTCAGCAAAGCAAGGACTCAGTAGCATCCCAATTCAGAGGTTATCAACCTCTCATCTATTTTGTACTTCTTATGTGCAACAGTTCAGGTTTATTTTTAAAAAATCAGAGATGTATATGTAGTTGGTGATAGAGTATGGTTCACTTTACAGTAACAAATTATTTATTGGATTATCTTGAGAATCAATTACTTATATGTATGTCAGATATTAAAATGTGTATCTTGTTGCTTTAAATTTACTGGTTTACAAGCGAATGCACTAAGTAAAAAAATAAAGATTTTTTGTTATTAACATTGCCATGTAAAATTTTGCGATCTTTCTAATGGTATATGCACTTAGTCATTTGTCAGTTGGTCATTGGGATAGTTCTTGAACTAAGTAAGGTTTTAAGTTACCATTAAAGGAAAAATGCACTAAGAGACTTAGTGTTTTCTGCCTATACTAGACTAGAACAAACAACTATCATTTTATGCATTATTAGTATTTTGATGTGAAAGTGTCAGAGTGAGATTTATTATGAAGTAGTTGCTATAAACGATGTTGAATGTTCATCTAATAACTTAAGTGTTTCAATAAGATGATGTACATTAAATAGTGCTGAATGTTTATCTAATAATTTGAGTATTTCAATAAACAAATTTAAAATATTGTAGGAATATCAGTTACAATTCCAGAACAAAATTAATAATAAAGAGCTGTACAAAAGCAGAGCTGAACAAATATTATTAAAATACTAACAAAATTTTGTAAAGTATAAATAAAAATTAAAATCAATATTTACAAAAAATTGTGAATAAAAATATATCTATGAAGAAAATTACCACCTAGTAAGAAATTGTTAAAATGTTACAATCACATAATCAAAACAAAATATAATTTTAATATTTCATTGATGAAGCTGTAGGTAGCAGGTTAGCTTCATAAATGAAACAACTTGTATGATTATTGTATTATTTCAAAATGCTCAATAATAATATTTGCAAGAAAACAGAAGGTTAAATCATTAAACATAAGATAAAACTTTAATAATATAACAATGACTTTAACCTGTATATTACAAATCTTGTTTTCATCTACTACTTTTGGTCAATTTGCTTTGACACTAATGATGAATAAAAAGAAACCTTTTTTTATAACATTTAAATTGTCAATGTAGAATATATTTGAAACTACCTGAAAATACATTTGATCTGCAAGAATAATATCATTTTGAGATTCTTCCAATAGTTCCCCATAATTATTGAGGATGTCAGGATGTTTTGGAGCAAGAGCTATGGCATGTTCTAAAAGACGAAGAGCTTTTTCTAGTTTCCCTAGTTTTTTTAATTCCTGTGCAACATGTAAGGTACTCAATGCTTCATTTAATGCTGAAAATTAAATAAGCAATATTTTACAATATTATACTAATTAAAATAATGTTTTGTTTTACTTTATTAAATAATAAAGTATATAAATACACACTAATTTCTTAGTTATGATTAAGCTGTTATTTTTATAATCAAAATAAGCTATATAACTATGTTTTCTCGTATTTATAAACTTGGGAGCGGGTTTAAACTGCCCGAAGCACTGCTTTCTCGTATTTAGTATTTTGTTTAGTTATAAAAACATTTAAATATTTCTTGTAATGGACACAACTGTATTTTGTTAGTTATTAGGACAATTGGTTATCATTAAACTCGTTTTAAAAATACTTAATTAAGTGAATATGTAAAAGGAACGAATGTTTTGAAACGCCTCACCAAGTAAGCAATTACATATTCACTTAGTTAAGTATTTTTAAAATTAGTTTAATCAGTGAATTCAAGATGATTACATCAAGCAACTTGGTTATCATTGTCAATGCCTCTGACCCCCTACTTTAACACAATATATATTTAATAGGAAAAATGTACAGCATTCTCAAAATTTAGTAGAAAATTCAAAAATTACTAAAACTTAAGTTGTGCAGTAGAGTCTCGATATAATTCGAGGTAGATGGGACCGACACTCCTTCAAATTACCAAAATCTCGGATTACACAGAAATACGTTCCTGAACATTAGAAAAAACTGTTCTAATGAACTGTAATTAGGAAGACAAAATATAAGAACTTTATTGATTACAGTGCTTACATGAATTAATGTTGTTTTGGAATACATTTTTTATCACGGTTGCTTCATTTTTTGGAATATGTTATATGTCTTCAGCATTTGCTTATCAGCTCATTTCCATGATACGGTGTCTCTTAGAAGTCTTAACAATAGCACATCTGTTAGCGTGCTATCTGTCTGTTGTTCAATATAACATAGTGCAATTTCCACTGCGGTTGTTCCTTCACTGTGACTAATTTACCGTTATTGTACTCTCTCGATCGAACCTTCATCTTTATTCTCGTCATCACTGCCCTCAGTAGCTTTTTGTACCATTTTAATAATCGTAAGATCGGTTATCTCAAATTGTTCACATCAGAATTTTCACAACCCTCCAATTTCTTGACAAGAAATGTCAAACCTGTTTCTTCTTATGGATCAATAACATAGTCAACAGTTTCATTATAACTAAGGATTTTATAGTTAGCTTTTGAATAGTTCTCTATTCATCCATCAGCACTTTTGTTCTTATATGAAACCAGCAATGCTGACGTTGAAAAGTTTTTAAATGCCCGCGGCTTAGCTAAATAATCCCGCAGTATAGCCGACTCGAAGTCAGGCTTGAATTTAATAGAAACTCGAAATATCGAGACTCGGAATTTTGAGGTTTACTGTTGCATTGTCCGTTTCAAGTGCAATTATCTACTATTAAGGATATTAACACGTTCAGCACGGCTAGCGTTCCCTTATGAAGCACAGAGACCTTGCCGGTGCGCTCCCAGCTTATTTTCTTAAAGACAGCGAGCTCACCGGCACGCTCACTCCCAGGCTAATTGAAACTTCTCTAGTGTCGATACGTGTTTGTATAAAGGTTTGATTTTTACGTCAGTGCTTCAGAAGAGTTTGGAGAACATTGTGCCCGAGTCGTTTTTAAATCCGACCATCCCAAGTTAACTTTTGATGCTTCAACTGAAACAATGCTTCAGGGAGGTTTATGAACAGATGTAATTTGATTAAACTTTTATATTTAATGTTTTTTTTTAGATTGAAGCATTTAACGCGACAAAATATCCAGTGAAAACAACGATCATAAAAATTAACTAAGATTTCTGAACTAACGCAAGAATAAATGATAACTGCCCTATTAGAGTGAATGAACCAACTCGAGGTGGGAACAGACTATTGTAAATATGAGTCATTGACAGAATGCTTGGACCCCTGAAAACCCAATGTGTCAACATAAGATTGTAGTAAACAAATGTCAGCTAATCTCGGCTATAAATAGTCTCGGACATGACATATGTATTATCTATGTCTCCTTTTACATTATCGATTTCTATGGCTTTGTGAAACACATGGCACAAACAGAAACAAACATTCCGAGTTAAACGTTGAGTGCTTATTTTAGTAGTAGGGTATTTAGTTTTGTATGTATTATCTTTTTTTCTGTCTTTTTTATTGTGTTTCATTATTTAACATACAGTAATTAAACATTTGTTTTTATTTTTTAATTGTGACCCAATAAATAAAACAGTATTTTAGTATCTAATACATTGTTCAGATGTCCCCAATAAACATGTGTATGTTAGAAATAAAATCATTGAGATGAAAACAACGAGCTAGATAATTAGATGCTACGACAAGCTATACAACCCGCATAGAGTTTCACTGCCGTCAAAGGTGAAAGTTAACGAAAAATAGACAGTAGTTTGGTGAGATCACCAATATCGTTGCCGTACTGAAAGTGTTAAGCATCTTCTTTGTTTTTACTGTAATGTAAAAGTGATTATTATATAGCTATATTAGAATATAGCTACAACATATCTGGGAGAAGATAGACTTGATTACAAAAAATAAAAATTAAGTAACTAATTAACTTAATTAGTTGACTTCACCTAAACAATATTCTTGAACACACACTGGTTTACATCGCTCTAAATAGAAGAATTTTTCAACATTATGAACAACAATTGTGTATGAATTAATATACAAAGAACTTCCCCAGCATTGTATGTGGTTAGATGATTCAACAATTTTATATATATATATATATATATATATATATATATATATATATATATATATATATATATATATATATATATATATATATATATATATCAGTTCTTTGTTGTAGTCATCTTGAATTCACTGATTAAACTATAAATAATTATTACATAACTAAATGAATACTTTATAGCTTAGTTACTGATGCGTTTTGAAATAATCGTTTCATTTACAAAGCTAAGCTTCAAAAGCTTCAAGGTAAATGTGAGCTAAGTCTCAAGTAAGCTTTTACTGCCAGCTCACACAAAGAAAAATGTCAGCATATGATTTATGAGTATAGTGGGGGTGGGTTAATTTGGTTGTTTACTATGTAATAGAAAAGGGTGTTGGATTCAAAGTGTCTGTGGTCCTTTAAGATATTTTCTCTATCTATTGTGTGATGTTTGTATATATATCATATTTTTTTGTAGTTGTTAGTGTTTTACTGTAATTTTATGTGTGGAGACTATTTAGTATCTGTAAGAAAAAGTTATTTAATATCTGTAAAAAATATTCTCCACATATTAAACCACAGTAAAAAACTAACAACTACAAACAAATATGAAATGTAAAAACATCGCACAACAGATTAAGTAATATCTTGAAGGACCACACACACACACACACTTTGAATCCAACACCCTTTTCCATTACATAGTAAACAACCAACTTAACCCACCCTCTACACTCATAAATCTTATGCCAATAATGTTTTACCTTGTGTGATATAACGGTGATATTAACGTGGAAACGTATAATTCATGTTAATACAAATACACTCTACATTTCAATGTTCTATCAGAAAATCTTTTTCATTATTAATTAATGTATTTTCAACACTTGAGAAGGATTTTTTGATAAAAAATCGAAATGTAGAGTGTATTTGTATTAAAATGGGTTCGTCTATGATCTGTCTTTAACCTTAAACATACAAAAAATGTCTGTAATTATTAAATTCAGCGACTATCGCTCTGATCGGCAAAATCTTTTTGCCTGGTCAATTTGACCATGCAGAACACGAATCTGAAGTTATTTTTAACAAAAAACATAAACTCACATAAAATAAACTAACCTAACCTAACCTGACCCTGGTGCTTACTAATGATCTGATTGTGCAATATTTTTTGTTCTCGTTAAAAAGTCATGAATCTCAGCAGAAAACCTAAGTAAAATGACCTGCAAGATGCTTTCTGATTGGCTGACAGATGACATGTGACTTTTCAACTATAAAAGGCACGAATCTGTGTTATTTTTAGCAGGAAACCCAAATCAACCCTCTTGGTTAATAGTAGTCACAGGACCTGAAAGGTGCTTTCCAATTAGTGACAGATGCCATCTGACTTTTCAACTGAAAAAGCGCGTATTTAGTGTATGTGTGTATTAGACGATGGATTGCCACATATTGTTCAAAGCTTATTTATTCAATGAAAAGCAGGTTATTGAGGCTTTATGTTCGCACAACGTACTCCCGATAAAGACAAACTGTTTGAAGTGCGATAAAACAATGAAGATTTCGGACAACTTCAAGTTTAGGTATGGGAAGGTTGTTTTATTGCCAAAGATAGGCTGGAAAAAGTGTGGGTAAGATTTTCAGCCAAAGTCGGTTTGTTTTTAGAGTGAAACAAAGTGAAAATAAACCAACTCGGAGCAATATCAAGTTTGTACCCACCAAAATACCTTCAAGGTAAGCACCTAGGTTAGGTTAGTTTATTTTGTTAATTTATGTTTGTCATTAAAAATAATTTTAGATTCGTGTTCAGCATGGTCAAATTGACCAGGAACAAAAAAAAATTTCGCCTATCAGAGCGGTACCCAATGACCTAATGACCTTAATAATTACCAAAATGTCTCTAAACATAAGTCTTGTAAAAGGTTTTTGGCACAGTTATGTTGGAAGGAAACATCGGTCACATTACGTCAACCATATTTAAAAACAGAAAATATATACAACAATATCTATACATAAAATTATATATATATATATATATATATATATATATATATATATATATACATGAAACTGGCCTACCTGATTGTTCAATATCTGCTTTGCGAACACTTAACTCCAATTTTTCTTCATCAATTTGAAACATAGATTTTTCAAATCCTAAAGGGGAAAATACCTTTACTTTTGTATTTGAAGATTCTTTAGGCGCATGTAGAAAATTTGAAAAGAAATGTATAAGTAGTGCGAATACAATCCCTAAAACAAACACAAATAAAAAACTAACCCTAGTCCTTTTAGCATCATTCATAAAATATGATATGCACCAATCAGACTTGTTTCGAATGATATGCTTAATAGCGTTTCCTTTTCTTACACACCACCTCTGAAAATACATGTTTAAAATTTAAAACAATTATTTGTTGAAAGATACAAAACATGTTACAATAAATCACACTGAAAACTATTTGATGACATCTTACATACTTAAAAAACGGCAGAAGCCATGAAGTGACAATAGCTGACAGCAGGACAGGCAATGCCATCAACATTACGTTATTTCCCACGTGTAAATTTTAAACTCAATTTTAGGATGTATTCAAAATATGGTATATTATATGTGCAAATGTTATGCTATTACTAATATATTAATTTTTAGAGAGTTGCGTCTTCTTAAAATATTTCGAAACAAATCTGTTATTTACTGCAGTAAATCCAAAGCCGTAACTTACAACCCCTATATTTCTTTTAGTAACTAGTATAAAACAAATTTTTTTATACAATTCCTGAAGTTAAATAATTGGAGAGTACACGCATAATGAGATGTAGACTAACATTTATAATATCATTATACTTTTTGTTACTCTGAATAAGGCAACATAACAGTAATTATTGCCAATAGCGACATCTACAAAAAAGTATACGTTTTCATTCATATTAACAATATCACTATACTAAAACACGACCCAACAAAAAAAACGACACCCAAATCAAAGAAGCAATCAACAAAATAAAACTCATAATCCCACACTACCCCAAAAAACACTTAAAACAAATTAAACCAATAGCCCCTAAACAAATGCCCTGCCCAAACTTTATAAAACAAACATCCCTATACGACCACACAACCACCACTTCTCATCTTCTAGCTTAATTTCTCGATAAAACCATCCGTAGCCATGTAAAATTAAATAATCATTGTAGCATAGAATATAGCCTAAATCTAATCAACCAAATAAAAAAAGTATCTATATTTAAAAAGTACTTAAGTAAGTAAATACGAAATGGCTTAGTTGCTGACGCGTTTCAAAACATTCGTTCCTTTTGCGAAGCTAACTCTCTACTCATTCCGTCAACATCCTCAAAAACATGCTTATAAATATAAACACAACACATAATACATTAACGATATCAGCCTCACAAAATTAACCACATCTCACAATTACTTTACCTACAACGACGCATTCTACACTCAAAACGATGGCTTACTATGGGATCCCCTATAGCTACCATCTTGGCGGAAATATTCATACACTACATTGAACAAATTCACATTTTACACAACAATAAATACTCAGATAACATTATTTATTGAAACTTGCAGTTTTTGTATAGTACATCTTGAGGTTTTTGTATAAATTACACTTTTTGTATTAAATTGGCAATAAAACCACTACTTACTGAATTATTCAGCAGACTCGTTTCGTGCTAGGTCGGTGAGTTATTCAATGCTGTAAATTACTGACAAGACTGTTGCTCACAATAACATGCCACAGAATAGACAACAACACAGTCTCATACTAATACAACACTCCTGAGCAACAGTCTTGTTAGTAATTCACAGCATTGAATAATGCGCTGACCTAGCACGAAACGCGTCTGCTAAATAAATCAGTAAGTAGTGGTTTTTTGTTAAGTTATTACAAAAAAGGGTAATCATTTATTGGTATAGATACGTCGACGATATAATCACATTATACAAAGGTAACAAAAGTCGAGCACACATATCTTTAAAACATCTCAATTCCATACACTTAAAACTAATATACACCGTCGAAACAAAACAAAACAACTCTCTTAACCTTCTGCATCTCACACTAAACGTACATACAAACAAACACATTACTAATTTTAAAAATACTCAAGTAAGTGAATACGTGTTCACTTAGTTGAGTATTTTTAATCAGTGAATTCAAGATGATGATATCAAGCAACTTTAAACACATAAATTCAACATATACCGAAAACCCACCAACACTAATACTACCATTCGCAACTCTTCAAACCACCCACACCAACATAAACTAGCCGCCTACAACACCAAGATATATAACCTGCTTAAAACGTCGTTAGAAAAAGAACACTGCCAAGAATTTAACACCATAAAACATATAGCACAAACTAATGGATACAACACAACAATAATTGATAAATTATACAACCGCCTAAAAAACAACCCCAATACAAATACACAACACGAAAACCCATAAAATACTTAAAAATACTATACAGATTATCCAAAACCCAGAATCTAGCCAAAACACTACAAAATACCACTAACCAAATCGCCTACTCCACTCACAACACTCTCAATAAACAATTTTAACCTAACAACAAAATCAACGACATTTACCACGCAGCTGGAGTTTACAAACTAACTGGAAGTTCGTGCTCTAGTTTTTACATAGGCCAGACAGAGAAGTCATTTTACACATGTTACCAAAAACATATAAACTCACTAACAAACAATAACTACCAAAGAAACTTCGCCGAACATTTCATAACGTAGTAACTCACGTGGAGATGGATTCAACTAATATTATTTTAGTGCTAAAATCTGTAGTCCAAGAAGGCATTGGGTGATAAAGCGACAAAACGTTCAAGAAAAGCGGGACTGACTTTCTGACCGATATAAATTAAGATGACATTGATTCTTGACAACAAAAGTCGATGGAATAAGTCGTAAGACGAAAACGTTTCCTCCAAGTGTAAGTCAACAATTTAACAACCTTTAGTTAACGAGAAGTCGGGTAGCAAGTAATAGCAAAAGTGCAATAATTTGTTTGAGTCTTAAAAAGATAAATGCATGCAGACACATATAGCGCTTTAGAAAAACACACACAAAATATATATTGATTTCGTCTTTACGTGAGCTACTATTTTTTACCTAAAGACATTAGTAAATGGGTTACACTTGCCTATTGTAGCCCTTACTTTTATAACAGTTCAGGGCGGCCGTTTCATGAGATATTTCCCTTTGTCAACTTAGATAGCAAGTGCTTATATAGGCAAGTGTAACATATTTACAAGTGTTTATATATATAATTTTTGAAAATAAAAACAATGTATTAATATTTGAATAAACTGTATTAAAATCAAACCTCATCCACTACAAGTTAAAAAAAAGGATTTGAACTTAAGTGGATGAATAAAAAGTTTTTTATTAACGATTGAAAATTTGAACATATATATATATATATATATATATATATATATATATATATATATATATATATATATTGTAACATTTATAGAATGGGCTATATAATATTATTTAAGAATTGGAAGAATGTATTAGAAATAACTCACACAAAATTTAAAAAGAAATTCATTAAAAGATTGGTTAGGTTAAATTGAAATTAAATTTAGGTAAAAGCCTAGAAAAGGTTGCAAAATGTAAACAAGGTATTTGAACTGAAAAATGCATGAGAAAATTTGTTATATCAAATAACCTAACAAATAAGATTAAAACAAGATAATCTAATAATAATAATTATATGTAAACAAATTTGTAAACTGTAGGAACATAGGGCATAAATAATTACTTGAGAGATAGGAGATGAAAAACGATTGTAAACAAAAAATTGAAAGGTTATGTTTGTGAAAGTCCAAGCAAAACCACACACAATTCGGAATTATTACAAAAGTAAAACACAAAGACACTTCACACACTAATAATAGTAATTAAATAAACACTGGAAGGTTTGTTAAGGATCGGAAAGTTGAAACAGTAAATGTTAACCAAATTAAAACGCCATTGTGAACAATCTCGTTGTTATAACAGCTGTGAAAGCAAGAAGTAGGTCAGTTGCAGTCGACTCTAGTGAGAAGAAATCAAACTAAATTATAGCAACATGTGTTTTAGAAGAAGGAGAAGCCGCCATATTTTAAACATTGTTAAAAATCTAAAGACGCGTTAGTTGGAGTTATAGCGTGGGGGACACTACGAGATCGGACCTGCCATAACCAGTCAAAATTTTCCAATTGAAGAAAGTCGTCAAAATTATACAGATTTGTGAAGAAACTTGGCAATTTTAACAGGGATAAGTGAAGTTAAAGATAAAGTACAGTGGTAATATAATTTGAAGGAACTAAAACGAATTTAAGTGTGTAAAATATAAAATTTAAAGATAACGGAATTCTACGTGTGAGCAAGGAGCCATTCGCCGATATTTATTAAGTTGAATATATAGCGCTATAAAAATAAACTTTAGTGGACTTTTAAGATAATAAGGAAGTTTAAATTTGTACATTATTAGAATATCTTGTGATTAATTAATAGTTAGTAATAAGAACATAATCCAGTTCAAATAGTTTCGCCTTTTTGCTTATTCCAAATTTGTTAAGTTTTTCCATCAGAAAGTTAGTTATTAAAACTGTTTTCTAAATTTAATCTTGTTTTTCAAAATTTATTTAATTAACAAAAGAGTTAAAAAAATATAGCCCATGCGTATAAACCCCGAGATATTAAGAGATCTTAAAAATAGCCTAGGGTATAAAAATTTGTAACTAAAAATCAAAGAAAGTGAGTTTAGTATATTGTGTTAAAATTTGTTAAGTTTATTTTCGTTCTGTTTATTGTTTAAATGTTAAAATAAAATTGTTATAATAAAGAATTATGAATTGTTCCTGAGTAGTTTTTTTTGTTTTAAATAGAAATTTGATATCATCATTCAAATAAATAATAATAATAAACATCGTTGTATTGCGTCACAGAAATTATGTTATAATATATATATATATATATATATATATATATATATATATATATTGTAACATTTTGAAGTAGTATATATATAAAAGGCACTTACAAAATAAGATAAATATATATAAATAAATTCAGTATGTAAAAAAATTTACTAAAATATACCAGTAACGAAATGTAAACATAACCTAATTTCACTTGTGTAGAAAATGCACATGGCCACATTTTAGATCTAATCACAAGATTTTATATAAAAAGAAAAAAAAACACACAAATCACTATTTATAAGAAAATGTATTAGAAGTAATTAATAGATAACAATTTGAATAGAACAATAAAACGATATAAATACACTTGAAACTTTCAAACGGCAAGCTAGTGAAATGTTCTGAAGTAAACAAGATGGGAGAACGAATTTGTGGAGTTGCGTGCGCATTGACCGGCAAAAGATATTCGTTTTAAATATTTCTCGTGGAGATATAATCTAAAACAGTTTGGGAAATAAGATTTAAATGCAATTGTTTTGCAAAGAAATTTAAGTGCAGTTGTTAAGAAGAAGAAGTGTATCAGAGGCGGTGAACATGACATCCGTAAAGCTGTTACAAGGAATAAACGAGAAAATAGCGGAAATTGACGACTTGGCCATTTTATTGCTAAAAAAAAGGAGCGTCAGTTAGTTGGGACAGAGCATTTGAACGAGGCAGACGTGTTTCAGAATCGGCTGTAGAAATTTTATTTTTTTTTTACTGGTGCGGAAAGTGCAGTATCGTATTCAAATCATAATTACAGAATAACATTAAGCCAAATCATTGAACTGATCGATTAAGAAGACATTATTCAGGAAATTATTTAATTAGAAACCAAATAACTTGTAACAAAATTTTAGCTTGTAAGAATTGTAACTTAGATATTTTTTTTGAAGGTGCCAACTCAAATTTTATTATTCAAAATTTAGAAAACCGACCTATTAACCCGAGATAAGGAGAGCTCAAGCTCAAATTAAAGTAATTAAATCAAATTCAATTAATATTAAAATGTATAACTAAACTTCTTGCTGCCATAAACAAATTTTAGACTTAGGCTAATAAAGCTTAATTTTTGTAATTCTTTGTGGATGAAATAAGACTTTGTAATTAGTAAGTGACTTTATAAAAGAAAATAAGGAATGTCATATTAAGATATTAAAATTTTTGTAACAAAAGCAGCATTGAATCGTTATTTCTTTTAACTTTTAAATTTTTATTAAGACTTATAAAAGAGAATTTACCAATTATTACAATATATATATATATATATATATATATATATATATATATATATATATATATATATATATAGTAATGTTTTTACATAAAAACACAAAGTAATAAATAACAATAATCCAAAATATAAAAGATGTAAAATAAAAATGGATGAAAAAAAAAGAAAATGTAAATAATTGAGCCATAACCTAAAAAAATAATCATAAAATATTAAAACCAAGATGGCAGCTAGTATAATTATGAAACAGCTGATGTTTTCCAAATATAGTAATTTACAAGACCTAAAAGTTATTGCATAGAGCAGAGGTTCTCAACCTTTTAGTAACCACGTACCACTTGAAATTTTCAGATATTTTGACGTACCACCTTATATTTATATATATTTTTATTTTTATAAATAATTATATATAATTTACATTTGGTCATGTTTAGGAAAATAAAAATGCATTCTACAACTGTATGTATGTACATAGAATTTACTTAGATACAAAATGAAATGTATCTTACATTAAAAACAATCTCAAATTAGCTCATTGAACACAGTCATTTAAATTTAAACAGATCCTAATGAGCTCGTTGTTGTTGTTTGTCCTTGACCAAATTTTCTATATCTGGGTCGATTGAACTCAACTTGATTCTTAAGTCCTCTTCAACACTAATGCGGTTTCTGTATTTATTTTTTATGTACAGCAGTTCTGAAAATCCCGATTCACATAAGTACGAGGTTACAAATGGAAGTAAAAAGATTATTGCTTGCTTGAACACTGATGAGTATTCAGTTTTTGTCCCCATCCAAAACTCTATTAAAGATTTTTCTTTAAACGAATCTTTCATTGAGCTGTTACTTGTAAGGTCGATGAAACACTCTTTTGAGTGACTAGGAAATTCCCCTGAAAATGGATTTCTAATCCACTCATATTTAGAAAAATCTTGATTAAAATATTTATCAAAACTCGTTTGAAGGGCTTCCATATGACTAGTGATATCATCAGTCACTTCTGGCTTCAGAAAAATATCATTTTCTTCCAAAAATGCAGCAAGAGTAGGGAATGCAGAGAAATCCTTGTCCTGTGCTTGAGAGCGAAACAGAACCAACTTTTTCTTGAAGGATATTTTATCGTTGGTAGTGAACGCTGTTGTACTCGGCCCTTGAAGCCCCATGTTCAAGATATTAAGCCTATCAAAAATATCAGCCAAATACGCTAATCGTGATAGCCATTCTTCATCATTGAACAAATGTTTCATGTCATGATTTTGTTCACTTAAAAACCTAAAGACTTCTGACCTCAGTTCAAATAGACGAGTTAGGATCTTGCCTCGTGACAACCATCTAACCTCGGTATGTAGGAGGATAGTTTGATATTTTGCACCCATATCTTCACACATCAAAGAAAAAAGCCGTGAATTAAGAGCCCTGGCCTTAATAAAATTAATGACCTTCACGCTATCCGTTAAAACAGACTTAAGGTTAGCAGCCATAACATTGGAAGCCAAAGCTTCTCGGTGAATAACGCAGTGAGTACTTTGGCATTCTGGAGCAACTTTTTTTATTCTTGCTCCTAATTCACTGAAATGACCCGACATAGCTTTTGCTCCGTCCGTGCACAAACCAACACATTTAGACCATGATATTCCCGCTTTCATAATATACTCATTTATGACATTAAATATGTCCTCAGCTTTAGAGTTTGATTCAAGAGGTTTGCAAAATAAAAATTCTTCCTTTACTTCACTTTGATAATCAAAACGTATGAATACGAGAAGCTGCCATATTTGCTATGTCTGTGCTTTCGTCTACTTGCAGTGCAAAATAATTACATTCGCGCAGTTGAAGTAAAAGGTGTTCTTCAATACTCGAAGACATCTCAATAATTTGCCTCTTTACTGTGTCATTGGACAACGGAATTTTCTCGATTTCCTTTGCTGCCTTTTCTCCTAATACTGCCTCGACCATATCCTTAGCGACCGGAAGTAAAAGTGTTTCGCAAATTGTATGAGGCTTCCCTTCTTTAGCTATTCTATAACTGGCAAGGTACGATGCTTTAACCAGTTTTTCGTCTATATTTACAAATTTTGCCATGCAGTGATTTTCTCTCTTACACAATTCAGATTTTCTTTGAAAAAATTCAATAGGTTGGTCAACCAAATCGGGATGCTTAGTAATCTAGTGCCGCTTTAGTAAGGCTTCATACTCATACTTTAGTAAGGAAGGCTTCATACTCTGATTTGAAGGTGTTTCTGAACATACAACACATTGTGGAATAGGATTATCGTTATTTTCTGTGCCAGGTTTTACTATAAATCCTAACTGTAAATACGCTGCATCGTACTTACGATTTGGCTGAGGTTTAATCTTCTTTTGACTGTCCTTAGAGGTGGAGGGGTTAGTCAAATATCGCTTCATTATGTCCACTAAAAACTATGCTGAATTACTACTAAAAACTAAAACTAAACTTCACTTCATGGAACACAATCGAAAAACAGCTAACATTGGCATCAGAATGAAACTACTGGGTGAGAAAGTAACACAAAAGAACGTTACACCAGCTCATGCCACTGTCAAAACAAAACTAACTGGGTGGGATGGTCGTGATCGTGATGAGTGGCGGGGGTGAGGAGTGGGAGAAGGAATTGAGTCACTCGGGTTGTTTGTGTAGCGGCAAGGTCAGCGTCAAACTGCCACTATTATATGTACAACACAGACGGAGGAATTGTATTCTTAACGCGTAAATGTTGCATCGTAACAGTTTTATATTGTTATTATTAATATATGACTGCGTACCACCTGAAATGTCCCCGCCTACCACCGGTGGTACGCGTACCACCGGTTGAGAACCACTGGCATAGAGGATAAAACTTAACTTTCCAGGTAAGGACATGAAGATCAAATAATCAGTGGGTTAAATAACAGATGTTTCAACAATTGACAAAGATTTTTTTCTCTAAAAATTTTCAATTAGAAAAAACTCATTGTTAAAGAAGCTTGCATTGGAACTGGAAGTAAAAACTTAGTTGGCCAAAATTTTATTTAAAGGAAGAATTCAAGCATAAAAAAACATAGTTTGTGAAAGATTTGTTTATAGAAATAAATTTAAAAGGCTAGAAATTTGGACGAAAACATTAAACTCCAGATAAGTAATTAAATTTAAGAAAAAGTTGTAAATTATTATGATATTGTAAATTCAAAATTAATAACTTTAGGCCTAGGCGTTTCTTTTATAAAATTTATTATAACATTAATTGTATGAACTAAATTTTAATTTGTCATAACACCCACCGAATAACCTGAAAGAAAGAGTCTTGCGATATTTAACTAAATTAGGAAATAGAGAACGTGTATTAAAAAATAAATATTGTAACTAGAACAAGAAAAAAAACTAAATTAAGCAAAAATTAATGGAATTATAAGAAAGTGTTTTATTTATTACTATAAATGGTAAGATTTAAAAAATAAAAGTAATAGGAATCTAAATTTTACTGTTAGGGTTACAATTATTTTGTAATTCTAACCGGCGCCTAGCAATTTATTATTTTCTAAAGATTAGTATTATTAAATTTAGTTTTATTATAAAGAAAAATTTCAAAATTATAAAAATAAAAGTATATATATAAACAAAATTACATTATATATATTAAATATGATGATATGTTTTCTTGTAATATAGTTAATAAATTAAAAATAATAAAAACAAGAATACTTTTAATACATATATTATTCAAAGCTTTTCGCCGATAAAACAGTACTAGCATCTTCTTGGAAGATGCTGGTTCTGTTTTATCGACGAAAAGCTTTGAATAATATATGTATTAAAAGTATTCTTGTTTTTGTAATATTTGAAATTAATTAATAATATATATATATATATATATATATATATATATATATATATACATATATATACTGATATACTTTTTTATTTATTTCTTTATTTTAAAGTAACTAGAATGGATTTTTTTACTGAAATAGAGATTGGCTTTAAATTTGTAAATTACTTGTTTAGATAATCTATTATCTTAAAGTTGTTTCTGTTATCCTTCTGCTAATTGAAAATACGATTTAGGGATATGATATTGATCACGAACGTTTTTGGTGTATTGATCATGAACGTTTTTGGTTTATTTCTTGTGACTGATACATTTTTGTGTTTAAAAAATTGATTTAAATTTAAAGGTAATTAAGTTTTGTGACTTGTAATTGTAATATTGTTTCACTCTATTTTAGGTTATGTTGATAGTTTTTAAACATATTACATTATGTAAAAGGACGGCATTTGTTCCATTAATTTTTGTAAAATGAAACTTTCAAGTATTAAATCATTTGTCTTAGTGTTTTAAAATCGAAATGATTAAACTATCACATTTGGATACCTCTGTATACTTTGTATGTATGTTGTGAAAATAGCATAGAAATCAAATCGCATATTTTGCTACATTTTACTGTAATGTATAGTAGAGCTCTGTTTTGTTATGCAACTGATTATATACAGTTTCACATGTGATGGAATGTGTAAGGTTAATATTATTTTGATTTAATTTTCACGTGAGCTACTAGTTGTTAACTTGAAATATGTTGTACCTGCCTATAGTAACAACAATCATAGAAAATGCGTATTTATTTCCCGTGCCCACGTGTATGATTTTTAGTGAAAAAAAAATAAACCTCCCAATGCAGAAAGCAATCAGAGACAGGAAAACTCCCTCTCAGGGAAATAATACCATTTTATCAAATTATGGTAAAAATATAGACGTAATGACATTGGTGCTAAAAATTTTTTTGTTATTATATTACTCGTTTTAACGTGTAACACGAATATCAACTTTTTTCCACGGAAAGTACGGAAAGTTACTTTTTTCACATGTTTAAATGTTAGGTTATAATGACATGTATAGCGTAAACAAGTCTTATTGATATTGTTAAAATTTTTTTTTGTTTTGTTTAATTACTCATTATTTTTCTGCACATTTTTAATGTTAGTCTGTAATAGCGTGAACCGGCCGCTCAGTAGCTACAGCGCACTGCACTACGTCAAAGTCAGTTTATTTTAATACTAAACTTAAAATCTAAAAATTTAACTTTTGGTTATAATTTTATACAACATGACTATATACTTACATTAAAATATACCTACGAAGTATCCAGTTAGGATAGATTTGGTTATAATGTTATTCAACTTTACTATCTACCTATATTGAAATATACCTACGAAGTATTCAGTCAGGATCGATTTGGGTGTAGTTTTATACAATATCACTACATACCTACATTAAAATATACCTATGAAGTGTCAAGTCAGGATAAATTTGGTTATAACTTTATTCAACATTATTATCTACCTATATTAAAATATACCTACGAGGTATCCAGTCAGAATAGATTTGGTTATATCGTTATACACAACATTACTATCTACCTATATTAAAATATACCTATGAAGTATCCAGTCAGGATAGATTTGGTCGTAATTTTCTGCATCGGCAATAAGTCTAAATATTTACCAAAATACAACCAAATCTATCGTGAATGAATACTTCATAGGTATACTTTAATACAGGTAGATAGTAATGTTAAATAAAATTATTACCAAATCTATCCTGACTGGATACTTTGTAGGTATATTTTAATATAGGTAGATAGTAATGTTTAAAATTACAAATCTAGACATAGTGCAGTGCGCTGTAGCTACTGCGCTCCTGGTTAACGCTATAGGCCTACATACTTTTACAACAACATTTATAATGTGAAAAAAATAACTTTCCGTACTTTCCGCGGAAATAAGTTGATATTTGTGTTCTACACATTAAAACTAGTAATATAATAACAAAAAAAAAAAAATTTTAGCACCAACATCATTACGTTTATATTTTTACCCAAATTATAGTTGGGTAAAAAATTCAGGAGTCAAATAAGAGGTGGTATTGAAAACATATCTACAACATACAAACATAATCTTGTATTAATCACTTTTACATTAGTCTATGACTATCCGAACCGTATTATTATTTTTTTTATTTGTAAAAACTTACTGAGACAGAACGTTTTTGATCTTTCCGTGGCGTTCTTCAACAGTGTCTCTACATTACTTGTAATGGTATTTTCTATTTCTGAAGTTCCATAGACGACTGCTATTGGTTATAATGTAGGATTTCTCATAGACAGAAATGTATGTTATAACATATATAATCTTGTAGTAATGAACTCTACAGTTATGTAATCCTCACTATGTTGATTTACTTGATTTAACTGTATTAAAATATTTATAGAAAGTATCTCATTAGGATAGGTCCTTTTTTAAAATAAATAAAATAAAAAAAAAGTATCATTTCGAAAGTTAAGCATAGGGTTTATAAACAAGTATTCACTTCATGAACTGTCCTAGTATGAATATAGAATTTAACAGAGTATGAACAATTTGTGTATTTATCATGTTTTCACATTGAATAAAGGGACCCTGTGTTAGACATATATTATTTTTTACTATAATTAATTAATTTATAACTTTGTGAATACTTCGTTTTGAAACGCGAATTCATAGTTTATTAAATGAATTGAAGATGATTACATCAACTTTATTATTTTTTGACAATCTATCCTAATTGGATACTTTGTAGTAGGGTAGTAAAACCATTTACTTTATACTATTTTTCGATCTTGCTACATCGAGGTTTTGTTTTATAATTTAAAATTGTATAAACAATATATGTTTTTTGATGCTCTTGGAATCATGTGATTATTTTTAGCATTTAATTTTTAGTTGAAGAAAAAAAATCAAGTACAATTCGGTGAACTAAAACCAAACAATACTGAAAATATTTCTAATTTAGATTACTCAAAGACAATTACATTCTACAAAATTATAATTTTTTGTGTGCCAAGTCTATAAGAACATCAACTACTTTAACTAGTTATGCTGGCGAAGAGCTATAATGTATTTTTTTGTTCAAGAATGTAGTTGAAAATCTGCTTAAACTGTGAGAGAGTAGACATCAAAATGAACAAAATAAGCTCTATTAAGAATTTCTACAATGGTACTAGCGACAATACTAGGAAAAAGAATTTTTGCCTGGAGAAAAACAGGTAGATTATGGTGTTGTTTGAAACTACTGCTCCCTAGGCTGAGCATTACTCATCCATGTAGTAGTCAACGAGTTAAAGTATCAATGAGCTTTTATAAAACACAATGTGTATATTCCAATGGACAATGTGTGTATTCCAATGAGTGCTTCCAAATTCCTTAAAACTTTAACTATATATAAATAAAACAAATTAACTAATTTGATAAAAGTGGAGTTTAGACAATTAAATGTGAATGTAATGCAATATATATATATATATATGTATGTACATAGAATTTACTTAGATACAAAATGAAATGTATCTTACATTAAAAACAATCTCAAATTAGTTCATTGAACAGAGTCATTTAAATTTAAACAGATCCTAATGAGCTCGTTGTTGTTGTTTGTCCTTGACCAAATTTTCTATATCTGGGTCGATTGAACTCAACTTGATTCTTAAGTCCTCTTCAACACTAATGCGGTTTCTGTATTTATTTTTTATGTACAGCAGTTCTGAAAATCCCGATTCACATAAGTACGAGGTTACAAATGGAAGTAAAAAGATTATTGCTTGCTTGAACACTGATGAGTATTCAGTTTTTGTCCCCATCCAAAACTCTATTAAAGATTTTTCTTTAAACGAATCTTTCATTGAGCTGTTACTTGTAAGGTCGATGAAACACTCTTTTGAGTGACTAGGAAATTCCCCTGAAAATGGATTTCTAATCCACTCATATTTAGAAAAATCTTGATTAAAATATTTATCAAAACTCGTTTGAAGGGCTTCCATATGACTAGTGATATCATCAGTCACTTTTGGCTTCAGAAAAATATCATTTTCTTCCAAAAATGCAGCAAGAGTAGGGAATGCAGAGAAATCCTTGTCCTGTGCTTGAGAGCGAAACAGAACCAACTTTTTCTTGAAGGATATTTTATCGTTGGTAGTGAACGCTGTTGTACTCGGCCCTTGAAGCCCCATGTTCAAGATATTAAGCCTATCAAAAATATCAGCCAAATACGCTAATCGTGATAGCCATTCTTCATCATTGAACAAATGTTTCATGTCATGATTTTGTTCACTTAAAAACCTAAAGACTTCTGACCTCAGTTCAAATAGACGAGTTAGGATCTTGCCTCGTGACAACCATCTAACCTCGGTATGTAGGAGGATAGTTTGATATTTTGCACCCATATCTTCACACATCAAAGAAAAAAGCCGTGAATTAAGAGCCCTGGCCTTAATAAAATTAATGACCTTCACGCTATCCGTTAAAACAGACTTAAGGTTAGCAGCCATAACATTGGAAGCCAAAGCTTCTCGGTGAATAACGCAGTGAGTACTTTGGCATTCTGGAGCAACTTTTTTTATTCTTGCTCCTAATTCACTGAAATGACCCGACATAGCTTTTGCTCCGTCCGTGCACAAACCAACACATTTAGACCATGATATTCCCGCTTTCATAATATACTCATTTATGACATTAAATATGTCCTCAGCTTTAGAGTTTGATTCAAGAGGTTTGCAAAATAAAAATTCTTCCTTTACTTCACTTTGATAATCAAAACGTATGAATACGAGAAGCTGCCATATTTGCTATGTCTGTGCTTTCGTCTACTTGCAGTGCAAAATAATTACATTCGCGCAGTTGAAGTAAAAGGTGTTCTTCAATACTCGAAGACATCTCAATAATTTGCCTCTTTACTGTGTCATTGGACAACGGAATTTTCTCGATTTCCTTTGCTGCCTTTTCTCCTAATACTGCCTCGACCATATCCTTAGCGACCGGAAGTAAAAGTGTTTCGCAAATTGTATGAGGCTTCCCTTCTTTAGCTATTCTATAACTGGCAAGGTACGATGCTTTAACCAGTTTTTCGTCTATATTTACAAATTTTGCCATGCAGTGATTTTCTCTCTTACACAATTCAGATTTTCTTTGAAAAAATTCAATAGGTTGGTCAACCAAATCGGGATGCTTAGTAATCTAGTGCCGCTTTAGTAAGGCTTCATACTCATACTTTAGTAAGGAAGGCTTCATACTCTGATTTGAAGGTGTTTCTGAACATACAACACATTGTGGAATAGGATTATCGTTATTTTCTGTGCCAGGTTTTACTATAAATCCTAACTGTAAATACGCTGCATCGTACTTACGATTTGGCTGAGGTTTAATCTTCTTTTGACTGTCCTTAGAGGTGGAGGGGTTAGTCAAATATCGCTTCATTATGTCCACTAAAAACTATGCTGAATTACTACTAAAAACTAAAACTAAACTTCACTTCATGGAACACAATCGAAAAACAGCTAACATTGGCATCAGAATGAAACTACTGGGTGAGAAAGTAACACAAAAGAACGTTACACCAGCTCATGCCACTGTCAAAACAAAACTAACTGGGTGGGATGGTCGTGATCGTGATGAGTGGCGGGGGTGAGGAGTGGGAGAAGGAATTGAGTCACTCGGGTTGTTTGTGTAGCGGCAAGGTCAGCGTCAAACTGCCACTATTATATGTACAACACAGACGGAGGAATTGTATTCTTAACGCGTAAATGTTGCATCGTAACAGTTTTATATTGTTATTATTAATATATGACTGCGTACCACCTGAAATGTCCCCGCCTACCACCGGTGGTACGCGTACCACCGGTTGAGAACCACTGGCATAGAGGATAAAACTTAACTTTCCAGGTAAGGACATGAAGATCAAATAATCAGTGGGTTAAATAACAGATGTTTCAACAATTGACAAAGATTTTTTTCTCTAAAAATTTTCAATTAGAAAAAACTCATTGTTAAAGAAGCTTGCATTGGAACTGGAAGTAAAAACTTAGTTGGCCAAAATTTTATTTAAAGGAAGAATTCAAGCATAAAAAAACATAGTTTGTGAAAGATTTGTTTATAGAAATAAATTTAAAAGGCTAGAAATTTGGACGAAAACATTAAACTCCAGATAAGTAATTAAATTTAAGAAAAAGTTGTAAATTATTATGATATTGTAAATTCAAAATTAATAACTTTAGGCCTAGGCGTTTCTTTTATAAAATTTATTATAACATTAATTGTATGAACTAAATTTTAATTTGTCATAACACCCACCGAATAACCTGAAAGAAAGAGTCTTGCGATATTTAACTAAATTAGGAAATAGAGAACGTGTATTAAAAAATAAATATTGTAACTAGAACAAGAAAAAAAACTAAATTAAGCAAAAATTAATGGAATTATAAGAAAGTGTTTTATTTATTACTATAAATGGTAAGATTTAAAAAATAAAAGTAATAGGAATCTAAATTTTACTGTTAGGGTTACAATTATTTTGTAATTCTAACCGGCGCCTAGCAATTTATTATTTTCTAAAGATTAGTATTATTAAATTTAGTTTTATTATAAAGAAAAATTTCAAAATTATAAAAATAAAAGTATATATATAAACAAAATTACATTATATATATTAAATATGATGATATGTTTTCTTGTAATATAGTTAATAAATTAAAAATAATAAAAACAAGAATACTTTTAATACATATATTATTCAAAGCTTTTCGCCGATAAAACAGTACTAGCATCTTCTTGGAAGATGCTGGTTCTGTTTTATCTACGAAAAGCTTTGAATAATATATGTATTAAAAGTATTCTTGTTTTTGTAATATTTGAAATTAATTAATAATATATATATATATATATATATATATATATATATATATATATATATATATATATATATACATATATATACTGATATACTTTTTTATTTATTTCTTTATTTTAAAGTAACTAGAATGGATTTTTTTACTGAAATAGAGATTGGCTTTAAATTTGTAAATTACTTGTTTAGATAATCTATTATCTTAAAGTTGTTTCTGTTATCCTTCTGCTAATTGAAAATACGATTTAGGGATATGATATTGATCACGAACGTTTTTGGTGTATTGATCATGAACGTTTTTGGTTTATTTCTTGTGACTGATACATTTTTGTGTTTAAAAAATTGATTTAAATTTAAAGGTAATTAAGTTTTGTGACTTGTAATTGTAATATTGTTTCACTCTATTTTAGGTTATGTTGATAGTTTTTAAACATATTACATTATGTAAAAGGACGGCATTTGTTCCATTAATTTTTGTAAAATGAAACTTTCAAGTATTAAATCATTTGTCTTAGTGTTTTAAAATCGAAATGATTAAACTATCACATTTGGATACCTCTGTATACTTTGTATGTATGTTGTGAAAATAGCATAGAAATCAAATCGCATATTTTGCTACATTTTACTGTAATGTATAGTAGAGCTCTGTTTTGTTATGCAACTGATTATATACAGTTTCACATGTGATGGAATGTGTAAGGTTAATATTATTTTGATTTAATTTTCACGTGAGCTACTAGTTGTTAACTTGAAATATGTTGTACCTGCCTATAGTAACAACAATCATAGAAAATGCGTATTTATTTCCCGTGCCCACGTGTATGATTTTTAGTGAAAAAAAAATAAACCTCCCAATGCAGAAAGCAATCAGAGACAGGAAAACTCCCTCTCAGGGAAATAAATACCATTTTATCAAATTATGGTAAAAATATAGACGTAATGACATTGGTGCTAAAAATTTTTTTGTTATTATATTACTCGTTTTAACGTGTAACACGAATATCAACTTTTTTCCACGGAAAGTACGGAAAGTTACTTTTTTCACATGTTTAAATGTTAGGTTATAATGACATGTATAGCGTAAACAAGTCTTATTGATATTGTTAAAATTTTTTTTTGTTTTGTTTAATTACTCATTATTTTTCTGCACATTTTTAATGTTAGTCTGTAATAGCGTGAACCGGCCGCTCAGTAGCTACAGCGCACTGCACTACGTCAAAGTCAGTTTATTTTAATACTAAACTTAAAATCTAAAAATTTAACTTTTGGTTATAATTTTATACAACATGACTATATACTTACATTAAAATATACCTACGAAGTATCCAGTTAGGATAGATTTGGTTATAATGTTATTCAACTTTACTATCTACCTATATTGAAATATACCTACGAAGTATTCAGTCAGGATCGATTTGGGTGTAGTTTTATACAATATCACTACATACCTACATTAAAATATACCTATGAAGTGTCAAGTCAGGATAAATTTGGTTATAACTTTATTCAACATTATTATCTACCTATATTAAAATATACCTACGAGGTATCCAGTCAGAATAGATTTGGTTATATCGTTATACACAACATTACTATCTACCTATATTAAAATATACCTATGAAGTATCCAGTCAGGATAGATTTGGTCGTAATTTTCTGCATCGGCAATAAGTCTAAATATTTACCAAAATACAACCAAATCTATCGTGAATGAATACTTCATAGGTATACTTTAATACAGGTAGATAGTAATGTTAAATAAAATTATTACCAAATCTATCCTGACTGGATACTTTGTAGGTATATTTTAATATAGGTAGATAGTAATGTTTAAAATTACAAATCTAGACATAGTGCAGTGCGCTGTAGCTACTGCGCTCCTGGTTAACGCTATAGGCCTACATACTTTTACAACAACATTTATAATGTGAAAAAAATAACTTTCCGTACTTTCCGCGGAAATAAGTTGATATTTGTGTTCTACACATTAAAACTAGTAATATAATAACAAAAAAAAAAAAATTTTAGCACCAACATCATTACGTTTATATTTTTACCCAAATTATAGTTGGGTAAAAAATTCAGGAGTCAAATAAGAGGTGGTATTGAAAACATATCTACAACATACAAACATAATCTTGTATTAATCACTTTTACATTAGTCTATGACTATCCGAACCGTATTATTATTTTTTTTATTTGTAAAAACTTACTGAGACAGAACGTTTTTGATCTTTCCGTGGCGTTCTTCAACAGTGTCTCTACATTACTTGTAATGGTATTTTCTATTTCTGAAGTTCCATAGACGACTGCTATTGGTTATAATGTAGGATTTCTCATAGACAGAAATGTATGTTATAACATATATAATCTTGTAGTAATGAACTCTACAGTTATGTAATCCTCACTATGTTGATTTACTTGATTTAACTGTATTAAAATATTTATAGAAAGTATCTCATTAGGATAGGTCCTTTTTTAAAATAAATAAAATAAAAAAAAAAGTATCATTTCGAAAGTTAAGCATAGGGTTTATAAACAAGTATTCACTTCATGAACTGTCCTAGTATGAATATAGAATTTAACAGAGTATGAACAATTTGTGTATTTATCATGTTTTCACATTGAATAAAGGGACCCTGTGTTAGACATATATTATTTTTTACTATAATTAATTAATTTATAACTTTGTGAATACTTCGTTTTGAAACGCGAATTCATAGTTTATTAAATGAATTGAAGATGATTACATCAACTTTATTATTTTTTGACAATCTATCCTAATTGGATACTTTGTAGTAGGGTAGTAAAACCATTTACTTTATACTATTTTTCGATCTTGCTACATCGAGGTTTTGTTTTATAATTTAAAATTGTATAAACAATATATGTTTTTTGATGCTCTTGGAATCATGTGATTATTTTTAGCATTTAATTTTTAGTTGAAGAAAAAAAATCAAGTACAATTCGGTGAACTAAAACCAAACAATACTGAAAATATTTCTAATTTAGATTACTCAAAGACAATTACATTCTACAAAATTATAATTTTTTGTGTGCCAAGTCTATAAGAACATCAACTACTTTAACTAGTTATGCTGGCGAAGAGCTATAATGTATTTTTTTGTTCAAGAATGTAGTTGAAAATCTGCTTAAACTGTGAGAGAGTAGACATCAAAATGAACAAAATAAGCTCTATTAAGAATTTCTACAATGGTACTAGCGACAATACTAGGAAAAAGAGTTTTAGCCTGGAGAAAAACAGGTAGATTATGGTGTTGTTTGAAACTACTGCTCCCTAGGCAGAGCATTACTAATCCATGTAGTAGTCAACGAGTTAAAGTATCAATGAGCTTTTATAAAACACAATGTGTATATTCCAATGGACACAATGTGTGTATTCCAATGAGTGCTTCAAATTCCTTAAAATTTTAACTATATATAAATAAAACAAATTAACTAATTTGATAAAAGTGGAGTTTAGACAATTAAATGTGAATGTAATGCTATATATATATATATATATATATATATATATATATATATATATATATATTTATTATTTTTTTTTAATCCAATGCCCGTCCTTGGCTGTTGATCCATTCGGCGTCGAGCCTCCCAGTAACGACCGGTTCTGGACAGCTGGTCGTCCAGTTCAGGACAGGTTGAAATGTGGTCCTCATTCATGACACCATTGAGACAGAGCGGACACGTATCGGACTCCGCTAGGCCGAAACGGTAGAGGTGAGCCTGGAGATAGTCGTGTCCTGTCAGAAGTCGAAAGTCAGCCACGGCAGTTGCTCTATTGCTTGTGGGCACCAAAGGACCGCGACTGCTAAGTGATGCCCACTGTTTCCCCCTGCTGGCTTCCTCATGATCTTTTTTAATGGAGCGTTTAAGGATTGCATCAATAAGGTGTTTGGCAGAGGCGAGGCTGGTTTCTGCATTTGGTTGTTGCATCTGCGTTCCATTTTTTGCAAGGTTGTCTGCTCTTTCGTTACCTGTGATGCCAACGTGGCTTGGGATCCACTGAAGGCTAATTGACCATTCATTTTGCAAAAGATGTGAGATTGCTTCTCGGCAGTGGAATATGTTCGAACAGTCTGTTGAAGAGTTGTCGGCTATTGCAATTATGGCGGCTTGGGAGTCTATAAAGAAAACAGCTCGTTGGTGGTTCGTTGCTGGGTGATGCGCAGCAAGAGCCTCTGCGGCCAGTTGCACTGTCGTTACTTCCCCATCAAAATTACTTGTGTTTGCCCCAACGCCCTGGCTGATTTCAAATAGCTTGGAGAAAGCTCCAGCCCCAGCTCCAGTAGGATTGAGTTTAGATCCATCAGTGTAGATGTGCAGCCAGTCTGGTTCAGGATATAAAGTGTGGATTATCTCAAGGGCAGAAATATTTAGTTCTTCTGGGAGTGCAAGATGCTTGGGGGTTTTAAAGTTTAGTAATGGCAAACTTTTGAGAGGCATGGCAATAGTCGGCTTGTTGAAAGTTTTGAGCGGGGTTGGGTTTGATTCACCGATGCTATACCTTCTTCTAAGTTCTTCAGCGTGTTGTAGTGGGCTTAGCTGGGTTTTTAGTCTCTGTGCAGCCTTTCTATAGTTAGCCCAGTATCGGTGATTTACTCTTCTTGAGTGTTCCCAAAATTTAAGCGTTAGTTTTTCGCGCCTTTTTTGCAATGGTTCTATGCAGGTTTGCATTTCCATCGCACAAATGGGCGTTGAGAAAGCTGCGCCGGTGATGATTCTGAGGGCACCGTTCTGGATTTTATCTAACTTTCGCAGATTCGGTTGACTGGCCAGTGACGTAACTTCTGAAGCGTATTCCATGGAGGGTCTGACATAGGTCTTATAAGCAGTGGCAAGAACGTCCTGCGTGCAACCCCACTTTGTACCAGTTAGTCTTTTTAACAAATTTGTTCGCTTGCTAGCGCGCTCAGCACCTCTTGTATGTAATTTTTCCATGAGAGTCTAGTGTCCAGATTAACACCTATGTATTTGGACAATTTAGACTCTGGTAGGTAACTCTTTTTATATTTGAGCTCAATGGTTGGAAGCTTGGTGGAGAGAGTGAAAAACTGAAAAATGGTTTTCTCAGGATTAACTGTCATTTTATTGCAGTCGGCCCATAGTCCAATGTTTTCTAATACTAGGTTCATAGTTCCTTCAAGGTGGTCAGTCTTGTTAGTAGTATTCCACACAATGACGCCATCAGCATATAGTAGGTATGATGTGCCAGGTGTTTTTTCGATGGCGGTGGTGAGGTCATTGTTCGAGTCAGCGCTCGAAGTTTTGAACTTGCTTTTGATCTACGTATCAGCTGTGCCGTGACGTATTGGTCACGTGATCTCTGACCCGCTAATCGATATTGGAACAAGTATTGATTTTCTGGATGAACGCTCCGCACCCCCCCTCCCCTCATTATTTTACGTACTTCTTTCCCGTTTCAACACACAGTGAGAAGCGTTTTGTCCCTCGACTAGTGCAGTCCTACGTTAAACCGCGCAGCCTATTCCGCATGGGTTTTGTTTCAGACAGTTTAAAGTATTTCGTTCATTAATATGTGCATAAAGTTCGGACCGCGTTGATGAACATTTTAAACTATAATTTTCGCCGTTTAATTAAGTGTTGCTCGATTTCGCCGGTTGCGCAATCTCAGTGCGTGGACTCGCGGCAAGAACCTAAGTGCTTTGTAATTTTAACTTTTACTTTTACTCATGACTTCAATTGAGGTTTTAGTTGCGTGACCGCCTTCAAGACTTCTATGCTGCCTAAGACGACCACAGTACTGTGGAGACTTCAACCACGATCCCTCAAACGTTACTTCACTTCTTACCTAGGGTAAGTGCGTAGTTAAGGAATATTTAGAATTTGTATTTTATGTTCAAGTTAAATTCAGTGTCGCCTTGCCGTTATTTCTAAATTACAAGATTTTGTTTAGAACGATTATTAAACTTTCTTTGTTATTGGTGATTCATGATTGCGCAACCGTAAGTAACCTCGTAGACAATGCTTTGCCGCCCCGCGTTTCATTTCTAACCTTTTGGTCTCTACACAGACCAAACAGTCATTAATCATTGTGTTGAAGAGAAGACAACTGAGCACGGCTCCCTGAGGTAAACCTTGTTTTTGGGCTTTAAAATTGGAGACAGCACTCATGAACCTCGTCCTTATCAGGCGCTGGGTTAGGAAATTTTTTATCCACTTCATCATATTGTTTACCATCCCCAGTTTCGCTAGTTTTGATAGTAGCAATTGCTTCCACACCTTATCATAGGCAGCTTTAAAATCAATTAGAACGGCCAGGGTGGACTGCCTTCTGTGGAAACCATCCTTCACAGCTTGAGTGAACTTCACCAGTTGGTCAACAGTAGAGCGGTTTTGGCGAAAACCTGCTTGGGCTTCACTTATTGCTCCTTTCTTTTCTAAGAAGTTTCTCAGACTTAGCTCAATCATCTTTTCCGGCCGATATCGCTGACCAGTGTCTGCTCAAAGGTAGCTGAAAAGATATATATATATATATATATATATATATATATATATATATATATATATATATATCTATTATAATGTTAAATGTATAAAAACATTAGTATAAGGAAACTAAGCAAAAGTGTAGTTATTTTTAAAAAAACTGACACAGAAATAAATGATAGAAGTTAAATCTGCAATAAGTTATGGCAATAAAAAATTTTGTAAGGGACTAGGGTAAAGTTTTTTGTTATAATTTAGAAATTATAAAAAATCTAAAATATATTATATATATAAGGCAGTTTACTTCAAACGTTCATAAAATAACAGCTAGTTTGAAAATACTAATGTATAAATTTCAAACTTCATTTGTGGAAGCCAAAATCTCTGTTTTTCATTTACCGCAGTTTCAAACATTTTTTTAAAACCAAGTTTTGAAAAAAAAGCGTTCATCCAGGCGTTTTGTTGACTAGTGTACCAAAAAGGCAATGTATCGGATTGCTTTAACTTCTTAAAAGCACATTGCTTTTCAGACTTTCCAATCAGGGTAGGCCTTAGTTTGTGGTTCCTTTTGGCATTACTGTAAGCCAGGGTTGTTACTTGATCTTTACTTTTTATATATTCAGGAGCAGATGTTTCGTAGATGCTAATGTCTTGTAGGTAACATTCTATAGTTGTGCCCAGTCTCATTGTAACTATACAGTTGCTCTCTTCACATGTCTTCTTTTTCTAAGAAATAAAAAGATATGACTTAAAACAAGGAACTGCGTCCTTGTCTGCAGACAAAGCTTCCCCACTGATGGTCAGTTTACGAACGCCAAATCGCTTTTTCCACCTGTCCACCTAACTATCACTTGCTGTAAATTCTCCTTTGTCACCCTAAATTTCATCTTTGAATTTAAAAGATTTTTCACGGAACAAAACTCTAAAAACTGTCAATTCCTTGCCTCAAACATGTTCATTCCACAACAACAACGCCTCTTCAACTTCTGGATGATCACTTTTCTTCATTGTCTTTCTCACCTTAATTCCACTTCCAGACGCCTGCTTTGCATAGAGGTCGTGCGGAACGAGGCGAGCCTCGAGTAGGGGAGGAGGTAGGGTTAGTTGAGAGTGATCGTCGGCATAGGGGAAGCGCCGGTGCGGCGTGCCGGCAAAGCGGCGATGTACTACCCTGAGTTTAAATATTGCCTATAAATAAATAACTACTGCGCGTATAAACACTGCACGTGTAATATACCCTTTATAAACCAGTAAAAACAAAAAGTACCGCTGATAAATTTAAATGAAATAAAATTATATAAACAAATACTGCCAGCCTATTTGAAAATTCTTATTCATGCAATTTATTTAGTAAATAGACACATATGGTGTTACTTAATTCTTACATTAAGCCTTGTTAATGAAGTTCTTTCACGCCACTCATTTCCCCGTCACTTTCTTCTCCGTGGCTAGACTGCTCACTGTCACTATTGTCGTCATCACTACTGTCCCCACCAACATTGATGATGAATCTGTCTGTGATGACATCAAGTGATATTGCGTATTCCATATACTTCTGTTCAATGTCTCGAGCGTGCTGGCATCTCTTTGCCCATTCCTCTGGTGTAATGTCTCGAACCTTTTCTTGTACAAGTTGGATGCAGTCATTTACATTGAAACTCACATTCTTTAGGGCAATGTGGTTTTTTATGATGGACCATATCATTCATATCGGGTTCAGGACTAACATGCTGTCGTGGAAGGGGATGTTGTGATTTACTAACCACTGCACTATGTCTGCTTTTTTGGAATTGCTAATTGGGGCCGGATTTATTTGCTTGTTGTGATATAATGCATTATCTATAACGATCACTGATTTTGGAGGTAAGTTTGGGATGAGTTTTTCTCTTAGCCACGTTTTGTAGTTTTTATAATTCATGGAGTCGTGGTAATCACCTGACTTTTGACCAGACTTGAAAATAAGTAAAGCATTATTTACAAACCCATTCTCATTTCCTGCATGGACTATTATTGCATACTGACCCTTCGAAATTGGAGTTAAAAGGCCTTTGTTACTATCGTCTGACCACGATTGGGGTTTAGTATGGGAAGCATGCACGTATGTCTCATCTGTGTAAATAATGGGTCGACCTTCCTCTCTATAGCGTTTTATTTGCCTAAGAAAACAGACCCTCTGTTCTCTTATTTCATGTTTTTCCGTCAGCAGCTTTCTGTTATCTGCAGATTTCCTCCATTTGAAGTTTAGTTCCTTAAGAACTTGTCTCAGAGCCCATATGCCTCCCCTAAACCCAATTTTTTCTTTCAATACAGGAAGCAACGTTTTTAGCGTAGGGCGTTGTCCATCCATCTTGTGGAACTCATGTAGAGTCCGCCTAATAACAGTCTTGTCGAAGTCGTCATAAGATGTTTTTTTATTTTTTTTATTCCATGTTTTCCTTGGCGTTGAAAAGCGAGGTCCTGTTGCCGGCGCGGTTCTATGTTCACTCAAAATTCGTTTCACAGTTGTCTTGGACACTCCCGCAGCATTCGCAACACGTTGTTGAACTTGTTTCAACAATATTGCTCCTTCTTCACCTTCTCTTTTCATAAAATTGTGCAAATTAAAAATTATTTCTCTTGCTTGGCTATGTAGAATTTTACCACCGACCTTATTGTTTGGCCTGTTGACAGCCATTTTAACGTCACACTTAATGGAAAACAGTCAACGAACTAGTAAAACCAAACACTACACTACACTAAAAATTAAACTTAACACTAACTAATCAAAAGAAGTAAGACCAGATGTTTAACAATGTTTTTAGCAAGACGCTTATTTACGATGTGAAACTGGCAGGTGAGCGCAGCAGACTGACGACCTGCCACCCCACCACTCCAAAACCAGTTGTATAACTGCTTTCCCGTTCAAGGTCAGAGCTCGCCTCATTTCGCACGACCTCTACCACTGTTCAATATTAACACAATATTTCTTCCAGTCACAACTGTGCTTTTCCCAACATCCAACTCCATTTTAATCTTTTTTGCGGATTTACCTTTATCAAGTCGTTTTATAGTTAAAAGTTTGGTTTCCATTGTTGAATAATTGTTTTTTAGCTCATTGTCTTAAACAAAATTAAAGATTTAGAGCACAATTCCAACTAAACTGGCAAAAAAACACAAGGGATAAACTCCCGACTTACAAATGGAGAAATATTTAAAAAATTTTAATTTAGATTTTTTATATTATGTTACTACTTTGAAAATTCTTAGATTATTTGCAGAACTGTTTGATGTTTCTGTATCCTTATAGAAAATTCCATATCATATTTCAAGTAACCTTTAAGTATTATTGTTCTTTTTAGATACATGAGATATTTTGTAGGCAAATGATAATATAATATAGAAAATTATCATTAATATCAGCACTACCACCTTTTTAGGTTTTATATTAATATGCATTATAAGAATTATTGCTAATAATAGTTTATTTATAACTTTTATATTTTAGGAAAAGTTATAACAATGTCTAAGCTCCCTGTGGCACCGTCTCATTCTCCAAATTATGTTTCTGCTATTCTTGATGAGATAGCTCTTGAGGGATTAGATGGTATTGCTCCTGCAGGTGAGTTGAATTTGTCATCAATACATTAAAATATTTTATAAACCAAGCATTTATTTAAAATGAGTTATCTTGTTAAGTAAGTAATAGTGAGTAACTTATCTTTCTGAATTTTTTAAAAGCTAATGGTATTTACAATTCTATTACAGATTTATGGTTAAGATTATCAGATCGACCTAATTTCCCGCTTCAACAGCCTGACGAAGAGACCAAAAACATTTTGTGGGAAGTAGTAAAAAGGCTGACAAATGTTGAATTCTATGAATTACCTGAAGCACGCAATCCATTGGTTTTGTATGACCGATATGAAAACGTTGATCCTTATTTAGGAATGGTTATGGAACCGGTAATGAAACTTTGCAAATTAATAATGTTTTTTCCAGTTTATATTTTAAACAGATTAGTTTCATATATTTTGTATTTATTAGTTTGACGATTTCTTAATAATTTTTATTTATTCATTCATTCCTATGAAAATATGTTTTATTATCTAGGCATATTTATATATATATATATATATATATATATATATATATATATATATATATATATATATATATATATATATACAATAGAGTCTCGATAATTCGAGGTAGATGGGACCAAGACCACCTCGGAATACTGAAAACTTGGATTACATGGGTATACACGCCTAAGCATTAGAAAAATAGGAGTATTAATTAACCCTAATACTATAATTAAAAATGCACTAAATAAGTTTATAGAACTTTATATGAACATTTCTTGGAAGCCCGACTCATTTCCTATGCATACTGTATTGATATAAACATATCATAGAAGCTTGACTCATTTCCTTTGCATAGCATATGGCTATAAACATATCTTGAAATCACAACTATTCTCTATTGCACACTGTATTGATGTAAACATTTCTTAGGAGCCCGACTCATTTCTTTTGCTCACCGTATGACTATAAACATATTTTAGAAGCCTGACTCATTTTCTTTGCATACCGTATTGATAAAAACATATCATGGAAGCCAAATTCAATTCCTTTGCATACCGTATTTTTAAAACATTTTTGGAAGCCCGACTTATTACCTTTGCACATCGTATGGCTATAAACATTTTTTGGAAGCCTGACTCATTTTCTTGTCACACCGTATGGCTATGAACATTTTTCGGAAGCCATACTGATTTCCTCTGCTTACTGTATTGACATAAACATATCTTGGAAGCCCGACTCATTTCCTTTGCAGACCGTATGACTATAAACATTTGTTGGAGGCCTGACTCATTTTGTTTGCACACCGTATGGCTATAAACATATCATGGAACTAGGACTCCTTTTCACACTGTAAGGCTATAAACATTTTTCGGAAGCCCGACTCATTTCCTTTGTATATCATATTGATAGAAACATATCTTGGAAGTCCTACTTATTTCCTTTGCACACCATATGGCTATAAACATTTCTTAGAAGCCTAGATCATTTCCTTTGCATACCGTAATGATAAAAACATATCTTGGAAACCCAACTCAATTCCTTTGCATACCGTATATTTATAAAAGATTTTTGGAAGCCCGACTCATTTCCTTTTCACACCGTATGGCTATGAACATTTTTTGGAAACCTGACTCATTACCTTTGCATACTGTATTCATAAAAACATATCATGGAATCCTGACTCATTTCGTTTGCACACCGTTTGGCTATAAGCATATCTTGGGACCTCAACTCATTTCCTTTTCACACCATTTGGCTTTAAACATTTTTCAGAGGCCCGACTCATTTCCTTTGCATACTGTATGGCTATAAACATTTCTTGGATGCCCGACTTACTTTCTTTGCACACCGTATGGCTATAATCACTTTTCAGAAGCCTGACTGATTTTCTCCACGTACCATATTGATATAACCATATCTTGGAAGCCCAACTCATTTCCTTTGCACAGGGTATGACTATAAACATTTTTCGGAAGCCCAACTCATTTCCCTTGTATACCCTATTGATGGAAACATATTTAGCGAATCAGCGTTATTCAACAATGGTCAAGTGACTGAAAGGTGCCTCATCACAACAAAGTAAAATTATTGCACTTTGTGGTGGATAAAAGTATTTACAATAGTAATACAGTCGGCGCCGCTTATTGTGATCACGGTTAATGTTATCATTAGGTTATTGTTATCGTTTCATTGAAAAACAAACATGGACGTATATTAATACATTGTAATTAGGTCGCTTATTGTAATCATCTGTTCACTTATTATTATCATTTATTTTGCCATGCAAAATCATATGCATCAATGTATACTAGCATAGTCCAAGTAAAAATGTCTACAAAGTGTAAACAGTATGTGCAACACACAATGACGCCCAATTCATAGAATGTTTATTTTTAGAATGACAGAAATACTTTATAACGGTTTCAGCACTTAGCACAGTTCTCAGAATGTCTCCCTTACTCTTTGTTTACGCAAACACCCTAGCCTCGCTTAGTCGACTTTAGTTGTTTGTTAACATTAGTTGATGTTACTACTGAAGGCTCTTAAGATTCTAAGGCAGTTTGTTCAACAAAAAGCAGAAAATTTCAACAAACATTATGAATATAAACAATTTATAAACAATATTTTACGAGAAGACTACAGACAGTCACATATAGAGGATTTCTTCGAGAAAAAGTAAATGTAAATTTGAAGTGTAAATAAGATTGAAGTGTTTTATAATGAAGTTTTATGTGTTAAAATGTTTTGATCAAGTATTTTACGTAGTTCTATGTATGTTTATTCAATTATGCTAGATTCAGTGTTTAAAAAAAATCTACAGTGAAATAAAATAAACTGACATGAAATATGCCCACTAATTTTAATAAGTAGAAAACTAAGTTACAGAAATTCTACTACTGTACATAAAACTGTCCGGAATAGCATCAAAATTTGGTAAGTACAGTTTAATTATAGTGTTACAGAATTAGAATTTCTTAATGTAATGATAGGCTTACATATCGTTCAGAACAAACAGTTGTGGCCATAATACAGTGAGTTCAATGCAGTACAGCTGTAGACTACATCGTGATTAAGTGTTCGGTTATTGTTATCAAATATGCTTCTGACAAATATGATCACAATAAGCGGCGCCGACTGTATATCAACTTCAATATATATATATATATATATATATATATATATATATATATATATATTTTGTAATGTTTTTTATAAAACTCTTTACAATTATTTTTTTTTTCTATTAAATATTTATTTTGTTGATGATATCAAAATTCTTTTTAAAACAAAACAAAAAAAACTACTCAGGAACAATTCATAATTCTTTATTATTACAATTTCTATTTCAACAGTTAAACAATACACACAAAACAAAAATTTCTAACTTAACAATTTTAACAAACTCGGTTTAACTCTTTTTTCTTTTGATTTTACAGTTACACAATTTTAATACCCTTGGCTAATTTTACGATCTCTTACAATCTCGGGGTTTAGAACATGGGCTATATTTTTACTTCTTTTGTTAATTAAATAAATTTTGAAAACAATATTAAATTTTGAAATTTGTTTTAATAAATATTTTCCTGATGGAAAAACTTAAATTTTGAATATACAAAAAGGCTAAACTATTTGAACTGGATTATTTCTTATTACTTACTATTAATTAACTACAAGATATTCTAATGTACAATTTTAAACTTTCTTATTATCTTAAATGTCCATTAAAGTTTATTTTTTATAGCGCTAGATACTTATCTCATCAAATAATGGCAAATGGCTGTTTGCTCATACGTGGAATTCCGTTTCTTTAAATTTCACTTTTTTACACTTGAATTCGTTTTATTTACTTCACATTATATTACCACTGTATTATATTCTGAAATTCACTTCTCCTTAATTTAGTTGGCCAATCTTCTTAACAAATCTGTATAATTTTGACGAAGTTCCTAATAAATAGAATTTTGACTGGTCCTGGCAGATCCATCTTGTCGCGTCCCCACGCCATCTCTCACTCAACTCTAACTACGCGTCCTTAGATTTTCTTTTAAAATGTTACAAATATGGCGGCCTCCTTCTTCTAAAACACATGTTGTTATAATTCAGTTCGATTTCTTCTCACTAGAGTCGACGGCAACTGACCTACTTCCATTTGTTTTTACAGCTGATGCAATAAGGCGCTTGTTTTCACCAGTTTTAATTTTGTTAACATACTGTTTTAATTTCCTATCCTCAACAACCCTTCCAGTGTTTATTTAATTACTATTATTAGTGTGTGAAGTGTCTTTGTGTTTTACTTTTGAAAATATTTCGAAATGTGTGTGTTTTGACTGGATTCATAGAAACATAACCTTCCAATCTCATTGTTTACAATCGTATTTCACTTTCTCCTTCAAGTAATTACTTATGCCCTATGTTACTAATATTTACAATTTTGTTTGAATATAATTATTATTAGATTATCTTGTTTTAATTTATGTGTTAGGGGTTTTGATATAACACATTTCCTAATCGATTTTACAGTTCAAATACCTTGTTTACTAATCTAGGCTTCTACCTAAATTTAGTTTCAATTTTAACCTAACCAATCTTTTAATGAATTTCTTTTTAAATTTTGTGTGAGTTATTTCTAATATATTCTTCCAATTCTTAAATAATATTATATAGCCCATTCTATAAATGTTACAATATATATATATATATATATATATTCTTGATATTTTACGTTATCCATTGTTTTTCAATTGTACTGACTTTATGAAGTTAATATATTACTATATCACTCGAGTGATTCGACAATGGTCAAGTGACCGAAAGGTGCCTCATCACTCAAGGTAAAATTATTGCACTTAACGGTGGATAAAATTACTTACAATAGTAATATATTAACTTCATATATATATATATATATATATATATATATATATATATATATATATATATATATTTTTTTTAGGTTAGTTCTAGTAGAGCTTAAAGCTTATTTAGGAATTTTTTGGACTTGATAGGAGACTGACAGACTTACCTAAAGGCAATAGTCCAAAACTGCAATCTCTTGGAAATAAGCACATATAAAACACATATAAAACACTTAATACACTTTTATTTGAAATATTTCGATCAACATGATCTTCTTCAGTCAAGAAAGAGAAAACAAAACAAAAGATTGAAGTGAACCACAGATGTGTATAAACATCCAAATGTCACAGATTCACAGATTTATAGTTTATGATATAGAGCTATATGTGATATGTGTAGAAATTGTTATATGTGAATCGTGTAGAGATTGGTTACTTGAAACTAGATATTAAAAATCTGTCAGAAGGAAGGTAATGGAGCTGTTAAATTTTTTTTTTTTTTTTTTTTTTTTTTTTTTTTCCAGGCGAAAAACCTATTGAGGTTATCATCGCCTAACTAAGTTAGGGGGTTGGAGCTGTTAAAAATGGTAGAAGTTAGGGGGAAGTTAAAAGGAGTTTTATCTGATGTTGAGGTTAGGAGGCTCTCTAGATTTGGTATACCACTGGTATGATAACTCCCATCTTCTTAATTCTGAAGAGTTGCAATCAGGGGGGAGGGCTTTAATTATTTTGGTGGTATAGCAATCATTGAAAGAGATGATGTTGTGACTAGCAGCGTGTTGAGCGGTTGGCCTGTCTATGTTCATGGTTCCAACGTCATGTCTGTGGCCATTCATTCTGATGCTCAGACTATCCGTGGTAAGGCCTATGTACTGTGCCGGGCAAAATTTACATTGTAACTGGTATATTACATTACTGGATGTACAAGTATGATGACCCTGAATCTTGAAGTTCACATTGGTTGCTAGGCTATGGAAACTATTTGTTGGGATGTGTATTGGACATGTCTTGCATCTTGGTCTATTGCACGGAAAGGAGCCGCGAGGAAGTTTGGGCGGTTTTTCAGTACTTGGATCAGGTAATTTTGGATGTACTAAAATACTTTTTAAATTGAACGGTTGTCTGAACCAAATATGTGGTGGATTTGAGAAAAGATCTTTGGTGTGGGCGGAAGCTTGAAGAATCTTGAAGCCATCCTTTAATATTTTGTTCAGCTTCGTTAGGCCTGGATGGTAATCTGTAACTAAAGACAGTTTGTCCTCCATAGGTGGGCTGGGTGCATCAGATGACTGAGCCAAGCGGATTTGATTCTCAACGAGTTGTTTAGGGTATCCTCTTTTTTGGAAAGCTTTCTATTAATGTCTTCCAATGCTATATCGTTGGAACAAATTCTCTTGCCCCTGACTGCCTGACTATATGGTATGGACCTTTTTATATTCATGGGGTGGTTGCTATTGAAATGTAGGTATTGTAGATGGTTCGTCGGTTTGATGTGGACACCTGTATAGATATTCCCATCTCTGATTGTTACATCTACATCCAAGAAGGTGATTGTTGCTGCAGACTTCAATTCACCTGGGAGAAGTCTGCAGCAACAATCACCTTCTTGGATGTAGATGTAACAATCAGAGATGGGAATATCTATACAGGTGTCCACATCAAACCGACGAACCATCTACAATACCTACATTTCAATAGCAACCACCCCATGAATATAAAAAGGTCCATACCATATAGTCAGGCAGTCAGGGGCAAGAGAATTTGTTCCAACGATATAGCATTGGAAAACTTTAATAGAAAGACCTTACTAGCTTTCCAAAAAAGAGGATACCCTAAACAACTCGTTGAGAATCAAATCCGCTTGGCTCAGTCATCTGATGTACCCAGACCACCTATGGAGGACAAACTGTCTTTAGTTACAGATTACCATCCAGGCTTAACGAAGCTGAACAAAATATTAAAGGATGGCTTCAAGATTCTTCAAGCTTCCGCCCACACCAAAGATCTTTTCTCAAATCCACCACATATTTGGTTCAGACAACCGTTCAATTTAAAAAGTATTTTAGTACATCCAAAATTACCTGATCCAAGTACTGAAAAACCGCCCAAACTTCCTCACGGCTCCTTTCCGTGCAATAGACCAAGATGCAAGACATGTCCAATACACATCCCAACAAATAGTTTCCATAGCCTAGCAACCAATGTGAACTTCAAGATTCAGGGTCATCATACTTGTACATCCAGTAATGTAATATACCAGTTACAATGTAAATTTTGCCCGGCACAGTACATAGGCCTTACCACGGATAGTCTGAGCATCAGAATGAATGGCCACAGACATGACGTTGGAACCATGAACATAGACAGGCCAACCGCTCAACACGCTGCTAGTCACAACATCATCTCTTTCAATGATTGCTATACCACCAAAATAATTAAAGCCCTCCCCCCTGATTGCAACTCTTCAGAATTAAGAAGATGGGAGTTATCATACCAGTGGTATACCAAATCTAGTGAGCCTCCTAACCTCAACATCAGATAAAACTCCTTTTAACTTCCCCCTAACTTCTACCATTTTTAACAGCTCCATTACTCTCCTTCTGACAGATTTTTAATATCTAGTTTCAAGTAACCAATCTTTACACGATTCACATATAACAATTTCTACACATATCACATATAGCTCTATATCATAAACTATAAATCTGTGAATCTGTGACATTTGGATGTTTATACACATCTGTGGTTCACTTCAATCTTTTGTTTTGTTTTCTCTTTCTTGACTGAAGAAGATCATGTTGATCGAAATATTTCAAATAAAAGTGTATTAAGTGTTTTATATGTGCTTATTTCCAAGAGATTGCAGTTTTGGACTATTGCCTTTAGGTAAGTCTGTCAGTCTCCTATCAAGTCCAAAAAATTCCTATATATATATATATATATATATATATATATATATATATATATATATATATATTTACATATACATACATTAACATAAGATGTTATTGATACTGGGCATTCATTATCTTTTAGATAACTTTAATAAAAGTAAAACAAGGTTAAATTTGAACTTTAAAATTTAAAACTTTTTAATTTTCAATATTTTTCTTGTAGCCATTTGAATATTTTGCTTATTGTTTTTGATTTAAAACAGGGTTGAAGAATTATTGGTGATTCATCATTTAGTTGGGTTAATTCAAAACTTTTATCATAGAATATTTTCAAAATTAGTTTAATATTTGTAAAATTTTCTTTTGAAATCTTTATGACTATATTTCATGAATAAAAAAAAGCTATTATTAAACGTGTGATGTCAAACACTTTTCCTGCCTTCACTTCTACTCACAGATACCCTATTATGTCACAATCATTATTATGTTGCCCTAACATACTATAGTGAAATGTATAGTATGATATTTTTTGCGAACCAGACTCTATTTTGCTTAAGCAGACTCTATTTTATTTTTTAAACGTAAATAAAAACCTTGTTTTTCTGAATATAATAAATTTATTTTTTCAACTTATTGACAGGGAAAGTTTTTTCCTACTTGGTTTTAAAAAGGATATTGGACAAGTGTTGGCCTTAGTTGTCAATACACTGCTGCAAGCGAATTATGAAGCTTGTAAAGACTCTCTCCAAAATGGCTTGAGGTATGCGCTCTACTTCCTCGTGTGTTGCTTGCTTCAAGTTAGGCAGGCTCCTGGGATGATGTTTGATAGCCTCAGCCTTCAAGTAATCTCACAAAAAAAGTCAGGGGTTTAAGTTGGGAGATCGTGCTGGCCACGTAATGTCCCATCGTTAAGAAATCAGTTGACCAGGAAACATTTGCCTCGAAATGTTTATTGTTATTCAGGCAGTAAGAGTTGTGGCAAAGTCCTGCTGGAACCGCACATTTTTGTGAACCCCCTTTTCAAGAAAATGTGGGTCTATGATTTCAAGTTGTGGTAACGTGTATACACAGTAGCACGTTCACTATGAAGAGGCTTTAAGGATTACCTGTGAGTTGCTTTTACTCCAGTAGTTTAATATTTGGTTTTTTACACCACCAGAGAAAGCTGAAAAAACAACAGCTTCTGGTGAAAGACTTTCCAATATGATTTGACACATTTTTGTACGACTCTGCCAGTCATGAGGTGACAGTTCTTGGACAGGAACCATTTTATAAGAATGAAAATGGAGGTCCATGTGTAGGACTCTATGCACACTGATTCCATGTTTGGAAGCTGATTGTTGAGGATACTGCAAAATTAAGTTCCTAACTGCATTGATGTTTTCAGGTGTACACGCACTATGAGTTCTTCCACCTCATTTTTCACAACAGAACCGGTCCCCCGGAATTTTTTCACCCACAATAAAATGTACTTTCGGTCCACTACTGACTTACGAAGACCAATTTGATATCTCGTTCAGAACACTTGCTGGGTCGTGACAGCTGACTCATTGCTGCGAATAAATGCCTCGATGGCAGAAGCTCTCTGCGCATTGATCCACACCATGATGGCGACTGATGGAGAGTGTCACGTAAACTCCCCCTCTCAATCACCGATTGCCACTTATCTCTCCATTCTGAGTGTCTCCTGCTGCTCACTATAGAGCAATGAAAATCATGAGGTTATTTTGGCGCACCTTTTACATGGATCGTAAAGTAGTCTAAAACAAATTCCACTTATAAATAATTTACATTGATCAAAAATGTAGCAGCAATAAGGAAGTGAGAAAAAATTGGAAATCACTAATGACTTAAGGATTCCCCCTAACATTTTGCACAAAGGTATTTAAACATTGAAAACAAAACATAAGTAATTATTAGAGTAACTAAATGAAACTAATAACTTACTTGCTGATATGTTTCAAAACAGTCGTGTCATTTGCGAAGCTAACCCGATATGTAAATAGTGATGTGGCACTGAAAGCAAGAAATAAAGGTGAACAAAGTAATGAGGTACTAAAGCAAGCAAGTATAAAGGCACCATAGTATAAGTTACTTTGTAAATAGGGGCTAATGTTAATGAAACAATGTGATGATATAGTGTCCTGGATGGTGAACTAATACATAGTCTTTGAAAATATTAAATCAATGGAAATACTTTTCAATCTATGAAATAAAGCTTTGATTGCAACTTGATAAATGGTTTTTCAATAATGACAGAAGTTTTGGTGAACAATATTGAGATATAATATTTCTTATTGCAGTACTCGTAGAAAATTGGATAATGAAAATAGTTATTTGTTTTCGAACTCATCATTTCATCAGTAATTATATATATCAAAAACATGAAATAATGTTATTCTGAAACCTGAAATCATAATTATTGCTGAAGTTCTTTGAGTAAACTTTTCACTAAATATTCTTACAGTTCAAATTAAATTTTCTATGTAATGATGGCTCAGTATAATGGTTGACTCTTAAAATTAAAAAAAAAACACCTTTTAATATTTTTATGAAAATTATTTTGAATTAATTTTGTAACATTTCTTATTAAAAAACTTTTGCAAGCTATGACACGGGTCTAGTAGGTAAATAGTTGGGTAATGATGGCTCAATATAATGGTTGACTCTTAAAATTAAAAAAAAAAACACCTTTTAATATTTTTATGAAAATTATTTTGAATTAATTTTGTAACATTTCTTATTAAAAAACTTTTGCAAGCTATGACATGGGTCTAGTGGGTAAATAGTTGGGTAATGATAGCTCAGTATAATGGTTGACTCTTAAAATTAAAAAAAAAAACACCTTTTAATATTTTTATGAAAATTATTTTGAATTAATTTTGTAACATTTCTTATTAAAAAACTTTTGCAAGCTATGACATGGGTCTAGTAGGTAAATAGTTGGGTAATGATGGCTCAGTATAATGGTTGACTCTTAAAATTTAAAAAAAACACCTTTTAATATTTTTATGAAAATTATTTTGAATTAATTTTGTAACATTTCTTATTAAAAAACTTTTGCAAGCTATGACATGGGTCTAGTGGGTAAATAGTTCTATGTAATCATGCTAGTGTTACTCAAAAATCCACCCACGGTTCTCCTCCTCTTCTAGATTGGTAGAGTTTAATGTGTCACTATCTTACTTCTACTTAGGAATTACCATCCACATCTCTTAAAGCCAAATACAAACCTCTCTAATTTGTCACTGTATTTGTCAGAATTATAACAAACATCGTCTGTAGTTTTTACAAATTGTATTCTACACAAAGTTCAGTTTTCGTTTCCTTTCTTCAAGTTATAATTTTTTCCAACAGTAGTTATATAAAGGGGAAATGTCTAAATGCGGTAATTATACAACTTTAACGTCGGTTGATAAGTATAACATTCTACTACAGTTACAAAAAGCAGTTAAGCTATAGTAGAATTCGGAATTATTAGAACATCTGTAAATGACATTAAAAAAATGGCAAAAAATTGAATAGTACATGGCCAAAGTAGAAGTTTCCGATGGATATTAAAAAATGAAAAAGAATGAAAACACCCATTTACGTTCAACTAAATGATGCGATGTTTATCTGGTTCTCACAACAATGAACAACGAATGATATTCCATCACGCGGTCCAATTTTATTCAGAAAGATTTGAGTAATGTACTGTATTTGTAATTATGAACTATACTGCAGGCTACTAATGTTTTTACAGTGTTACGTAATATTGTTGTTGAGTTTTTCAACCGACGTAAATCATGTACGTACGACATTAATTAAATTAATGTGCTATGTTTACCTACAATTATATAGTTATTTCACGACTCCCATAATTTGTCTTTTTCTCAAATTTGTCACCCCTCGATCCCAACTGTGACGAATTATAGAGGTCGTACTGTAAGTAATAACAGTATCTGATAGAAATGGTTATAAATACATACAAGATTAACGTAAGAGCATAAAATCACCCTGATCTGTTATAAAGGGAAAGATTATGTAGACATACTCCCTCTCTGCTAGGGTCATTAGGTTGTTTAAATCCATTACACAAAATTATTTTAAGATAAGGAGAAATTGGTGGATGAATCTAAAAAAGAAACACAATGAAGCTCAGGTTCTGTGAGTAGGGGAAAGTTATGGTTTGCGTGAGTATGATCATTTCTTCATTAGCATGGCTTCCTATGAGAGAAGCATTTAGATTCTTTTTCTGTTTTTGTTTACACAATTTATGGAATATATGAAATTATTGAGATTTTATTGAATACATTCAGTAGGTGGGAAATTATCTTATTTAGATATTGTTTCTGTATAGAAGTACTTTAAAAAAATTTGCTTATTGTTTCTTCACATTGGTAGAAAAGAAAATTTTTTTGTTTCATTGTTTCAGGAAATTATACCAGAAAATATCTACCCCCATGCTAAAGTGGATGACTTTTCAGCCGGGGTTATGGGTTCATGCTCTAATTATGACACAAGAATTGATGTTACTTTGCAAGTTAGAAATATGACCTATAAACAAACTATTGACAAGTGAGCAAGCTCAGTACATTTTGTTTTAATTTTAGAAAGTCAATAATTTAATTAGTATATGATTTTAAAAGTGTAAATATAAAAAAACTTCTATTTTTGTGAATGTCATTATAATAAAAAAAATTAATGGAAATGTCTGTACTTATATTGTAATTTTGCCAAGATACGATCTAGATAAGCTGTATATTAGATTTATAATATTACATTATGTTTAATTGGTTTTCTTATTATTAAACAAGCTAGAAACATTTTTTTGGTATATAACACTATTATTATTAACAAATTTGTTTTAGTGGCCATATTAAATTTATTGGTAATTTATTATATAATTAATTAATTAATTAATAATGTTTAAATTAGCATTTAAATTTTAAAAATAGTCTCATCTATTTTTATATTTAAAAGGTATTCCAACAAATGATTGCTATTTTCTTACAGATGGGGTCACAAACTGGCTGTCGTAGCCAATCAAGCAGCTAGAAATAGAGCTTTACGAAATTCTGACGTGAATCCAAACTTAGAACTTACTCCTATGCAGTACTGTGTGCTGGAAAGAATTGGTCGTGGTCGTTACCATGGTGATGTAACTCAAGGTAGAATCAGTTTACAGCAAATCGGTGAAGATGCGAAAACTATTTTTTATCATCGTAAAAATTTACAGAAACAGAGATTAATAACAAAGCAGGTTCGTGTAATAAACTTCAACAATTATTTTTTAAAATTATTAAATGAAATAAATGTTTTAAATGTTTCTTAAGTTTTAATTTATTACCTAATAGTACAAGTAATATTTATTTAAGAAACTATGTAAAAATTTGAAACGGCAATTTTTAAACTTTGTGGATTAATTTCAATAATAATTTGGTAACATTCAGCTACTCTTTATATTAGATTTCTGAAAGTTGTATCGATGATGAATTTGTTAATCTTACAATTTGTTTTAAAAAGTTCTTAGAATCATTAACAGAAGTTATCCCAACATGCTTCTCTTGCTGTATGAGGTCATTGATCAAACATATTGTATGTCAGTTCTCTGAGTAGTAAACTTTGAAGTTTAGGTGTATTTGTTGTCCTAGCATATTGATTTGTGAACTGGGAAAAACATATTCAAGCAGTACTTGTACATCTTAAAGAAAGGCAATGAAATCAAAAGAAAAGTTTGTGCCGACATTCAGAACATATTGAGGGACTCTTCTGCTCTTATTCAACAGATCCCTTTTGGACAGATAAGATTAAATTTTGTCTGAACAGCTTACATGAGAGTCTTAAAATTGCTCGACCAAGAAGTGCCATTACTCTAGAAATAATTTTAAAATTGCACAAAATGTCATAGATGATTGTCAAGGCTAGAGAAATTTCTGAAGCTGTAGAGATGTTATTTGAATGGCATATAACATTTTACCAGTAGAATTAGGTAGGAGAAAATTATCTACTAGATGAGATCTGCGACTCTTTACAGTGAATCAAATATGCATCATATTTGAATGTCTTAAGATGTTTGACCTGTTTTCAGATAAACTAACAAGATTTTTTGAGGTGGTTTTGAACCTTTAGTTTGTCTTTTACCATAACCTAAAAGCAAAACAGTCAAAGTAGTTGATACATCACCACCACCACCACTAAAGAAAAAAATATATGGTTGGGTGGAATGGTCATTGAGTCAGTTTTTTGGGAGGATAAACGAATTCTGCTGATATATTTTCATTCCAGTGGTCACACAATTATGGGACAAAGCTATGCTAACCTCCTGAACCAACTATAGCAAAACCATGTAAAACATTAACATGTTTGACAAGGAAACAATTAATCTTTCATTAAGACATTGTGTAGACCCAGATTTTCTTCTAACGAAAAACTAATAGTTGCATTTGAAGGCGTTGATGTTATCTTGAATAGGTATCTTGACCTATTCTAATCTAGGGAGATTCTAATTTTCTGGAACCTCCAGAACAATCGGAGCATTGGTGTACCAAGAGCATTAGTGCACAAGGAAACTATATTTTAAAACAGAAAAAGGTTGATTGACGTAAGTAGTTTCTTTTTATTATTATATTTCAAGAACTTTTCAAACCATGTCTGAAGATTATTCTTTGATTATACCTTTCTCTATTGATGAACTAGAGTTAGCTCTCTTGTCAATGAAGGATTCAGCTCCAGGTCCGAATGTACAACTATATTCTCAAGGAGCATTGTTTTCCTGAGGTATGGTTGGACGTGATCATAATTCCTACTTTAAGGCAAGATAAAGACCAGTTTCTCTTACCAGCCCTTTATGGAAACTACTGGAGAAGATGGTCACCTAGTGTCTTGTCTGGTACTAAGAAACCAATGGCTTCTTTACAATGAACACTGTGGTTCCATGCAAGGATTTTTCAACTAAATAGTTTTGTTGGAGTCAGCTATGCATAATGTCTTTCCTTGTGTCAAACGCTTGGTACTATTTTCTTCAACCTTGAGAAGATATATAAGATGGCACGGAGGAAAAGAATTTTGAACATTCTAAAACTATGAGTTATACAAGGTAGAAATCTTGGATTCATCAAGAATTTTATAAATAACAGGTCTTTTTGCACACATTTTAGAGGCATGTATTACAATCGATATGAGCCATCGATCAAATCGATTTTGATGGATTATTCCTGACATAGATATAACAATGTGTAGAAATGTTATCACCCTTAATAAGAACCTGTTTATTAAAAAAAATTACTATTTCATAATTTGATTTAAAGTTGTCTGCTCAAAATCTAACACTAGATAATAGCAAATACTTCATTAATGATTTTTTTTACTTGAATATTGGAATAATTTTGTAACTGCTGTTGGATATTTAAATAGTGCTACAGTATTAACCCATCGCAGATAAAATAGGTGATTTGAACGATGAATCGGATGCGAATTAATTCCTCACGTCATTTGAGTTGTATTTCGCTATGATAGTACAGTACAGTCTCGCTAATCCGGTCTCCGATGATCCGGACCTCCGGCTAATCCGGACGGCCCAAAAGTTTTGTTTAGTTATAGTATTTTACAGTGCACAATCAGTCTGCTGTCCACAAAAATATTTATTTTTATACGTCTATATTTGTTATTTTTCAAAGGGGTTTTCCTACTTTAATACTCAAATAATATAATTTATTCATTAAAATATGAAATAGGTGTACCACTTGTTTGTTTCTTTTGCCTACTAAAGTAGAAAAAACTTCTTTGAAAAAATATATACAAATTAGATCACCCAACACTACAACGTACGTGACATCAGAGACATCTTGCGATAAACAAAAGATAAAGGACCGCTGACTAAACGGATAAACAGTCTATCCGTCTGGCGTCAGGTCAGTTGTTTTGTCGGACAGATGCCACTTTTCCTGCTTCTCGCAAGATATCTGCTCAGTTGTCATTTAATTCTAGTGCGATATTGATCTGTGTTTTTTATTTACGTCTCGTTCAGTGTTCAGTGAAAATGGCGACTAAACGTAAGTCAGTGACAGTGACAATGGAACAAAAACTCCAAGCTTTGTTTCGTATTGATGGAGGTGAATCGCTTATTAAAATTGCAAAAGAGTTAGGTGTGGGAAAACAAACTGTTTCCGATTGGAAAAAAAAGCGACAGGAAATTGAAGATTTTTGTGCAAAAATGGTTAGTAAAGACAGTTTAGGCGGCAGAAGCACTTTAAAAAAACCAAAAAATGAAACCCTAGATGATGCTTTGTATGTTTGGTTTTGCCAACAACGGGAACAGGGTGTTCCTTTATCGGGTGTAAATTTGCAAACGATCGCGCTGAAACTGAATGAAAAGTTAAAAGGAGACCCTAATTTTACTGCCAGTGTGGGATGGCTGTCACGGTGGAAGGAACGACACGGCATCCGTCAACTCGGAATAAGTGGTGAAATTTTGTCAGGTGACAGTGATGCAAGTGAAAAATTCAAAGACAAATTTGGCAAGTTTCTCAGAGATGAAAACTTACAACCTTGTCAGGTGTTCAACGCTGACGAAACTGGATTAAATTATAAAATGTTCCCAAAAAAAACTTTAGCTTCCAAATTAGATTCAGTAGCAAAAGGCCATAAAGTTAAGAAAGAACGTATGACTTTGCTGCCCTGCAGTAATGCTTCTGGCGATCTAAAATTTCCACTTTTGGTGATAGGGAAATCCGCAAAGCCTAGGGTTTTTAAAAATGTAAATTTAAGTGTTCTACCGGCCCAATACAAGTTCCAAAAATCAGCGTGGATGAACAGTGAAATTTTTAAGGACTGGTTTTTTGAAAACTTTGTTCCAACAACAGAAAAGTTTTTAAAAGAGAAAAAACTCCCTCGAAAAGCGGTTTTACTAATTGATAATGCCCCATGCCACCCAAATGAAGAAGAATTGCGTCATGGTGACATTTTTGTTATATTTCTTCCTCCTAACGTAACGGCTCTCATTCAGCCGATGGATCAGGGCGTGATCGAAGCGATAAAACGGCGATATAGGAAAAAGTTAATTTTATCGCTTTTGGAACAACAAGAAGCAGATCCAGCTACAAAATTTATTGAAATTCTTAAAAAAGTGACTATAAAGGATGTCATTTATATGGCTGAGGAATCGTGGGAGGAAATTCAACCGTCTACACTACAAAAAAGCTGGAAAAAATTGTGGCCTGAAATGCCACAGGAAAGTGGAAAATCTGACAGTCAACCTACTAATGACGACAATGAATTTGTTCAGATTTTTCAACAATTGGAGGGTTGTGCCGAGTTGAAAGACACTGATATTTCCGAGTGGATTATCAGTGATAATGACATTGGTCATCAAGTGCTCAACGAGGACGAAATCGTCGCGGTGTGCACTGCAAACGCAGAAAATGACAGCTCGGAAGAGGAAGACTACACAGACGAACCTGTCAGCCTAACTCATGATGAGGCGGCTGCAATGCTGGAGGGGTTGATGACTTACTTTGAGAAACAAAGTGATACGTCAACTGCGGAGCTACTGACCTTGAAACGCCTACGAGATCGTACTGTGAAACGACGTCATTCATCGTTAAAACAAAAGAACATTACGGACTTTTTTCACTAAGTTTTTTAAAGTTTGTTTTTGTTTCAGTTTCATTTTTGTTTGAGTTTTTTGTGCGTTTATACAGTATAGTGTAAATAACTTTATGTGAATACTTTTATTCAACGAGAAAGGTGCTTAGATATTTATTTATGTCATGACTTTTCTGTTATAATTATAGGATTTTTTGCTACATAAGCTATGAAATACTGTACTGTAAGCTATATTTAGGCCTCAATTTCACTAAAACTACAATTTCAATATGTTTTCCCACCTAAAACACATATTGTATGCATTTGTTTGGCTTTTTCCGTCTAATCCGGACTTTCGTTGATCCGGACCGGGTCCGGTCCCATCAAGTCCGGATTAGTGAGACTGTACTGTATTCTTATTTATAAAGCACTAAATATTATATATTTTACATTTGCGCAATTTTATTCATTATTTTGCACATTAATTAATTTATTATTTGTTAATTGATTATTATTTGTAATATAATTAGTAAAAGCCAAATTAAAAGTTATTTACGATTTGATTACTCAAGAGGTTACAATGTGCACTGGATTTTTCAGTACTTTTATATTTTTTTCAATTTTAAAAGTTAATAAATATTCCAAAACAATTTTCAGTATGGTAACGAAAATAATACATTATGAGAGAACATTTTATACTGTTTGATTGTATTATTCTAATAAATGTATTGAAAATATAAATATAAAGAGGTGTGTTTATATTTTATTCCATTTAAATAAAATTAACTTTTATATAATAATAATAATGGGTAATGTGGATTTACAGATGTTTCATCAGAAGTTAGGACAACAGAATTGTTCAGGGCTGCTCCTTCATTTACCAAGATTCTATGTAGAACGTAAGCCAAAAGCCTTAGTACTTACCGAACAAATAATAACATTTTTGAAGACACAACACAATGAAACTGCTGAATACGAGAGGGTACGGACAGAGTTAAATCTCGGGAATTCTTTAAAGAAAGTTATGAAAACTTTTAATTTTCAGAAATATGTTCGCTCAGATATGGTAAGTCTAATATGTAATAATACAATAACTTCTGAAGATTAAAATAAATATAGTTTTGAAAAATTTTAATGTTTTCTAATAGAGTTTTATCTTTTGTCTGTAGTGTGTGGGAAAAATGCTCACCCCATTTCATCAAATTGATCTAGTTTACCAGAATATGATCAATATGATGAATAGGCATGTACATGTTTGTAAGAATTAGTTGCCCAGTGTTTATTCTTAATTTTTCATTTCTTAAATGTGAAACATTTGCTCTTGTATGACGACTGTTGCTTCTACCTTTTATATTTAAGAAAGTGGTTCTTATTGTTTTAAATTTTTTTACTTTCTTTCTAAGTTCATATTTATCTGTCGAAGAACATCTGATTTCCAACATATGTTGAGGTGGATACATGAAATGGATGTAGATGGAAGAGGGAGAACAGCCACTTGATAATGAAGTAACTGATGTTGTGTTTTAACGCAGTCACCACCTAACAGACAAAACATTTTACAAATGAAAGTGTTTTAGAAGATAAAGGTCCTATGGTAAGACGTGTCATGCATCAGAGATAACCCTTTTAGGGTGATATCATAAAAACATAAGCAAGTGAATCAGCATAATATTATAATTCATCTTCCTGGTTTGAAAGTTTCTGCAAGAAATGCTGACAATATTTTAGATTGTTGAAAAATATTTATCAAGAAATATTTGTGAAGAACTGTTGACTTTACTAAGTTTTATATAAAACAAATACACTCATAATTACTCCCAAGAGAGGTTCTACTGAAAAAGGGATAATAAATAATTGTGTGCCTTATTTGGGCTTTTGTATTTGGGTGATAAAATGAAAGGTCATTGTTAATTTGAAAAGATGATGAAGAGATCCTAATTGTTTCAGAGCCATAATAACATTAAAATGTTTTAACTTTTTTAGACATTCTCTTATGTCAAGATGTGGGGGAAGTGTTTTGGACAACTTTGCACCATTTAAATAAACATTTAATGATTTTGTAAGAGATTTAAAAAAACACATACTCTGGGCTGAGATGCCAAAATCTGTCTCAAGGTAGCAAATTTTGGATAAAACACAACATCTTTAAATATTATTTGAATTTTGAAAAAAATGCAGCTGGATGTTTTTCAAAGTAGATGAGACTGAAACCAAAGGTTTGCAAAGGCAGCTTATCAGGCATGTGTAAACAGACAATGCTGTTTACAAGGCTGTATCTACGAGTTTAATTTAACTATAATTAAATAATACTTAACTAAGCGAATACTTAAGGGCTTACTTGCTAACACAATCAAAACAATCGTTCCTTTTACAAAGCGAAGCCTCTACTCCACTCTACTCTATGAGTTTAATTCGTAATGAGTTCAAAGGAATAATTTTATTTTTATTCAGAATTTGAAAAAAAATAATTTTTATTATTTTACAAAATTTGAATAAAAACTAAAATAAAGAAAGCCACCAGAGGCTAAATAAGCCAAAAATATAAAAGAGATAGTTCCAGAACATTGTAAACTGTATAATACAATAAATTGAAATAAAGTAATATATATTAAAAAATTCTTAAATTTTAATTGTAATTAATAAATGGTTAGTAGATCGCCTCAAAATTATAAAAGTGTCAAGTGCGGGTCTTTTACAGTGCTGATAAAGTGAAACTAGGGAACCATAGGGCTTACAATATCCATTCAAGTTTCTAATAAATTCTAAAAGTGTGAAACCGACCATACTGCTAAAAAATATTCAATTTTAAAACCATGAGTGACAGTTATAGTAAAAGTGTAAAAACAAACACAAATCTTGGAACGAAATGGGCAAAGTTCGATTAAAAGGAAAGTTTGAACAAAAACTTACAGCAACCAGCTGAAAACTGCTAAGGATAGACATGCGAAGGTAGAGGAGGGAGCCTGATCAAATTAATATGGGAAAATAACTCTTGTAGTCGAGACTTAGACCAACTGTGGCGTATTTAAAAAAAAAATATAATTAAATAAACCTCTTAGCTACAAAAACTTTTTATTTAATTCCTAAATCAAATGCAAATAACTGGAGTTATTTTTGTAACAATTTCCTCTGTAGGTGATTGCTTTGCAACCAAAACATACATAAAGATTTAAATAAAATGTTTTTGTAGTTAAGAAATTTTATCTATAAAAATCATATATATATTTCTAAAAATATTTTTAAAGTAGAAAATCTATAAAAATTACCAATTTGTTTGTTTTTGGGAGTGCATAAAACTGCTAGTAAAAGTTGTATATTAGACAAACTGTTACGGCAAAAGTAATTAGCTATCAAGTGTAAATACAATTAGTTTCAAAATTAAAATATGTTAAAATTTCATATAGAAATCGTTATTTTATTATTAGTTGTTAAATAAAGTGGTAAGAAGGGGTACGATTCAAAACAAGTATGTAATACAAAAATTACTCTTTTCTCAATGGCTTGTTTCTTTGGAGAGAGCCAGTGTCTGGATCTAAACTTGAAACTTCTTTATTTGGTCTTAAGTAACTTTTGACAGTACGTATTTCAGGGTTATAATAACAGAAACTTGTTATACTTCTTTTTGCATTGATACTAATGCATAGACTTTATATTAAATTGTCCCAGTACCACTTGTACACCTTATAGTGGAACTGGTTGCAAAAAGTTCTTCCGTCATTTTACTGAAATTCTCAATCATCACTAATCCCAATATAAAGTTTGTTGTATATATGGGCATGAGATTTAACTTTACAACAAAAACGATGTAGCAAACCATCCTAACCAGTGGCAAATAGTTGAAGACCAAGCAGTTAGAGGAGGTAGTGAGGAGGCAAAAGGTTGTTTTATATAAAACTCTACCCGAGCTTGAGTAGCAATTATTATTTTCTACTTAGAAGTTTTTTATTCAATATTTTAACATAGCCGTCATTAGTATTATAATATTTTTAATTTGTGAGAATTATTCTACAACCAAATAAAATATGGCTGACATTACCACTGTAGGTTGCAACTTAGGTTAAAAAACAATTAATAAAATATTAGTAGTTAGAATTAAAAGCATAATTATTTGTTTTTCTTATTATTAGTAATTTTATCATGGGTTCTCTAGGTGTCATATCGATCAATAAAACCTCATGCCGAGGAGTCAGAATGGAAATGTAAAGGCAGCAGCAAGGAAAAGGTTGTCCGTGTACTTCAACTTATTGATCGAAAAATGGATGTTAAAGATATTTGGGCCAAGTATGATGATATATATGAAGATGATGATGATGAAAGATCAGGTTTGTTTATATTTATGCAGGCTATTTATAATTATTTTTTGAAGAAAATAAAAATTATTGTTAATATACTGAAACTTTACAAATATATTTTAAAGTTGTTTCCTCAAAGTGTAAGTTAACAATTTAACAACCTTTAGTTAACAAAAAGTCTGTTCGCAAGTAATAGCAAAAGTGTAATAAGTACTGAAACATTGATAATTGTTTTCAAAAAGGTCTTCGGAAGAACCATTAAATCAGATAAACAAAGATTTTTTTAGTCTAGTACAAAAACTCTACATAAAAATATAAACAATTATAGAAAAAACAAACAAAATCATATACTTATTATACCTAGAGCATACAAAAGCTAAATATTAGAAGAAATACTAATATTTACAACAAGCAAACTGTTTTATTTGCAAATGCAACAAACAATTTTAAATCAATTATAGTATAAATACATAACCTAGTAAGTACACATCCAACCCATTTATCCAATAACATAAACGCTTTTCATCGAAGGACAGTAAAACCACTTTTAACAACAACAAAAATCAGTTTACTAGATAAAATTCCAAAAGACAATATTACACTACAATGAAAATATTTGAAAGAACCCCAATACCACAAAAATAACAAATAATACAAGTTACTCAAGATTAAACCCTTATGTACATTTCAATGACCATCATCAGAGGGTCTTATTATAAAATTACAATCTAGCAAACAAGAAGTTACAAACTAGAGTGACACCAACCGTTCCCTACTGTTGCTATATATTGGCGTGAAGTAAGCTCCGCTCCGGCCTCGACCAACAATCAACGATCGACCATCTTAAACCAAATAGGCTATGTCAAAAAGTACACTGTAATAATATATATGTAATATTTTTAACCTACAGCTAATAACAATTAATAAAATTTAAAACTAATCTAAATAATGCATCCTGTTTGAAAAAAAGACTAATAAAGTAAAGAATATAAAGGTGAGGATAGGCCCTTTATCTGCATTCATTAATTTACTATTTGATTGGACTATAAAAATACTTTTGTAATTATTAAGTAACTTTTTAGAGTTGATACATTTAGCTAAAATAATATTTGGATCTAATAATGCTTGTTAGTAAGGGTGTGTTCTGCTACACTTGATTTTTCAGGTCTATCATATTTAATATGCTCAAGATGTTCTTTACTTCTAGTTATAATTTTTCATCACAAATTCTATGCTGTTTTGGAAACATACCACATTTTTCTTTTAAAGAAATAAATTTATAGCCTAACTATTTTGATAAAAGAGTTTTTGGAAGGCAATATAACGTAGGTATAACAAGATTAGAATTTTGAAATTTATAAATATCTTTCGTAGGAATGACTAAATTACAATTCTTAACAGTAAGATTTGTAACTTGAGTAAACTTATTTAATGGATTTTTAACAATTTTCTGATAAGGGCCTTCTAACATTTTAGTTACTCTATCAACATAATCCTCTTTATCTAAAACTACAATTGTATTCCACTTATCAGCTTTTAAGTGGCTTCCCAACTTCTTGTTTGCTAGATTGTAATTTTGTAATATGATCCTCTGATGATGCTGACATGGTCATCGAAATGTACATAAGGGTTTAATCTTAAGTAACTTGTATTATCTGTTATTTTTAATTATTTTTGTGGTATTTGGGTTCTTTCCAATATTTTCATTGTAATATATTGTACCACATTTCTCTTGATATTGTATACAATATTACACCAAAATAATTTCACCATAACCTTAATTTTGACTTTAAAAACAATTCAATAACACCCTAAACAATTTACGAGATGCACTTAGGTATGAAATTAAACTATAATTAAATCTACTTAACTAAGTGAATACGTAAATACGTAATGGCTTACTTGCTGACATGTTTCGAAACAATCGTTCTTTTTACGAAGCAAAGCCTCTACTGGCAGCGTCACGCTCTGTAAAAGGTTGTCGGGATGAGATTTATAACTGTAGGGAGGTTGGGTTAAATTGGTTGTGTGCTATGTAATGGAACAAGGTGTTAGCTTCAAAATGTGTGTGGTCATTTAATATGTTTTCTTTATCTGTTTTGTAATGTTTGTATATCTTGTATTTTTCTAAAGTTGTTAGTTATTTACTTTGTAAAAGATTTTTATTTCAAATTGTTCAAAATGGTTTTGAAACGCATCAGCATGTAAGCCATCACTTATTCGCTTAATTAAGTACATTCAATTATAGTTTAATCAGTGAATTCAAGATGATTACAACAAGCAACAGCAAAAATGAAATTAAACTTGAAAAGAACTGTATATTTATAAAAGTTATATATTGATAAAATTATAGTCCTGAAACAAACATACAAGAATTGCATGCATAAAATACATTAATAAAAACCTAATATAAGACAACCACAACAAAAGCAAAAAGAACATAACTATCATAATTATCAGTAAGTGTCAATACCTTCAGTAACACTTTGAGTGTTGGCAGTGAACATAGATGCTTCTTTACAACATGCTAGCAGGTTTTAGCGATTAAACAAAAATTATTATTCTTAAAATCATTTAATAAAAATAAAGTACTTGTGTTAATGGAACCCCTATTACGTTCTTCTGTTTAGTGTTATAAAAACTTTTAGAGCTTTAAAAGAAAAAAATTATAAAAATACAAACAAATTTCTTCATATTAAAGGTATTATAAACATATCTACTATTATTTGAATCATTATTGTTTGAAATGCACATAACTTTTAAACTATAACTCCACTACAGTTTGTAAATTTTTTGTGGTATAATTTGAACACTGTATTAATAATGAGAAATTTTATATTGTTTTCAATATAAATTAATTCAACTGAAATGGGTTAATAATTTTAAAAAAATTTTTGAAAAGCAAAAGAATAATGTAACCAAAAAATGCTGAGCTATTTCTGAAGATTCAATAAATATCTGAAATATCACTTTTATTATTATTTTCAGACAGAACTGTTGTTTGGTTCATTAAATGAACTCTCTACATCCACAAAACTCTTCTGGTTTAATCTATACTAATATATAATAATTTAATGGCATCTGTTTATGTGTATGTGTGTGTGTGTGTGTGTGTGTGTGTGTGTGTGTTTGTGTGTGTGTGTGTGTGTGTATGTGTGTTTTACTCAATCACATAAAACTACTGGAACCATTGAGCTGAAATTTTACATGGACATTCTTAAAGTTCCTGGTGAACACATAGGCCTATTTTTATTTAGAAATTCCAACAGGGAACTGCCCCACTGGCAAATCACACTTAACACTCAATTATATACTTATCTTAATCAGCTGATAGTAATTGTGTTTTTAATTTCCTGTGAAAGTCACTTTTAAACACAATAAACAGGTGATAGTAAATTATTGTTGTTATTTATTTTAAAGGTTAATTATACTTTACAAATGTCATGTTACAAGCAGAAGCTTTTCATTCTTTTGGTTTTTCAAGACAATAATCAGTAAGTTTATAGTTTGATATATTTATGGGATTTAATTTCAGTAAATTAAATTCTTTTCACATACTTAAAACATATATGCTGAATTGCAGCCCTTATATATTTTTTGATGTACAGTTAAGATGACCCTGAATCTTGAAGTCCATTTTGGTTGTTTTGCTTCCCCTTGAGTTTCAAGCAGAAGGAACCTATATATTGTTATTAAAGAAAACAAAGCTGTAAATATAGTATATAAGTCTGTTTTATAAAAATTTCTTTTGTGTAAACAAGTTCATATTAAAAGTCATTTCAATAACCTAGAGTTAACTTATTTCATTACTGTTTTGTATTTCGGAATAGAATAAGCACAATACAAATAACGCCAACTCTGTATGAAGGACGGGTATTCAGCTAGTAAATCATAGATCAATTCATCTTATAATACATACAAAGCCTTGGTGTAATCACATGTGGCAAACAGATAAAAACTAAGGTAATAGTTTTTGCTTTGTAAATCAGCTGATGTAACAGAACTTGCTAAATTGTTATCCGGCCTCTGAAGAAGAGTTGAAAAATAATATCGTTTTAAATGAAGACCCATCTATTAAAAAAATAGAAAGCACAAATCAAAGGAGTTAAACAACAAAACAAAATATATAATTCCACAAAATGAGAAGAAATACTTCAAAAAATTAAACCCTTTAGCTCCAAAACCAAATTGTAATATTAAACTTAACAAAACAGATATCCTACTACATAATACATATGTAGTATAATAACTGATAGTTATGTCAACAAAATTTTAGGGTGTTTTGATTTGGTTCGAATGATATAAGTCAAGTTAGGATGTATAGTGTTTAGGTTTTTCAGAAATATCATTTTGTCATTATTTTTTTTTTTTTATTGTGTCTGATTAATTAATAAACGTCCAATTTGTAAAATAAAATTTGTTTACATATCTGAATCAGTGCATTGTTTTGTCTGTGTATATGTTGTTTTATAAATGTGGCATGGAAGAGTGTAAGAATGAGTAAAATGGGTGAAGAGGGTTGGGGAGTCTACATCTGATTATATGACATTTTAAGGGTAGATATTTCAAATAGAATGTGCGAATTGTAATATAATTTGGCGGTTATTATGTGTACTGCATGTAATTAAAATGTTTATGCATTTCACTGTTTAATTGTGTTTAGTCTTTTGCTTTTTTTTAGTATGTTGAAGTTTTAATAAGTTGGTTGAAATATTTGTGTAGTTGTGTTTGTGAGATTAGGTGTTCAGCATAGATTACATGTTCAGGTTTAGACCTTAATGAGTTCATTGTATTGTAAGTAAAATGATCTTATTGAAGTTGCTTGATGTAATCATCTTGAATTCACTGATTGATTAAACTAGATTTGAAAATACTTAATTCGTTCCTTTTACGACGCTAACCCTCTACTGCGAGTAGAGGGTTAGCTTTGTAAAGGAACAAATGTTTTGAAACACATCAGCAAGTAAGCAATTACGTCTTCACTTAGTTAAGTATTTTTAAATCTTGTTTGATCTTATTGTTTGGGAAATAAAAATCAAAGTAAGTTTTTCAGGCAAGTGTAAATATACTTTATCTTGAAACCTGCAAGAAAATGTAATTTTATGAGACTACTTTAGTTTATTTTACACATCAAACATATGGGATATGAGTTTGTTTATATTA
>JBAIZL010000002.1:277873154-277888154 GCA_036971475.1 Prosapia bicincta | reverse complement strand
AAGGTTTCTTCTGCAGTTTGGATCGGTAGAGCAGGTTAGACCTTTCGGGAGTGTAGACAGATACCCCTATTTTCTAGTATACTATTATACTTCCCAATCTCCGTACCTTAGGTACTAGAATACGTGAATGTAACTATTTTATTAATGTTTATACCGAATGTGACCAGTGCGTGGAATACGAACAAGTTTTCTGGTCAGAAATCGCTTATTTAATACGCGAGTGTGATAAGTGTGTATTCCACGGTGCACGTAAGTACAAACTATTAATTTATATAATTGTAATAATTATTGGTCCTCCGAAACTATTGTTACCAAACAAATTTGGTCCTCCGGGCCGGATCTTGAGCCTTAAGACCTATATAAAAAATAAAATAAAATACAATTCATTATATGTGTTCATTCTACAATTTCTACAAGTTTTTTCAAACTTTGTCTGTGCATGCAAACACTGGAAAACTAGTTTCATGCCGCAGTATATGAAACAGCTGATCCTCTCTTATCTTTGTTTGGCTTTGGCGTGCATTAATATGTTGGTTTAAATTAATTGTAAAAGTTTATGAAAAGTGATTTCAGTTGTTTATAGAAGGTTATCTCATTGAGCATACGTTGATTTGTTGTTTACTTAGGCTTATTTATCTCTCCGTTAAACATATACGCTCATGGGCCTAATTTCTTTAAAACATTTTGTAATTTAAAAATTAAAGCAGTTATCTCATCTTCTACTATAAAACCATCATTTAATCATGGCAAAATCTTTGGCAGTTATTAAATCAAAGAAAGACGATATATTTAGTCAAATTCAAGAGATTTTTGATCTAACAAAAAAAAAAAATCTGATAAGTCAATCCTGCAAAAATTGTTGGTGCGCGCTAAATCTATAAATAGGCTTCGTGAAGAATTTTCTGATACTTTAGACATTTATCATGAACTAGAAATACAGGCTAACCCGAATTTTCAACCCAACTACGCTCCTCTTAACAGGATCAACGAGTTAGTCGATTATATTAATTCTACCGTATATTCGATAGAAAGTAAGATGTCATCAACAAGGCCTAAATGTGAAATAGTTACTCCTCAGTTACATATACGACTGCCTAAGCTTGAACTCAAGCATTTCGATGGTGAATTTCTCGAATGGATGTCATTTATTAATATATTTAACGCTAGCATTCATGAAAATGCATCGTTACCAGCAGTTTCTAAACTTCAATATTTATTGAGCGTTATCTCAGGAGAACCGCTAAATTTAATTAAATCTCTCCCTATTTCTGACGCTAACTATAAAGTGGCCTATGACTTATTAAAAGAAAGATATCACTCGCCGAGGCGGTTAGTTACTTTACACCTTAATCAAATTTTAGATTTGCCCTCTGTAAACAACACGCCTAAACAAATGAGAAATTTTGTAAATTTATACTCAGAAAATATACAAGCTGTTAAAGGTCTTGACATCGATATCACTAGTAAAAATCTTTTATTATCTGCTATGCTTTTACGAAAAATGGATAGTGAACTTAGGAACCGTTTTGAAGTGTTACTCAAGAGAGAGTTGACTCCACTACAATACCTGATGCAGCGGAAATTATTAAGTTTTTAAATAAAGAATGTAATGAAGTTGAAGATGCCAATCTTCATTCTCCTATCACCTCGAAACCCTCCTCGTCTGGATCACGCACCCCCTCTGGTTCCCAAAATAAATACTTTAAACAAAAAGTATCACTGATGTCCTACAATTATGGAGAAGGCTCCTCCATTAAAGTTAAACCTCATCCATGCTTTATATGCAATAAAATTGACCATAAGGTATATTCGTGTCCAGACTTCAAGAGTCAGGACGCCAAATCCCGTCTCAAAATTATAAAGGAAAAGGGGCGTTGTACCTCATGCTTAGGTACTCACCATCTTAACGACTGTAAGTCAAAGTTTAGTTGCTACAAATGCCACAAAAATCATCATACATTATTACATTTTGAAAATTACTCTACACTGCAACGGACCACACCTCAAACTTCGCGTCAAGACTCTCCGACACTTCAACAGGAAATAACCCCTTCTCCAATCACTATGACCTGTCAAGAAAAGCAGAATACGTCTCAAATCTCTAATACTGTTCTCTTAGGCACTCTACTTGTTAAGCTTACCTCGTCTAACGGTATTACTCATGTATTTCGTGCTCTTGTTGACTCTGGCAGTCAATCTTGTTTTCTCACCGAGCGTGCTGCTCAATTATTGTGTGCTCCTCGTACTAAGACCACTCATAGTGTGGTAGGATTGTCTCAGATACCCTTACGCTCAAAAGGTCTCACCTCAGTTGCTGTTGAAACTCTTGGGGGCAAGGTTATTTCAATTAATGAAAGATTTTTAATATTGGAAAAAATATGTGTTAACCTACCAAGCACACAAGTAGACTCTGAAGTTCTTTCCAAGGTTCGTCCTTATGTTTTGGCAGACCCTACGTTTCACTTGCCAGGAGGCATAGACGTTCTTCTTGGTGGTGCTTCATTTCCACTCGTACTTACTCAAGAATCTTATAACCTCGGACCTGGTTTACCCAGGCTAATAGGCACACACTTTGGCTTTTTAGTAATGGGTAACGCACCATGTCTATCTGGCAGTGAACTTCATAGTAACTCCAGCTCTCAATTATCAACTACACTTCTAGTTGTCAACGACAACCTTCACGACTCACTACAAAGGTTTTGGCTACAGGAAGAATCCCCTGCTGTGTCTAAGCTTTCTCAAGAAGATACATTATGTGAAGATCACTTTCTCGCCACTCATACTCGGGACCAATCTGGCCGATATTGCATCCGACTACCATTCAAGACTGAACATCCTCCTCTGGGTCAATCTCGTTTAAATGCAGAAAAAAGACTGCAGTCTCTAGAGAAGAAATTTAGTGCGCAACCTCAATTTAAATCCCTATATACTGATTTTATGGCTGACTACTTAGCCTCTGGTCACATGATATACGCTCATAATACTGATCTAACTGTACCTCATTACTTCCTTCCTCACCATGGTGTTTTAAAGGAGTCTAGCAGCACAACTCGTTTACGTACTGTATTTGATGCTAGTTCTGAAACCTCTAATGGTATTTCTCTTAATAATATTTTATTAACAGGCAAAAAGATGCAAACGAATATTTGTGATTTATTACTAAATTTTCGGATTCATAACGTTGTTTTTTCTTGTGACATACGTCAAATGTATAGACAGGTAAAAATGCACCCTGATGACCAGTGCTATCAGATGATCTTATGGCGTGAAAGTCCAGATCAGCCCTCTTTAATCTACAAGCTCACGACAGTGACTTACGGAGTGAATTGTTCACCGTATCTTGCCATTAGAACCTTACATCAGCTCGTTGCAGACGAAGGTGACGCCTATCTTGAAGCTGCACATATTCTACGCACGCAGACGTTCGTAGATGACATCATCTCTGGAGCTGACTCTGAAGAAAAGGCTTTGAGCCTCCGTAAGCAACTCATCTCGCTCCTGGCTCGCGGAGGCTTTGAACTACGCAAATGGACATCTAACTCCAGTCAACTGCTGCAAGATCTTCCTGATGCTCATTTAGAGAGCCCTGTATTCCTTCAAGGCAGTAAACAACCACATTTCACTATATTAGGTCTTCACTGGTCACCCTCTACCGATACGTTTACCTATAATTTGAATTTTCCTCACAATTCCAGGACTAAACGTCAAATTCTCGGTATCATTGCCCAGATTTACAACCCTTGTGGATTTCTCTCACCCATTGTTATGTGAGCCAAACGTTTTATGCAACTACTCTGGATCAAAGGATTGAGCTGGGATGAACCACTTCCATCTGAACAATTGAAATTATGGCAAACCTTTACAGACTCGGCTAATATTCTACGAGAAATTGTAATTCCTCGTGCATTACGAATAACACACTCGAGAAACTTTGAGTTACACGGTTTCTCAGATGCTTCTGAGAACGGTTATGCCGCCGTCGTTTACTTGAGATGCCAACTTAGCGACGACTCTGTGTTAATTCGGCAAGTAATATCGAAGACTCGGGTAGCCCCTCTGAAAAGGCTCACGGTACCTCGATTAGAGCTAAGTGCAGCTCATTTACTCGCCCAACTAGTGGGATATGTTATCTCTCTTTTTGAAAAAAGGGTGGAATTTTCTTCTGTATTTCTATGGTGTGATTCGACAGTAACACTGACATGGTTACAAACACCTTTTCATCGACTGAAGACGTTTGTCGCCAACCGGGTAGCCCAGATACAAGAATTAGTGCCTTCTCATTACTGGAGACACGTAGCGAGTGAAGATAATCCTGCTGATTGCGCGTCGCGTGGGTTACTTCCTAAAGATTTACCACAGCACTCATTATGGTAGTACGGCCCCTTTTGGCTACAAAAATCTAATGATAACTGGCTTGTATCTCATTTTATGCCTGCAAAACTTACTGACACAGGAGAAGAGAAACCCATTTCACCTATATCTCTCATATCAACTGCTCCTCATGAATGGGAGCTCCTCACTCAATTTTCTCACTTTAGCCGACTCCAGCGTGTGATGGCTTATATTTTGCGATTTACACATAACGCTCGTCATTCAAGAAAGCTCGATGGTCCTCTCAACACTCTGGAAATGAGAGCGTCAAGACTGGCAATTTTCAAGATGGTTCAAGAATCAGCGTTCAGAGACTACATCGTTGCCATGAAGAAGGATCCAACTACACCTGCCTCGTCACAACTCCGCCGACTCTCTCCTTTTCTCGACAAGGATGATATCCTACGAGTGGGAGGACGTCTCAACGCTTTAAAACTTCCTACGGATGTGCAACATCCTGTGATTTTGCCCAAACGACATCATGTCGTCAACCTTCTTATTGATTTTTATCATCGAAAATACTTACACTCGGGCGCTCAATTGACTCAATCACTTCTTGCACAGGATGTGTGGATACTCTCGGCCCGAAGTGTAATACGCTCTCGCATTTTTCAATGTGTTGTATGTTTTCGACACAAGCCTCACAATAAATCTCCGCTCATGAGTGATTTACCAAAAGCAAGATTAACTTCTTCTCGTCCGTTTCTCAACACCGGAATTGACTACGGAGGTCCTTTTAACATCAAGATGCACAATTTGCGCTCGATTAGCTTGACAAAAGCATATATTTGTATCTTTGTTTGCCTTGTGACAAAGGCTGTACACATTGAAGTAGTATCGGACCTGTCGACAGATGGGTTTATTGCCGCTCTCACTCGATTTGTGTCTAGACGCGGTCTTTGCACAAATATTTATTCTGACTGTGGAACGAATTTCGTTGGAGCGAATAATGCTTTACAAAATCTCATCATCTCTTCAGGCCGAACCCCTCTTGCTGAATTCTCATCACAACACAATATCAACTTTCATTTCAACCCGCCTGCAGCTCCTCATCAAGGTGGTCTTTGGGAAGCAGCAATCAAGAGTGCAAAACATCACCTCCGACGTGTCATCGGTGAACATATTTTAACTCTATGTGAATTTTTCACTCTCACAACTCAAGTAGAGGCTATTTTGAATTCGAGACCTCTCACACCTCTGTCAAACGACGCCTCAGACCTCAATGCACTCACCCCGGGTCACTTCTTAATAGGATCTTCATTGGTTTCAGTTCCAGAAGAGGATCTTTTCAACGTTTCTGCCAACCGACTCAAGCACTGGCAGCTAATCAAAGCCTTTCACCAGCGTATTTGGAAGAGATGGCATCTAGAATATATCCATACTCTTCAGTAACGGGGGAAGTGGAACGTGCCAACTGTCAACCTGCGCGTCGGCGACCTCGTGTTAGTGCATCAACCTGCACCACCTCTCGCATGGCCTCTGGCTAGGATAAGTAGTGTTTCTCCAGGAAAGGATGGTGTAGTAAGAGTGGTTCATTTGAAGACAAAGCAGGGAACCTTGACAAGACCTGCTCACAAGGTTTTCCCTCTACCATTACGCTCATAATGAACTTGCGCCTTAGTGCGCTCAATTTTTGTAAAAGAGATATTTTTATTTTCCTTTATGAACTTTTTTATTTTTATAAACTCTCAAGACATTATATTTGTGTTAGTTCTCTTTGAATCCTAGAAGGATTCAAGGCCCCCGGTATGTTACGTATTTAAAATTAATATAGACTCATTTCTTTTATTTTAAACCCGCCGCCAAAGTCAGACAAAGCTCACCCGTGATAAGGTTTCTTCTGCAGTTTGGACCGGCAGAGCAGGTTAGACCTTTCGGGAGTGTAGACAGATACCCCTACTTTCTAGTATACTATTATACTTTCCAATCTCCGTACCTTAGGTACTAGAATACGTGAATGTAACTATTTTATTAATGTTTATACCGAATGTGACCAGTGCGTGGAATACGAACAAGTTTTCTGGTCAGAAATCGCTTATTTAATACGCGAGTGTGATAAGTGTGTATTTCACGGTGCAAGTAAGTACAAACTATTAATTTATATAATTGTAATAATTATTGGTCCTCCGAAACTATTGTTACCAAACAGATATTGTCAAAATCTCGTAATGATCATTATAAAATATAATTAGCTCCCACAACGTTATTAAAGGTTAGGTTAAGTTACTTTATATAGGCCCTTTATATATATATATATATATATATATATATATATATATATATATATATATATATATATATATCACTTTCACTATATGTACTTAAACAAGAATCTTACTTTGTATTTATGAAAGTTAACTTTCAAAGATTAGTAGTATCTTCATCATCAAGCATCACTGACCGGGCGTTGTAATAGACAGTCTACTACAACCCCCGGTCAGTGATGCTTGTTGATGGAGATACTAACAATCTTTGAAAGTTAACTCGCATAAATACCAAGTAAGATTCTTACTACTATATATATATATATATATATATATATATATATATATATATATATATATATTCGTGTGTGTTTTTTGGAGACCTAAGGGCTATCATCACCTAGCAGGAATTGAAGGATGTTGAAGTGATATTTTTGTATTATTATGGTAGTTACTCGAAATTCATCTGTAAAGACAGTCTAGATATCGTCGTCAAGATGGTTTTTACATGTTTCCAAATGTAATGAGAGGGAAGCAAGGACTTAAGGTGAGAGGCTGGGGGTGGGGTTAGCTCCCTAAAGGACTATAGGGTTAGTTTTCAAGCATTTAAATCTTTAAAATATTTTAAATTGGGTAGCAAATATCATATAATTTTAAACTATCACAAGGAGTTAAAGTAATATTCCTTCAAGATAGTTTTTAAGCTGGAAGTTGTAATAAATATACTGATACAGTGTCCGCAAAGCCTTAAAGGTGGTAACTTCATTTGGTAAAGGCGTCTTATTAGAGGTATTAGTTTCGCGCAACACTGCTAAATGGATTAGCTATGACAAACCCTTGAGAGAATAGTTGTAACAGTAGGTATAAGCGTCAGTTCAGTTGGAAATGAATCGAGACATAGGGCTTTGTTCAAATAGAAGAAGGGAGATTTTTTGTTTTGGTAGTGGCAATGATAGTTTTTAAAAATATTTCTTTGGAGGATTGGAACATTCTTGACGATATTTTCGAGGATGTTGAAAATGAATAGGAAAGTGTAAAGGAAGATGAATTGGTTTTGCTAACTCCTTAAGCCGAAATTTGATGATTTGTCATGGCTCTGAAGACAATGTTGTGGACACTGAATTACCACTTGTTTACATGTACGATTATAACTCTGAACAAAGTGTTTAAAATTCCGAACGACCTTCTATTTGTCCATCATCTCAGCCAAAACAGTTATGTGTTTTTCCGCTGAAGCCACAGCTGAAAATATGTGTGTAATAATTTCATATTCATCCTACGGTACCTATTTTAATATTTTGTGTAATAAAGTTTTTTTGTACTAATGTCCGATAACAATTAGGTATTTTTTAATTGTTTTATAAAAATGGAAATTTTGTACATAATGTTTTGTGAATGGTTTCTTAGTTGATTTATACGGAGAAAAGTGACAGTTTATTTTACAAGAATAAGAATTTTCAAATCTTTTATAAATAAAGAAAAATATTGGTAAGTAATATTTCACATATTTTATAAAATTGTCAATTTTTTTTGAAAATGGTATAAAACGCTACTGGTTTTTGTTTATTTTTTAGTTCAAATTTTGAATCGTTAATAAAATAGGATTTTATTCATCCAATCACGTTCAAATACATTTCTTTTAACCTTGTAAGTGGATAACAAATGATGTCAATACAGTTTTTTCAAATATTTATTCAATAATGAAATTATAAAAATTTGGAGGGTTTGGTCGGATTCAAACTGAGTATCTAAAGTTCAAAGCTTAGCGCTTTAGACACTAAGCCAAATTTTCATTAGCTAAGAGTGTATTTCACTAAGGTGCATATGAATTTTTCTCTTTCCCCCATCTGGTTGTCGTCGAAGCCTTAATTGTACAACTTTAAATTGTTGCCATGGTTACTACAAAATATCGTAAATAATGCTCTTGGACTAAAAGTTAATGAAAGAATAAAATTAAAAAAACGTACTAGATTAACGATATCAAACGAACAATGTGAAAGGACATGTGAAAAGAAACTACAACAAAAAGCAAGCGACGAAAAAAAGCGTATAAATAGTAACAAACAAAAAATAATAGTCCAACATCATACATAAATAGGAAAATGGAGAATTACAAGGAAATTCACTTTCCGTTTTGTCACTCAATATTGTTATTCTGACATACGTACGTACATATTTATATTAATTGTAATTATAAAATAACAAGAAACTAAAATAATTTGTGTGTTGATTTAAGTAGGAATTGACTGTACAAATATTTTTGCATTACTTTTTTAAAACAAAGCTCCGCAGGTAATGTAGAAACCCCTTACTACATTAAGTGACTGACGTGCCACTTGTATGGTTAAATCCCTAATTTGTAAGTGTTACTTTATTAACTACAGTTAAAAAATGACAAAAATCATTTACTTTATGCTTCGTTGAACGTTCTTGAACCACTCTTTATTTATCGCCGAACTGATTGTTGCGTAAACAGTTATAAAGGGGGCCCGCGTTGCACAGGAAGAATGTGTGGAATTTAAAAAATATTCTTTTGGCTTACAACAGCACATTCGTATTTCTTCTTAGTATTGTAATTGGTCTAACAAGTCACAGTGAAAACAAACAAAACAAAAATCTTCATACGAGACACTTGTTATTTTTATTTCTACAGAGATAGGGTATAAATTCCATTCTAGCAATATGTGTCTTCAGTGCTAAAAGCAACCATTTATAAGTAATAACTTCTAATACCTAATAAAAGGATTGCTTATTCTTATTGTTTTAGATAGTGTAACTGAGGAAAACCAGTTTCCCTCATGTTTTAATTTCATGCTTATAAAAAATTAATTTTTTTCCTAAAGATTATTACATGGAAATTAAACTTTTATTATACCTCCACATCCGGGATCTCAGCGATTCCCTTCTTCAGGTTCACCCTAAAGTAGTATTAGACCTCCCATAGCTGTCAACACACCCGAGTTCTCCCTCATCTTAGGTTGTTCTGAGGTAATAGAACACTCATTACCCACAAATTGATTTTTCAACTTTTTACGTACATTTTATTTACAATTTTAAAATGTACTTTAAACTTTACGTTCATTTTAATTACAAAGCATCCACCTCAGATGTGTTAATAGATACCTCTGTATTGTGATAAAATGCAGGAATCATTTCAACTTAGCTGTTTGTAGATGAAATATACGAAATTAATAAAAATAATAATGGTAATATATATATACATATATATATATATATATATATATATATATATATATATATATATATATATATATTAAATATGGAAATCCATTAATTTTATTATATATATTATAACATAACGTTTGAGGCTCTAAATAAATTCAGCTTATTCCAAAAAGAAAAATAGTCGGAAGAAATATTAAGCCAAGCGACAGAGATAGTTCCTAAAATTACGGACCAGGTTAACCATTGTTCTATTTCGAAGTAGTTATAAAGGGGCTGGGGAATCTTTAACTAAAGGGGCTACTTAAAGTCCGTCAGCTATAAAGTATCAGAAATGGTAATTAGGGTTTGTGTTTGTAAAATTAAGGAAAATGAAATTTTTTGAATATGTATAATTTAAAAGGTAAAAGTGCGACGTAAATAAATTAATAAAGAATTAGGAAAATTAAAAGAGTTATGTGAAAGTGCAACGAAGCAGTATCAACGGTCAAGACCCAAAGAATCGTCAAACAATAAGTACTCTCTTTTTTTTTATTTCAGTAAAATTAGCCAACAGAACGTTAAAACCAGAAAACTCAGAATAACTTTAAATTCTTTAGTATAAAAAAATAATCTAGATTTTTCCACGATGTTCTAATTTATAAAAAGATCCATAATAACGACCCCAGAGAAAGAGAATTTAACACTGTCATTTTTAACTTTACTGTAACAACTTAAAACCTCAAGAATCCACCTTTGTTTTTTGTAATTGTAATATTAGTTAAGGAGTCAATCTTGTCACTAAATAGTATCAAAGTAAATGGGTATAATGTGTATTAATTAAGTGTCAAGAATAAATGTAAGTTATGTTAAAATTGATATTGGTATTAATTAATTAGAATCCTGAAGATGAGACAAAAGAGTGTTAAGGTAATTAAATATATAACCTAAAAGAAAAGTTATATTTTAAATAACTTAGGTTATAATATATACATATATATATATATATATATATATATATATATATATATATATATATATATATATTCCAGAGGGTCGGAAATGCCACAGAGAATTGGCGACCCTAGATTACGTTAGGTTTAGGTTAGGTTAGGTTATTTTAGGTTGAGTTAGGTTAGGTTAGGATAGGTTAGGTGAGTTAAGATAGATTAGGTTAGCTGTCACGCACGCACTCTCTCTCTCACTCATGTTAACACACCCCGACAGCCGGCCTACCACTAAACGATGGTTCTGTGTCACCTATTAGGCCTTGCTTTATAAAACTAAAAGTTTTTAAATTGTAAAATTAAGGTAATTTTCACTGAAATGTTTTGATAATAGAGGTAATAATGTCATCCGTAAAACGATTATAAGGTATGAGTATATAATTGTAGATTCATATTATCATTAGAATAATCCTGGCATTAACCTTAGGAGCCACTTAATTACCTTGTGTTTGGTCCCTTTTTGCAGGAAATATTAAGAATAATCAATTGGAGTAAAATACCTAGAAGTTAGAGTTTGGAAAAATTTAGTTTTGTAGACCAAGGCCTAGTAAGTGGTACAAAGAATACCACTGGCAGGAGATTAGCGCTTGTGTCTACGAGTAGAGTAGTAAGGGGAGCCAATCGCTGGGAGGATTTCCGAGTCTGGATGGACTATAGTGAGTGTGCTTTTATTATTTACAGTATTTAAAATTTACCACTATTTATTCTAAACAGTATTTTATTGCGATAGTCTTTCTTGTACGAGGTTTGAAAAACTGTCCAATAAATGTTTTTGAAAAGTTTTTCAATCTCTTTTGTAATTCGCAAAATTAAAAACATTTCTACAATTCAAAAAAACAAAAAATGACAAGCTATATAGTTTGAAATTTTAAAATTTGCATTGATTTATATTTTCAGAAATAAAGAATTTGTCAATATTTCATTTTAATTTTTAAGTAATATTTACATAGTATCCAACTATTAGCGAAAGAAATAATTGTAATAATTTTGTAAGTAATTTATAGTGTGTATTATAGTATATCCTATATAGAGAGTAATGCTATTTATAAGGCAGGTAGTATTGATCAATAAATAATTAGTTTATTTTCGATAAGTTATGTAGAAAAACGTTATGGGCAATTTCAGTTGGCTCAAATAATTCATGTAAATACTAATACAGTCGGCGCCGCTTATTGTGATCATATTTGTCAGAAGCATATTTGATAACAATAACCGAACGATAACAATAACCAAACGCTTAATCACGATGTAGTCTACAGCCGTACTGCATTGAACTCACTGTATTATTGCCACAACCGTTTGTTCTGAACGATCCTACCTTTAAGCCTATCATTACATCAAGTAATTCTAATTCCGTAACACTATAATTAAACTGTACTTACCAAATTTTGATGCTATTCCGGACAGTTTTATGTACAGTAGTAGAATTTCTGTAATTTAGTTTTCTACTTGTTAAAATTAGTGGGCATATTTCATGTCAGTTTATTTTATTCCACTGTAGATTTTTTTTAAACACTGAATCTAGCATAATTGAAAAAAAATACAGTATATAGAACTACGTAAAACACTTGATCAAAACATTTTAACACATAAAACTTCATTATAAAACTCTTCAATTTTATTTACACTTCAAATTTACATTTACTTTTTCTCGAAGAATTCCTCTATATGTGACTGTCTGTAGTCTTCTCGTAAAATATTGTTTATAAATTGTTCATATTCATAATGTTTGTTGAAATTTTCTGCTTTTTGTTGAACAAACTGCCTTAGAATCTCAAGAGCTTGGGGAACTTTCTGCTTAGATCTTTGCGGTACACATTTATCATTTTCGTCATCATCTTCTTCTTCAGTAACTTTTGATGTTGGAACAACTACCTCTTCAGTCATTTCCGCTGCGGTTTCAATTCCACAATAGAAGATATTAAATAAATTGTAACTGATTAACAAAACTGTATATATTAAAATTACTGTTTATTCTAAATAACTATTTATTTTGATATAATATATTTACATTTTGATAGCAATCTAATAATTTTGTAGCCTGATTGTAAGTATATCTTGTAATATTGATGACCTAGTCATCGAAATCTACATAAGTGTGTAACCTTTATAGAGTGTTTGAGTTATTTGTCATATTCTGGTACTAACTGTATTAATCATTTTTATTAATTATTAATTTAATAAATGTAATATTTATCAATTGGTCATTTAACTTTATATCTAAAATAAAAGTTTAAATTATCAACAAAAATAATTTAAGAATATAATATATACAAAAATAACAATCTAAAATTACAAATAAATATTGCCATAAACTCATAAATAAATTGAAGCCAAAACAGTTGACATAAAAAATAAAATAACTAGAACAAAAACAAGTCAAAAATACAAATGTTATATTACACCATAAAAGATATTCTCGTACCTGATCAAAATAGAGCTTGTAACCCTAGACTTAGAATATAACATAATATACAATTACGATATATGAGATCTATTTAATTATATAAGTAAAAATACTATCTAAAAACTTGAAGCAACTGTAGTGTTATTTACATTTAATATAATAAAACATCTTGACCAAAAATAGCTTTATATCTTAACACTTATGTACATTTAATTTTGTAATAATTTATACATAAAATAATTCTTCTGAACGTGATTGCTTTGCAGTCGAAATGTAAATAGGGGCTTAGATAAAACGTTTTTGGGTTTGAGGTTTTATTTATTTAAAATAAAGAATCCCATGCAATTACTTTGGACAAAGAAGTAATATAATGTAACAGATTCTTTGGATATCGAATTAGCACAGGTGGAATTAAATTTATTGTTTCTTTATAGCGTGCTCTAGCTAAACTGTAAGGATACTTTTAATATTATTGATTGCATTGTAGTTTAAATAAATATAAACCATTTCAGGGAATATTCCTTTTCAACACCTGTCTTCTACAAATTTTTTCAAAGCGTTCCCAGTTAATAATACGTTTAAATAGTTTACCATGTCAAGTCTAGCAATATCTGATTTGAGTTCCTTAGTTTTATGATCGTATCTATTTACCTATGGTAGTTCCTTAAAGTCTATATAATCAGAAATTTAAAACAAAAATAGATCATGGCAATAAGTGAGTTCTAAGTGTTGTTTTTTGAATTGGGTTGTACCTAGCTAGAAGTTAATGTCAGTTTGTTGTAATTGATGGGTTTCAGGGAAAATATTCAGTTAGGCACATCTGAAGACTTCGCGCGCTGGAATTCACGAGTTAATGACTTTAGGTACTAATGAAGTCATTTGCATCCCGTGGATAGAAGACAATTCCTCGCACTGTTCGACAAGTATTCAAATATCCGACAAGATTCCTGACTCGGGGAAGAAAAATACAAACTGGGACATGCATGAAATTCCGATTATTCCTTCAGGATCACTTTGTAGATGATTGGTTATTTCTTTTATTTACATCAATGTGTTGCTTCAAATTTCTGCTGTGAATAATAATGCACACATACACGAGCACCCACATATTACACACACACACACACACACACACACACACACACACACACACACACACACACACACACACACACACACACACACACACACACACACACACACACACACACACACACACACACACAAACACACACACACACACACACACACACACACACACACACACACACACACACATACACACACACACACACACACAAACACACACACACACACACACACACACACACACAAAGATACACACACACACGCACACACACGCGCGCGCGCGCAATGGAAGCAGGAGTGAAAACGTTAATGAAAAATGCAGATAAAATTAAGTTTATATATATTCGTTAAATATCTACTGTATTTATCAGATTATTTAAAAAAAATTATTAAAAAATTGATGGTAGAATACAATTGAGCCTGATTCTTAAAAAAACGTATGTCCTACAGAAATATTTGCTTCAAAAATTGGAACGACAAAATATAAGTAATTTTCATTATATTGACTTCAATACAAAAAGATTTATTAATAATTACAGTGAAATTGTTTTAACATAAATAATATTTAATAATAACTTTTTAGCTTTATAGTGTATAATATAGAAAGTAGCATAAACCATGAATAATAAGAAGGGTTGTTTGAAATCATACGCTTTCATTCAATTTAGCCTATACGTTATTTCTAAATATATAGGAATTCACATTTCGATATACAGTAGAGTCTGGAAAATCAGAGTCCCGATTCTTCCAAGTTCCAATA
>JBAIZL010000002.1:277860654-277868154 GCA_036971475.1 Prosapia bicincta | reverse complement strand
AAGAGGGATTTTAAACTTACTCTACTCAAAGCGTAGTCTTTACAATAAAATAAGTGTAATTTACGTAAAAATGACCCTGTATTTATGCCAAAATATAAAAAGTGATTATTTTAAAAGCAAAAATCTTGCTCTCGTATATCTAGTTTGTATAGAAAAAAATCAAAAAGTATGTCGGAATCGTATAATTATAGAAACAAAATGTCCGGCTTGCAGGCGGTGTGGACCCATCTGTGCAGTCTAATCTGTGTCGGGATTAAGATTAAATAATCAATAGAGTGTTACATGAACAATCAGGGACAATGGAAATGTAAAAAAGTAAAACAGCCCAAGGCTGTGATTACGGCGACAGCGGAAGTGAGAAGACATGTAAGTGTAGGTTACTAAGAGGCGGAGCTTGGGGTTGAAGGCTCCTGGTCCGTGACACGTGGTTGTTACCGTGTTTGTTGTAACGCAATATGGTTACTTGTGGCACTGCAACTGTTGCGACCAGCAGGGCACGTTGGGTTCGATCCGGTTGTTGCATTGTATTAATAAAAAAAACTCTATTGTAATAGCCCTCGGAGGATAATAAGCACGTTGGAGACGCAGCAGCAAGGCTAGTTTTAAAATTAGGTACAGGGTTTCCTATAATAGGTGACGCTCTGTAGACCTGTGTCTATGCTGCATCGATCCCTTATACAATCTGGAGTCACATTAGTCTTCAGTCTGCCACTTGCTGCTCTGTGGGTGTCTCATTGTCGGTGGACTTCACGTTTTCTTTACTCACTACTGGTTCGTTGCTGTCTCAGTGTCTATAGGTACTGTTAACAGCCGTCCTTTCCCATTACTTGTTTGATGTAGGGATGGTAGATATTTCTGTCTCGGTGGTACCAGCGACAAAATATGGAAAATGCCAGTTGCAGTGACAATGGATAGATCGGAGGCAAAACGTCGTCGTCATTGACTGGAAAGTTACTGATATTTTACCGTGGCTGTCATTGGTTTATTTGTCACTGTTACTGGATCTACTCTAACAGCTCGGCTCACGGGCTATGAATGGGCAAAATGTCCCCGTCACTGAATGTATAGTTACTGATATTGTACCGAGGCTGTCATTGGTTGATTTGTCGCAGTTACTGGTTCTACTCATTTACGATGTGTGTGAGTTGGCGATTTGTGTCGGATTTCAGGACAGTGACAGTGTTGTGTGCCGTAGACGCTATAGTTTGTTCTTAGGTCCGTATGCGTTTATTTTTTTTAAAATAAAATTAGCTTTCCAAAAAAAAAAAATGTTTAATTGAGTCGCTACTTAGAGGAACCTACTCTAGATAGAAAAGAGGATCTACTGAAATGGTGGACAAAGAACTCCTATAATTATCCTTATTTATGCAAACTAATGAAACAACATTTTTGTGGACTGGCCACATCCGTAACTTGCGAGCAACTACTCTCTAAGGGAGGTTACATTTTTAATGACAGCTTCTCGGTAAAGTCTTGATAAAATCAGACAAATTCTTTTTGTTAATACAAACATCCAATACTGTAAATAAACTGTACTTTTAATTAAACACTATGTTGTAAATAAGCTGTTATTTTGTAGTTACATATAAGATTATATAATTTATTACCCATGTGTGTGTTGCAGTAACTTCCTAATAATAATGTCACCGGTACTGTCTTTCGTCACCACTGTAGTATGCCTGCCTGTTATTGGCACATACAGAGATGTCTCAGTATCCCTTGTCACCGATACTAAAGTCATTGGTAAAAGTCACTGATCCAAGCCTGGGGCTGTCACTAAAATCACAAATTCGTTAAAGTCACTGGATCGACCATCCCTAATTTGATGCCGTATTAGTGTTTGTGGTATGTAGGTCTTTTCCTTTCTCTTTGCTTGTTTGGTGCTGTATCAGTGACTGCGATCTATAGGTTTCGTCCTTTCTCATCGCTGGCTCGTTGCTGGCCTAGTGATATTTGTCTATAAGTCTTGTCCTTCCCCCTGGCTGGATCACTGCTGACCCAGTCTCTCTGGTCTATACTTCTTGGTTTTCCATTTGCTTTTTACCGCTGACCAAGTGTCTTTGGTCTATAGGTCTTGCCCTTTCCTGGTGGTTCGTTGCTGCCCAGTGTCTTTGGCCTATACTTTTCGGGTTTCCCCCTTGTTTGATGCCGCTGTCCAGGTGTCTGTAGGCAATACGTCTTGCTTTTTGTCATTGCTGTCCTAGTGTCATTGGACTATAGGTCTTGTTCTTTCTCCTCGCTTGTTTACCGCTGTATAAATGTCTGTAGTCTATACAGCTTACCCTTTCCCATTGCTGGCTCGTTGCTGCCCTGGTGTCATTGGACTATAGGTCTTGTCCTTTCTCCTTGCTTGTTTTCCGCTGGCTCGTTGTTGCTCTTGTGTCATTGGACTATAGGTCTTGTCCTTTCTCCTTGCTTGTTTTCCGCTGTCCAGATGTCTGTAGTCTATACGTCTCACCCTTTCCCATTGCTGGCTCGTTGTTGTTCTTGTGTCATTGGACTATAGGTCTTGTCCTTTCTCCTTGCTTGTTTTCCGCTGGCTCGTTGTTGTTCTTGTGTCATTGGACTATAGGTCTTGTCTTTCGTGCTTGTTTTCCGCTCTCCAGGTGTCTGTGGTCTATGCATCTTGCCCTTTCCCATTGCTGACTCATTGCCCAAAAGAAATAAAATTTGGTATCATACCTCCAGCATTTCCCCCTGACCAAAAAGTAAACAAAATCTTCACAAACTGACTTTTTTAAATTTCAAACTGTAATTCTATTTAGAGAGGTTTTAATTTAATGCCGTTCTAAGATAAGAGAACTATTTTTAAAAGTTAAAAAAATGTTCACCATATTAATCTCTGTATTATATATTACTATGAAACCACATTTTCTTATTTTTTGACAATGGTAACGGGTTTAAAACGCTGCTGGGTAGAAACGCAACTATTAAAATTAGCCTTAATCCAAGTTTTGTTTCCCGCCCAGATCACTTACCAAGATGGGGGATCCGGCTTTCCCAGCGCTATGATATGAGAATACAAATGTTAATTTTAGTGTTTCTGTGCACGCTGAGTCAAACATCATACCCAAGTGGCCTGCCGAGGACTTTGCTACCTCTAGGATGGCCTTCTGAGTCACCTACATCGAATGGGCCTCGCAGACTCACCTGTCCTCTCCGAGAAGAAGTTGGCTATCTGGCTATCTGCAGCGATCTGGATCACTTCCATGATTACACATCGCAGGGGCGGGAAGGGCTTTACTAGAAGGCATGGGGTTCAGTGACAGAGGTCTAACAAACGGGCGATGGCTAAATAAGAAATAATAGCTTTAATAAGACAAACAAAATGTTGAATATATTCATTTGATCGCAAAGGTGAAAACTAACACTGCTTATTTTTTTCCCAAACCTGGAATAATTAGTGGTATTGGGGTCTGTGGCTGTTAGTCACGTCTAATGAGACCTACCTACAGATTTAAAAAACTATTAAAGACAATGTAATGGACAAAAGGCATTGCGCTGGGTTGTCCACTAATTAGGGGAAGTGATGTATGCCTTACAACCCTCATAAATCCAGCAATGATTTTCACCCTATTGAACAATAAAAGATGGCGGGCGTGCCGACTGCTTCTGACAGCCAGACAAAACACAGTGTTCGGCTATTGTTCTTTAAACAACGTTAAATGCTATACTACAGTATTTCATGCGCATCGTGTCAGTGGCGGCTACCCTTTAACAATTGCACAAAACATATACAAACAGTATTTTATAGCCGGGGAAATTTTGTTTCTGAAGTCCCTCTGCAACCCTGTTTTATAGCCAGCAAGCAAAACTTCACGAGGTCGTTGGCTATGAACGCCAGTGATTTCGCCAATTTAATAATTACATACATCTTGTAATTATTTTATTTACATAATTTAAATATTTTACAAACATACACATTTTTTATTTTTGATAAGAGAATAAATATTTCCGATTATAATGTTTTATAGGTTTTGTTAAAGGTATTTTAAAAATAATTATGTATTGTAATATTTAGGACAACTCATATTGCTATTGGCTTAAGTAGATGAATCAGTTATAACACCTGATACTTTAGTCTTATTGGCCGTATTGTGGATATATACCTCTGACTCCAGTGGAGAATAGGTTTACCCGAGAGACGCTATCTTGTATATGTAAATAATTTTTCTCTTCTAAATCACAGACAAAGGGCGTTAATCCAGATCCTTAATATTAAAATTTGCTTGTCAATCATTGCAGATCTTTTATAGGCAATGAGTGTTAATTTAAAATATTTCACTACAAAACTAGTTCTCTCCACTGTAATATGTATATATATATATATTATAACCTAAGTTACTTAAAATACCTTTTCCCTTTAGGTTATATTTAATTACCTACACTGGTGATTACCATTAAAAGGTAATCTGGTGATCCCCACACCTTTTATCTCATCTTAAAATACTTGGACCCTTATTTTGTTAAAGATTCCCACAGCCCCTTTATAACTACACCCAAAGTAGAACAATGGATAAGTACTTTGTCGCTCTTTTCTTAATATTTCTACAAACTATGATTCTTTTTGGATACAAACTAAATCTATTCAATAGCCTCATATGTTCATGTTTTAATATATATATATATATATATATATATATATATATATATATATATATGGTGAAATAAAATAATTTTCATAAACAAGAATATACGATTATTACTTCATTTTATTGTTGATTGAAGCTTTTCGCTAATTTACATTATTAGCATTTTCAAAATTTATAAATCACTGTTCAGTTATGTGACTAGAGTAAGACACAAAAGCTTCAATCAACAATAAAATGAAGTAATAATCGTATATTCTTGTTTATGAAAATTATTTTATTTCACCATACATATTCAACAAGAAAAAATAATTCATCTAAGTTTTACAATATATATATATATATTACCAAATTAATTATAGACAATACTTCAAATACTAACTAGTAATTTGAGGCTTCACCCTCAATATGATGCTTTGATATGTTTTATAGGTTCAACAATTAACTCTAAAGTATATATTTTTTTCGATGAAGTAAAAGGATTAAAAGAAAACAATTTTATCCTTCTTTGGGATGTTTACAGAGAACGTTTTAATTACTCGAATATCCAAATTAAATAACACAAATTTAATAATAATTTTAAAATTATTATTGTCATTTTCCTTCATCAGAATATATAAACTGCACCTTTCTATTGTTATAAAAGACTTTCACAGGTATTAATAGTTATTATTAATTAATATTATTTAAAAAATATATATTATAGGGTATTTAATTATGTTTTAACGTTATTACATTGTTTAGGTATTGTATAGTTTATTTATGTTTCAAGTAGCATACTTATAATATTTAATATTTTTACCTGGATTATATTTTCATACATACCTTGGTATTTACGTTTCTCATTCATAAATAGACAATTACCATGTCTCCCAAGCGATATATAAAACGATATGGGTTTTTACTCAAAAAATAGCGAAGGCCTAAATATGCTGTGTTAAACAAAAGTATTAACAGCGAGCTAAGATCAAGTAAAATATTTTCTTAAAGAATTTACGTGACAGTCTCTGTGGCTGGCCTACAAAAGTGAATACGACACTTGAGAATATAATTAATAGACGTTTTAATATAAGTTGGTTAATATAGTTAACAATAAGAGAAGGTAGTTATTGTATGTTGAAAAGTTTACTAAATAAACAATTTTATTTAACAAATTTAATATAAATCCGTTTTTAAAAAGCGTCAGATGTATCTAAAGAAGTTTTAATTTAAAACAATTGTAATTAAAAAAATGTAATTCATTATCATTAGATTTATCGAAATATAAACAAAGTAAAATAATTTTATCTGATAAATATTATTTAATAGTAATGTACAATAAATAAAGGAACATAACCAACGTGGTAGCCAACCAGGTGTTCTACAAAATCCGACTATAACAAAATCTGCAAATCAGCTGTTCAACCTATAATAAAATCAGCTGTGGTATGAAATTATATGTTATCACTTAATTAAGAGCGTCACGCCACCCGTCTCGTGATGGAATGAAATGTAACAGATGGATGGTTTCCCCTTGCAAAATATAGAGATATACTCAACGATTAGAAGTATTCTGAATATGTTATACGATCAAAATAACACTGAATAGGTTATACTTATTAATGGGAATACTGCTATTTATTGTCATGTGATAGACTATTACTATAGTATTGTTAATTTATAAATCTATATTCACCTTAAAAGTTAGTAATTCCATAAAAATTAGAGTACTTGGTGATTTTTAAATTTGCTACCTAATATTTTGATTAATAATAACCTATTGTTAGTTTTAATCCCTTCTTTTCCCTAAATACTACCATCACAACTCCTTTGTAACCGTTTTGCATAATTTCAAGCTAGATTAAAAAGTCTCAGATAATATATAGTTTAACTTGCTGCAATGATTAAGCTACACCATAAAAAGTAATAATAAAAATAAATTGATATAAATTGTATTAAAAAACTTATCTACTATTTAATGTATAAATCGATAAGATAGACATCACATAATCATGAAAAGATTTCAGCTTTGAAAAAAAATATGTAACTATTACAACATTAAGACTACAACTAAACTTAACATCAGAGCATTCAGTCCATATTTTACATTTAATAATTTATAGATGTAAAATTTTGTTGTGAGGTTTATGGATGATTGTTACTTTACATGACGTCCTTAAAAATTTGAAAACTTCACCAACTTGTTAAAGTTAGAGCTGGTAAAAATACTTTATTGTCTTAAATTGATAAAAAATTGAAAGACAATAATAACGAAAAATAAATATAGTTTATAGACAGAAATAGGGAGATGTAAGGATTTATTGAGTCACTCTAAACATATCTTCCAATTTTTCCTAGAACTTTGACTTGTTTGTTTATTAAATAAAATCCTGTTTCTCCAACGCCTGTAAGAATTTACTTTATCCAACATTCGTTTGTGGTCCTTCAACCATTAGACGTCGCACCTCCCAGTAACGATTCATCAGTCGGATACGTTCGAGCAGGCATCCACACTGAGCGGTTCAAAGGAAATGTTTTTGAGGCCCTCAGACTGTTAGGATTTAAAACAGAGGAACCGAGACATTGTTCGGGAGAAAAGGTATTTTTAAAGAAAACAGGAGAATAAAGCTCACTATGAGTTTTGGAAAGCAGTTGAAAAGGACAAATTTCCCAACTTAACTGAATGCTCAGAAAATATTTTATGTTTTTATATCTACATATGTATGTGAATCTACATTTACTAATCTGAAGTTCATAAAACTGTAGTACAGATATAAGTTAACGAGTGAGAACGTTGAAAACATTATGAGAATTTCAGTTTCTTTTCAACCTGCTAACACAGATGCCATATTAGAGAGCTGTGAAAGATTTCGCCCATAGGCTTCAAAGAATTAACTAACCCTGTTATTTCTGGAGCTAAGTAAACTGCATT
>JBAIZL010000002.1:277700654-277855654 GCA_036971475.1 Prosapia bicincta | reverse complement strand
ATTCACTTTAGTACACATCAATTATTAATGTAGTCATAGTATTGTGAACAAATTCAGTATAGAGTATAATCTATAATAACTACAACGTCCTGATGATGGTATCCAGTAGAACATTAATGTACTGTAAGTAACACAATACTTATTTCGCAAGTATGTGGAATACTTATTTTTGGGCATTCTCATTCATTAGAAGTTTTACTTCACAAATAACGCTTTTTGTTAAATTTATTTTGAATAACGCTGAGAATAAAAGAAGGCTATAAATACACTACAGTATACGAGTTCTAACTTGTATACTAGCAGTCTTAATCTTAATGTTAGCGTAAATATTTTAGTTCCTTTCAGGTTAATGAAAAACGCCAATAATCTTCGCCGGCGTTTGATACTGCCCGGTTAATTGTTGTGACAGTTAAATAGTATTACATCAATTTGAAGGGGAATATGATACCTTGTAATAACTGCCGGTTTCACTATATTATTTCAGCAAACGTTGAAAACAAATATTTTATAAAGTAGGAAACTTCAAAACACATAATGCTATTTAAAAAAAACTCTTGTGGATATTTTATTAATAATATTTTTTATATGAGAGACAGTAAGGTGTGTGAGAACATATATGGTTACATGTTCTTTTAGAGCGTCAGTAATGTTCTATTTTTATTTATAAGGCACTTGGTTGTTGTTAGGAGGCTTAAGTTCATTTTATAAACTAAATAATTTCTTACTTATTTTATTTGGTCTCGTTTGTTGGTTACGCTATTTTCACGTTTTAAAATATGTAACCTCAGATTGACATTTTTGGTAATATTTGTACTATTTATTAATGTTTGTAAGAAGCCTAAAGATGGCAGCTACGGAGGGAGCAGTTACGGACTTATAATCATAAAGTAATGTAACTAACGAACAAGAGAAACCAAATGAAAATTGTATTATTTAGCTTAATAGTCGAACCTGACCTTGATGACAAAAAAATGCTACAGATATTGTAAATAATGTACACTTTCATTGCAAAATTAAAACAAATATATCTAAATCCGTGTTTTAGACTACTAAACCGAAGCAAGTGTGTTTAACGTGCTTCATAAATAAAGAAATATTATTGCGTCACTTTATTCATTGTGAGTTTCATTTCGCCTATTACAGCCTTGTCTAAAGTACAGCCCAAATACCATTAAATGCGGCTCAAACCCAAATTAAAAAAATATTGAAATTTACACGTTTTTATTTTAAAAATTCATTATTCATCATTATTAAAAAAAAAATATTCGTCGGTCAGAAATCATTTCTGAGAGAGTTTCAGAGTTGACAGTTGAGGATTCCTCTACTTGAGATTGAATCAAATCTCTTCTACTGGTTCTATTCTGCCGGTAGATTCATTGTGTCTCATTTTCAGTAAGCCTATTCATTTTCGATTTATAAAAATTATGTCTTCATTTGATATTTCAAAAATGATACATTAGGTTTCCTAATTCTTGTACCAAATAATTTTAAAACAATATTATAAGTCATATAATATATAATTTTATAGGTGGCCTTCATTTTATTAAAAAACAAGCAGAACCTACAACAACAACAAAATTAAGATGAAAATAAAACTTTCTAATGAAAACTGGGTGGAGGAATAATGTTTTATTGGGGCGATTTATAAAACCCGTTGCTTTACTTGTAGACTTTGTGCCAGTTCTTAAAGACAATTTGAAATGACATTATAGTCAGAAGCATGGCACATAATACTATGTATATTTCTGGATTTCCCGTAAAGATAAAATCACAGCGAAACAGGTGCTGCATATTACTACATATATTTTTTGAGGGGTTTTCTGCTGTTGTGGCCCACCTTAGCATCAACGACGGTGAGGTAGCTGCCATACATGCTGCAGCAATTGAACTTAAGAAACTAAATGCTCCGACTAAGGCGTTTTCCTTGTTCACTCTAAGACCGCCATCATGAACCTCCCTGGGAACTCACAGACTGACTGTAGTAGCACCATAGACTGTAGAAGAAAACTAAATGCTCTCTCGTAAATGCTGCGTGGGTACTTAATTTCCAGTGGATCCCGATTCATGTAAACATCACTGGCAATGAAAAGTCTGATCAACTAGCCAAGCAGGGAACAAGCCTCCCCCAGCTAGAGCATTTGAGTTCACTACATTTCTCCAGGTCCCTAACAAGGACGTCCATAAAAAAATAGAATCACGGTCGATTGAGGGAACTCTCAGCAGGAGAACGGTGGGAGAGTTTGTGACGGGGAGACCAAATGACCAAAACTTGCCCCGAACTGTTAGCGTTACAGCTTTTAGATTGAAGACCGGTCATGATTACAGTGCTGCGTACCTCCACCGCATTCATGTGCTACCAACCCCGGAGTGTCTGCTGTGTGGTGGTGCACTTAGAATACCGAGCACCTTAATGATTGCACAGCCCTGGATTGGGCCCAGGATTACAATAGTCCCATCTTCAAGGAGGCCCATCTCTACTGGTCATCGCGTCGCCAAATGGCTCAACTGCCAAGGGTGGGCGTTGGCTAGTAAGTAAGAACTAAAAAAGGGCTATAGCCTGAAGAATTTTTTTTTTAAGACAGCTACTCAAAATAATAACATCGTAAAGTCCTGTTATGTCGTAGCAAATAAAAAAAACTCAGAACCTTTTATTGTTGGTGAATTTGTGAAAGAATGTATGGAACCATAGCAAATATAATTATGAACAAATGTTGGGTTTTCCTAAAATCAGTTTATCTCACCAAAATATAGTCACAAGAATTGAGAAGTTTGAGAATTCAGTTGAAAAGCCTTTAAATATCAATTTTACTAATTTGAAATTTTATTCGTTACCCAGGGACAAGACGTTTCTGATACGGCACAGTTGGCAATTTTTATAAGAGGAATCGATGAAGATTATAATATCATAATATATTTATATATTATAACATATTTATATTATATATATAAAACATTTGTATATTATAATATCTATATCTAGGCCTATATATATATATATATATATATATATATATAACATTTGTATATTATAACATTTATATATTTAATAAAATGGTTTCTTTGGTGTTTTTGAAAGGCACAACAAAATCTGTATATTTATTTGAGGCTTTAAAAATGACTAATATAAATAAATGAAACCTCTAAACCACAAATAACTTTTTTCTTTTATTTAAAACCTTATATACATTTCGATTGCATAGCAATCATCCTCAGAGGTAATTTACAATAAAAATACAATAAAATAGTATTTTATAAAATACTATTATATTTTATAAAATACTAGTATATTTTATAAAATAGTATTTTAATTGTAAATTACCTCTGAGGATGATCGCTATGCAATCGAAATGTACATAAGGTTTTAAATAAAATAAAAAAAATATTTGTGTTATAGAGGTTTCATTTATTTATGTTAAACATTATGACACAGTCGTTTCATACAGTTACATTGAAAATGACGTTGAAAGGTTTTCCTTATAGGCTATGTGAAAATTTTATCAACTATCATAACCGATGGAGGTCCTGGCATGGTTGGTTAAAATGGTTAATAATGAAGATCTGACGGCAATACGATCTTGATGACAAATTATTGCTTGTCAAACAATTTTAAAAATGGAAAGTGTATTATGGTTGTTATGAAAATCATTATTTTTGTAAGAGCAAAAAGGACTTAATCATACATAATTTCAAATGTTTTTAAAGTTGATGAACACTGAATTTGCAAATGTTAATTATTATCCAGGTCTAAGATGGCTAAGTAAGTGGGAATGATCAAAAGATTTTACGATTTAAGAACTGCTATAAAAATATTTATGTAAAGAATAGGGGAACCTATGACTGAATTTGAAAGTTTTTAGATTTACCTCTTTTAGCCGACTCACCGGAATATTTGAATGAACTACACTTGAGACGTCAAGAAAAAATCAATTTATTCATAATATATTCCAAGCAATAACACCATTTGAAGGAAAGTTGAATTTTTGGCACAACCAAATTGAAATAAAAGATTTAAAACATTTAACTTTTTTGGCTGAACATAAACCTGTGAATTGCACAAAATATGCAAATATGCTTGGTAAATTTTTTATTTATTTCAAGAGTTTGAAGGAAGATATCAAGATTTTCGAAAAAAATGAAGGGTATTTCAACAAATTTTCTACCTCATGTTCTGTAGAAATAAATAAATTACCTTCACAACTTTAAATGGAATCCATTGACTGGAAAGTGACATTCAACTGAAAGAAAAATTTGTGAATGTTTCTATACTGGACTTTTGTAAAGAATACCTTCTCAAAGTATACTAATTTTTGCAAAAATCATGGCTTATTATTGTCTTTAGATTTAGACCTACCAATATTTGTGAACAATTATTTTCAAGAATGAAGCATACAAAAACTAAAATAGGACAAAGATCACTGAAAAACATTTTGACAATACACTAGGAATTGCTACGTCATCTAGTGAAGCCGATATAGATTCACTTGTTCTACAAAAGCAAATTCATCCATCTTATTTATTTGAATTTTTTTCCATCCTTATAAAATCCAAGCCAAGTGAAACGAAGCTTTGAAAAAAATTAAAATAAATGTGTACTTACACATATCTAGTTTAAAAAAATTACAATAAAAGAAGTTAATTTATTGTAATAAAACTACACAGTCTAGAGTTAATTTTTATTTCAATTCGTTGAAAAAATATTGTATTTGTGGTCCAAAGAAAATTTTGTTTTTCCCAATGAAGCCTTCAAACGGTTTTAGTTTAGACATCCATGGCCTAATAATTACAGTTTGTATTCCAGAGTCTATAAAGACTGCCATATAATTACGTCTAGCAATATTGCATTAGTTTTATTTCGGTTAAAAATTAGAATCATACAAATCAATTTTTAAGTTTAATTTTTAAGGTTAAAATTGAATATCCTCCTATTAACTCACATATCATGAGGAACATTTCAAATTTACTTAACTAAGCGATCAATTTTAAACTTTGTTTCATCTTTGACGTGAAACTTTTCCTGTACGTTTTGTGAGGGAGAAAAATCTTTCACGGGACGTTTTTCATATTTAAACTTTAATTAAGTGATAGGATATGATTTCATATAACAGCCGATCTTATGTTTAAGATATGTTGTAGAACAGCTGTTTTAACGCGTGTTCTATGTTAGTTCATTTATTGCACAATAATAAGTTAATGTTTATTAAATTTATATTATTTGTTATTGCCTTTATTAATTTATCTAATTTCGATAAATCTTTCTAGAAATTAATTAAATATAATTATGATGTTATATATTTGATTTAAATTCTTGAAATTAAAACATTTTTTAGTATGTGTGACACTTTTTAAGAACTGGTAAAACTAGTTAACTTAAATTCTTACCAGACTTAAGAATCGTTAAACGAAATTTTTATGAAGTTAATTTTCGTCATGTTACCCTACGAGACACATCAAAATGAATTAAATTCATTTGATTTCACGCAAGAGTTGATTTTGTGTTATATGTTATGTTTTAGAACATCTATTTTGCACGTAGTTCATGTAACATTATTAAATGTACATTCATAAGTGAAAAAGGTTATTATTAAAGAGTTTTAATCAGGTAATAAATATATTAATTTATTTGAATTTTGATACATCTGAATACAAATAATTCAATATAACGATAATAATAATTTATGTTTCTTTAACCATTATTAAAATTATATATATATATATATATATATATATATATATATATATATATATTAAAACAACATAGGTTATTCAAATACAAGAATATTTATTAATTTATATCCAAAGCTTTTCGTTGGCAAACAGTACCAACATCATCAGGAATGAAAATTACGATAATGTAAGCTATAGGCCTAAAACATATGTTTAATTAGAAATAGAACTGTTGCTAAATTTATACAAATTGCCAAATTTATTTTGTTGCTGTAACATTATAGACATTGAATATAGTATCAAATTTAGAATGTATTTGTATTTGTTTTTTTATTAATTTGTTATTATTATTGTGTTTATATATTTCGAATGCTTCATATATATTCATTCTTAATCCCTTATTATGAATATATATGAAGCATTCGAAATATATAAACACAATAATAATAACAAATTAATAAAAGAAGAAATACAAATACATTCAAAATTTGATACTATATTCAATGTCTATAATGTTACAGCAACAAAATAAATTTGGCAATTTGTATAAATTTAGCAACAATTCTATTTCTAATTAAACATATGTTTTAGGCCTATAGCTTACATTATTGTAATTTTCATTCCTGATGATGTTGGTACTGTTTGCCAACGAAAAGCTTTGGATATAAATTAATAAATATTCTTGTATTTGAATAACTTATGATGTTTTAAATCATTAAACAAGAAAACGTATTTTATATATATATTTATATATATATATATATATATATATATATATATATATATATATATATATATATATCTTGTTTACATTCTCTAATAAAAAACTTCATCTTCATGAGCCTTGTACGTTGTGATCGTTGGCGATTTACAGAATTGTGATTTTTTATGCAGGAGATCTGAATAGTTAAGGAAGGTACAAACTGAACTATCGACGACAATTATATAGACACGAGTGTCTTCTACCGATTCCCTTCTATTGTCGATTTTTCTCTGAATGATCAACTGAAAAATATGACTGTATCTAGTATAGCTAAAGCTGAATGATATTTAACCTACTTTGCCTCATAAGTTGGTTATCTTCTTCTAGGTTATCATCTTCTATTGTCTTAAACTTTTCTCTTTCTATTTCTCTCCTTATCTTACCGACGCATTACTTGGTTGATGACAAGGTCGGTGCAAGATATGTAGTTCTCGTCTGTAGGCGCATATGTGAAAATCCTCAACAAAGTTTGGTACTTTTCCATACTTCCATGGTGTATAACAAAATTGGAAATACATAACACTTGAAAAGTGTATAATTCTAAGAAGTAGATTAAAGGTAAGCTATTTAGGATGAATAGGCACTTAAATTGAAAGACCTAGCAATTATAAATAATTGTATTACTTGGACATTTATTTGCTTTACTGAAAATAAATATGTTTTCTCTATTAAAGTGTATTATTCCTTTATAAATTGCCAAAGGCAATCATATCTATTATGAGCATTCACTGATGACCTATTGAATTTCTCTTCAATCTGCGATTTGCATTGTGGGACAGCGTTCCCCATGTAAAACCTAAACGATGTTATCAAGTCGTGCTAATACAACGCCTGTATAATTTCGTGACACTACACATCGGAGCTATACTAGTTCGAATGTAGGTTTATCCGGCTGATGAATTACAGAGCCATTGTCAATCTCCACCTGATTATGGGTTTTGATTATTATTCGTTTGTGCTAATTAATCGTAAATCAAAGAAGAATTTCACCTGGACGTTGAAGGTTTCAAACAAATTGATGTATTGCAGTAAATAACAGGATAGGGTGGGGTATGTTTTGTTGTTAGCAGGCCTATTCAGCGAGGTTGGGATTTAATTTTGGTCGCGATAAATTTGCTTTGGGTAGAAATGAAAATGGTAGTAGATGTAGTAGTAGTAGTATTTTGAGTGGCAGTTTACCTGGTTGTAGGAGAGAGAATAAGTAAGGAGGATAGAGGGGGAAAGAGAGAGTTTAGAGAGATAAATTTGCTTTGGGTAGAAATGAGAATGGTAGTAGATGTAGTACTAGTAGTATTTTGAGTGGCAGTTTACCTCGTTGTAGGAGAGAGAATAAGTAAGGAGGATAGAGGGGGAAAGAGAGAGTTTAGAGCGATAAATTTGCTTTGAGCGGAAATGAAGGATTTGCCTTGGGTTGGTTTTAGTAGTAGCATTTGAAGTTGCAGTTTGCAACTTCTCTCTCTCCCTCTTCAGGGAAGAGAGAGAAAGAGAGGGGGAAAATAAATTTATGATATTAAAGTATTATAAATGATTTAAAATATAGTACAAAATAGGTAATCCTTAAAGAACTTAGAGCAGTTCCTATAAAGATTACAATAGTGTTTTAAGTGATTCGAATTGTAACGGTCAGCCGTTTTTACCTAGGGGTAAGTATTATTTTTATTTGAAATGTGTTATTATTAATTGCTTATTACCAACATAATGAATTATTACTTACCCGGGGCTTCTAGTTCTCCGTTATAGCTCAGGCAGATACTGTCTGTCTATGGCGGTCTTCTTATCTTGAAGGTAGAACTAGGTTACTTGAAATGATAATTTAAAACTTTAAAATACAAAGTTATACAATTTATTAATCAATGACAAATTACAAAAAAACTAATGACACCAATGTGTCGAGTAATTTACTTTTAATTACTGCTAACTATTCCATACATTTTAATTACTTATTAACCTTTAAAATTAATATATATCGAGAAAGTAGTAACTTAAGTTTTCCGATTTAATTTTAGAAATGAATATTTAAAGGACAATTTCTACCGTTCAGGTGTTTACCGTTTATCAATTAAAATTCAACTTAGTTAACATTAAAATACATTTTCTTTATTATCTAAAACGTACCTGGCGGTGCACATTACTTGTAAAACACTATACCATATATAATTAACTACTGCACATCGCTTTTGTACACTTAACACTCAACACATCGCTCCTACAAATCAGCGCTCTTAAACAAAAATGATATAAACTTTTACTTATTTGAAACACATAAATAATCGCTTCTGACTTCTTCTTTAGTTGCGTTTATAAAATTTGGTACCGGCCTTGACATCTTGAATTTTGAATACTGGAAGCTTACTAATTTCTAAGTTATGTCCGAAAATGCCATCACGCCTGTCTCGTTCAGAGACATTTGGAGAAGTGGGGTCGTTAAAAGACGCGCTAACTGAAATTTCCCACCCTTACTTATTATTTTGAATTTTTTGATTGGTGCTTCGGATCAGGCGATATCAGACCATGTTTACGTCCCATGGCGTGATGTGGGTTATTACCTCAAGTTACTAACTCGTACGATATCTATTTCGCCCTCTAGGAGCGCTTGCTACCTACGCTAGATTCACAATGTGCACCAAGAAAACAATTGGCTCTTTTATATTGGGACGATATAATTATTAAATAAAAATTAAATATATAAATGAATTTATATGTAACACCTTATTTTTAAGAGTGTTACAGAATTATTGTGAAACAATAAGGAGACCCGTTTAAGGACTATAGTTAATAGAAGACGATATACAGACAGACAAACTCTACCCCTCCTAGCCAAAACTACCTTTCTTCTCTTCTCATGATGAAGTCATGTTCACCAGCACTCGCTAGTGCAACGACTCGCTGGCCTCTGTGATCTTCATAGACGACAAACATCCTCTCGCCGTGTTCGCAGAAGTGGAAAACACCGACAAGCCTGAAGGCATCTGCCTCTCCAGGATATGTTGTCAGAGAACCTGAGCCCTTACACTGGATAATCAGCAATTCAACTGGAAGTTACCTGTAACGTATCCTGGCTACAATGTAGACACTCTACTGTCCTCCGAATCCACCCTCTACAAAGCTAGGAGCATACGTTTTAACTTCTCTTTACTCCTTTAAACATATAGTCACATACCTCTGAAAACCAAATAACACAATACATCTGATACTTAGCCATATACGTCCTGTCTTGACATATGAGGCTCTTGTCTAATGTTCACATTGCACCAAGACGTCTCGTCAAAATCAGATCATTCCCCTCGAAATCGCTAATATGGATCTCTCAAACCCCTTGGATTTCTTCTAACGATACAGTCTAATATTCTTACAAAGCACCCTATCACAGAGTTCCTGCTCATCACCTTAACACCTTAACGATTTTACTGGACCTTCCTCCCTCTTTAGTCCTCGCCCTAAAGTCCTATCGTGAACCCCACACCACCGAAATCATCCTCTTTAATAGTTTTTCACACTTTCGTATTAGTAAATTATTCTCAATCCATTTTGTGTTCTACGATAGGTTATTTTGTAATTAGTGTTGACCAAATTTCAATTTTCCTTGAAATTACATTGTTAACTTTTAAGTAACCCAGTTTCTAGTCTGTTTCCTGTAAAACAAAGGTCAGTCAGCCAGTTACACTAAACGTGAAACGCAATGGCAGTGGTTCTGTCTTGTATGCTCCAGGACCGTTAGCAGCAGAAGGCAATGACAATGGTTCTGTCCTGCATGCTCCAGGACAGTTAGTAGCAGAAGGCAATGGCAATGGTTCTGTTCTGCATGCTCCAGGACCGTTAGCAGCAGAAGGCAATGGCAATGGTTCTATCTTGCATGCTCCAGGACCGTTAGTAGCAGAAGGCAATGGCAATGGTTCTGTCCTGCATGCTCCAGGACAGTTAGTAGCAGAAGGCAATGGCAATGGTTCTGTCCTGCATGCTCCAGGACAGTTAGTAGCAGAAGGCAATGGCAATGGTTCTGTCCTGCATGCTCCAGGACCGTTAGTAGCAGAAGGCAATGGCAATGGTTCTGTCCTGCATGCTCCAGGACAGTTAGTAGCAGAAGGCAATGGCAATGGTTCTGTCCCGCATGCTCCAGGACCGTTAGCAGCAGAAGGCAATGGCAATGGTTCTGTCCTGCATGCTCCAGGACCGTTAGCAGCAGACGGCAATGGCAATGGTTTTGTCCTGCATGCTCCAGGACCGTTAGCTGCAGAAGGCTAAGCTATACTCGTGACGTTCTTGAACGAAAACCATAGCTTAGCAAACGCAATGGCAATTGTTCTGTCCTGCATGCTCCAGGACCGTTAGCAGCAGAAGGCTAAGCTATACTCGTGACGTTCTTGAACTAAAACCATCGCTTAGCAAACGCAATGGCAATGGTTCTGCCCTGCATGCTCCAGGACCGTTAGCAGCAGAAGGCAATGACAATGGTTCTGTCTTGCATGCTTCAGGACCGTTAGTAGCAGAAGGCAATGGCAATGGTTCTGTCCTGCATGCTCCAGGACAGTTAGTAGCAGAAGGCAATGACAATGGTTCTGTCTTGCATGCTTCAGGACCGTTAGTAGCAGAAGGCAATGGCAATGGTTCTGTCCTGCATACTCCAGGACAGTTAGTAGCAGAAGGCAATGGCAATGGTTCTGTCCCGCATGCTCCAGGACCGTTAGCAGCATAAGGCAATGACAATGGTTCTGTCCTGCATGCTCCAGGACAGTTAGCAGCAGAAGGCAATGGCAATGGTTCTGTCCTACATGCTCCAGGACCGTTAGCAGCAGAAGGCAATGGCAATGGTTCTGTCCTGCATGATCCAGGACAGTTTGTAGCAGAAGGCAATGGCAATGGTTCTGTCCTGCATGCTCCAGGACCGTTAGCAGCAGAAGGCAATGGCAATGGTTCTGTCTTGCATGCTTCAGGACCGTTAGTAGCAGAAGGCAATGGCAATGGTTCTGTCCTGCATGCTCCAGGACCGTTAGTATCAGAAGGCAATTGCAATGGTTCTGTCCTGCATGCTCCAGGACCGTTAGCAGCAGAAGGCAATGGTAATGGTTTTGTCCTGCATGCTCCAGGACCGTTAGCTGCAGAAGGCTAAACTATACTCGTGACGTTCTTGAACGAAAACCATCGCTTAGCAAACGCAATGTCAATGGTTCTGTCCTGCATGCTCCAGGACCGTTAGCAGCAGAAGGCTAAGCTATACTCGTGACGTTCTTGAACTAAAACCATCGCTTAGCAAACGCAATGGCAATGGTTCTGTACTGCATGCTCCAGGACCGTTAGCAGCAGAAGACTAAGCTATACTCGTGGCGTTCTTGAACTAAAACCATCGCTTAGCAAACGCAATGGCATTGGTTCTATCCTGCATGCTCCAGGACCGTTAGCAGCAGAAGGCTAAGCTATACTCGTGACGTTCTTGAACGAAAACCATCGCTTAGCAAACGAAATGGCAATGGTTCTGTCCTGCATGCTCCACGACCGTTAGCAGCAGAAGGCAATTGCAATGGTTCTGTCTTGCATGCTCCAGGACAGTTAGTAGCAGAAGGCAATGGCAATGGTTCTGTCCCGCATGCTCCAGGACCGTTAGCAGCAGAAGGCAATGGCAATGGTTCTGTCCTGCATGCTACAGGACCGTTAGCAGCAGAAGGCAATGGCAATGGTTCTGTCCTGCATGCTCCAGGACCGTTAGTAGCAGAAGGCAATGGCAATGGTTCTGTCTTGCATGCTCCAGGACCGTTAGCAGCAGAAGGCAATGGCAATGGTTCTGTCATGCATGCTCCAGGACAGTTAGTAGCAGAAGGCAATGGCAATGGTTCTGTCCTGCATGCTCCAGGACCGTTAGCAGCGGAAGGCAATGACAATGGTTCTGTCCTGCATGCTCCAGGACACTTAGTAGCAGATGGCAATGGCAATGGTTCTGTACTGCATGCTCCAGGACCGTTAGTATCAGAAGGCAATTGCAATGTTTCTGTCCTGCATGCTCCAGGACCGTTAGCAGCAGAAGGCAATGGCAATGGTTTTGTCCTGCATGCTCCAGGACCGTTAGCAGCAGAAGGCAATGGCAATGGTTTTGTCCTGCATGCTCCAGGACCGTTAACTGCAGAAGGCTAAGCTATACTCATGACGTTCTTGAACGAAAACCATCGCTTAGCAAAAGCAATGGCAATGGTTCTGTCCTGCATGCTCCAGGACCGTTAGCAGCAGAAGGCTAAGCTGTACTCGTGACGTTCTTGAACGAAAACCATTGCTTAGCAAACGCAATGCCAATGGTTCTGTCCTGCATGCTCAAGGACCGTTAGTAGCAGAAGGCAATGGCAATTGTTCTGTCTTGCATGCTCCAGGACCGTTAGCAGCAGAAGGCAATGGCAATGGTTTTGTCCTGCATGCTCCAGGACCGTTAGCAGCAGAAGGCTAAGCTATAGTCGTGACGTTCTTGAATTAAAACCATCGCTTAGCAAACGCAATGGCAATGGTTCTGTCCTGCATGCTCCACGACCGTTAGCAGCAGAAGGCTAAGCTATACTCGTGACGTTCTTGAACGAAAACCACAGCTTAGCAAACGCAATGGCAATGGTTCTGTCCTGCATGCTCCAGGACCGTTAGCAGCAGAAGGCTAAGCTATACTCGTGACGTTCTTGAACGAAAACCATTACTTAGCAAACGCAATGGCAATGGTTCTGTCCTGCATGCTCCAGGACCGTTAGTAGCAGAAGGCAATGGCAATGGTTCTGTCTTGCATGCTCCAGGACCGTTAGCAGCAGAAGGCAATGGCAATGGTTCTGTCCTGCATGCTCCAGGACCGTTAGCAGCAGAAGGCTAAGCTATACTCGTGACGTTCTTGAACGAAAACCATTACTTAGCAAACGCAATGGCAATGGTTCTGTCCTGCATGCTCCAGGACCGTTAGTAGCAGAAGGCAATGGCAATGGTTCTGTCTTGCATGCTCCAGGACCGTTAGCAGCAGAAGGCAATGACAATGGTTCTGTCCTGCATGCTCCAGGACCGTTAGCAGCGGAAGGCAATGGCAATGGTTCTGTACTGCATGCTCCAAGACCGTTAGCAGCAGAAGGCTAAGCTATACTCATGACGTTCTTGAACGAAAACCATCGCTTAGCAAACGCGAGGCAATGGTTGGAAGAAACTGCACAGCTAGTGTTTATTCCCGCATGTTTTTGAAACCATTAGTACAAATCATGTCTATATAGAAACTAGCTATACAGACTATAATCACCACAGATCTGCGCCCACATTAAAATTATGAAAGATTAGTCGCTCCGCATCTTATCCTTTACCTCACGAAGTACGATACGACTTTTATCTAATTGTGCATTAGGTGCTTTCAGGATCAGGATAAGATCCAGTAGAGGAACTAGTTACGTCAGTAAATTTATTATGCTTACTTAGTTTATTATTCACATATTCAAGTTATATCTTTTTTCTACAAAGCTACTGTCGAAATTTTAAACAGTACCAATTTGTTGAAATAAACTGCTATATAAAGTTAGTAGAGACAAATATATTTACATAATTTTATTTTGTGGATTGAAGCTATTTGTATGGGTAAAAGCTTGAATGTAGGGCATCGAATGATGTAAATAGAATTAAAAATGTCTGGGAACAATATCTTGCTTAACTTAATTTATGTTATTTTCAACATATTTTAAAGATAAAAGGCACGTAACGCTTTATAAAATATTGATTAACAATTTCACTTTATTACACTTAATATATCCTACTTGTAGAAATCAAGAATCAACAGATTGATACATTTTTACAAGATAAAAAATTCAGAAATTGAACCGCTCTGTGCACTGTGATTTTTAAGTATTTTTAATGTCAAGATACAGACAAAAATAATTTTTAGCTTCTTTATATTTCAAATGTAAATCACTTGATATTTATATCACCTCGAAATATTGATGTTTCCGTTGTATCGGATGTGAAAAATATCGCCAATCCATCTCCGATATATCGATATTTCGATATGGGAGATCGCTTTTCGGAGAACCTGCTTTGGGAGAAGAGTGGTTTTCAGAGAATTTGTCGATTTTATTTTGAATTTCTCACATTAGTCTTCAACGAGTTTGTGGCGGACTCGAGCCAACTATAATATCAATAATAAATGAAAAATGACTGGTGCCTCTAGGAGGTTTAATGGCCTAGACCTTGCATCATTGTTTTGCAAATTATTACTGAAGGCCAAATCATTAACAAAAGCACCTGAGAAGGGAGCGATTCAAGACGTTTACTTGAGTTTAAACGTAAATAAACCTTCATTACGTGACAGTTTTTTTGGTTTACATATTTTAATCGTGTACACGCCTGTTTCAAGCTTAACTGAAAATGGTTACTGATCATTTTCACTACTGCTTTTTCGTTATTAACTCCAACGTAGGCTTTTTGGAGTATAAAGTCTTATGTGCATTACATAAAAAAACCTTTTCATGGGAGTGAATCAGTAGAACGTGACTTCATCTAGGAATCTAACAGTCGTTCTTGTCTTCACTTGGAGGTTACGTTGATGTTATGTTGAAATCATTGTCAAATGAAATTTGCTTTATATTTAAAAATATTTTATGTTTGATTGAATTATGTGATATAGTATTTTAATATAACAGCTGTTTTTTATATTCCTAGGTTGTCACCTATTTTGTACATTTGCAGAGCGTATAGCCTAAGGGAAATGATATTATTTTCTAATACGTTAAGGATTATTTAATACACTGACTTGTTTTTTATTTCAATTATAAGTTAGATAGCTTACTAGGGCCTAAATAATTGCTATTTCAAGTTGGAGTTTTATCGGCAGTCGATAGTTTGACCTTACTCTTTAATCTCTTATAAAGAATATCACAAACTTAAAAATATTTAGAATATATTTAAACGAGCAAAATTACAAAATTTTAAATACAAAATATTTATAAGATCTACTTTACAAATTAATTACAGAAGAATTAAAATACCACCACTACCAGGCGTGAACCCTTTATTGGCTCTCTATTTCGATCCGTTGGGGCTTGAAAGGGAACAATTACATTTTCAGCCAATAAGGAATTCCTAAGGAAATATGCACAGGGAAAGTAGGAATAGGTTCGTGCCCCGCATTGCGAGCCCTTACAGGTCCTCCAATATGCAAACCCGACAATAGCCACACCTCGCGTCAAGAATGCCAACTCTGCCGCGCAAAAAATGAACAATACGATATGAAAGTTCTATAAATATAAATTGAGAAATACTATAGAACCTTGGAGCATACTTTGAATACTTCTTTTTTTCAATAAGAATATTATCTTTAATACGAACATTTTCAAAGGTGAGAAAAATAAAAGAGAAAAGATAAAGAATTTTTTAAAAACGAAATCTGGCTTAGACCAGTGTTAGAGTCACAGATATTGCTCTGGAAGAATGGAATTGTTTGAATGCCAGTCTTTCAAATCTGGAAGTGAACATTGGTGGAAGGGAATGAATTTTAATTAGACGAGGGAAATTTCTTTTGTGTGATATATTAAATTTATTGAATCATAACGGCAAACACATATGTTTAATGTTATAGTTTTGAAGTAAAATATGTGTTTTATTATTATAAAATGATATAAAGTACATATATTTTAAACTAAATATATTTTGAAATAAATGTTACATTAATGTTATTTAGTAGGCTTAAGAAATTTTGTTGAAGTAGTCAGTTTGATTGAGCTAATATGTTATACTAGTTGTTGTTTACGTGTATCATTAACATAAAAGGATATATTATTATTATTATTACTTATTTTATAATTTAAATAAATAAAATCTCTATACCACAAAATTTATTTTCATTTATTTAATACCTTATGTACATTTTAATTGCATAGCAATTATCTTCAGAAGTAATTTACAAACAAACTTTGTAAGTAGTAGGTAACTTTGTACGTTTGTTTGTAAATTACCGCTAAGGATGATTGATTTGCAACTGAAATGTGCACAAGGTATTACATAAATGAAAAAGTTATTTTTAGTTTAGAGGTTTTATTTATTAATATTAAACGTTAGGCCACAGTAGATTTAAACAGTTTCAAAACAATTTGCTATGTTATTTCTACTGTAAATTACAAAAATTTCAAGTAACTTATCTGCCACTCAATAAGCTTTTATTTAAAATAGAGTAAAACCTTTTGACTAGTTTCTAAGCAGCTCTGAGTTTAAACAGAGCACTACTTACAAATAGCAGTGATTATAGTTTTTTCAGTTTGAAATTCATCTTGAAATTTAGTTTTTTGGGAAGACATTACTTTGATATTTGACATTTTTACACGAGGTAAAGCGAGTGTCCGAGATGTCTAAACCAATAAATAAAATGCTTTGGAATACGTTGTTCATCATGGTTGCTAAATTTTTTTGTGTTTTCTGCGTTTGCTTTCAGCTCGTTTTCGTGCTACGGTGTCGCTTAGACGTCTTAGCAGAGCCACATCTGTTGGCGTGGTCTTTGTTGATCAACATAGCTTAGTGCAGTTTCCAAGACGGTCGTTCCTTCATCGTGACAAAAATTCCCTTCTTGTACTGTCTCGGTCGAACCTTTATCTTTATCCTCGTCAGCACTGACTTCATTAGTTTGTTGTACCATTTCAATAATCGTAACATCTGTTATCTCAAATTAATCACGACGGAGATTTCATAACCTGGAAATTTCTTCATAGGAAATGTCAAATCTGTTTCTTCTTGTGAACCAATAACACAGTCAACAGTTTCATTATGAATCAGGACTTTATTCCACGGCTTACTTGATGTTTCTTCTATTATTTAGTTGCATGATTCAGCTATCCAGTACAGAACTCCCTTAACTGTATTTTTCAATAGAAAGCCCCTTCAGTCGCTTTCTTCCTCTTCAGTAGCTTAAATGAGAGATTGTAAAAGATAACGTGTGTATTTTTGTCATACATTCCAGAACACCTTTCATCGGCTGGATTAGGCTCGTAACATTTGCGGGAAGATATAAAGCACGGATATCATCCGATCACAATTGATCTGCATTGGGGTGCGACGGTGCTTTATCTGACCCTAAAATAAACTTCCGAGGCCAATTCTTTGCATTTAAAAACTTCTCAGTTTCGCACACAAACTCATTAAAAAAACACTCTTTGAATAGTTCTCTATCCATCCAATCAGGACTTTACTTCTTATATGAATCCGCAAATGCAGACGTAAAAATGGCTTTTTTACTCCGGTGGCCTAGCTGATTAATACCCGGGCTTAACCGGCTCGGAACAGGGGTCGAATTTAACAGAAGCTCGAAAAATCGGGACTCGGAGTTTCGAGACTCTACTGTAGTTTATTTGCATAGGCCTATATTGACACTATTTCTAGAAGAATAGAAGTCTTTGTGTTCTGATTGTGGCCAGAGATTTTCCAGTCATACGGTTCTATTCTGGGGTCAGATTTGTACAACTATTTGTCAACTAATTTTTTACATCTACCATACACGAGACGTTTATACAAGAATTTTTTTTCTTTACTCTTTGATATATATTTATGAACCTCTTTCTTCTGGTATGAGCATTATTTTCCTGCAGTATCAGTTTGACTCTATTAGCTATTAGAGCATTGCCGTTGTTATCTTTTTCATCTTCCGTTTATTACCTTTGTACGGAGTTTCAATTTTAACGTTTTTGAATATCACGGGAAGATAATCTATTTCTGGTAGGCCTACAATACTTTCCAGAGAGCTTATGGAATGTTTCACTATTTCACTTTTACTATAACTATAAAGTGTTACATAATTATTTTATAGGCCCATGGGTTCTTACATTACTGAATTACTTGAGTAGACCTCATGAGTTGCTAAATGAGGTATTGTTGATCTCATGAATTTTGTCCTTAAAAGATAAGTATTATAAGAAATTCAATCTAGAAGCTTTTAAAGCCTAAAAAATAATTTTTTAAAAATAATTGACTAATGCCATTTACTTGCTTTTTTAGCAAATGTATCTATTATTTCGTCATGTAGAAATTAATAGAGGGGTCCATATAAAATTAAAATTAATAATTGTGTAATTTATTAGTTATAAATATAGTTAAATAAGTAAAACAATATTTAAATAATAGGTAAAGAAGATATGTTTAATATAAATAAGTTATGTGTGTGAGCTTGCGCTCGTGTATGTGTGTGTGTCAGTGTGTGTGTGTTTGTGTGTGTGTGTGTGTGTGTGTGTCAGTGTGTGTGTGTTTGTGTGTGTGTGTGTGTGTGTGTGTGTGTGCGTGCATGATACAAACGAATTCACATGTATATATATATATATATATATATATATATATATATATATATATATCAATCGAATCAAAAGTATATTTCCCAATCCTCTTTTTAAAAGTAATTAAAGCTTAGTTTAAAATAAAGTTTTCCTTAGATTGGAATAAATGCTGTATTTAATGTATTAAGTTAAACACAAAAGCCTTTGAAAGGTTGTTTAATTGAGCCTGACAGATGGCAGACAATGCAACAGAGACTGTAGGCGGGGCCTTCCTCCATTACGTACAGTTTAGGTTTTGTTTTAAACTCAGTTTGTGCTTACGATTTTATATAGCGCAGCGTGAAATCTTAGACAATGTAGAGTTATTGTGCCACTACTGTGTTGGTCGGTCTCCATTCAACGGCGCACTACTTTGTTCGTCACGATAAAGTATTGCTTACGGACTGAAATAAAATTAATTCCAGAACAATTAAGTGTCCACATTTTAAGCTCGGTCGAGTTGACAGCATTTCGTCGAGAAATAAAGAGCTCAGGAACTCGAGAAACAAAGACTACGACGCGTTGTAGTGTTTTAAGACTTTGAATAAAGAAATACGAATTTCACACGACTACAAAACAGTTGTCATACCAGATACTCACCTGAACTTCCTTTCCTATGGATGCCAGTAATTCTTGATTTATACTTTCGAAAAATTTCTCATTGCATTTGGAAAACAATAGGTTATTTATCTGTCGGCGTCATTGTGAGACACAAACTGTTACGATAAAATTTTATACTTTCGAAAGATTTGTCATTGCATTTGGAAAACATTAGATTATTTATCTGTCGGCGTCACTGTGAGACACAAACTGTTACGATAAAATTTTATACTTTCGAAAGATTTCTCATTGCATTTGGAAAACAATAGATTATTTATCTGTTGGCGACACTGTGAGACACAAAACTGTTACGATAAAATTTTATACTTTCGAAAGATTTCTCATTGCATTTGGAAAACAATAGATTATTTATCAGTCGGGGACACTGTGAGACACAAAACTGTTACGATAAAATTTTATACTTTCGAAGGATTTCTCATTGCATTTGGAAAACAATAGATTATTTATCTGTCGGCGACACTGAGAGACACAAAACTGTTACGATAAAATTTTATACTTTCGAAAGATTTCTCATTGCATTTGGAAAACAATAGATTATTTATCTGTCGGGGACACTGTGAGACATATGTAGGACGAAATTTTATACTTTCGAAAGAATTCTCATTGCATTTGGAAAACAATAGCTTATTTATCTGTCGTCGTCACTGTGAGACACAAAACTGTTACGATAAAATTTTATACTTTCGAAAGATTTCTCATTGCATTTGGAAAACAATAGATTATTTATCTGTCGGTGACACATAAAATTGTTACGATAAAATTTTATACTTTCGAATGATTTCTCATTGCATTTGGAAAACAATAGCTTATTTATCTGTCGTCGTCACTGTGAGACACAAAACTGTTACGATAAAATTTTATACTTTCGAAAGATTTCTCATTGCATTTGGAAAACAATAGATTATTTATCTGTCGGGGACACTGTGAGACATATGTAGGACGAAATTTTATACTTTCGAAAGAATTCTCATTGCATTTGGAAAACAATAGATTATTTATCTGTCGGTGACACTGTGACACATAAAATGGTTACGATAAAATTTTATACTTTCGAAAGATTTCTCATTGCATTTGGAAAACAATAGCTTATTTATCTGTCGGCGACACTGTGAGACATATGTAGGACGAAATTTTATACTTTCGAAAGATTTCTCATTGCATTTGGAAAACAATAGATTATTTATCTGTCGGCGACACTATGAAACATATGTAGGACGGAATTTTATACTTTCGAAAGATTTCTTATTGCGTTTGGAAAACATTAGATTATTTATCTGTTGGCGACACTGTGAGACACAAAACTGTTACGATAAAATTTTATACTTTCGAAAGATTTCTCATTGCATTTGGAAAACAATAGATTATTTATCTGTCGGTGACACTGTGACACATAAAATGGTTACGATAAAATTTTATACTTTCGAATGATTTCTAATTGCATTTGGAAAACAATAGCTTATTTATCTGTCGGGGACACTGTGAGACATATGTAGGACGAAATTTTATACTTTCGAAAGATTTCTCATTGCATTTGGAAAACAATAGCTTATTTATCTGTCGGCGACACTGTGAGACATATGTAGGACGAAATTTTATACTTTCGAAAGATTTCTCATTGCATTTGGAAAACATTAGATTATTTATCTGTCGGCGATACTGTGAGACATATGTAGGACGAAATTTTAAACTTTCGCAAAATTTCTCATTGCATTTGGAAAACATTAGATTATTTATCTGTCGGCGACACTGTGAGACATATGTAGGACGAAATTTTATACTTTCGAAAGATTTCTCATTGCATTTGGAAAACATTAGATTATTTATCTGTCGGCGATACTGTGAGACATATGTAGGACGAAATTTTAAACTTTCGAAAGATTTCTCATTGCATTTGGAAAACAATAGATTATTTATCTGTCGGCATCACTGTGAGACACAAAACTGTTACGATAAAATGTTATACTTTCGAAAGATTTCTCATTGCATTTGGAAAACAATAGCTTATTTATCTGTCGGCGACACTGTGAGACATATGTAGGACGAAATTTTATACTTTCGAAAGATTTCTCATTGCATTTGGAAAACAATAGATTATTTATCTGTCGGTGTCACTGTGAGACACAAAACTGTTACGATAAAATTTTATACTTTCGAAAGATTTCTCATTGCATTTGGAAAACAATAGCTTATTTATCTGTCGGCGACACTGTGAGACATATGTAGGACGAAATTTTATACTTTCGAAAGATTTCTCATTGCATTTGGAAAACATTAGATTATTTATCTGTCGGCGATACTGTGAGACATATGTAGGATAAAATTTTATTCTTTTGAAAGATTTCTCATTGCATCTGGAAAACAATAGATTATTTATCTGTCGGTGACACTGTGACACATAAAACGGTTACGATAAAATTTTATACTTTCGAAATATTTCTCATTGCATTTGGAAAACAATAGATTATTTATCTGTCGGCGACACTATGAGACATATGTAGGACGAAATTTTATACTTTCGAAAGATTTCTCATTGCATTTGGAAAACAATAGATTATTTATCTGTCGGCGACACTGTGAGACATATGTAGGACGAAAATTTATACTTTCGAAAGATTTCTCATTGCATTTCGAAAACAATAGATTATTTATCTGCGGCGTCACTGTGAGACACAAAACTGTTACGATAAAATTTTATACTTTAGAAAGATTTCTCACTGCATTTGGAAAACAATAGATTAAATAATCTTAGATAAATATCTGTCGGCGACACTGTGAGACATATGTAGGACAAAATTTTATACTTTCGAAAGATTTCTCATTGCATTTTTAAAACATTAGATTATTTATCTGTCGGCGTCACTGTGAGACACAAACTGTTACGATAAAATTTTATACTTTCGAAAGATTTGTCATTGCATTTGGAAAACAATAGATTATTTATCTGTCGGCGACACTGTGAGACACAAAACTGTTACGATAAAATTTTATACTTTCGAAAGATTTCTCATTGCATTTGGAAAACAATAGATTATTTATCTGTTGGCGACACTGTGAGACACAAAACTGTTACGATAAAATTTTAAACTTTCGAAAGATTTCTCATTGCATTTGGAAAACAATAGATTATTTATCTGTCGGGGACACTGTGAGACATATGTAGGACGAAATTTTATACTTTCGAAAGAATTCTCATTGCATTTGGAAAACAATAGCTTATTTATCTGTCGTCGTCACTGTGAGACACAAAACTGTTACGATAAAATTTTATACTTTCGAAAGATTTCTCATTGCATTTGGATAACAATAGATTATTTATCTGTCGGTGACACTGTGACACATAAAATTGTTACGATAAAATTTTATACTTTCGAAAGATTTCTCATTGCATTTGGAAAACAATAGCTTATTTATCTGTCGTCGTCACTGTGAGACACAAAACTGTTACGATAAAATTTTATACTTTCGAAAGATTTCTCATTGCATTTGGAAAACAATAGATTATTTATCTGTCGGGGACACTGTGAGACATATGTAGGACGAAATTTTACACTTTCGAAAGAATTCTCATTGCATTTGGAAAACAATAGATTATTTATCTGTCGGTGACACTGTGACACATAAAATGGTTACGATAAAATTTTATACTTTCGAAAGATTTCTCATTGCATTTGGAAAACAATAGCTTATTTATCTGTCTGCGACACTGTGAGACATATGTAGGACGAAATTTTATACTTTCGAAAGATTTCTCATTGCATTTGGAAAACAATAGATTATTTATCTGTCGGCGACACTGTGAGACATATGTAGGACGAAATTTTATACTTTTGAAAGATTTCTCATTGCATTTGGAAAACAATAGATTATTTATCTGTCGGCGATACTGTGAGACATATGTAGGACGAAATTTTATACTTTTGAAAGATTTCTCATTGCATTTGGAAAACATTAGATTATTTATCTGTCTGCGATACTGTGAGACATATGTAGGACGAAATTTTATACTTTTGAAAGATTTCTCATTGCATTTGGAAAACAATAGCTTATTTATCTGTCTGCGACACTGTGAGACATATGTAGGACGAAATTTTATACTTTTGAAAGATTTCTCATTGCATTTGGAAAACAATAGATTATTTATCTGTCGGCGATACTGTGAGACATATGTAGGACGAAATTTTATACTTTTGAAAGATTTCTCATTGCATTTGGAAAACAATAGCTTATTTATCTGTCTGCGACACTGTGAGACATATGTAGGACGAAATTTTATACTTTCGAAAGATTTCTCATTGCATTTGGAAAACAATAGATTATTTATCTGTCGGCGACACTGTGAGACATATGTAGGACGAAATTTTATACTTTTGAAAGATTTCTCATTGCATTTGGAAAACAATAGATTATTTATCTGTCGGCGACACTGTGAGACATATGTAGGACGAAATTTTATACTTTTGAAAGATTTCTCATTGCATTTGGAAAACAATAGATTATTTATCTGTCGGCGACACTGTGAGACATATGTAGGACGAAATTTTATACTTTTGAAAGATTTCTCATTGCATTTGGAAAACAATAGATTATTTATCTGTCGGCGACACTGTGAGACATATGTAGGACGAAATTTTATACTTTCGAAAGATTTCTCATTGCATTTGGAAAACAATAGATTATTTATCTGTCGGCGACACTGTGAGACATATGTAGGACGAAATTTTATACTTTTGAAAGATTTCTCATTGCATTTGGAAAACAATAGATTATTTATCTGTCGGCGACACTGTGAGACATATGTAGGACGAAATTTTATACTTTTGAAAGATTTCTCATTGCATTTGGAAAACAATAGATTATTTATCTGTCGGCGACACTGTGAGACATATGTAGGACGAAATTTTATACTTTCGAAAGATTTCTCATTGCATTTGGAAAACAATAGATTATTTATCTGTCGGCGACACTGTGAGACATATGTAGGACGAAATTTTATACTTTTGAAAGATTTCTCATTGCATTTGGAAAACAATAGATTATTTATCTGTCGGCGACACTGTGAGACATATGTAGGACGAAATTTTATACTTTTGAAAGATTTCTCATTGCATTTGGAAAACAATAGATTATTTATCTGTCGGCGACACTGTGAGACATATGTAGGACGAAATTTTATACTTTCGAAAGATTTCTCATTGCATTTGGAAAACAATAGATTATTTATCTGTCGGCGACACTGTGAGACATATGTAGGACGAAATTTTATACTTTTGAAAGATTTCTCATTGCATTTGGAAAACAATAGATTATTTATCTGTCGGCGACACTGTGAGACATATGTAGGACGAAATTTTATACTTTTGAAAGATTTCTCATTGCATTTGGAAAACAATAGATTATTTATCTGTCGGCGACACTGTGAGACATATGTAGGACGAAATTTTATACTTTTGAAAGATTTCTCATTGCATTTGGAAAACAATAGATTATTTATCTGTCGGCGACACTGTGAGACATATGTAGGACGAAATTTTATACTTTTGAAAGATTTCTCATTGCATTTGGAAAACAATAGATTATTTATCTGTCGGCGACACTGTGAGACATATGTAGGACGAAATTTTATACTTTTGAAAGATTTCTCATTGCATTTGGAAAACAATAGATTATTTATCTGTCGGCGACACTGTGAGACATATGTAGGACGAAATTTTATACTTTTGAAAGATTTCTCATTGCATTTGGAAAACAATAGATTATTTATCTGTCGGCGACACTGTGAGACATATGTAGGACGAAATTTTATACTTTTGAAAGATTTCTCATTGCATTTGGAAAACAATAGATTATTTATCTGTCGGCGACACTGTGAGACATATGTAGGACGAAATTTTATACTTTTGAAAGATTTCTCATTGCATTTGGAAAACAATAGATTATTTATCTGTCGGCGACACTGTGAGACATATGTAGGACGAAATTTTATACTTTTGAAAGATTTCTCATTGCATTTGGAAAACAATAGATTATTTATCTGTCGGCGACACTGTGAGACATATGTAGGACGAAATTTTATACTTTTGAAAGATTTCTCATTGCATTTGGAAAACAATAGATTATTTATCTGTCGGCGACACTGTGAGACATATGTAGGACGAAATTTTATACTTTCGAAAGATTTCTCATTGCATTTGGAAAACAATAGATTATTTATCTGTCGGCGACACTGTGAGACATATGTAGGACGAAATTTTATACTTTTGAAAGATTTCTCATTGCATTTGGAAAACAATAGATTATTTATCTGTCGGCGACACTGTGAGACATATGTAGGACGAAATTTTATACTTTTGAAAGATTTCTCATTGCATTTGGAAAACAATAGATTATTTATCTGTCGGCGACACTGTGAGACATATGTAGGACGAAATTTTATACTTTTGAAAGATTTCTCATTGCATTTGGAAAACAATAGATTATTTATCTGTCGGCGACACTGTGAGACATATGTAGGACGAAATTTTATACTTTTGAAAGATTTCTCATTGCATTTGGAAAACAATAGATTATTTATCTGTCGGCGACACTGTGAGACATATGTAGGACGGAATTTTATACTTTCGAAAGATTTCTTATTGCGTTTGGAAAACATTAGATTATTTATCTGTTGGCGACACTGTGAGACACAAAACTGTTACGATAAAATTTTATACTTTCGAAAGATTTCTCATTGCATTTGGAAAACAATAGATTATTTATCTGTCGGTGACACTGTGACACATAAAATGGTTACGATAAAATTTTATACTTTCGAATGATTTCTAATTGCATTTGGAAAACAATAGCTTATTTATCTGTCGGGGACACTGTGAGACATATGTAGGACGAAATTTTATACTTTCGAAAGATTTTTATTGCGTTTGGAAAACATTAGATTATTTATCTGTTGGCGACACTGTGAGACACAAAATTGTTACGATAAAATTTTATACTTTTGAAAGATTTCTCATTGCATTTGGAAAACAATAGATTATTTATCTGTCGGCGATACTGTGAGACATATGTAGGACGAAATTTTATACTTTTGAAAGATTTCTCATTGCATTTGGAAAACAATAGCTTATTTATCTGTCTGCGACACTGTGAGACATATGTAGGACGAAATTTTATACTTTCGAAAGATTTCTCATTGCATTTGGAAAACAATAGATTATTTATCTGTCGGCGACACTGTGAGACATATGTAGGACGAAATTTTATACTTTTGAAAGATTTCTCAATGCATTTGGAAAACAATAGATTATTTATCTGTCGGCGACACTATGAAACATATGTAGGACGGAATTTTATACTTTCGAAAGATTTCTTATTGCGTTTGGAAAACATTAGATTATTTATCTGTTGGCGACACTGTGAGACACAAAACTGTTACGATAAAATTTTATACTTTCGAAAGATTTCTCATTGCATTTGGAAAACAATAGATTATTTATCTGTCGGTGACACTGTGACACATAAAATGGTTACGATAAAATTTTATACTTTCGAATGATTTCTAATTGCATTTGGAAAACAATAGCTTATTTATCTGTCGGGGACACTGTGAGACATATGTAGGACGAAATTTTATACTTTCGAAAGATTTCTCATTGCATTTGGAAAACAATAGCTTATTTATCTGTCGGGGACACTGTGAGACATATGTAGGACGAAATTTTATACTTTCGAATGATTTCTCATTGCATTTGGAAAACAATAGATTATTTATCTGTTGGCGACACTGTGAGACACAAAACTGTTACGATAAAATTTTATACTTTCGAAAGATTTCTCATTGCATTTGGAAAACAATAGCTTATTTATCTGTCGGGGACACTGTGAGACATATGTAGGACGAAATTTTATACTTTCGAAAGATTTCTCATTGCATTTGGAAAACAATAGATTATTTATCTGTTGGCGACACTGTGAGACACAAAGCTGTTACGATAAAATTTTATACTTTCGAAAGATTTCTTATTGCATTTGGATAACAATAGATTATTTATCTGTCGGCGACACTGTGAGACATATGTAGGACGAACATTTATACTTTTGAAAGATTTCTCATTGCATTTGGAAAACAATAGATTATTTATCTGTCGGCGACACTGTGAGACATATGTAGGACGAAATTTTATACTTTCGAAAGATTTCTCATTGCATTTGGAAAACAATAGATTATTTATCTGTCGGCGACACTGTGAGACATATGTAGGACGAAATTTTATACTTTTGAAAGATTTCTCATTGCATTTGGAAAACAATAGATTATTTATCTGTCGGCGACACTGTGAGACATATGTAGGACGAAATTTTATACTTTTGAAAGATTTCTCATTGCATTTGGAAAACAATAGATTATTTATCTGTCGGCGACACTGTGAGACATATGTAGGACGAAATTTTATACTTTCGAAAGATTTCTCATTGCATTTGGAAAACAATAGATTATTTATCTGTCGGCGACACTGTGAGACATATGTAGGACGAAATTTTATACTTTTGAAAGATTTCTCATTGCATTTGGAAAACAATAGATTATTTATCTGTCGGCGACACTGTGAGACATATGTAGGACGAAATTTTATACTTTTGAAAGATTTCTCATTGCATTTGGAAAACAATAGATTATTTATCTGTCGGCGACACTGTGAGACATATGTAGGACGAAATTTTATACTTTTGAAAGATTTCTCATTGCATTTGGAAAACAATAGATTATTTATCTGTCGGCGACACTGTGAGACATATGTAGGACGAAATTTTATACTTTTGAAAGATTTCTCATTGCATTTGGAAAACAATAGATTATTTATCTGTCGGCGACACTGTGAGACATATGTAGGACGAAATTTTATACTTTTGAAAGATTTCTCATTGCATTTGGAAAACAATAGATTATTTATCTGTCGGCGACACTGTGAGACATATGTAGGACGAAATTTTATACTTTTGAAAGATTTCTCATTGCATTTGGAAAACAATAGATTATTTATCTGTCGGCGACACTGTGAGACATATGTAGGACGAAATTTTATACTTTTGAAAGATTTCTCATTGCATTTGGAAAACAATAGATTATTTATCTGTCGGCGACACTGTGAGACATATGTAGGACGAAATTTTATACTTTTGAAAGATTTCTCATTGCATTTGGAAAACAATAGATTATTTATCTGTCGGCGACACTGTGAGACATATGTAGGACGAAATTTTATACTTTTGAAAGATTTCTCATTGCATTTGGAAAACAATAGATTATTTATCTGTCGGCGACACTGTGAGACATATGTAGGACGAAATTTTATACTTTTGAAAGATTTCTCATTGCATTTGGAAAACAATAGATTATTTATCTGTCGGCGACACTGTGAGACATATGTAGGACGAAATTTTATACTTTCGAAAGATTTCTCATTGCATTTGGAAAACAATAGATTATTTATCTGTCGGCGACACTGTGAGACATATGTAGGACGAAATTTTATACTTTTGAAAGATTTCTCATTGCATTTGGAAAACAATAGATTATTTATCTGTCGGCGACACTGTGAGACATATGTAGGACGAAATTTTATACTTTTGAAAGATTTCTCATTGCATTTGGAAAACAATAGATTATTTATCTGTCGGCGACACTGTGAGACATATGTAGGACGAAATTTTATACTTTTGAAAGATTTCTCATTGCATTTGGAAAACAATAGATTATTTATCTGTCGGCGACACTGTGAGACATATGTAGGACGAAATTTTATACTTTTGAAAGATTTCTCATTGCATTTGGAAAACAATAGATTATTTATCTGTCGGCGACACTGTGAGACATATGTAGGACGGAATTTTATACTTTCGAAAGATTTCTTATTGCGTTTGGAAAACATTAGATTATTTATCTGTTGGCGACACTGTGAGACACAAAACTGTTACGATAAAATTTTATACTTTCGAAAGATTTCTCATTGCATTTGGAAAACAATAGATTATTTATCTGTCGGTGACACTGTGACACATAAAATGGTTACGATAAAATTTTATACTTTCGAATGATTTCTAATTGCATTTGGAAAACAATAGCTTATTTATCTGTCGGGGACACTGTGAGACATATGTAGGACGAAATTTTATACTTTCGAAAGATTTCTTATTGCGTTTGGAAAACATTAGATTATTTATCTGTTGGCGACACTGTGAGACACAAAATTGTTACGATAAAATTTTATACTTTTGAAAGATTTCTCATTGCATTTGGAAAACAATAGATTATTTATCTGTCGGCGATACTGTGAGACATATGTAGGACGAAATTTTATACTTTTGAAAGATTTCTCATTGCATTTGGAAAACAATAGCTTATTTATCTGTCTGCGACACTGTGAGACATATGTAGGACGAAATTTTATACTTTCGAAAGATTTCTCATTGCATTTGGAAAACAATAGATTATTTATCTGTCGGCGACACTGTGAGACATATGTAGGACGAAATTTTATACTTTTGAAAGATTTCTCAATGCATTTGGAAAACAATAGATTATTTATCTGTCGGCGACACTATGAAACATATGTAGGACGGAATTTTATACTTTCGAAAGATTTCTTATTGCGTTTGGAAAACATTAGATTATTTATCTGTTGGCGACACTGTGAGACACAAAACTGTTACGATAAAATTTTATACTTTCGAAAGATTTCTCATTGCATTTGGAAAACAATAGATTATTTATCTGTCGGTGACACTGTGACACATAAAATGGTTACGATAAAATTTTATACTTTCGAATGATTTCTAATTGCATTTGGAAAACAATAGCTTATTTATCTGTCGGGGACACTGTGAGACATATGTAGGACGAAATTTTATACTTTCGAAAGATTTCTCATTGCATTTGGAAAACAATAGCTTATTTATCTGTCGGGGACACTGTGAGACATATGTAGGACGAAATTTTATACTTTCGAATGATTTCTCATTGCATTTGGAAAACAATAGATTATTTATCTGTTGGCGACACTGTGAGACACAAAACTGTTACGATAAAATTTTATACTTTCGAAAGATTTCTCATTGCATTTGGAAAACAATAGCTTATTTATCTGTCGGGGACACTGTGAGACATATGTAGGACGAAATTTTATACTTTCGAAAGATTTCTCATTGCATTTGGAAAACAATAGATTATTTATCTGTTGGCGACACTGTGAGACACAAAGCTGTTACGATAAAATTTTATACTTTCGAAAGATTTCTTATTGCATTTGGATAACAATAGATTATTTATCTGTCGGAGACACTGTGACACATAAAATTGTTACGATAAAATTTTATACTTTCGAAAGATTTCTCATTGCATATGGAAAACAATAGCTTATTTATCTGTCGTCGTCACTGTGAGACACAAAACTGTTACGATAAAATTTTATACTTTCGAAAGATTTCTCATTGCATTTGGAAAACAATAGATTATTTATCTGTCGGGGACACTGTGAGACATATGTAGGACGAAATTTTATACTTTCGAAAGAATTCTCATTGCATTTGGAAAACAATAGATTATTTATCTGTCGGTGACACTGTGACACATAAAATGGTTACGATAAAATTTTATACTTTCGAAAGATTTCTCATTGCATTTGGAAAACAATAGCTTATTTATCTGTCGGCGACACTGTGAGACATATGTAGGACGAAATTTTATACTTTCGAAAGAGTTCTCATTGCATTTGGAAAACAATAGCTTATTTATCTGTCGGGGACACTGTGAGACATATGTAGGACGAAATTTTATACTTTCGAAAGATTTCTCATTGCATTTGGAAAACAATAGATTATTTATCTGTTGGCGACACTGTGAGACACAAAACTGTTACGATAAAATTTTATACTTTCGAAAGATTTCTCATTGCATTTGGAAAACAATAGCTTATTTATCTGTCGGGGACACTGTGAGACATATGTAGGACGAAATTTTATACTTTCGAAAGATTTCTCATTGCATTTGGAAAACAATAGATTATTTATCTGTTGGCGACACTGTGAGACACAAAACTGTTACGATAAAATTTTATACTTTCGAAAGATTTCTCATTGCATTTGGATAACAATAGATTATTTATCTGTCGGTGACACTGTGACACATAAAATTGTTACGATAAAATTTTATACTTTCGAAAGATTTCTCATTGCATTTGGAAAACAATAGCTTATTTATCTGTCGTCGTCACTGTGAGACACAAAACTGTTACGATAAAATTTTATACTTTCGAAAGATTTCTCATTGCATTTGGAAAACAATAGATTATTTATCTGTCGGGGACACTGTGAGACATATGTAGGACGAAATTTTATACTTTCGAAAGAATTCTCATTGCATTTGGAAAACAATAGATTATTTATCTGTCGGTGACACTGTGACACATAAAATGGTTACGATAAAATTTTATACTTTCGAAAGATTTCTCATTGCATATGGAAAACAATAGCTTATTTATCTGTCGGCGACACTGTGAGACATATGTAGGACGAAATTTTATACTTTCGAAAGAATTCTCATTGCATTTGGAAAACAATAGCTTATTTATCTGTCGGCGACACTGTGAGACATATGTAGGACGAAATTTTATACTTTCGAAAGATTTCTCATTGCATTTGGAAAACAATAGATTATTTATCTGTCGGCGACACTGTGAGACATATGTAGGACGAAATTTTATACTTTTGAAAGATTTCTCATTGCATTTGGAAAACAATAGATTATTTATCTGTCGGCGATACTGTGAGACATATGTAGGACGAAATTTTATACTTTTGAAAGATTTCTCATTGCATTTGGAAAACAATAGATTATTTATCTGTCGGCGACACTATGAAACATATGTAGGACGGAATTTTATAATTTCGAAAGATTTCTCATTGCATTTGGAAAACAATAGCTTATTTATCTGTCGGGGACACTGTGAGACATATGTAGGACAAAATTTTATACTTTCGAAAGATTTCTCATTGCATTTGGAAAACATTAGATTATTTATCTGTCGGCGATACTGTGAGACATATGTAGGACGAAATTTTATACTTTCGAAAGATTTCTCATTGCATTTGGAAAACATTAGATTATTTATCTGTCGGCGATACTGTGAGACATATGTAGGACGAAATTTTAAACTTTCGAAAAATTTCTCATTGCATTTGGAAAACATTAGATTATTTATCTGTCGGCGATACTGTGAGACATATGTAGGACGAAATTTTATACTTTTGAAAGATTTCTCATTGCATTTGGAAAACATTAGATTATTTATCTGTTGGCGACACTGTGAGACACAAAACTGTTACGATAAAATTTTATACTTTCGAAAGATTTCTCATTGCATTTGGAAAACAATAGATTATTTATCTGTCGGTGACACTGTGACACATAAAATGGTTACGATAAAATTTTATACTTTCGAATGATTTCTAATTGCATTTGGAAAACAATAGCTTATTTATCTGTCGGGGACACTGTGAGACATATGTAGGACGAAATTTTATACTTTCGAAAGATTTCTCATTGCATTTGGAAAACAATAGCTTATTTATCTGTCGGGGACACTGTGAGACATATGTAGGACAAAATTTTATACTTTCGAAAGATTTCTCATTGCATTTGGAAAACATTAGATTATTTATCTGTCGGCGATACTGTGAGACATATGTAGGACGAAATTTTATACTTTCGAAAGATTTCTCATTGCATTTGGAAAACATTAGATTATTTATCTGTCGGCGATACTGTGAGACATATGTAGGACGAAATTTTAAACTTTCGAAAAATTTCTCATTGCATTTGGAAAACATTAGATTATTTATCTGTCGGCGATACTGTGAGACATATGTAGGACGAAATTTTATACTTTTGAAAGATTTCTCATTGCATTTGGAAAGCAATAGCTTATTTATCTGTCGGCGACACTGTGAGACATATGTAGGACGAAATTTTATACTTTCGAAAGATTTCTCATTGCATTTGGAAAACATTAGATTATTTATCTGTCGGCGATACTGTGAGACATATGTAGGACGAAATTTTAAACTTTCGAAAGATTTCTCATTGCATTTGGAAAACATTAGATTATTTATCTGTCGGCGATACTGTGAGACATATGTAGGATAAAATGTTATTCTTTTGAAAGATTTCTCATTGCATCTGGAAAACAATAGATTATTTATCTGTCGGTGACACTGTGACACATAAAACGGTTACGATAAAATTTTATACTTTCGAAAGATTTCTCATTGCATTTTGAAAACAATAGATTATTTATCTGTCGGCGACACTATGAGACATATGTAGGACGAAATTTTATACTTTCGAAAGATTTCTCATTGCATTTGGAAAACAATAGATTATTTATCTGTCGGCGACACTGTGAGACATATGTAGGACGAAAATTTATACTTTCGAAAGATTTCTCATTGCATTTCGAAAACAATAGATTATTTATCTGTCGGCGTCACTGTGAGACACAAAACTGTTACGATAAAATTTTATACTTTAGAAAGATTTCTCACTGCATTTGGAAAACAATAGATTAAATAATCTTAGATAAATATCTGTCGGCGACACTGTGAGACATATGTAGGACAAAATTTTATACTTTCGAAAGATTTCTCATTGCATTTGGAAAACAATAGATTATTTATCTGTCGGCGATACTGTGAGACATATGTAGGACGAAATTTTATACTTTTGAAAGATTTCTCATTGCATTTGGAAAACAATAGATTATTTATCTGTCGGCGACACTATGAAACATATGTAGGACGGAATTTTATACTTTCGAAAGATTTCTTATTGCGTTTGGAAAACATTAGATTATTTATCTGTTGGCGACACTGTGAGACACAAAACTGTTACGATAAAATTTTATACTTTCGAAAGATTTCTCATTGCATTTGGAAAACAATAGATTATTTATCTGTCGGTGACACTGTGACACATAAAATGGTTACGATAAAATTTTATACTTTCGAATGATTTCTAATTGCATTTGGAAAACAATAGCTTATTTATCTGTCGGGGACACTGTGAGACATATGTAGGACGAAATTTTATACTTTCGAAAGATTTCTCATTGCATTTGGAAAACAATAGCTTATTTATCTGTCGGGGACACTGTGAGACATATGTAGGACGAAATTTTATACTTTCGAAAGATTTGTCATTGCATTTGGAAAACATTAGATTATTTATCTGTCGGCGATACTGTGAGACATATGTAGGACGAAATTTTATACTTTCGAAAGATTTCTCATTGCATTTGGAAAACATTAGATTATTTATCTGTCGGCGATACTGTGAGACATATGTAGGACGAAATTTTAAACTTTCGAAAAATTTCTCATTGCATTTGGAAAACATTAGATTATTTATCTGTCGGCGATACTGTGAGACATATGTAGGACGAAATTTTATACTTTTGAAAGATTTCTCATTGCATTTGGAAAGCAATAGCTTATTTATCTGTCGGCGACACTGTGAGACATATGTAGGACGAAATTTTATACTTTCGAAAGATTTCTCATTGCGTTTGGAAAACATTAGATTATTTATCTGTCTGCGATACTGTGAGACATATGTAGGACGAAATTTTAAACTTTCGAAAGATTTCTCATTGCATTTGGAAAACATTAGATTATTTATCTGTCGGCGATACTGTGAGACATATGTAGGATAAAATGTTATTCTTTTGAAAGATTTCTCATTGCATCTGGAAAACAATAGATTATTTATCTGTCGGTGACACTGTGACACATAAAACGGTTACGATAAAATTTTATACTTTCGAAAGATTTCTCATTGCATTTTGAAAACAATAGATTATTTATCTGTCGGCGACACTATGAGACATATGTAGGACGAAATTTTATACTTTCGAAAGATTTCTCATTGCATTTGGAAAACAATAGATTATTTATCTGTCGGCGACACTGTGAGACATATGTAGGACGAAAATTTATACTTTCGAAAGATTTCTCATTGCATTTCGAAAACAATAGATTATTTATCTGTCGGCGTCACTGTGAGACACAAAACTGTTACGATAAAATTTTATACTTTAGAAAGATTTCTCACTGCATTTGGAAAACAATAGATTAAATAATCTTAGATAAATATCTGTCGGCGACACTGTGAGACATATGTAGGACAAAATTTTATACTTTCGAAAGATTTCTCATTGCATTTGGAAAACAATAGATTATTTATCTGTCGGTGACACTGTGACTTATAAAATGGTTACGATAAAATTTTATACTTTCGAATGATTTCTAATTGCATTTGGAAAACAATAGCTTATTTATCTGTCGGGGACACTGTGAGACATATGTAGGACGAAATTTTATACTTTCGAAAGATTTCTCATTGCATTTGGAAAAAAATAGCTTATTTATCTGTCGGCGACACTGTGAGACATATGTAGGACGAAATTTTATACTTTCGAAAGATTTCTCATTGCATTTGGAAAACATTAGATTATTTATCTGTCGGCGATACTGTGAGACATATGTAGGACGAAATTTTTAACTTTCGAAAAATTTCTCATTGCATTTGGAAAACATTAGATTATTTATCTGTCGGCGATACTGTGAGACATATGTAGGACGAAATTTTATACTTTTGAAAGATTTCTCATTGCATTTGGAAAACAATAGCTTATTTATCTGTCGGCGACACTGTGAGACATATGTAGGACGAAATTTTATACTTTCGAAAGATATCTCATTGCATTTGGAAAACATTAGATTATTTATCTGTCGGCGATACTGTGAGACATATGTAGGACGAAATTTTAAACTTTCGAAAGATTTCTCATTGCATTTGGAAAACAATAGATTATTTATCTGTCGGCATCACTGTGAGACACAAAACTGTTACGATAAAATTTTATACTTTCGAAAGATTTCTCATTGCATTTGGAAAACAATAGCTTATTTATCTGTCGGCGACACTGTGAGACATATGTAGGACGAAATGTTATACTTTCGAAAGATTTCTCATTGCATTTGGAAAACATTAGATTATTTATCTGTCGGCGATACTGTGAGACATATGTAGGATAAAATTTTATTCTTTTGAAAGATTTCTCATTGCATCTGGAAAACAATAGATTATTTATCTGTCGGTGACACTGTGACACATAAAACGGTTACGATAAAATTTTATACTTTCGAAAGATTTCTCATTGCATTAGGAAAACAATAGATTATTTATCTGTCGGCGACACTATGAGACATATGTAGGACGAAATTTTATAATTTCGAAAGATTTCTCATTGCATTTGGAAAACAATAGATTATTTATCTGTCGGCGACACTGTGAGACATATGAAGGACGAAAATTTATACTTTCGAAAGATTTCTCATTGCATTTCGAAAACAATAGATTATTTATCTGCGGCGTCACTGTGAGACACAAAACTGTTACGATAAAATTTTATACTTTAGAAAGATTTCTCACTGCATTTGGAAAACAATAGATTAAATAATCTTAGATAAATATCTGTCGGCGACACTGTGAGACATATGTAGGACAAAATTTTATACCTTCGAAAGATTTCTCATTGCATTTGGAAAACAATAGATTATTTATCTGTCGGCGTCACTGTGAGACACAAAACTGTTACGATAAAATTTTATACTTTCGAAAGATTTCTCATTGCATTTGGAAAACAATAGATTATTTATCTGTCGTCGTCAGTGTGAGACACAAAACTGTTACGATAAAATTTTATACTTTCGAAAGATTTTTCATTGCATTTGGAAAACAATAGATTATTTATCTGTCGGCTATACTGTGAGATATATGTAGGATAAAATTTTATACTTTCGAAAGATTTTTCATTGCATTTGGAAAACAATAGATTATTTATCTGTCGGTGTCACTGTGAGACATATGTAGGACGAAAATTTATACTTTCGAAAGATTTCTCATTGCATTTCGAAAACAATAGATTATTTATCTGTCGGCGTCACTGTGAGACACAAAACTGTTACGATAAAATTTTATACTTTATAAAGATTTCTCACTGCAATTGGAAAACAATAGATTAAATAATCTTAGATAAATATCTGTCGGCGACACTGTGAGACATATGTAGGACAAAATTTTATACTTTCGAAAGATTTCTCATTGCATTTGGAAAACAGTAGATCAATTATCTGTCGTCGTCAGTGTGAGACACAAAACTGTTACATAGAATTTTATACTTTCGAAAGATTTTTCATTGCATTTGGAAAACAATAGATTATTTATCTGTCGGCTATACTGTGAGATATATGTAGGATAAAATTTTATACTTTCGAAAGATTTCTCATTGCATTTGGAAAACAATAGATTATTTATCTGTCAGGGACACTGTGAGACATATGTAGGACGAAATTTTATACTTTCGAAAGATTTCTCATTGCATTTGGAAAACAATAGATTATTTATCTGTCGGCGTCACTGTGAGACACAAAACTGTTACGATAAAATTTTATACTTTAGAAAGATTTCTCACTGCATTTGGAAAACAATAGATTAAATAATCTTAGATAAATATCTGTCGGCGACACTGTGAGACATATGTAGGACAAAATTGTATACTTTCGAAAGATTTCTCATTGCGTTTGGAAAACATTAGATTATTTATCTGTTGGCGACACTGTGAGACACAAAACTGTTACGATAAAATTTTATACTTTCGAAAGATTTCTCATTGCATTTGGAAAACAACAGATTATTTATCTGTAGGGGACACTGTGAGACATATGTAGGACGAAATTTTATACTTTCGAAAGATTTCTCATTGCATTTGGAAAACAATAGTTTATTTATCTGTCGGTGACACTGTGACACATAAAATGGTTACGATAAAATTTTATACTTTCGAATGATTTCTTATTGCATTTGGAAAACAATAGCTTATTTATCTGTCGGGGACACTGTGAGACATATGTAGGACGAAATTTTATACTTTCGAAAGATTTCTCATTGCATTTGGAAAACAATAGCTTATTTATCTGTCGGCGACACTGTGAGACATATGTAGGACGAAATTTTATACTTTCGAAAGATTTCTCATTGAATTTGGAAAACATTAGATTATTTATCCTTCGGCGATACTGTGAGACATATGTAGGACGAAATTTTAAACTTTCGAAAAATTTCTCATTGCATTTGGAAAACATTAGATTATTTATCTGTCGGCGATACTGTGAGACATATGTAGGACGAAATTTTATACTTTTGAAAGATTTCTCATTGCATTTGGAAAACAATAGCTTATTTATCCGTCGGCGACACTGTGAGACATATGTAGGACGAAATTTTATACTTTCGAAAGATTTCTCATTGCATTTGGAAAACAATAGATTATTTATCTGTCGGCGACACTGTGAGACATATGAAGGACGAAAATTTATACTTTCGAAAGATTTCTCATTGCATTTCGAAAACAATAGATTATTTATCTGCGGCGTCACTGTGAGACACAAAACTGTTACGATAAAATTTTATACTTTAGAAAGATTTCTCACTGCATTTGGAAAACAATAGATTAAATAATCTTAGATAAATATCTGTCGGCGACACTGTGAGACATATGTAGGACAAAATTTTATAGCTTCGAAAGATTTCTCATTGCATTTGGAAAACAATAGATTATTTATCTGTCGGCGTCACTGTGAGACACAAAACTGTTACGATAAAATTTATACTTTCGAAAGATTTCTCATTGCATTTGGAAAACAATAGATTATTTATCTGTCGTCGTCAGTGTGAGACACAAAACTGTTACGATAAAATTTTATACTTTCGAAAGATTTTTCATTGCATTTGGAAAACAATAGATTATTTATCTGTCGGCTATACTGTGAGATATATGTAGGATAAAATTTTATACTTTCGAAAGATTTCTCATTGCATTTGGAAAACAATAGATTATTTATCTGTCAGGGACACTGTGAGACATATGTAGGACGAAATTTTATACTTTCGAAAGATTTCTCATTGCATTTGGAAAACAATAGATTATTTATCTGTCGGCGTCACTGTGAGACACAAAACTGTTACGATAAAATTTTATACTTTAGAAAGATTTCTCACTGCATTTGGAAAACAATAGATTAAATAATCTTAGATAAATATCTGTCGGCGACACTGTGAGACATATGTAGGACAAAATTGTATACTTTCGAAAGATTTCTCATTGCGTTTGGAAAACATTAGATTATTTATCTGTTGGCGACACTGTGAGACACAAAACTGTTACGATAAAATTTTATACTTTCGAAAGATTTCTCATTGCATTTGGAAAACAACAGATTATTTATCTGTAGGGGACACTGTGAGACATATGTAGGACGAAATTTTATACTTTCGAAAGATTTCTCATTGCATTTGGAAAACAATAGTTTATTTATCTGTCGGTGACACTGTGACACATAAAATGGTTACGATAAAATTTTATACTTTCGAATGATTTCTTATTGCATTTGGAAAACAATAGCTTATTTATCTGTCGGGGACACTGTGAGACATATGTAGGACGAAATTTTATACTTTCGAAAGATTTCTCATTGCATTTGGAAAACAATAGCTTATTTATCTGTCGGCGACACTGTGAGACATATGTAGGACGAAATTTTATACTTTCGAAAGATTTCTCATTGAATTTGGAAAACATTAGATTATTTATCCTTCGGCGATACTGTGAGACATATGTAGGACGAAATTTTAAACTTTCGAAAAATTTCTCATTGCATTTGGAAAACATTAGATTATTTATCTGTCGGCGATACTGTGAGACATATGTAGGACGAAATTTTATACTTTTGAAAGATTTCTCATTGCATTTGGAAAACAATAGCTTATTTATCCGTCGGCGACACTGTGAGACATATGTAGGACGAAATTTTATACTTTCGAAAGATTTCTCATTGCATTTGGAAAACAATAGATTATTTATCTGTCGGCGACACTGTGAGACATATGAAGGACGAAAATTTATACTTTCGAAAGATTTCTCATTGCATTTCGAAAACAATAGATTATTTATCTGCGGCGTCACTGTGAGACACAAAACTGTTACGATAAAATTTTATACTTTAGAAAGATTTCTCACTGCATTTGGAAAACAATAGATTAAATAATCTTAGATAAATATCTGTCGGCGACACTGTGAGACATATGTAGGACAAAATTTTATAGCTTCGAAAGATTTCTCATTGCATTTGGAAAACAATAGATTATTTATCTGTCGGCGTCACTGTGAGACACAAAACTGTTACGATAAAATTTATACTTTCGAAAGATTTCTCATTGCATTTGGAAAACAATAGATTATTTATCTGTCGTCGTCAGTGTGAGACACAAAACTGTTACGATAAAATTTTATACTTTCGAAAGATTTTTCATTGCATTTGGAAAACAATAGATTATTTATCTGTCGGCTATACTGTGAGATATATGTAGGATAAAATTTTATACTTTCGAAAGATTTTTCATTGCATTTGGAAAACAATAGATTATTTATCTGTCGGTGTCACTGTGAGACATATGTAGGACGAAAATTTATACTTTCGAAAGATTTCTCATTGCATTTCGAAAACAATAGATTATTTATCTGTCGGCGTCACTGTGAGACACAAAACTGTTACGATAAAATTTTATACTTTATAAAGATTTCTCACTGCATTTGGAAAACAATAGATTAAATAATCTTAGATAAATATCTGTCGGCGACACTGTGAGACATATGTAGGACAAAATTTTATACTTTCGAAAGATTTCTCATTGCATTTGGAAAACAGTAGATTATTTACCTGTCGTCGTCAGTGTGAGACACAAAACTGTTACATAGAATTTTATACTTTCGAAAGATTTTTCATTGCATTTGGAAAACAATAGATTATTTATCTGTCGGCTATACTGTGAGATATATGTAGGATAAAATTTTATACTTTCGAAAGATTTCTCATTGCATTTGGAAAACAATAGATTATTTATCTGTCGGGGACACTGTGAGACATATGTAGGACGAAATTTTATACTTTCGAAAGATTTCTCATTGCATTTGGAAAACAATAGATTATTTATCTGTCGGCGTCACTGTGAGACACAAAACTGTTACGATAAAATTTTATACTTTAGAAAGATTTCTCACTGCATTTGGAAAACAATAGATTAAATAATCTTAGATAAATATCTGTCGGCGACACTGTGAGACATATGTAGGACAAAATTGTATACTTTCGAAAGATTTCTCATTGCGTTTGGAAAATATTAGATTATTTATCTGTTGGCGACACTGTGAGACACAAAACTGTTACGATAAAATTTTATACTTTCGAAAGATTTCTCATTGCATTTGGAAAACAACAGATTATTTATCCGTCGGGGACACTGTGAGACATATGTAGGACGAAATTTTATACTTTCGAAAGATTTCTCATTGCATTTGGAAAACAATAGTTTATTTATCTGTCGGTGACACTGTGACACATAAAATGGTTACGATAAAATTTTATACTTTCGAATGATTTCTTATTGCATTTGGAAAACAATAGCTTATTTATCTGTCGGGGACACTGTGAGACATATGTAGGACGAAATTTTATACTTTCGAAAGATTTCTCATTGCATTTGGAAAACAATAGCTTATTTATCTGTCGGCGACACTGTGAGACATATGTAGGACGAAATTTTATACTTTCGAAAGATTTCTCATTGAATTTGGAAAACATTAGATTATTTATCCTTCGGCGATACTGTGAGACATATGTAGGACGAAATTTTAAACTTTCGAAAAATTTCTCATTGCATTTGGAAAACATTAGATTATTTATCTGTCGGCGATACTGTGAGACATATGTAGGACGAAATTTTATACTTTTGAAAGATTTCTCATTGCATTTGGAAAACAATAGCTTATTTATCCGTCGGCGACACTGTGAGACATATGTAGAACGAAATTTTATACTTTCGAAAGATTTCTCATTGCATTTGGAAAACATTAGATTATTTATCTGTCGGCGATACTGTGAGACATATGTAGGACGAAATTTTACACTTTCGAAAGATTTCTCATTGCATTTGGAAAACAATAGATTATTTATCTGTCGGCGTCACTGTGAGACACAAAACTGTTACGATAAAATTTTATACTTTCGAAAGATTTCTCATTGCATTTGGAAAACAATAGCTTATTTATCTGTCGGCGACACTGTGAGACATATGTAGGACGAAATTTTATACTTTCGAAAGATTTCTCATTGCATTTGGAAAACATTAGATTATTTATCTGTCGGCGATACTGTGAGACATATGTAGGATAAAATTTTATTCTTTTGAAAGATTTCTCATTGCATCTGGAAAACAATAGATTATTTATCTGTCGGTGACACTGTGACACATAAAACGGTTACGATAAAATTTTATACTTTCGAAAGATTTCTCATTGCATTTGGAAAACAATAGATTATTTATCTGTCGGCGACACTATGAGAAATATGAAGGACGAAATTTTATACTTACGAATGATTTCTCATTGCATTTGGAAAACAATAGATTATTTATCTGTCGGCGACACTGTGAGACATATGTAGGACGAAAATTTATACTTACTATTGTTTCGAAAACAATAGATTATTTATCGGTCGGCGTCACTGTGAGACACAAAACTGTTACGATAAAATTTTATACTTTCGAAAGATTTTTCATTGCATTTGGAAAACAATAGATTATTTATCTGTCGGCTATACTGTGAGATATATGTAGGATAAAATTTTATACTTTCGAAAGATTTCTCATTGCATTTGGAAAACAATAGATTATTTATCTGTCGGCGTCACTGTGAGACATATGTAGGACGAAAATTTATACTTTCGAAAGATTTCTCATTGCATTTGGAAAACAATAGATTATTTATCTGTCGGCGTCACTGTGAGACATATGTAGGATAAAATTTTATTCTTTCGAAAGATTTCTCATTGCATTTGGAAAACAATAGATTAAATAATCTTAGATAAATATCTGTCGGCGACACTGTGAGACATATGTAGGACAAAATTTTATACTTTCGAAAGATTTCTCATTGCATTTGGAAAACAATAGATTATTTATCTGTCGGCGTCACTGTGAGACAAAAACTGTTACGATATAATTTTATACTTTCGAAAGATTTCTCATTGCATTTGGAAAACAATAGATTATTTATCTGTCGTCGTCAGTGTGAGACACAAAACTGTTACGATAAAATTTTATACTTTCGAAAGATTTTTCATTGCATTTGGAAAACAATAGATTATTTATCTGTCGGCTATACTGTGAGATATATGTAGGATAAAATTTTATACTTTCGAAAGATTTCTCATTGCATTTGGAAAACAATAGATTATTTATCTGTCGGCGTCACTGTGAGACATATGTAGGACGAAAATTTATACTTTCGAAAGATTCACATTGCATTTGGAAAACAATAGATTATTTATCTGTCGGCGTCACTGTGAGACACAAAACTGTTACGATAAAATTTTATACTTTCGAAAGATTTCTTATTGCATTTGGAAAACAATAGCTTATTTATCTGTCGGCGACACTGTGAGACATATGTAGGACGAAATTTTATACTTTCGAAAGATTTCTCATTGCATTTGGAAAACATTAGATTATTTATCTGTCGGCGATACTGTGAGACATATGTAGGATAAAATTTTATTCTTTTGAAAGATTTCTCATTGCATCTGGAAAACAATAGATTATTTATCTGTCGGTGACACTGTGACACATAAAACGGTTACGATAAAATTTTATACTTTCGAAAGATTTCTCATTGCATTTGGAAAACAATAGATTATTTATCTGTCGGCGACACTATGAGACATATGTAGGACGAAATTTTATACTTTCGAAAGATTTCTCATTGCATTTGGAAAAAAATAGATTATTTATCTGTCGGCGACGCTGTGAGACATATGTAGGACGAAATTTTATACTTTCGAAAGATTTATCATTGCATTTGGAAAACATTAGATTATTTATCTGTCGGCGATACTGTGAGACATATGTAGGATAAAATTTTATTCTTTTGAAAGATTTCTCATTGCATCTGGAAAACAATAGATTATTTATCTGTCGGTGACACTGTGACACATAAAGCGGTTACGATAAAATTTTATACTTTCAAAAGATTTGTCATTGCATTTGGAAAACAATAGATTATTTATCTGTCGGCGACACTATGAGACATATGTAGGACGAAATTTTATACTTTCGAAAGATTTCTCATTGCATTTGGAAAACAATAGATTATTTATCTGTCGGCGACACTGTGAGACATATGTAGGACGAAAATTTATACTTTCGAAAGATTTCTCATTGCATTTCGAAAACAATAGATTATTTATCTGTCGGCGTCACTGTGAGACACAAAACTGTTACGATAAAATTTTATACTTTAGAAAGATTTCTCACTGCATTTGGAAAACAATAGATTAAATAATCTTAGATAAATATCTGTCGGCGACACTGTGAGACATATGTAGGACAAAATTTTATACTTTCGAAAGATTTCTCATTGCATTTGGAAAACAATAGCTTATTTATCTGTCGGCGACACTGTGAGACATATGTAGGACGAAATTTTATACTTTCGAAAGATTTCTCATTGCATTTGGAAAACATTAGATTATTTATCTGTCGGCGATACTGTGAGACATATGTAGGACGAAATTTTAAACTTTGAAAAAATTTCTCATTGCATTTGGAAAACATTAGATTATTTATCTGTCGGCGATACCGTGAGACATATGTAGGACGAAATTTTATACTTTTGAAAGATTTCTCATTGCATTTGGAAAACAATAGCTTATTTATCCGTCGGCGACACTGTGAGAAATATGTAGGACGAAATTTTATACTTTCGAAAGATTTCTCATTGCATTTGGAAAACATTAGATTATTTATCTGTCGGCGATACTGTGAGACATATGTAGGACGAAATTTTAAACTTTCGAAAGATTTCTCATTGCATTTGGAAAACAATAGATTATTTATCTGTCGGCGTCACTGTGAGACACAAAACTGTTACGATAAAATTTTATACTTTCGAAAGATTTCTCATTGCATTTGGAAAACAATAGCTTATTTATCTGTCGGCGACACTGTGAGACATATGTAGGACGAAATTTTATACTTTCGAAAGATTTCTCATTGCATTTGGAAAACATTAGATTATTTATCTGTCGGCTATACTGTGAGACATATGTAGGATAAAATTTTATTCTTTTGAAAGATTTCTCATTGCATCTGGAAAACAATAGATTATTTATCTGTCGGTGACACTGTGACACATAAAACGGTTACGATAAAATTTTATACTTTCGAAAGATTTCTCATTGCATTTGGAAAACAATAGATTATTTATCTGTCGGCGACACTATGAGATATATGTAGGACGAAATTTTATACTTTCGAAAGATTTCTCATTGCATTTGGAAAACAATAGATTATTTATCTGTCGGCTATACTGTGAGATATATGTAGGATAAAATTTTATACTTTCGAAAGATTTCTCATTGCATCTGGAAAACAATAGATTATTTATCTGTCGGTGACACTGTGACACATAAAACGGTTACGATAAAATTTTATACTTTCGAAAGATTTTTCATTGCATTTGGAAAACAATAGATTATTTATCTGTCGGCGACACTATGAGACATATGAAGGACGAAATTTTATACTTTCGAAAGATTTCTCATTGCATTTGGAAAACAATAGATTATTTATCTGTCGGCGACACTGTGAGACATATGTAGGACGAAAATTTATACTTTCGAAAGATTTCTCATTGCATTTCGAAAACAATAGATTATTTATCGGTCGGTGTCACTGTGAGACACAAAACGGTTACGATAAAATTTTATACTTTCGAAAGATTTCTCATTGCATTTGGAAAACAATAGATTATTTATCTGTCGTCGTCAGTGTGAGACACAAAACTGTTACGATAAAATTTTATATTTTCGAAAGATTTTTCATTGCATTTGGAAAACAATAGATTATTTATCTGTCGGCGTCACTGTGAGACATATGTAGGACGAAAATTTATACTTTCGAAAGATTTCTCATTGCATTTGGAAAACAATAGATTATTTATCTGTCGGCGACACTATGAGATATATGTAGGACGAAATTTTATACTTTCGAAAGATTTCTCATTGCATTTGGAAAACAATAGATTATTTATCTGTCGGCGTCACTGTGAGACACAAAACTGTTACGATAAAATTTTATACTTTCGAAAGATTTCTTATTGCATTTGGAAAACAATAGCTTATTTATCTGTCGGCGACACTGTGAGACATATGTAGGACGAAATTTTATACTTTCGAAAGATTTCTCATTGCATTTGGAAAACATTAGATTATTTATCTGTCGGCGATACTGTGAGACATATGTAGGATAAAATTTTATTCTTTTGAAAGATTTCTCATTGCATCTGGAAAACAATAGATTATTTATCTGTCGGTGACACTGTGACACATAAAACGGTTACGATAAAATTTTATACTTTCAAAAGATTTCTCATTGCATTTGGAAAACAATAGATTATTTATCTGTCGGCGACACTATGAGACATATGTAGGACGAAATTTTATACTTTCGAAAGATTTCTCATTGCATTTGGAAAAAAATAGATTATTTATCTGTCGGCGACACTGTGAGACATATGTAGGACGAAATTTTATACTTTCGAAAGATTTCTCATTGCATTTGGAAAACATTAGATTATTTATCTGTCGGCGATACTGTGAGACATATGTAGGATAAAATTTTATTCTTTTGAAAGATTTCTCATTGCATCTGGAAAACAATAGATTATTTATCTGTCGGTGACACTGTGACACATAAAACGGTTACGATAAAATTTTATACTTTCAAAAGATTTCTCATTGCATTTGGAAAACAATAGATTATTTATCTGTCGGCGACACTATGAGACTTATGTAGGACGAAATTTTATACTTTCGAAAGATTTCTCATTGCATTTGGAAAAAAATAGATTATTTATCTGTCGGCGACACTGTGAGACATATGTAGGACGAAATTTTATACTTTCGAAAGATTTCTCATTGCATTTGGAAAACATTAGATTATTTATCTGTCGGCGATACTGTGAGACATATGTAGGATAAAATTTTATTCTTTTGAAAGATTTCTCATTGCATCTGTAAAACAATAGATTATTTATCTGTCGGTGACACTGTGACACATAAAGCGGTTACGATAAAATTTTATACTTTCAAAAGATTTCTCATTGCATTTGGAAAACAATAGATTATTTATCTGTCGGCGACACTATGAGACATATGTAGGACGAAATTTTATACTTTCGAAAGATTTCTCATTGCATTTGGAAAACAATAGCTTATTTATCTGTCGGGGACACTGTGAGACATATGTAGGACGAAAATTTATACTTTCGAAAGATTTCTCATTGCATTTCGAAAACAATAGATTATTTATCTGTCGGCGTCACTGTGAGACACAAAACTGTTACGATAAAATTTTATACTTTAGAAAGATTTCTCACTGCATTTGGAAAACAATAGATTAAATAATCTTAGATAAATATCTGTCGGCGACACTGTGAGACATATGTAGGACAAAATTTTATACTTTCGAAAGATTTCTCATTGCATTTGGAAAACAATAGCTTATTTATCTGTCGGCGACACTGTGAGACATATGTAGGACGAAATTTTATACTTTCGAAAGATTTCTCATTGCATTTGGAAAACATTAGATTATTTATCTGTCGGCGATACTGTGAGACATATGTAGGACGAAATTTTAAACTTTCGAAAAATTTCTCATTGCATTTGGAAAACATTAGATTATTTATCTGTCGGCGATACTGTGAGACATATGTAGGACGAAATTTTATACTTTTGAAAGATTTCTCATTGCATTTGGAAAACAATAGCTTATTTATCCGTCGGCGACACTGTGAGACATATGTAGGACGAAATTTTATACTTTCGAAAGATTTCTCATTGCATTTGGAAAACATTAGATTATTTATCTGTCGGCGATACTGTGAGACATATGTAGGACGAAATTTTAAACTTTCGAAAGATTTCTCATTGCATTTGGAAAACAATAGATTATTTATCTATCGGCGTCACTGTGAGACACAAAACTGTTACGATAAAATTTTATACTTTCGAAAGATTTCTCATTGCATTTGGAAAACAATAGCTTATTTATCTGTCGGCGACACTGTGAGACATATGTAGGACGAAATTTTATACTTTCGAAAGATTTCTCATTGCATTTGGAAAACATTAGATTATTTATCTCTCGGCGATACTGTGAGACATATGTAGGATAAAATTTTATTCTTTTGAAAGATTTCTCATTGCATCTGGAAAACAATAGATTATTTATCTGTCGGTGACACTGTGACACATAAAACGGTTACGATAAAATTTTATACTTTCGAAAGATTTCTCATTGCATTTGGAAAACAATAGATTATTTATCTGTCGGCGACACTATGAGATATATGTAGGACGAAATTTTATACTTTCGAAAGATTTCTCATTGCATTTGGAAAACAATAGATTATTTATCTGTCGGCGACACTGTGAGACATATGTAGGACGAAAATTTATACTTTCGAAAGATTTCTCATTGCATTTCGAAAACAATAGATTATTTATCTGTCGGCGTCACTGTGAGACACAAAACTGTTACGATAAAATTTTATACTTTAGAAAGATTTCTCACTGCATTTGGAAAACAATAGATTAAATAATCTTAGATAAATATCTGTCGGCGACACTGTGAGACATATGTAGGACAAAATTTTATACTTTCGAAAGATTTCTCATTGCATTTGGAAAACAATAGATTATTTATCTGTCGGCGTCACTGTGAGACACAAAACTGTTACGATAAAATTTTATACTTTCGAAAGATTTCTCATTGCATTTGGAAAACAATAGATTATTTATCTGTCGTCGTCAGTGTGAGACACAAAACTGTTACGATAAAATTTTATACTTTCGAAAGATTTTTCATTGCATTTGGAAAACAATAGATTATTTATCTGTCGGCTATACTGTGAGATATATGTAGGATAAAATTTTATACTTTCGAAAGATTTCTCATTGCATTTGGAAAACAATAGCTTATTTATCTTTCGGCGTCACTGTGAGACATATGTAGGACGAAAATTTATACTTTCGAAAGATTTCTCATTGCATTTCGAAAACAATAGATTATTTATCTGTCGGCGTCACTGTGAGACACAAAACTGTTACGATAAAATTTTATACTTTAGAACGATTTCTCACTGCATTTGGAAAACAATAGATTAAATAATCTTAGATAAATATCTGTTGGCGACACTGTGAGACATATGTAGGACAAAATTTTATACTTTCAAAAGATTTCTCATTGCATTTGGAAAACAATAGATTATTTATCTGTCGTCGTCAGTGTGAGACACAAAACTGTTACGATAGAATTTTATACTTTCGAAAGATTTTTCATTGCATTTGGAAAACAATAGATTATTTATCTGTCGGCTATACTGTGAGATATATGTAGGATAAAATTTTATACTTTCGAAAGATTTCTCATTGCATTTGGAAAACAATAGATTATTTATCTGTCGGCGTCACTGTGAGACATATGTAGGACGAAAATTTATACTTTCGAAAGATTTCTCATTGCATTTCGAAAACAATAGATTATTTATCTGTCGGCGTCACTGTGAGACACAAAACTGTTACGATAAAATTTTATACTTTAGAAAGATTTCTCACTGCATTTGGAAAACAATATATTAAATAATCTTAGATAAATATCTGTCGGCGACACTGTGAGACATATGTAGGACAAAATTTTATACTTTCGAAAGATTTCTCATTGCATTTGGAAAACAATAGATTATTTATCTGTCGGCGTCACTGTGAGACACAAAACTGTTACGATAAAATTTTATACTTTCGAAAGATTTCTCATTGCATTTGGAAAACAATAGATTATTTATCTGTCGTCGTCAGTGTGAGACACAAAACTGTTACGATAAAATTTTATACTTTCGAAAGATTTTTCATTGCATTTGGAAAACAATAGATTATTTATCTGTCGGCTATACTGTGAGATATATGTAGGATAAAATTTTATACTTTCGAAAGATTTCTCATTGCATTTGGAAAACAATAGATTATTTATCTGTCGGCGTCACTGTGAGACTCAAAACTGTTACGATAAAATTTTATACTTTCGAAGGATTTCTCATTGCATTTGGAAAACAATAGATTATTTATCTGTCGGCGTCACTGTGAGACATATGTAGGATAAAATTTTGCACTAATAATCAGATTAATATTATAATTCTGAAAGTTTGATTGTTATTCAATCACGCGTTAACTATTGGACCAATTGAGTTTGAATTTGGTATGAAGGATTTACGTATCCGAAATAGACCTATTAGTTTTAAAAATTTCAATTTTCGTTATTAGTTACTGCAAAATTATAGCTTATAACCTTATATTTTATATTATTACTTTTCTAACCAAGCATTAATTGTAATGTAAAAATGAATAATATAGGTTAGGGTTGCTCAACCATTTTGGAACGGTGGGCCAATAAACTGTTAATTTTTATCAAACCGGGCAACAGGATTAAAATTTCTCGAGTCCAACGATTGGAATACGTCTTATCTAGTAGTGGTTAACTTTCAAATAATATAGCCTACATTTTAAATTATAATGTAAGCGTACATCCCATACATACAAAGCTGCTTTATAATTTATGATAGCTTTCATACCTGTAACAACGTATCCAGATATGAAATTCTCTATCTTGGCAATGTTACAATGTTGCCAAGAACTTGTAACAACAAGCAAGTGTTTAAAGTTGCAGCAACTACTTAAAGTTTACTACACTTAATACTCATTCTACACCAGGATTCAAAACATAAAACGACTTTTGACTTGAAATTTTTAAAAACCAGAAATGAATCCTGAAAAGTGTTTATTTTAGTGGGGAATTTGACACCTTTTCTTTTGATAATTGTTCAATGTATATTTTAATGTTTGTAGTTACTATTTTCAGTGTTGATTACAAAGTGAATTTGTGATATTTCAAAGTGAATGTCAGTTATACGCGTAAGAGCTTTAGATTTTATAGATTTCATTAACGAAAATGCATCCTCACAAATAAAAGTACCACCGAATAAATTCGAATTAAAAAAAAATATTGTTCGCAGATTAACCATTTCTACAGATAAGTATTTTTGGTAGAAATCTTTTAATGGAACTTCTCAGAATTTTGACTTTAACTGAATCATGTGCTGAAGATCAATAAATTTCATTTGAATATTGTGTGTGCATCCATATAATCAACACCGAACGGTGATGCAAATATTTCAAATAACTTTTCAAATTTATTAAGATCATGAAATCTGTTTTCATAATCTTCCTTTAAACATTGTATTATATTGCTATATTTCGAGAAGTCCAAGGTGTTATCAGCATCTGTTGAATTCATCTCAATAAGCGAAGGGAAGTTAACCAGAACTCCATTTGCCATTTGGGAGCCCCACACTGACAACGTCTTTTCAAACTCTCTTATAAGACTCACTGACGAGTAAATTAATTCATCTTTGGTATTCAATTCGTTCATATGATGCATAATATCGACATAAAATGCTAAGTCACATAAACAGTCTCTATTTTTAAATTCGAATACAGTAATACCACGATCAGAAAGAAAAAATATGAATTTCTTCTCGAAGACTAAACACTCTTCTTAAAACTTTGCCTGGACTCAATCTCCGAATATGAGTATAATAAATTACATCATCGAATTCGCTATCGATATCATCGAGAAATTCCTTGAATTGGCGATGGACAAGTCCTTTCCTACGAATAGTATTTACAACTTTAGTAACAACGTTGACAACAAGATCCATTTACAACTTTAGTAACAACTTTGATAACATGATCCATCTGTAATGATTTATAACAAAAATTTTGTCTATGAAGACGACAGTGAAAAGTTATGAACTCATTTCCATACAAACTATAGTCTTTATCAAAGTATAAAACTAAACCTATGTTTTCCCAATCACTGATGGAGCTCCCTCAGTTGTCACACCGCACAGTTTATCCATACGTTTTTCCGATGCAAAAACGTTCCAAACCTTTTATTGTCTCCTGCTAAATATCGAAACCTGTCGTTGTGCCCTTCATAGGAACCAAACTTATAGCTCCTCAGTGATGTTAAAATCTGTTTCAACACCTCGTACAAAAATAGCAAGCTGAACTGTATCTAAAATGTCAACAAATTCGTCCAACGCGATCGAAAACCACTTGAATTTGGAGATTTTCTGTTTTAAAGAATATAGGTTGATATATCTTCCACCCTTCGACCTATTGTCATTCAGCTCAGGCTAATCTGTGAAACTAATTGGGTTCTATCCGGAAATACAAAATCAGCTACGACCATTAAACATTCCGTAACTAATTCTCCATCTGCAAAAGGTTTCAAAGGTTTCATTATCACTTCGGAAATTTCGAAACTTGCTTTAACTACTGATTCCAAATTTTTACTGGCATTTTTGAACGGATTTTGTTGACTTGTTAATATCTTTTTTAAATCGTTTACTTGTCTTTTCTCAGCTGTCCTGTAAAATTACTATAGAATGTTTTTAAATGCTTAGATTCGTAATGTCATTTTAAATTGAAATCTTTCGTGACTTCAACAGTTTCTTGGCAAATAAAACAAGTTGCCTTATTTTGATATTAAAGAAAACATATAATTCCGTCCACTTATCTTGAAAACACCGCCCATCTTCTTCAGCTTTCCGTTTGTTTTGATACCGCAATTTTAGAATCACGCTATCACAACTGATGAATTCGCACAATAAATACCGTACTACCACACATCTATACTGGTATCGTGTTAATTAACTGACTCAATTGAGTTTCCCATCGAATATATGATGGGAAACACAGCAACATTATCCCGAATGCTTGGTGACAGGAAAAGATTCATCGATATGATGGTGTAGCAGTGGTCTTTAAAACAGATACGGGTCCATTTTCTGCCTTGCAAGTAATTACTCGGCAAACAATGCCGACTGTGGCATTGATATAACATGTATCAATGAATGTCTGTCATAGAACGTTTTACCTACAATCTCGGCAAGTGATATTCTTCTCGGTTACACATACATATAGAGTATATTAAGATTAAATATTTCCATAACCACGTCAGTATTGTATGTACAATGTACATATGAACAGAATGTGCTCACTTATGCCTTTCCCTATGGAATAACATTACATTTCTCTATATTCAAAAGCAACATTTTAAAATGGCCCGCGGTCCACAAGAGACGTGTGGGGGTCAGCATGCGGATCGCGGGCCGTGGGTTGTGCACCCCTGATATAGATGCAACTAATAATCAATGTATGACGATAATTGCTTTATGACGTACAGCTGATACTTAAACCAAGTGAATAATATGATTTCATACAATGACTTTGTTTTTATATGTTTTAGGTTAGTTCGTATATCGGCTATTGGGGACCCTAATACTTTCTTCAAGACACCTTGCAAGGCTTATCACGTACTTCACATTTATAATTTTTTACTTTCTAACCTAAGTGTAGTCGCCACCCAGTCTATTACTTTATTTGAAATTATATTACTTTATTTATTGTACACTACTAAGTTTAAATGCTATTGAATTGAATGGTCTTTATTTATATGGTAATAAATGTAATAATTTATAACCTATGACGTAGATCGATTCATTTAAATAGGTGGTTATATTTGTTTTTCTGAGACTGTAAAAACAGGGTTAGAATTCATGAACTCACATCTTCTTACAACTCAGAAGAATCGATTTGGGAGATGTAATTATCTACTAGAAATGTACTTACATATTTTTGGCTGTTTGTTTATTTTATTAGTGATTGATGTAGGTATTGTTTCCTACTTTTGATACCAGAAATCCTTTAGAAAATATTACGTCAATATTTTTAACAACGTAAGCTTTTATGTAACAGTTATTATAAATAAATAACAATATGTAGCCTATTAATTTAAAACAGAATCCTAACGACATATAAATACTTTAAATTCATATAATCCTATTTTAATTTTGAAAATCTACTTTATAAAATATAGACTAATACCTACATATAGTTGCGGACGAAGAGGAGACGTTTAATTGTAGTTAGTTAAGAGTAAACAGACATTTTTAAATTTTATTTTCGTTTTAGGATCGTCGATTTTCTTGGTTACTCTTATTACGAAGAATCAATGTATGCATGTATTGAGATACATTTTTAGTGTTTTCCAAAGTGGCACAGTATTTCGTTGAGTTCTGGAGGGAGGTGTATTTAGAGGAAGGACAACGAATGTTCCTCCTCGCAACGTGTACACTTGACTTTCCTCTTGTCAACGTTTTCTTCCTCTTCTTATACTCACCGCCCTTTCCAACTTTCCCCCTATCCAGTAGTTGTATAGGGGTCTTTTAAAACAATTTCGATGCAAGTTTCGTTTGTTTTGTTGTGTGCTTTTTTTGTTTGACAGTCTTTGATCTAAAGTTGGGTTGGATAAAAAAAATAAAATAATTTGCCTCCGAGTCTGCAAAACGTTTTCATGCAAGGTTGGTCTTCGCTATTGCGATGAAAACATCTGTGAAATCACGGCCTCAGAGACCATAAACATTTAATGATGTTGCCAATCCGTGAGTGACTGCTAGCGCTGCCTGGAGGCGCACAATGCAACTACCTTCCCTACTCATTGTGTCACAAACATCTTCTCGCAATTTTACACTCGAGAGAATCACGCAACGTTCAGTGCAACACCTATTCTAGGAGCGGTTTTTATTTGCTTAACAATTCTTCAAATGAGAATATTTAATTGTGGCTCCAATGTGGGTTTGATTGTTATCAAGGTAGAACGAATTTAACTTGTAAGCTCTTAAAACTGAAAAATCTTGCACCTCACTAGCCCCAAAACAGATAAAATCAACCAATACTTTTGTCAAAATGAGGGAAATGTGATACATATTTATTTAAAACAAAGATATTGTCTTTTCCAATTTCATGTTTTTATTTTGAAACATGCAACCGCTAATACAACCAGTAGCGACCCCAGCGGATTTAAAAAGAAAACAACTTTTTTTATATTGTTAAAAATCCTTCTTAATTGCCAATAATTGAAAAAGATAAATAATTTATCTGAGATTTTAAAAAAATGCTCATAATAACATAGCGAAATTTATTGCACCGAAGAGCAATAAAGTAGCAAATAGTCGCTGTTTTGTTTATCTTATATACTTATCTATTTGCCTTGAAAGTAAAACTGCCCACAAGTACACCATTTAAATTTTAAACAATTTTTGGGAGAGAGCGCTAGACCCCTCCCCTAGTAGACAACTCCCTTAAACTGTGTCTATCCAAAAAATAAATCCCTGTAAATGAAGCCATCCCTGAATACTATGCTAACGGCTTTGAAACATAATTCATTATATCTACTACTTAAAATAGGGTAATAAATAAATTAAACTACTTTAACGTTTTATTAATATTTTATTCATGACGTCGTCGACATCCATTTTAACTGGACAAAACAATTTTCAAGACATCTCAGTGTCAAGTGTTCGGCGTATCTTTATGAGCATCAAAGAGGGAAATAAAAAAAATCCCTTGACTCCCTTAGACAACAAAAATGGTTTAGATATAAATTGAGCAGTTAAAAAAAAAAATTTTATTGTATAAAAATCTCCCAACCACAAATACAATTTTTATTTAATCCCGTATATATGCCTACATTTGGATTGTAAACCCATCATCTTCAGCGGATGCTATTACAAATAAAAAATTATTTTCGTAATAGTTTCCTCTGATTACTTTATTATCAAAATAAACATAACGATTTAAATAAAATGTTTTACAGGCCTATTTGTTGTTAGGAGGTTTTATTTATTATTTTTGTTTAATACGCCACAGCTGCTTCAGATTGTTAAATGGAAATATATTCAAATGTTAAATGTTACGGACTATTTCAATGCTATTCATCCAGAAGTTCTATTCATCGAAGGATCATCATATTACATAATAAATTTAGGCCTACGTATTAAATAATAAAGCCAAGGACCACCAGACTTCCCAAATTTATATTCCAATATATCTTGTATTATATATAAGTTTTGTTTTGTATCTCCTTTACAACTATCTTGTAGTAAATAGACCTTCGTGGAACTTCACAGGTTGAAAACAATGTGACTCCCTTATTTCAATATATAGCCTTTAATAATTCAATTTTTCTTTTAGGGTATATTTATTGTATTCTAGTATCCCATTAAAAGGCCATAAAACTCACAGAATATAGATGTAACTAACTACAGTAAACTCTCACTAGTCCGGCAGATATAGGGGTGGGATACATCCTTATTACTGAAAACGACGAATTACTGGAGTGTCCAATAATAATATTATTATTACTCAGCCTTTTAAAATTAAAACTTTACAATACATTTTTCAATTTATTATTTTTCGTCATTATTAAATTGGTCCTAGTAAACGAAGTTCTATTAAAAAATATATAGGCCTATAGTCAGTGTAGTACACTAGATAAGTACACTATATTTATTTTTAATGATTAGAAATAGTACAGTTTTTCTCAGATGTACATTTCCCGTTATTGGTAATATACAAAACAGAATTACCTCAACTTTCAACAGAACCACTCTCAACTTTCCGCTATTTAAAAACAGCTGTTGTGGGAAACCGTACGTTATCACATATTTGAATCAATTATGGAATATTTCTGAATATGTGGAAAATTGCATTAAATATGTTCAAACATAACCTTCAAACTCTGTAACGGCTGTTGGCATTATCCGCCATGTTTGACTCGGAAATCTTTGGAACAATTCGTTTATCTCCATATTGTTATGCTTATTCGTAAAGCCTACTTCCTGAATGATGATGTCGTATTCTATCAGTTTAATACAATAAAAATTTTTTGTATATGCTGCGCCATAAGAGTTTTTTAAACATTTGTACCAAGTATTTTTAAAATATATTTTGATAAAATTAAAATTAAAATTAAATTGTTTTTTGGTAGCCTACACAAAATATCTGCTATTATGATTCATTTCCGACATACTCCTAATATTAAAATAATATCTGACAATATGATTTATTGCTGACATACTCTTAATATTATAATTCCGTTATAACATTATTATTCTCGAATTTTGTAGTCCATTACGTTCCGTGAACCTTAATTACTCACTTAAACAATAGTTTATGACTATCCTAACTTTAAATTTTGTAGATTTGTTAAAACTTACTGAGACAGAGCGTTTTCGATCGCTATGTGGGCGATCTTCATCAGTGTCTTCTGCTTGGAGACATTAACAAAAAAGGACCACACTAGAACAATATTAAATTTACAGACACACAAAAACACAAAGTACAGACATATTGAACGAACAAACACAATACAAATCACACATACTCTTTAATACTATCGAAAACCTGCCTTTAAAACCGTCACCGCTTGACCCGACATCTCCAAGCAGAAGACACTGATGAAGATCGGCACATAGCGATTGAAAATGTTCTATCTCAGTAAGTTTTAACAAATTTACTGATATATTTTTCTATTACAGTAGTGTTATGTTTTTTTGAAATTTCAACTTTAATTTTTTATATGAAAAGAAATTTTATTTTTAATTCTTGAAAATAGTCAAGGTTTTCCCATACTGGTTGAAACGTTAGTAATAAATAATTTTCAACCCATATTGTCTTTTGGAGCTCTTTAAGGTTTATGTTATTATTAAATTTAGTTTACTTTTAGAGAAAAAAAATTTTAGGATACGGATTGCCGTTAAATTTAAAGTATTTGAACTCTACATGTGTAAAAGTATTTGAATAATTAATAAGATAACTTCGAAGATTATTAGTTGAATATATTCTGTAATCAGAGGCAAAAAGCTGTTTTAAAAATTCTCTTACATTTCACGACTTCTTCTTTTATATAGTCTGCCCGCTTTCCAAGTGCCTCGAGTAAGTTATCCTTCCACCGTGTTCGTGGTCTTCCCCTTCTCTCGCTGTGTTACTCTATCTTCGTCATTCTGCTTAAATGGCCCATCCCCGTCCTCATTTCTTCACCCATTCATTAAAGTTTCCCACCTCGTGGTCCGTCTTAAGTTATCTCTGTACTCCTCGCTTTGCCCCTGAGTGTTTCTATCAAGTCTGAAGAAGATACCATTCGGATCTAGGGAGCCGCTGCCCGACAGCGTAGACAGAGGTTCGCGCCGCACAGCTTTTTCGGATATTGCCTCGAGTAAGTTATCCTTCCATCGTATTCGTAGTCTTCCCCTTCTCTCTAACTTCGTCGTTCTGCTTATATGGTCCATCCCCGTCCTCATTTCTTCATCCATTCATTAAAGTTTCCCACTCCGCATGTCAGTCATAAGTTATCTCTGTACTCCTCGCTCTGTCTCTGAGTGTTTCCAATAATTCTGAAGGTACCACTCGGATCTAGGAAGCGTAGACCGCCAGCGTAGACCGTGGTCGCGTCGCACAACTTTTTCAGTAATTGCTTCGAGTAATTTATCCTTCCATCGTGTTCGTGGTCTTTCCCTTCTCTCGCTGTGTTACTCTATCTTCGTCATTCTGCTTATATGATCCATTCCCGTCCTCATTTCTTCACCCATTCATTAAAGTTTCCCACCTCGCAGTCCGTCATAAGTTATTTCTGTACTCGTCGCTCTGTCTCTGAGTGTTTCCATTAATTCTGAAGGTACCATTCGGATCTAGGGAGCTCCTGCCCGACAGCGTGGACCGTGGCCGCGTCGCCCAACTTTTACAAATATGTATGTAACGATTTCCGATGCAAGCAACTGTGACAAGTAAGTACCTACTACAGTAATTTTATTTCTTTACACAAATAGTACGAATACGCTTTTTAAACACAAACCATAAATTAAGATTACTAACCGTGTTTACACTTGAAATGAATGCGGTTGGTTTGCGAGTCAGGTAAAAAATATTTATTATCTTAAATATTTTATATATATAATATATATAATATTTTATATATTAAAAATAACGGATAGTTTATCGTCATCAGGCGATACATATAATACATTATTACATAATACATTAAATAATACATAATACAAAATTAAAATTACCGACAATAGTGAATAGCAATAGCTGATTACAGTTAATTACAATATTTCACAAATAAACATAAATACAAAGAAATTTCTTAGAATTATAAATTATTAAAAAAGACACTACAATGAGTAAATTTTAAAAAATTGTAAATAATAATAACATAAAAATTACAATCGATTACATATTCAATAGTAACAAAACATGAAAAAAATCCCTATCCACCACACAGTTACAATTATTTACAGGTGAGGAATAAAATGTATTACACTACTACTGTACGTGGCAGTCACTGCCCGGGCCAAGGCTCCGAAAGCTTGTGGCTACAGCGCCGCGGTGCCAGGTCGCGACTACCAAGATCCGAATGCTACCTAAAGGATTTAGTTTCTGTTGCTTCCAGTTTTCTCTTTGTTTTTGCTGTGTCACATCGTATTTCTGTGGAAAATGTAATTCTTGATCTAACGACCGCTTTGTAAATTCTTGGTCTAACCACCGCTTGTAAATTCTTGTTTTCATTTCTCTCGCCATATTTTTATTCATCCATATTGAATTTTTCAAACATCCCTGTTTGCTTTAATCACTCGTTACTCGACTTCTGTCTCCACCCTTTCGTTATTTGAGCGAGTGATGCCCAGGAAATTGAATCCAATACGTGTTCTAACCCATCCTCTAATTCTTACATACAAAGGTCGTTTGTCACAACCATATGTTTGTCTTCTATGGTGAGATGGTAGTGTTATATACTTGCATATGATTATATTGAAATGGTGGATCATTATCTGTAATTCAATTTACCTTTGGCATCTAAAGCATAATGGTTTCCCTTCTATTATTAAAACACACATAGGGTTTATATAATTTTATTTATCAAGAATTTGTATAGCAAGAACCTAGTTCTTAAACTTTAAAGGCCAATTTTTTAATACTTGACAAACCTTGCATTAATTTTGATTTTATTTTTTTCTAAAATATGGCTTGAGAATCCATTATAAACAAGACAACCAATTTAATTTCCCCAAACCATAATTTGTGGTGTAAGTTCAAGTTAATAGAAACATAACTTCCCAAAGATTCTTCTTTATGAAGACACTCCCTATAAAATACCGCATTATATTATACACCTTCATACCACATCAATATACAGCTATAGTTTGTAGCTACAAAGTATCCGGTAATTTTACGATTTGAAAAATAATTTTCCTATGTAAACTGAGTGGTTTGGCGAAATAAAGAATTCGCCTCCAATTTCCTCGGTTTTTCAACATCTTGAAACATAGGCCTACATAATTAATGAATTTTTATAATTTTAAAATTTTATTGACTATAACCAAACATTTTACAACAGGATACTTTGCATGTAGTAGGCCTACATATTGTAAAATAGCTGTATAATATACAATGTAGAATAATAGACCTAGTGTATACTTTTATGTTTGATTAAGATTCATTGAATTCGTTCGGTTTGTTTCGAGTTTGTTTGTGAATAGAGTTTATGTTAGCATTTTTTAAAAATTTATTTTACTCTAATTTGGATTAGGAAATATATTTTTTTACATGTTTGAATGCATTTTCAAGTAGCATTTAGAAACTACAAAAACCGGTTATGGAGAATTTGTCAAGCAAATATTAGCGTAAATTTTAATCCAGATCTTTGGTTTGTATTTTACGAGTTTACTCAAAACACGCCGATATAGAAAATTCCGTAAAACTTTTGCGTTCCTCAGAAACGAAGGAAAAGAATATAAAGGCGACATATCTGGAGGAGTGCAAGTAAGTTTTGTATTTCGTTTCCTTTTGTGCCCCCCTTTCCTTCCCAAACTGGAATAATCTAAACGACATTAAAATGTCTTCTTTGCTTATAAATGACAAATTATACGCGTCGGGGGAGGGGGAAGTGCTGTAGCAAGACGGCAGAGCCCCTCCTCTTCTCCTTTACTTCCAATGATTTCTATTCAAATAAGCGCCTTGGCGTTGTCGTCAGGATGGATTCTTGTGGCGTATCTACCCCCAGCAATCTATTCGACAAGTACACCATATATGAAACGTAATCAAGTCATCTATAATTACATGTGTCATGAATATTGTGTAGTCAGTATTAAATATTTCCTAAAATTATTGTTCCATTAGATTAAACGTGTAACAGAAATTCATGTTAGAATAGGCAGGAAATTCGTGTAGGCCTAATTATGAATTATTCAAAAATATGATTTTAAGATTTGTCTTTAATTGAAAAAAATAGCCTATCCGTGTAAAAAAAAAATAATAAAAAAAGTCTAAATTATCAAAATTTGTAATTATATAGTAGGCTACTATTAGCTTTCAGTTGTCTTGATTTAATTATTGTTTTATTGAATTATAGGCCTAATTTTCATTTGATAATTATAATAGTTTTCTAGGAAATCACAGAGGCAAAATAAAGCTCTCTCGCTCTTCTACACACACGCGTGAGCTCACACATACACTAGCGCGCACACGCAAAGTAAACATCCGTGTATGAAATGAGTATTAGTCTTTAGATTATTACACTGTAAGAGTGTAGGCAACTCATTTTAAGCTACAAACAATCTCTTCCTGTACTAGGCTATCAGGCGTCCTGTCATGTCTCCCGTATTCTGAACCACCTTGTCTGTCCAAAGTGCACTTTCTCATTTGCAATATTTATAAATTTGAGACCAGGTAGTTACTCCCCAGTTAAGAGTCATTAGCGAAATATCTTTATTTCTGAACTTATAGTGAGTCTAGTTAAGGCTAGCCAAGGACACTATATTTACACAAACATAGGTTTACTAATAAAGTTTTATTTTTACTGACGCAATTGTTGCGTCACAAATCACTAGATATTAGCTTCAACTTCTGACCGTTAGCTTGTTTCTTTTACCTCCCACACGTTTAACCAATCCTTTCTTTACAAGCCTCGCAAAGACTTTCATGTTCAATGTTTACATCTTTTACTTTATATTCTAATTTATAATTAAATATTTTCTTTGACATATTACATTACTTACAGTGATTGAATGTGACGTAATAGCTTTAACAATTACGCCGAGTTTGACAATACTCTCATGCTTTACGTATCATTCCTAGGTGGATGAGATGATGAATTATTGGGAAATTCACATCAATTTTCTTATATAGTCCCTTTAACCTTATGCTATTTCCTGACAGATATATCAAATGGAGAAATGCACAACTTGGGGCCAGCAAATAGGCTTTAAAACATGGGTCGCAGAAAAGATACTTATTATAACCTGCCATAAAAAAAAACTACAAGTGGCGCAATTCGTAAACCCCCGGTATCTTGAGCTTTTATTTAATTATGTAACATTTATTCACATAAAACTTTACACATCGTAAAGACTTACCGGGTCAGTTGCTTTTATAAAGAATTGTACTTAATGATTTTACTCAGGCAGTAAATCTCATTGTCTGTCCAAAATATTCTGACTGAAATCCGGATATATTAATGTTTTTATTTTGTATTTTTTAAAAAAAAGTTTAATTTGAAACATATTTAAGAATTACAATTAATAGCTTTAGGTGTTATAATTCTATTAATAACAGTTTTAATCTTTAAAAAATCACATCTTTTTACGTATTATTAATACAACGTAAGGTCAAGATATGGTTACTTTCGTATATTTACTGATTTGATTTTGAACATTCTAAACAATCACTTTAACTCACATACCTTTATGCAAAATTGAAACCCAATTCGGCTTTACGTTTTTAATATAAGACTAATTGAATTTCCAAAAATATAAATACAAAAGTTACTTGATAAAATTTACCAATATATATATATATATATATATATATATATATATATATATATATATATTTCTCTTTGTTATTATATAAAGTAAAATTAAAAAGTGATAAAGTCTCTAATACAAAGAAAATGTAACCCAAGAGGTGTGATTTTTAACATATTTCTAATTTAGTTAAATAATATCCATACAACATTCTGAATTATTGCCAAAAATGTTTTAACATGTTACATGTGCGTTACAAGAGCTGAACATTGACTGAGACTTCTATCTCACATTCCTTCACATTATCACATATGTCTGGTCCTTTAGTATGAATGGTGTAATGTATGGGGTGTTTAGTGTAATGAATGGTGTCATGAATGGTCCCATAATGTAATGAATGTTGTATGATAATAATGAATAGCGTTCAAGTGAATTTATGAGTAAATAACTTTCTAAACAATAGCTAACTTTTTATTTTAAAATTAGACACGATATTATGAAACAAAACTAACATAACTTAAACACCTTATTCGTGCATGAATTCAATTCAGTAACACAGTAAAGTCTTCTGGATCACAGTAATGATTTTTCCAGTTCTCAATTTTCCGAACATTCCTTTTTAATAGGTTGCAATGACAGATCGCTCATCCACTCTTCTCCATGTGTGGATCTGTTGTAAATGTTGTAAATCGTCCCCACTGATACATTAGTTGCCGATGTCGTGCAGATGAGCTTAGCTAAGCGGAATACTTCAGAAAAAAGCATTTTGTAAATGCTCTTAGTGTAAAAACTGTATTAACTACCAAGGATTTTATTCTAGGAAAGTAGCAACTCCATATATCAAACTTAGTTAATTTTTAAGTTCTTGATTGTAAAAAGTGGGATATATTTTCTAAAACTGAGATAGTCAATTCTCAAGAAAGTATTTGTCTACATAGAAAGTTTTACACTTCTATTGGATTATAAGTTGCAAATTTTCTAATGACTAGAAGTGTTCTATTATTTCTTCTACTAGCATTAGATGATCCTAGACTTTACCGATTGAGACTGCCGTGAAATAACGGAAAAAGCCGAGTGTACGATAGATACACACATACTGAGAGGATAACTGATATTTTTAGTACAGAGAGTCATCTATCAGCTTAAGGTTCTCTGGCGAAAAATAAATTCCCTCCCAAACTATAGGATCTTTGCCGAATAAGTTGGAAGCAAGTAACGCCAACTTTCCTTTATTTGGCCGAACGTGGGCCCTAGCATTTTAGCACACGGACATTCAGTGTTCAAGTGCATTTGCAGTTATTAGAAAAAGTATTTGCAAGTAATATTTTAGAAAATTATATTTTTATCTTGCCTAGGTCTACTTTAAAAATACTTTTCTTAACTGAAAACACAAGCAATTTGAGTACTATAAAAATATATTAAACGTGTTGAATACAACAAATATTACGTCCCAAAAACCTTATTGCAATTAGTTAAGCAAAACATAGTCTAACTACTTGAACGTAGCGCGTTTTTAGGCAAAGTTTATCCATTTCTGGAAATACAATGACGGTAAATTGATTATTATTGACGAAATGTTTATAAATATACCGCATTTAAAGAGTGAAAGGTTTCAATTTTGAAGAAAATCAATTTTATATATATGTAGCAATATGTAGCGCTTTATATGTATATATATATATATATATATATATATATATATATATATATATATATATATACATATAAAATAAGTTTTCTTGTTTAATAATTTAAAGCAACATAGGTTATTCAAATACAAGAATATTTATTAATTTATATTCAAAGCTTTTCGTTGGTAAACAGTACCACCATCATCAGGAATGAAAATTACAATAATGTAAGCTATAGGCCTAAAACATATGTTTAATTAGAAATAGAATTGTTGCTAAATTTATACAAATTGCCAAATTTATTTTGTTGCTGTAACATTATAGACATTGAATATAGTATCAAATTTAGAATGTATTTGTATTTGTTCTTTTATTAATTTGTTATTATTATTGTATTTATTTATTTCGAATGCTTCATATATATTCATTCTTAATCCCTTATTAATTTCTTTTATAAGTTTCTTATTTTCTATATTTGGAAATTGGTGCTTATTATTAATACAATGATTTGCGAAATTTGATTTATATATTTCTGGATTAATATAGGCATTTAAATGTTCTTTATATCTTTCTTTTAATTTTTTCTTGGTTTGACCTAAATAAGCTTTATTACAATTTTCGCATTCTAATTTATAAACACCACCTTTTTCATGCATATTAATTGTTTTATTATTGTTATTTTTTACGTTTATTATTTTGTTATTAGTTTTGTATCCAATAAAACTCGTTTTATATGCATAAAAAAGAATAAATATTCTTGTATTTGAATAACATATGTTGTTTTAAAATATATATATATATATATATATATATATATATATATATATATATATATATATATATATAAATATCGCAGTATGTTTTCTTGTGTATTAATAAAGAACAAAAGTCTAAATACAAATACAAGAATAATAATTGAATTTACAATTCAAAGCTTTTCGTTGGCTAACAGTACCAACATCATCAGGAATATTAAACAATTATATATATTTATATACACTGTATGTGATACAAAATAAAAAACTACAATACTGAATACCTAAATGAAATTATAGCCTACAGGTTCTTTATTTACAGTTAATTAAATTTTTAAAGCCCAAGAAACGAAACCTCTATATTTTTATATGTTGGTCATATTAAGATCAATTTTTCGTTAAGAGGATTGCGCTAAACGAGCAAATGGCAAGGGGCGGGAAGCGAAAGGAATGTGAAAATATGTCTACCTTTGTCTAGTAACTTAGCAAAGTTCTAACTTCCAAGTTACTTCGTAATCCATACAATATCCAGAGGATATTCATTGAATATAATAAAGTTGGAACAACCCCCTTCACCCGAGCCCTCTATTGTCTCTAGTAGCACGCGCTGTCTCTTCAGAAATAATTAAAAACTTGTCAGAACTTTATTTGCAGAAAATCCTAAACACTGTTGGCCGAAGCTTTCTAATTAGAGCTGAAAAAATATCTTTCAAAGGTTTTAATTGTTACGGAAAAGGTCGCGCGCCAATACACTTAATCCTACATGTAACCAATCACATTCGGGCGAGCACACGCACGCACACTTACAAACGGATTAGTATCTTTTGGGGGGCAGTTTATCTAGTTTATTAAACCAAACTTTTCGTAAAGAATATTAAATGCAATTTATAAATTTTAAAAATGTTTTTGATAGTGCTACTAAATTTCATTGTGGGTTTCAACGACAGTTTTTCAAGGCATTATATAAATTTAGGATGTATTTCAGCCTTGCCCCTTTCCCCAAAGCTCCATCCAAACACACAATGCGGACTTGGGTTCTTCATAAATTTTGCCTCATTTTGTAATAAAACAGAACTCTCAGAAATCATATATTGTAATCGTTCTACAGGGCTTGAACTCTCATGTTGGAGTTTTTTTCAGAACAAAGAAAGAAATGTCGTTACTGCAGTGAGAGTGCACAGATTTTCCATAACGTCTTTCTTATTTGAAATATTGGTGCTGAGGAAAAGGAACTGATTTTGAAAAACTGCTTCCAGAAAACATTCAACACGTGGAATCTTTGAAATAAGCTTGTTTTATTTAAAACTACTCTAAAAAGTTGAAAAAAGCCAGTACATACGTATTGAAGCGGTTAGAGCTGTAATGGAGAGTCCCTGAAATAGTATAATGTTATATAATAAGTGATAAATATTAGCAAAATGCATTAGATTAAATCATACATATTTTTTCAACCCGGGTCTTGGAAGATTCTCGTAGCAGCCATCCCCTAGCGATCTGCCTTCGTCTAACATGCGCATGCGGTTAGTATCCTTGCTGCGCGTGAAGAAATCGGAATATATTTCTCATGTACTAAGCTGATAAGCTCTTCCCATGGAAAACCAGGAGATAAAGGAATGAAACAGTACGGTAAGTGTCGCTCTAAGAGTAGGATGAGAAAACTTGTCAAGAAAGAAACCCTGTCAGGAAAACCATGGGATGGATCATGAAAGAACCCTGGGGGCCAGGACGTCCTTATCCTAAGGGATATGGAGGGGTAATGTTATTAGGGCGTATCTTCTTAAAACTAGGAGTCAAAGCATCGCTTAACCGGAACTGCTTACAAAATGTAAAATTACTACTCTTATAGCATAGATATAATTTATTCAATAGAATAAGCTATACATCGACGAGATTTATTTAGAAGTTCAACATTTTATTAACGAAGTTACACATTATATATGTATATATATATATATATATATATATATGTGTGTGTGTGTGTGTATTATTGTTATTTAGTTATATATATATATATATATATATATATATATATATATATATATATATATATATATATATATAAATATCGCAATATGTATACTTGTGTATTAATAAAGAACTAAGTCAAAATACAAATACAAGAATTATAATTGAATTTACAATTCAAAGGTTTTCGTTGGCTAACAGTACCAACATCATCAGGAATATTAAACAATTAAAATTAACATATGTGAAAATTAGATCAATTAAGTAGCTATGCCAAATCAATTACAATGTTGTTAAATTTTTTAATTTTATTTTTATTTTTTTATTTTGCTGCCCTAACATTACAAACACTGAATAAACTAATTTTTCAGTACTGTTAGCAAACAAAAAGCTTTGAATTGTAAATTCAATTATAATTCTTGTATTTGTATTTTGACTTAGTTCTTTATATATATATATATATATATATATATATATATATATATATATATATATATATATATATATATAGTTACATATATTATTGTGCTGAGCTTGAACATTTTACTTGTTCACCATTAAATAATTTTACCTTCAAGTAAGCTGTACTAACGTATAGATTCATGGGACATTTATCTGAAAAATTTTGGTATCCTTTTAAAATTACTTGACTGACAACTAAATTTGTAAGGTTTTAAATAATTCATCTATTTTAAGATTTAAGGAGACAGTAATATCCGTATTTCCAACATACAGATTTATGTTTTTAAATTATTTATATAATGAGAAATATATAATTTGCTTAGAATAATTATCTAAATAAAATTGTCATTAGTATATCAAAAGTTTATCCTCCATTAATATTTATAAAATAGGCCCAATTAAGTTGACCTAATTCATAAATAAAGGTTTATATAGGCCTACTTAATAACAGTCAGTATATTTTAATATTAGAAATCATAAATTATCATATAACCAAATATTTTATATTTCTAAATACACAAGGTTATTTAAAAAATGATTTAAATGTAACCTTTAAATAAAAATAATATATGTGAATAAGAAAACAACCGTTAGATGTAACCTATAGCCATGTTTAGCTTTTGGAAATGTCCACGATAACTTGCTAAAGAAAGAAAAAAAAACCTAGGTGGTAAAAGCTAAAGAGATGTAGAGAGAGGATATTTATTACTTGTTTTCACTATATTTCACTATATTTTTATATATCAAAATAAATATTACTTCAGAAAGGTTGGTTATTGAGAATGACATTTAAATTGTAAGGAGGTTTATAACAAAGGCATGAAATAAAACTAGAAGAACAGGTACAGAACAAGAAAAGGAAAGTTAATAATTATTAAAAACTAAAGTAGTAGAGTAGTTGAACAGAAGTTAACCGATGAGAGATAATAATAAGAGCAATAGTAATAATATTTCTACAAACCCAAAACATTTAATTAACAAAAAGGTTTCAAGCATTCTCGCAGAAATATTCCGACAACACATAGAACGGAATAAAATCATAAATAATAACAAACACGCAGATAAGATAATATATTGGTACAGATATGTGGACGACGTTGTAATACTATACCGAGGTAACATAAGACAATGCCAACAACTCCAAACACATATAAACAAAATACACAAAAATATCCAGTTCACTGCAGAATTTGAAAACAACAAAACATTGAATTCCTTAGACATCAGCATAACAAAAAATCAAAACAAACATGAATTCAACACATACCGCAAGCCAACCATGACACACACACTGATACACAACACATCGAACCACCCAATACAACATAAACACGCAACATTTAAATATTTACTACACAGACTAAACAAGATACCAATGTCCACAACTAACTACACAAAGAAACTAAACACAATCAAATATTTAGCTCACAAAAACGGAAATGACAATTATTTAATTGACAAACTACTTAGAACAATAAAAGAGCAGTAACAACAACACAAACAACAAAAACACGAATACAAACAAATTCATCACCCTCACATACATAAACAAACACAAATAAAATAGCACACCAATTCAAAAAAGCAGGATACAATGTAGCTTACAGAACAACAAATAAAAGCCAAATGGCTATCAGACACAGCATTAATAATAATACCAACACATACAATATCCCAGGAATGTACAAACTACAATGCAACAACTGCAATAAGTTCTATATTGGACAAACAGGCAGAAAGTTATAAAGAACACAAAAGGTCACTGCACATTTCTATTGAAGCCACCTTCGCAAATCACCTCATGGACACTAAACACTCATGCAATAGTATGGAAAATAACATGAAAAACATGGAAAACACACATGCAACAAAGGCCATAAGTTAAACACACTAGAACAGTATAAAATATATAGACATAGCAACACACATAAAAATGACATCCTAAATGAACAAACACGGCACAGATCACACATGCTCTTCGATCACATCACTTCTAACTTTCAAAAATTGGTACCAAAGAAGCACAACAACAGCAACCCTAGCGGGAAAAATACGAGGCTGAAGAAGTCGTAAGACGAAAACGTTTCCTCCAAGTGTAAGTTAACAATTTAACAACCTTTAGTTAACAAAAAGTCTGGTCGCAAGTAATATCAAAGTGTAATAAGTAACAAAAATGTTTTGGGTTGTTTTAATAAAACTGTTACTTCCTGATTTATGACGTCTGTTACTGCAGTAAAGGTAAAAGATTGTTTTGTAAAAACTCGTTCAATCACCGCTTTCTAGTTGTCCTAGCTCTTAGTTAGGGGGCAAATGAAACACGTGTGTGTGTGAGGGGGAGGCCCTAGCACGCGTTCACTAAACACCGGAAGTACGTCAATAACAAAAGCAAATCGTTTTGTAAAAGAAGGCTTTGTACTAGTCTACTGAGGTTGGACAAATTGCAAGTATTCTATAAAGCTTTAATTTACCCTCCCTCTGTTCTTGTTCCGGTAAAAAGTGAAAAACACAGAAATTATCAAAGAGCCCATTGTAGTAAAGGCATCACTATTATAACGGCCTTGTGCTGTGAAGAAGTAAATTTGTGTTCATTGCATTAATAAAATTATTTTATAGAATAAATTTATCGTTGAGTAAGATAATGCTCATGTATAGTAATTTCCGTAAATCACTTTAATAATTTGACTGTTGGTACACCTGTTTTACTTCACAAGTGGCAATTATGACAAGTTTCATTGCGAAACAATAAGTGATAATTAATGTCCTTGAGAAATATAATGTCAATAAAAACAACATTAGAAAAAATAATCCCTTGAAACCCCATGCCCAATGCAAGGCAGCTCGAGTCTGTCTCTCCAAGACCACTTTAATGATGTAAAATGGAGTCATTGTTTTTATAGGAATTAGAAAAAACCATATTTGATTATAAGGAAACACAATAGCAAATAAAGATTTTAAAAAATCTGGCCCCAGAAGTGATTACTGAATATATATGATGTATGTACTTAATAGGGTTTTTAATAGAATCTATTTTTTATAGTTAATAATAACAGAATGAAGCTAAAGAAAAAATATATAATTTGTTAAAAAAATTACTGTTTGAAAATTATATTTAACGAATTCAATTGGAATGGGTTCTTAATATCATAACCGCTTAAGAAAGCTTTTAGTATACAAATATAACTTATTTCATTATATTGAATTAATTATAATAGTATTTATCTAAATATAAATTAATATTTAACTTATTAAATGATAATTAATATATAATAATAACAATTTAACCTAATAATGATCAATGAGAATAATTTAATCTACGTGTTAAAATAGCTGTTTTACAACATAAGCTACACCACAAAACCTAAGTGTTTTGAAATTACTTTTAAAATGCTTAATGATTAATTATTTAACACTAAACACTTTTAAATGTTTTAAACTTGCCTATAGTAGCACTTACTTTGCTTGTTGAGGACGGCCGTTTCGGGAGATGTGTCCCTTTGTCAACTCAGAACGTAACTCAACAACAGACCGAAACGGCCGTCCTCAACAAGCAAAGTAAGTGCTACTATAGGCAAGTTTAAAACATTTAAAAGTGTTTAGTGATTACTAGTAGCTCACGCGAAGATGGAATCAACAAATGTAAATATTTAACCATTTTTAAAAATGTTGAATTTTATTCAAACGACATTGACTACATTATTTTTAAAAAAATATGGCAAATCTATATCGAATAAAAAACAATATAAAATAGTTTATATATACTAATATATAAAAATCTAATCGGGTCTGTCTCTCTCTCTCTCTCTCTCTCTGTCTGTGTGTGTGTGTGTGTTTCTCAATCACGTAAAATTTACTGAATCCAATGAGCTGAATTTTTACATAAACATTCTCAGGGTGCCTGATTAACACATAGGTCTATTTGTATTTAGAAATTCGGTCGGGGCACCGCCCCACCGGCCTTGAAAACCCCCTTAACACTCAATTTTCTATACACCATTTAATACTTAACTTGATTTAATCAGCTGATAATCACCTGTAACAGTTACTATTAAACACATTTAAACAGCTGATAGTAATTGATTGTTGTTATTCATCTTTCTAGGTTAGTTTACTTTACAAATGTAATATTACAAGCAGAAGTTTTTCCTTCCCTTGGTTTTGAACACAATAATCAGTAAGTTTATAGTTTGATATATTTATTGGGAGCTAATCTATACTATTATATAAAAATCTAATGGTGTTTGTGTGAGTATTACTCAATCATGTAAAAACTACTGGAATTATTGAGCTTAAATTTGGTATTTATTTTCCACGTGTTCGATTTTATCGAAACAAATTATACCGGGCGACGAAGAAAGTCATCAGAGATATACTGAGAGGAAAACTCTCGCTCACGCCCCAAAAGTTTACAATTTTGGAAAAATGTAATTACCCCCAAACATGGTGCTAATAGCGCTAGTAATCAAAAACATGTACTGAAGCTATATTGACAATTATTTTTTGTTATTGCCCCGGAAGGTTAATTTTATATACCTATGAAGTATCCAGTCTGGATAGATTTGGTTGTAATTTAATACATTTAACCAAATGTACACATGTAAGGCTAGAATAGAGATCACTTGACGAAGTATTACTCCGCGGAAGTAGACGTTTAATTAGGTAATGTTGTATACAATTACAACAAAATATCCTGACTGGACAATTTACATGTATATTTTAATATAGGTATATAGTATTGTGTAAAATTACAACCAAATCTATCGACGCAACTGCATACTTTATAGGTAGGCCTATATTTATATTATTTAAACATATTACATATTTATTTATATACATATTACATATGTATATATATATATATATATATATATATATATATATATATATATATATGTATATATATGTATATATATATATATATATATATATATATATATATATACATATTACATATGCATATATATATATATATATATATATATATATATATATATATACGTATGTATAACGTATACTTCTTATTGAAGTATACGTTGATACGTGGATGTCTTATTACTCCGCAATGAATTTTTTACCGACCTCTAATTTGATAAAAATGTTATTTATTTCCCTGAACGAGAGTTTTCATTATTGTTTTCGTGTCCCTGAGGATTTTCTGCGTCGCCCGGTATTAATTTCTTCCTTATCGAACACGTGGGGACGGGAAATTAATACCTGAAATTTCATTGGTCTTTAAAAAAATATATATTGGTCATTATTGGGGTCCCTAGTTTTCACATAGGCCTATTTCTATTTTAAAATTCCGTCAATGCCCCGACCTACTTTCCTTGGAAACTCCCTTAATGGTAGGTTTATAAAGTATAGTTTATCTCTCCGTAAAGAAGAATGGATACTCTGCTAGGTAATAATAGAAATGTTTTATAAATTTACTATTTTTGTTTTTAAAACTTGTGATGGAATTTTAAAATGTTCAGACATGGGTTTATTAGGTGAGGAATTGTTAAAATTCACGTTGAATTTCAGTAAGCAAACAATTAATCAATTATTACGTGTTTGTAAAAAAAACAAAAAAAAATAAACTATTGAATAAATTATAAAAATAATTCTAAGAACAATAAGTGAAATTTTTGACATATAAAATTTTAATACAAGGTAGACTAAGCATTATTATATTTTACAAAATTATAATGACCTCGTTATAAAAGGTATTGAAAGAAATTTTGTTATATCGAATGTAAAGCAAGGTTAGAAACATATAAATAAACTAATAAACTCATAATGATTATATACAATTTTGTAATGAAAATTAACCGTTATGAACAATATATTTTCTAATATAGAACAACACTTCACATTAAAAATTAAAAATAACATTTTTAACTTAGAATTTTACTATAAATATGATCACAATGCAACAAATTCTCCAAAACGTAAAATCTTGAGAAGGGTTTAACCTCAACACTCTGCGTGGACAATGTTGGTCCTCAGCTGTTTAGCCAACTGTTGTAAATCTGGTACCAAATGTTTTCTGGTTTCTAATATTGGTTCTACAGATGTAAACATAAGTTTGAACTAAATGGAGAACAACCTTTCTCTGATTCTAATCACAATCTGAGTAATCACATTCTAATTACAAGATGAAAAACATACACTATTAATGTACAGCCTTATAGCATGGTAAAGATGACACAGCTGTAGCGGTTGGAAGATACAAAGGGACGGAGAGCGTATCTTATGGAACAGATGGTGGACAGTCCATAAACATCTTGGTGATCGCTGACTATGACATAGACCACAAAGAAACTGTCTCAGAGAATGATGCCCATAAGGTTATTTTTCGATCAAATGGCGCATCAATTGAGTCTACAGTTTTCCCTGTGATCGAAGGGTATAAATTCCGTAAACGGCATACAGCGAAAATCATGGTACCATGGAATTTCACACACACACACACACACACACACACACACACACACACACACACACACACACACACACACACACACACACACACACACACACACACACACACACACACACACACACACACACACACACACACACACACACACACACACACACACACACACACACACACACACACACACACAGACACACACAGACACAGACACACACACACACACACACACACACACACACACACACACACACACACACATACACACACTACACACACACACACACACACATATATATATATATATATATATATATATATATATATATATATATATATATATATATATATATATATATATAGGCCTAGTATAAGCGAAATTTTAAGAAATAGGCTGTAAAAGTTGAGTAACTATTTCATTGGACATTCTCTCTCTCTCTCTCTCACACACACACACACACACACACACACATTTATATATACACAGAGAGAAAGCGAGATAGAGAGAAGAAAAAGGTAGTGAGTTGATTTGAATAATAAACGTTTTATTGAAACTATTGTGTCCACATCATCAGAAATTACCGTTCATCTAAATTTTTTATCACCTGTGACTGTCATTGAATTAAAAATTAAATTAGACAGTCTCAGAGCAAATATCGCAAACTAAGAACTTGAAAAAACGAAAAGTGTTCCTCCACCGTAAGAATAATAATATTAGCCGAAACAAGTAAAATTGACATTTCTGTCTGTATGTAATAACGCACAACAAATAAACTAGAAGGAAAAGAAACCAGGGTTTTAAAGAAAACCGCTAATTTGTGCAAAACATTTTTCTTTAAATATGGTTAATTATAGGAGTATATAGAATTTCTAATTATAAATAAAAAACTCGATTAAAATTACGACCAATTTAGAAGAACTAAATAATAGCAAAGATTGGTGTCAGTTTGGCAGCAACACACGTGTTATGTGTGCGGTGGGGTGGAAATACGGACATCCCTCCGTACGTATTATCCTGCATGGAATAAACCCCATCCACAAGTGGACACTACGTTCCCTTAACGAGGGTTAAGTTGATGGGGCTGCGGCTACATACATTTCCGCCTGAGTTTTGCTTTCAGATGGGCAGCGTCTTTGAAATAATTTTTATTTGATATACGAGCTTAAGTTGAGAAGATTGTCAAGCCGAGGGTGTTGAAGCGAGCCGTCCAATTGGACCAAGCAGTTCTATCTGAATAGAGGAAAAGGTTTTCTTAACTTCCGTCATTGCTACCTAATATTGATAATAATTTAATGAATTGAAACAATGCCTATTTATTCTATGTAGAATGTTATTAGAAATTACTCTACAAGAAGATATGTTGAATCGGTAGAATAATTATTTATAACTTTATTCTCAATATTAACTACATATTTATTGAAAACACTTATAGTAAGTGTTTATTAGCAGATTACTTGCATACAATTTAAAACACATAATTAATTATGGCAAATTAATCAATTATTGTTAAAAAATTCGGACATACCTTATCGGTGTAGAGCACTTTGCTACAGCCTTTTTCTCTCTTCCCATGATAATGAAAACCAATATCAAGTTTCAAAACATTTAAATAAAATTACATTTTCACATTTTTGTGTTTTAGATATTTAATTTGAAAATAAGTGAAAATAAGAAAAAAATATATATATATGAAGAACTAAGTCAAAATACGAATACAAGAATTATAATTGAATTATAATTCAAGAATAATACAAGAATTATAATTCTTGTATTTGTATTTTGACTTAGTTCTTTATTAATACACAAGAATACATATTGCGATATTTATATATATATATATTTGTATATATATATATATATATATATATATATATATATATATATATATAGATTTTACATTTTATTATTATTAAAACTCAGAGGAATTAATCGGTGTAGAGCATTTAACTACATTTCTTGTATTCTCTTCCTATTCTTACCACAGGACTAACTTAGTGGATCCCTACCTCTTTGCAGAATCCAAGTATCCACCTCATGCCGAATCTTCTGATATCCTCTGGTGTACATACCTGCAGCCAAACCACAAAGCAGGGCACTCACAGAGCACGTGGATTGGGCTTTCATCTTGGTCCTTGTCGTTTCTGTTGCACACAGGGGACTTAGATCTTCCTATGGCCTGTGACCAGCTCTATAGTAACTCTGAGTTGAGATCTAATTAAGGAGAGTAGTTCTTTGCTTCACAAGTCTCCCAAGTATCTCCACAGTACCTTGGATTTGTTACACCCCAAAGTCGCATTCCATTCTTCCCTGCACAAATTATAAACTAAAAAGTATAATTAAATGATGAATCAAGAGAGGTATTTATGATGCAAACATAAAAAAAAGGCGGTACATTAATCCAGTTGTAACGAAAATGTATGAATATATAGCTTATTTTAGTAAATGTATATTTTTAAACTATGTATATTTAAATATTGTAATATATAACCGTTATATATATATATATATATATATATATATATATATATATATATATTATATAGGCTAATGAGAAATCACAGACAATTTTGCTTTTTTAAAACACTCAACTTTTCGAATTTTTTCCGAAAGTCGTTTTCAAGAGCTCAATTTTAATTAAGCAAGTAAAATACATAACCTACTATTTACAAAATACATAACATACATAAAAAATAATAAAAATCAATAAATTATAAAACTCTTAATAAATATCCATTTACAAGTCAAATATTTTCATTTTAAAACACACAATCATTCTAATAAAAAATTTTTTATCTGGGCATTCTATTCAAGTAAAAATAGGAATCATAAAAAGTCTTTCGTATCAAATTTTAACGTTACATGATCCGCAGTTTCATTTAAATAATTTTTTAGCTATGAAAAATGATTTATTTTTGAATAATTACTCCGTAAGTCTTATTAATAAATATTACAAAGAACAAATTAAAAAGTTAAAGTTTATAAAAAAATGACAATAAAGATAAAAAGGATATAAAGACTTTTTGTTTACCTTATATAAAATCTTTTACTAAAGAGTTAAGTCAAATGTTGAGGAGACAATGTGAATTAAAAACTGTGTATACATTTATTTTTAAACTTAACAATGTTGTTAAAAATGCCAATGATAGCTGTAAATAATGGCAGAATAAATGAGTGGTATATAAGATTGATCGAAAAGAGTGTGATATGTAGGGCAAACTGGTAGACTTTTGGAAACGAGAACGAATGAGCATAAAAATAATATAAAATATGATAAAAAATATTAAAATTTCATTTCTGAACATATTAAAAAGTTTATTCAAAAACATCAAATGGACTGGGATAATATAGATTTTTTACATAAAGAAAGGGGTTGGAAAAAGAAGAGCTTTGCGGAAATGTGGTATATAAAAAACAAGGACAAAATACTTTAAATAAAATGGCAGAATTAAATGATTTTCCATCTGCACATGAATCTTTAATAATAATATTATAGTAACATTTTTGTAGATTTTGTGGTCACTCGAGGTAATGTATATATATTAGAATGATTGTGTGTTTAAAGAAATTTAAAATGTTGACTCTATTATTTTTAGTAGATGTGTTAGTATATGTATCTGATTTGTCTGTTTTATTGTGATAAGAAAAAATTTGACTTGTAAATGAATATTTATTAAGAGCTTTTTTTAATTGTTTGATTTTTATTATGTTTTATATATGTTATGTATTTTATAGATAGTAGGTTATGTTTTGTAATTGTTTAATTAAAATTCAGCTCTTGAAAAAGAATTTCGGAAAGACATTCGAAACGTTGAGTGTTTTAAAAAAAGCAAAATTGTCTGTGATCTGTTGTTAGCCTGTATAAAAAAATTATTAGTTATTAACAGACATTAAAAAAATAAATTATATATATATATATATATATATATATATATATATATATATATTTATTTATAAACTTGATAATGTATTGTTTACGTTGGCAGCATTTGGTATTCTTTCTTTCAAGTATTTTGAAATAATTTTATTGTCTTGGAAAAGCAGATAAAGAAGTTAAAGGATGAGGGCAATTTAATGTTCTCAGATTGTAAGAAAAGAGGCAGGTGCAGATTATATGATTATAACATGGTAAAGTAACATGTAAAATAATAAAATGTGCAGCTTTATTTTACATGTCGTAAACTTGAAAAATATAAATATTTTCAGAAACTAAGCAACAATTTGACCGCTCGTTTGCTAGAGGAGCAACAATAGTAACTGGTTCCTGTCTATTTATAGTGCCTTTTAAATTTCATGACTGTTATTAAAAAATGTTTAAACTCCTTGTTATACTGAAGTGCAATAGGAAAATAGTCAAATAATCCTCGCAAGATTACAAACCCTTTAGGATCAAATATCCCTCAACAATCGACGTCACTTTAGACACATTTTATCAATACCGTATTACGCATGTTATTTAAGTAGCACAAAGAAAAATAAAAAGAACTAACCCTTTTTGCGAAGAAGATATTCAGTAAAAGACGAACTCCATTCAAGCAGGCTTACTTAATTGCAGCCCCCTTCCTCCTGTGCTGAAAAGACCTTAAACCCACCCTAAAGCCTCTCAATAGGGGATGAAATCGAGACGTATTTTGATGAGAGGTTACAACTTTCAACAAATAATCAAATCAAAGGTTCTTTGCGAGGCTGAATGGAGTGTAGGACAAAGAGTGCGGTTAACACGGTATACCACCTTGAGGTAATTGCATTAGCCCGGCTCTGGCCTACACTAACCTTATAATTTGTCTTAAATTTCCGTCAATGGATTTAGGACAAAATTGAGTTCTTTTGTGTAAACAGTTCAATGGTGGTTTTGGAACAAAGAAGACAATGTGTTTGCGGATATAAACAACGCTCTATGTGAATACCTATAACGTATGTTTTAATACAAACTGACAACAAACAAACGCAAAAAATTTCCGTTTACTTTTCAAAGGTTCTGAAGTGGTAATTACTGAGAGATTAGTAATTTACTGAGAAATATAGACCTTTTCCCAAATGAGCTTTAAATTATAAAACTAATCATGGTAAAGACTAAACATCAAACGACATTATTTCTCATTTTATAAAACCTATTATAAATAAATATTTAGAAAATCTTAATTGTTTAATATATATTTCGCCCCCTTAAATTATTTAGCACATTTACATACATTACTTTAAAATATATTTTAATTGGAAAACACGAAATAAGGAGATTATAAATGTTACAAACAACAAATAGTGATAAAAATTAAAAACACGAACTAAGGTAATTATAAATGGTACAAACAACAAATAGTGATAAAAATTAAAAACACGAACTAAGGTAATTATAAATGGTACAAACAACAAATATTGATAAAAATTAAAAACACGAACTAAGGAGATTATAAATGTTACAAACAACAAATAGTGATAAAAATTAAAAACACGAACTAAGGTAATTATAAATGGTACAAACAACAAATATTGATAAAAATTAAAAACACGAACTAAGGAGATTATAAATGTTACAAACAACAAATATTGATAAAAATTAAAAACACGAAATAAGGAGATTATAAATGTTACAAACAACAAATAGTGATAAAAATTAAAAACACGAACTAAGGTAATTATAAATGGTACAAACAACAAATATTGATAAAAATTAAAAACACGAACTAAGGAGATTATAAATGTTACAAACAACAAATAGTGATAAAAATTAAAAACACGAACTAAGGAGATTATAAATGTTACAAACAACAAATAGTGATAAAAATTAAAAACACGAACTAAGGAGATTATAAATGTTACAAACAACAAATAGTGATAAAAATTAAAAACACGAACTAAGGTAATTATAAATGGTACAAACAACAAATAGTGATAAAAATTAAAAACAAGAATCAAGGTCATTATAAATGTTACAAACAACAAATAGTGATAAAAATTAAAAACAATAACTAAGGTCATTATAAATGTTACAAACAACAAACTGTGATAAAAATTAAGAACAAGAACTAAGGTCACTATAAATGTTACAAACAACAAATAGTGATAAAAATTAAAAACAAGAATCAAGGTCATTATAAATGTTACAAACAACAAACAGTGACAAAAATTAAAAACAAGAATCAAGGTCATTATAAATGTTACAAACAACAAATAGTGATAAAAATTAAAAACAAGAATCAAGGTCATTATAAATGGTACAAACAACAAATAGTGATAAAAATTAAAAACTCGAACTAAGGTAATTATAAATGGTACAAACAACAAATAGTGATAAAAATTAAAAACAAGAACTAAGGTCATTATAAATGGTACAAACAACAAATAGTGATAAAAATTAAAAACACGAACTAAGCTAATTATAAATGGTACAAACAACAAATAGTGATATAAATTAAAAACAAGAATCAAGGTCATTATAAATGTTACAAACAACAGATAGTGATAAAAATTAAAAACAAGAATCAAGGTCATTATAAATGGTACAAACAACAAATAGTGATAAAAATTAAAAACACGAACTAAGCTAATTATAAATGGTACAAACAACAAATAGTGATAAAAATTAAAAACAAGAATCAAGGTCATTATAAATGGTACAAACAACAAATAGTGATAAAAATTAAAAACAAGAACTAAGGTCATTATAAATGTTATAAACAACAAACTGTGATAAAAATTATAAACAATAACTAAGGTCATTATAAATGTTACAAACAACAAACTGTGATAAAAATTAAGAACAAGAACTAAGGTCACTATAAATGTTACAAACTACAAACAGTGATAAAAATTAAAAACAAGAACTAAGGTAATTATAAATGGTACAAACAACAAATAGTGATAAAAATTAAAAACAAGAATCAAGGTCATTATAAATGTTACAAACAACAAATAGTGATAAAAATTAAAAACAAGAACTAAGGTCGTTATAAATGTTACAAACAACAAATAGTGATAAAAATTAAAAACAAGAATCCAGGTCATTATAAATGTTACAAACAACAAACAGTGACAAAAATTAAAAACAAGAATCAAGGTCATTATAAATGTTACAAACAACAAATAGTGATAAAAATTAAAAACAAGAACTAAGGTCACTATAAATGTTATAAACAACAAACTGTGATAAAAATTAAAAACAATAACTAAGGTAATTATAAATGGTACAAACAACAAATAGTGATAATAATTAAAAACAAGAACTAAGGTCATTATAAATGGTACAAACAACAAATAGTGATAAAAATTAAAAACACGAACTAAGCTAATTATAAATGGTACAAACAACAAATAGTGATAAAAATTAAAAACAAGAATCAAGGTCATTATAAATGGTACAAACAACAAATAGTGATAAAAATTAAAAACAAGAACTAAGGTCATTATAAATGTTATAAACAACAAACTGTGATAAGAATTAAGAACAAGAACTAAGGTCACTATAAATGTTACAAACAACAAATAGTGATAAAAATTAAAAACAAGAATCAAGGTCATTATAAATGTTACAAACAACAAACAGTGACAAAAATTAAAAACAAGAATCAAGGTCATTATAAATGTTACAAACAACAAATAGTGATAAAAATTAAAAACTCGAACTAAGGTAATTATAAATGGTACAAACAACAAATAGTGATAAAAATTAAAAACAAGAACTAAGGTCATTATAAATGGTACAAACAACAAATAGTGATAAAAATTAAAAACACGAACTAAGCTAATTATAAATGGTACAAACAACAAATTGTGATATAAATTAAAAACAAGAATCAAGGTCATTATAAATGTTACAAACAACAGATAGTGATAAAAATTAAAAACAAGAATCAAGGTCATTATAAATGGTACAAACAACAAATAGTGATAAAAATTAAAAACACGAACTAAGCTAATTATAAATGGTACAAACAACAAATAGTGATAAAAATTAAAAACAAGAATCAAGGTCATTATAAATGGTACAAACAACAAATAGTGATAAAAATTAAAAACAAGAACTAAGGTCATTATAAATGTTATAAACAACAAACTGTGATAAAAATTAAAAACAATAACTAAGGTCATTATAAATGTTACAAACAACAAACTGTGATAAAAATTAAGAACAAGAACTAAGGTCACTATAAATGTTACAAACAACAAACAGTGATAAAAATTAAAAACAAGAACTAAGGTAATTATAAATGGTACAAACAACAAATAGTGATAAAAATTAAAAACAAGAATCAAGGTCATTATAAATGTTACAAACAACAAATAGTGATAAAAATTAAAAACAAGAACTAAGGTCGTTATAAATGTTACAAACAACAAATAGTGATAAAAATTAAAAACAAGAATCCAGGTCATTATAAATGTTACAAACAACAAACAGTGACAAAAATTAAAAACAAGAATCAAGGTCATTATAAATGTTACAAACAACAAATAGTGATAAAAATTAAAAACAAGAACTAAGGTCACTATAAATGTTATAAACAACAAACTGTGATAAAAATTAAAAACAATAACTAAGGTAATTATAAATGGTACAAACAACAAATAGTGATAATAATTAAAAACAAGAACTAAGGTCATTATAAATGGTACAAACAACAAATAGTGATAAAAATTAAAAACACGAACTAAGCTAATTATAAATGGTACAAACAACAAATAGTGATAAAAATTAAAAACAAGAATCAAGGTCACTATAAATGTTACAAACAACAAACAGTGATAAAAATTAAAAACAAGAACTGAGGTGTTTATAAATGTTACAAACAACAAACAGTGATAAAAATTTTAAAGAAAGAATCAAGGTCATTATAAATGTTACAAACAACAAACAGTGATAAAAATTAAAAACAAGAACTGAGGGGTTTATAAATGTTACAAACAACAAAAAGTGATAAAAATTTTAAAAAAAGAATCAAGGTCATTATAAATGTTACAAACAACAAATAGTGATAAAAATTTAAAAAAAGAATCAAGGTCATTATAAATGTTACAAACAACAAATAGTGATAAAAATTAAAAACAAAACTTAAGTTTACAGGCACAGAGGAAACTATATAAAACTAAATCTTTCTCTATAAACAGAACACTATTTTATAATAGATTAAATTGCTATTTACGTACTCTACAATCTGGAAAAAAAGTATCCGATTAGGTTAGATTTCGTTAAAAAACTCTCAAAATTAAATTTACTATAGTAATGTGATAGTGAATGTTATAATTTATGTTGTTGCAAAACCGAGGAAAATGGAAGCTTCCAGTTGAATTCGGGAATCGGTTAGTTTACATAAGAATTATTTTATTATTTCTTTTACAACCAAACCTTCTTAAACAAATACTTAGTTGTAATATTTTAATATAGTTACAAAATATGTTATAACACAGAGTTTAATATTAAGATATTTAGAGCCTAGATAGTGAGAAGAATTCGCAGCGGTAAAAATTAAAACAGTGAACTCTGAATCTCACTACACATTAGTTTATTAAAATAAATAGACTAGTTTATTAAAACAGAATACTTTCGACGACGATGTTGCCTTCACCAGTGATTGGCTAGTGAATATTTTAGTTTTCACCTTTGTATGATATATGTTTAACATTATATAATTGGGTATAAATATATTAAAACATACATTTTACTATAAAAAACTTCAAACAGATTGGTTGATGTAAATTGTTATTGTTTTATTGATATCGATAATATTGTTACAAGCAGTAAAATCTGTTATTTTGGATGCCATGTTGAACTTAAAGAATCGGGTTATTTCTATTTAGTAAATACTTAATTCAGATGCTATATTGACACAGAATGTACATTCTGGGATTCATTACCTTCAGACGCATGTCCCAAGTATAACAATATAATAGTGAGAAGTGTAAATCCATCCCATTATTCAGCGTTTTCATTGCTCTCTTCCTCGGAACCATAAATTCCCGGAAGGAAATAAAAGTAGGTTATCAGTGTTACGGCTTACGAGAGATGGGCGGCGCGGCTGTTATGAGCAATATGGCCACCCTTTTTAACGGCTGTCCGTGACGTTTCGGCCCATATCACTCCTTCAGGAATGCCCATCCATCTTCTCCGATTATGTTCTAGATTCGATATAACTACGCCTACACAGAAGCGAGGAAAAGAATAAGAAATACGTAACATTAACCCTACCCTAGCGTAAGGGGTGGGGGAGAGGATTTCACAGTATTTTTTTCCTGTTCCGACTGCATTTTATTGTCCCATAAAGAGACATCCCGAGAGACGACGTTCGATGCCTTAATATCTGCGTTCTATAGCTGTTGGGATTATGTCTTTTGGTAAACAAATCAAAAAGGCATTTAAATCTTGTCTTTTGTTTAATGTGATTTTTATTTAATTTTCATTTTACGCAAGTGGGAACCAGGATTCGACTTTAATATTTTAATGATTACAATCAGTAAACACCAACTTTAGTGACAATGTTAGTGTTAATTTCCCTCACCATTCTATTATTAATTGTCATCCACTTATTGCGAACCTTAATATTATATGTGTTAACTTCGTAAGGTCTTTTATACATTTCTTTCATTTGGAAAAAAGAAGTATAAACTTTTCATATTATATAGGCTTACTATAAATAAATATAATAAAAAACAACGCAACAATAAATTCTTCAATAATTTGTTTTTTTATGTTTAATAAGAAATAAATATTTACCAGATGTTTGAATCCCTTACAAATAAAAAAATATAATAATCCATCTCTTTTAAAAAGATAATAATGTGCACATTTGTGGACGATTTCGTCGCAGAAAGGGTGCCCTACAAGGGTCTAGTTCAAGTGTCCCTAAACGAAGTCCGCTTTGTCACACAGTCCCAAACGTCATTTCGGTGCACATCATTTTGTCATTTTGCCAACATATTTGCCAGTCGACTGACGACTCCAGGATATTGAAGAGGCCGTGGCTAAGTTGGTGACATCGTTGAGCATCTACCCGTCCGTGAAATCTTCAACATATTTTTCTTAAATAAATTAGTTACAAAAAAAAATCAGCGTTCCTTTTTTACAATTATCTTTTTATAAAATGTCTTATATTGTCACCGATATTTTGACGGCTGTGAATAGGTTGAAAAATGTGTATATCATTTAAACTAAGAACCGTTTATAGGCATACGAATATACTACAAGAACGAAGTAAGAGACATGTAAATTTACTTTTTAACGAAAGGGTTAAGCAAGTGAACTACAAAAAACTTTGTATATTGTAAGCAGCAACATGAACGGTGAGAATTAAGTGAAAATGAAGTGATCTGAAAATTTTAATTCATAAACGTAATTCATTCGTTTATGGTAATATGTAAATTCAGAAACCTGACGGAGTTGCCCAAGACCATAATAACAGGTATTTCTTTAATTTACATATTTTTTTATAGTGGATATTTCGACCATTTTCTTATGACTTTCCCAAGCCATATTTTACTAAAATTTTATTCATATTAGGCACCTACTATTGAGTTTATATATATATATATATATATATATATATATATATATATATATATATATATATATATTAAAACAACATAGGTTATTCAAATACAAGAATATTTATTAATTTATATCCAAAGCTTTTCGTTGGCAAACACATCATCAGGAACGAAAATTACAATAATGTAAGCTATAGGCCTAAAACATATGTTTAATTAGAAATAGAATTGTTACTAAAGTTATACAAATTGCCAAATTTATTTTGTTGCTGTAACATTATAGACATTGAATATAGTATCAAATTTAGAATGTATTTGTATTTGTTCTTTTATTAATTTGTTATTATTATTGTGTTTATATATTTCGAATGCTTCATATATATTCATTCTTAATCCCTTATTAATTTCTTTTATAAGTCTCATATTTTCTATATTTGGAAATTGGTGCTTATTATTAATACAATGATTTGCGAAATTTGATTTATATATTTCTGGAATAATATAGGCATTTAAATGTTCTTTATATCTTTCTTTTAATTTTTTCTTGGCTTTATTACAATTTTCGCATTCTAGTTTATAAACACCACCTTTTTCATGCATATTAATTGTTTTATTATTGTTATTTATTATGTTTATTATTTTGTTATTAGTTTTATATGCAATTTTTATATAATGAAGATAAGAAAATAAGAGAAAAAAACATAATTTATCAAATTGCATTAGAAAACGGTTATAAGAAGAAAACTGTTGACAAACTTAATTATAATATTTTTAATAAACAAAATAATAATTTAATTTGCAATAACAATAATAGTACAATATGGACTTCATTTTTGTTTATAGGCCATGAAATAAAAAATATCACCAAATTATTTAAAAATACAAATATCAAAATTGCATACAAAACTAATAACAAAATAATAATAGATAACAGTAATAAAACAATTAATATGCATGAAAAAGGTGGTGTTTATAAATTAGAATGCGAAAATTGTAATAAAGCTTATATAGGTCAAACCAAGAAAAAATTAAAAGAAAGATATAAAGAACATTTAAATGCCTATATTAATCCAGAAATATATAAATCCAAGTTCGCAAATCATTGTATTAATAATAAGCACAAATTTCCAAATATAGAAAATATGAGACTTATAATAGAAATTAATAAGGGATTAAGAATGAATATATATGAAGCATTCGAAATATATAAACAAAATAATAGACTAATAACAAATTAATAAAAGAACAAATACAAATACGTTCTAAATTTGATACTATATTCAATGTCTATAATGTTACAGCAACAAAATAAATTTGGCAATTTGTATAAATTTAGCAACAATTCTATTTCTAAATAAACATATATTTTAGGCCTATAGCTTACATTATTGTAATTTGCATTCCTGATGATGTTGGTACTGTTTGCCAACGAAAAGCTTTGGATATAAATTAATAAATATTCTTGTATTTGAATAACCTATGTTGATTTAAATTATTAAACAAAAAAACGTATTATATATATATATATATATATATATATATATATATATATATATATATATATATATATATATAGTAATAGGTTTAAGTTATTTTCAAGTATATAAGTAATATCATATGTACCAAGTCTATTGATGTATTTATTGTAATTATATGTGAGTTACTTAGTATTTTACTTAGTAAATACTTATAAGGTTAATACTATATCTTGACAGCTAACAAACATTATCTAGATACTTTTACATTCCCTATGATGTATATTTCAGTTTTATGTTTCTAATGTTTTAATTTATGCCTTGAGAATTACCATACCTTGCTATGATTGGTGAAACGTCTTCTATAAAAGGAATGTAAATTATATAAATATATCTTATTGTGAACTGTGCACCTCACGAGAGTCTTGAATTTACTCAAAATTCTTTCAACTATATTTTATCCAAGTTAATGGATTGTTTCTTCAGACGTTAATGCTTTTTTCACCCACCTAAACTTCAACTCACTTAAGCGTCTTGTAGAAACTTATGAGTTGTTTAATAAACTCTCGTATTCTCTCTAAACACAAATACAAATCGTTTCGAACTAAAAGACATGCGCACTGATAATAATAATTGCAGTTTATACAAAAAAGTAAAAGTGGTTTGTAAACAATTAATATGAAGGTTTTGTGACGTGTGAAGTAAGGGTTAGGTAAACGTGCCGGAGACAAGAGAAACAATGTAACGGTCAGAAGTGGGGAATAACATGTTTCCAAAAACCTATAATTCCCGCAACTTAAACGTAAGTGCCGATGTACGTAGCCCATTTATTGCCTGCTGTCTGGTGTAGACATCTTTTCTTTTTATATTTACCTTGGTAGGACAAAAAGAAGTCCTTTCTGTAGGGGTGACATTCCGTGGGGACTAAGAAGTAATTTAAACGCCAAGCAAAATTTCGACAATTAATTGCCATTCAAGCTATTAGACAAGTTATCCCTTTAAACTAAACAAAAGTTGAGAAAATAGGTTAATTAATATGTTATTAATATTAGTTTTTTACAAAGTTAAAGAGTAATCAAATTAAAATATATGTTCATTATAGGGTGAATAAATTCATTTAACTAAATGATTACAAGTTATTAATTTAGAATATAAATTAAGGCTTGTAAGAAGTAATTTGTAAAAGCAAATTTTATTTTTTCCTACAAAAATAATATTGATCATAGAGACTCTTTTAAAGATTGGTTAAGAACGTATTATCGGTTACAGCAATTTTATTCATGGCCATTGGCCATAGTTATTGCCTAAAACGTCCATCTAGGCGCTTTTGGGACATTTTATTTCTCCAGTATCCGGCCACCGCCAAACGAAGCTACGCTGATAGACGTTTTGTATAGGCTTCGTATATTTATTCACTGCTATCAGTTTACTATCAACTAGTTTCATATGAGAACAATCTTAAAGTTACAATATTTCTTTATGAGAGTTGATAAATAATAAAAAAGTAATAATAAGTTATTATTATTGTGACAACTGTTACAAAACTAGTGAATTTTAATTAATTTTTATGCTATAAAATATGACCAAAGATAAGCAGTTGAGCCCCTCGTTCGAAACAGTTGAAATTTAAAATACATATGCTTTCGTTTCTATCATACAGAGATGATGGCTTCAGATTACGCCTTTCATGAAAAAATGGCAATATTAAAAAATTAATACATTTTTTCTTCTAATATGCCACGTTTTTAAAATGAACTAAAGAGTATAAAATCATTTTTCATGGCCCTTCTACAACTTTGAGGAAAACTTGTTAGTGGCTATGGATAAATTTGTAATACTTGGAGAGGAAAACGTGGGGAGCCGGCAATTCATGATGGTTAAGGAGGAGTAAATTAATTAAATTATAGTGAATCCCATTGTCAACTTACTGTAATTTAATTTATCTACCCCTCCCTAACTATCATGAATTGCCTGAGTCCTACGTTTTTCTCTCAAGTATTACAAATACGTCCATAGCCTTAAACGGTTTTCCCTCAAAATTGTAGAAGGGCTATGCAAAATTATTTCATACTTTGTAGTTCGTTTTAAAAACGTTGTATATTTTAAAAAAATTTTAATTTACTATTTCATGCTTTTTAGTTTTACGTCCGGTTGAAAAATTTCAATCGCTTTTGTAACATAATTTCACACAACAACCGATTTTATTTTATAGGTTTTATTGTAGAATAGCTGTTTTAATATGTAAGTTATGTTACTTTAAAAATTTTATAGTTGGGTTAAAAGTATTATTATTATATAGGCCTATTTTTCATCAGTTGATAAATATAATAAAAGAATAAAAATATGATACAACTCACAAATATAAAATTTTTTATTTCATACGCGTTTCAACGACTAATTTGTCGTCATCCTCAGTGAAGATACACAAATCAAATTAACTAAAAAAATATATATTAAACATAACCTATAAAGTTTTATAAACTTTATAGGTTATGTTTAATATATATATTTTTAGTTATTTTTTTAGTTAATTTGATTTGTGTATCTTCACTGAGGATGACGACAAATTAGTCGTTGAAACGCGTATGAAAAAAAAATTATATTTGTGAGTTGTATCATATTTTTATTCTTTAATTATAACTTTCACTCACAAGCCAGCTCGAATAATATTTATAGTTGATAAATATGTTAATGTATTCTTCAATAAACGTACTATAATTATTTAATAAAATAATGACTAAACAAACTTAAAGCGAATGGATGTTGTAGAACAGCTGTTTTAACAAATAAGCTGCTATCTCGTCACCAAAATTCGATTTGTTTAAACAACTATTGTTTAAATAAATATAGATACAATAAAGCGAGTGAATATTACATTGTCATCTAATTCTGACCTATGTTTAAAATTTCAGGTCTTTATGTCATGGGGAAGTTAGCTTAAACTAGATTGAAAAATTCAATCGGACAGACAGATATGACGGAAACCGAACTAATACAAACGTTTTAAAAAAAGAACAAACTAGTGCTAAGTGCTTTCTGAACATGCAAGGTTCTACCGTTTCTGAGGATATTCTATCAACGCTTAAACAAAAGCATGGGATTAGTTTGGAAAAAAAGGAATTGTTCGTAAATGGAAACAACATATTATGCACTTCTAATGATACAAATCCTACGAGTCTAGATCATAGCCAGAACATAGAGGATGACCTTTTGTAAGAATTCGAAGAAAAACAATCTTAAGTAGACTATATATGTAAAACAAATTCACTGGGAATTTCATCTACATGACCTCTTGGATCTTTCATGTTCTGTATTTTCTCAACTGCACTAAAAACCATTAAAATATTTAGTTTCGCTTAATCATTTTAGAGTATTCTAAGTCTGTCGCTCCTAAGTACGTTTTTTATACCAATTACATACTTTACGACAATAATTTATTTTCTTTTGTATTCATAGAATATAAAACATTTATTGAATGGATGATTATACACTTAAGGACTTCATAATTATTATATTTAGCTATCTTAAGCAGTTCATATCATCATCTTAGTAATAAAATAATAAATTGCAACACTTGAATCCATCTTTTAAAATACTGTTTCAACTCAATCGAATCGTGTCATTATCAAAGTTAATAGACTTTCCTTGAAACATCTAAAATCTATGTTTTGTTATTTTACATTAGAGCCAAATCTGAGTTACAAATCTTGGAGATTTGCTTTTGTGCCATAGTTTTTCAGATAGGTAACCTAAAATTTGACAAGCCTACTTCCACGCTAAATAGGCCTACTCGTATTACCAGCATATAAACACGGCCACATTGATGAAGTGGCGACACTTGCACTTTCCCACAGGTTGGATAATTCGATACTATTTCCGAGCATTTCACGGTTAGTTAAAGCTGACCAGGCCCTCACGGGTGAGTGCGCGTTTCCTCTCTACACCCGATCCCTCTTCTAGTAACAATGCTTTTACAAGTTTTTTGTTCAGTGTTTAGTCTGCAAATTAGTTTCAAATATGTCTACATTTCGTGCAGTTATTTTTGGATTTAGTTGTAAGTCTGTATTAACAAACCTTAACAAGCAACGTTAAAATATAGCACTTAAAAAAATATACAAATTACCTTATATTGTACTCTTGATGTTTTTTGTCGTGCTACAAATAATTTAACAATAAAAAATCAGACAAAAATTCAAATATGAAACAAAACATTTGTCAATAACCCTATAAAATTTAAACCCGAAAAAGTTCTAACATGCAAGTTTGGTCTAGTAGGTAATTATTTACAAATAGCTTGATTTTAATAAACAATCAATTAGTGACCAAATTAATTATTCAACTAAGTTATAATCTACTGAACTACGTAATTGGTTTTGGAAGAAAAAAAATTAAATTGGTTTAAAATTAAATTTATATCCTCATATTTTAATTCAATCTTTATTTTTGGTAGAATCTTATCGTGTATTATTTGAAATACACAATAAAAAACTCAATTAAATTAACCGAAATACTAAAAACAATAAAAATAACTAAAAACACCAAATTTATATCATTTAATATCACAAACATGTACTCTAATATAATTATAAACGAAACCATCCAAATAATAAATAAACAAATTAAATGACGTTAAAACCTACCTCAAATACACAAACCAAATTACAAAATGCCTAAGGACCCTACTAAACCAAAACTATTTCGTATTTAATAATAAGATATATAAACAAATAGATGACTTAGCAATGGGATCACCCCTATCAAGTATAATATCAGAAATGTACCTCCTAAACCTTGACGAATTAATCACACAAACCATAAAAACACACGACTCCAACGGACAATGGATACGATATGTTAACGATGGATTATTCACCTCACAAAATAAAGCAATAAATAATAATATCATCCTAAATGAAATCAACAACTTACACCCTAACATAAAATTCACCATGGAGGAAGAAATAAACAATAAAATAAACTATCTAGACCTAACAATAACCAGAAATACAAGTAACATTGAATACTCAATCTATAGGAAACCCACAGAAACCATTATACAATACCAAACTACTCTAACCATCCCCCACAAAATAAAAAGGCTGCTTACAACACACTCTTATACAGAATGCTAAAACTGCCTCTAAAAAATGAATAAAAAGCCAAAGAAAAACAAATAATATGTCAAATAACCCTAAATAATGGATACAATAAAAAAAAACTATAGATAAATTAGAATTTAAAATATTAATAAAATTAAAACAACCTAAAATCGAACTACAAACAACAACAAAATGGGCCACATTCACATACACTGGGTACAACATAAAAGGAATAACTAAAACACTAAAAAATAATAATATTAATATAGCTTACAAAAATACAGGAAACATAATCAATAAAATGAACCAACCGGACAAAATTTGCCCCACACCTAAAAACGGAATACCCAGACTCTAATAAAATATACATAAGGGAAACAAAAAAGAAATTAAAAGAGAGATATCAAGAACACCTCAATGCATACATCAAACCTGAAACTTATAACTCAAACTTTGCTACACACGCCATCAAAAACAAACACACATTCCCCCCATTAGAAAACGCACACCTAATAAAAAAAAAGTGCAAAAAGGCCTCAAAATGACAATCTGGGAACAACTACAAATTTATAAACATAAAAATAATATCATAAACGAACAAATACAAATAAAATAAAAAAACGGTAAATTATTAAACCTAGTAGACAAAATTAACTCCAAGCCAAACATAAAAGACTCCCACAGTGCAGTGAATCCGAAAATAGTACAATAATGGTACACCACACCTTGTGACAACGAAAATTCCACACAGCTCGCAGTCTACTACAATCTCCGGTCAGTGATGCTTGATGATGGAGATACTACCAATCTTTGAAAGTTAACTCGCATAAATACCAAGTAAGATTCTTGTTTAAGTATGTATAGTGAAAGGGATATATATATATTATTAATCTCTCTTTAAGTTTGAAATCAATAATCGCAATCTTATAATTATAATAATATGCATAGTAAAAAACAACAAATTATATAACAAAAACTGAAAAGTGGAGAAGCAAAAAGTTTGGTTTAAAGGTTAAACTTATGCCAAAACTTAGCTAGAATTACTTTATCGTTAGAGCGGATCTAAAATATAGGACTATTATAGGGTATAAGAATTAATGAGTAAAACATACCGAGTGTTTTAGGTACTTCGTTTTGAAATTTGATGTTTTGTAGGCACTTCAAATTCAAACATATTTCGCCATCGTGAACTCTTGAATTGGTTTACAAATGATACCGTATTATATACAAGTATTCCATCATTAAAATTACTTCCAAAATATTTCCCAGCAATTACTTATAAAGATTAACCCTAAACTGGAAACAACTAACTGATTCTACAAAAATAATGAACAACTTTATTTTCCGATCGTCCTTGAGAACCAGATGAATTTATCGTTTGCTTATTACGAGGGTGTAGTAAACGAAATTATTTGCAGAATTTGTATAATTGCTCAAACATTAGAAAGGGGTTAGAGCTGAATAAAGGGAGGCAGCCCCAAGCCGTTATAGTTTATCCGCCACTTAGCCATTAGGGGAGTCAATAGTATTTAGAAAAGTTTTTCCCAACAACTTTAAATGGCATGAGTTTCTTTCATAAAATATTGCAAGAGTCGAACCCGCCACACCCTGACTGTGTCCACGCCAAACTTCAGTAAATTATTTCTTTTACTTTGCAAACTTCTTGCGCTGCAGCAACACTAATTTGCAAACTTTATATTTTATACTTCCCTTACTTGTGGTCTTACTATTGGCCGCGATTGTTAAAAACTTCTCTGCTTTTTAACTCGTGGATTTTATCTAAACTGAAAACATAAACTATCAATCATAATTAAAGAATAAACATATGGTACAACTCACAAATATAAAATTTTTTATTTCATACGCGTTTCAACGACTAATTTTTCGTCATCCTCAGTGAAGATACACAAATCAAATTAACTAAAAAAAATATATATTAAACATAACCTATAAAGTTTTAACAAAAGTAAAAACAAAAGTGAAAATCAGATCTGTAAAAAATCAGATCACTTTCGTTTTTACCTTTGTTAAAACTTTATAGGTTATGATTAATATATATTTTTTTAGTTAATTTGATTTGTGTATCTTCACTGAGGATGACGAAAAATTAGTCGTTGAAACGCGTATGAAATAAAAAAAATTATATTTGTTAGTTGTACCATATTTTTATTCTTTAATTATAACTTTCACTCACAAGCCAGCTCAAATATTATTTATATCAATCATAGGTTTATGTAAAATCATTAGTCTTAGGACTGTAAAGTTTAACTTAAGAAAAAAACTTATCACTATTACAAACTTATGTTAAAAAAAACGCCAAAATCCTAATAATGATCGACAAAAGTGGAAACTTAAATAAAAAAATAATGTTTAAAATTTTACTCATTTAAAAAGTCGACATAACAAATGCTAATGACCAAGGCTCTTGAAAAGTATCACACATGTCTAAAGGTGTTTTCAAAAATTCGAATACAATAAAACTATTATTAATTTTATTTACTCATATCTAAGTAATATTAAATAATAATATTTAATAATGCATAAAACAGAATAGAACCTACGGGTAATAAACAAATATTTTATAGTCTACTGAGAACAAACAGGACAAATTTTATTTGAGTTACTTTTTATTTTATAATTACAATCTATATATATATACCTCAACACACATATTCCTATATAAATATATATAACGAATAATAATAATTGAGTAAATAGTAAATTTATAACATTTGCAAGTTATTAAAGCAATAAATAAACTTAAAGTTAGAAAATCAACCACGATTTAAACAATGAGTCTCATAATATATATATACACATACACCTCAACACACATATTGCAACACTCATATATATATATATATATATATATATATATATATATATATATATATATATATATATATATATTGCAATATGTATTCTTGTGTATTAATAAAGAAATAAGTCAAAATACAAATACAAGACTTATAATTGAATTTACAATTCAAAGCTTTTTGTTGGCTAACAGTACCAACACCATCAGGAATATTCTATTCAATTATCATCAGGAACTATATATATATGTATATATATGTTAGAATCAAAATAATAGGTGCCAAAGTGGAAAGCGAATTTTCTTACAATTTTCCACTTCCTTCTCTGCACAGTATACATTATAGTGTCGCACTACTATTTATGTTCTTACTATTTATTCGCTCCTTTTTTCATATATAATTTTAGAAAGATGTTATTTATGTATAATTTCTCATTCTATCCATCTCCTTTATTACCGTAAATCTCTCTTATAATTTCCTATACATCTTTAAGTAATAAATATCTAGTAATGGGAAAGTTGGCTTAGTTGTCAAAGTGCTGAATTCAAACATGTAGTCATTCAGTTCGACCGAGACATCAGCTTTTTTAAAATTTTAAGTAATGAATATTTAAATGAATTGTAATAATTTTAATTGTTATCTATTACAGGTTTAAAAAAATGTATTTCAACTTCAGTAGATGAATAAAAACGTTTTTTTAAGGATTGAAAATTTGAATAAGATTTGTATAAGGAGAGTGTGAGGCAATAGAAGAAATTGAAAAGACTGTAGTGTATTTAATCACGCGTTGTAACGTAATCAACACGAAACAGTATCAGGCTTCATGTTTCGCGTTATCACGAAACAGTGTCAACAATAAAAGCCTGCATTATAAGCACAGTGTTTGGCTTTCAGAAATCCTCCAGACAATCCTTTCATTTTCGCAAATCCTGTTCTTATGATGCGAAACGAATGGATTTTAATAAGCACAAACGTGCCTAAAAATAGGTTTAATTTCCCATTATATGTGGAATGTCCTGGTATATAGAGAGAACAAGACATCGCGTGCTGGGCTGCATACTTGGTAGGGCTATAGCCTTCTCTCGATAGGGCGTTACACCCCCTTAGTAACACATATTCTTATCCTTATAAAGAAAGGTAGAAGGAGTTTGATAGAACCAAGAGAAGGGCATAATGGTCCATAGAACTGGAATAAGGAAACATTATAAAGAGAAATAATGTTAATCAACAATGTTTTATGCTTTTACACAAAATGAAACTTTATGCTTACAACTCAACTCCTTGCCTGTTCGTGGTTAGCCCTACAGACATATATTGTGTACTGTCGGCCTAAAGTTGCGTGTGATCATACAAATCACGATTCAAAGGGCTTCTGAAAAAGATTTCTAAACTTTAATGACATTCCAAAAGCTAAACTGTTAATGCACAATAAAATTTTGAGAATTTGTATACATAAAATCAAATATTAAAAAAAAATTCAAATTTAGATAATTTTTGCAATTTACAAACGTATACAGTTAGGTTTTGTTAAGTTTACAAAGATTACAAATATTTTTTATAGGCAATCAAGACTGGCGGGAAATAACCCAAATGGTGGGAAAATTTTGAAACACAGCATGAGTAGGTCTATATCATATTAAAATAAGACATTTTAAAATAATTTTATTTGTTCTCAGAGTTTTTTGAAAAAAATTAAAAAACAGGTATTTAAACGTAAATGAGTAAAAGGAAAACGAACTGGAAAATTTATAACGTCTAACATTAGGCTAAGCATCATGATTTTTCACAGTTTTTAACTTTTGGCATTTTTTGTTCGATATTTGTTGGTTTATTTTGTTTTAAAAATTTTTAATTTTAAAAGACTTTTTTTAAAATTAAAGTTAGAAAAACGTAGATGGTTTTACCACTAATCACTCTTTTGCAATTCATTCTATTAGCTCACACTCTTGTTGTATACGAGGTGTGATAAAAAAATAAGGTGAATAATTTTTTATTACAAAAAGTAATAAACTTACATTGAATTCGTTTTAATCTTTTTCAAAGTACTGTCCTTGACTGGCATTGTACTTATCCCAACGTTGAATCCATGACGGGAAACAATTTTGGAAGGCTTCTTTCGGAAGGGCGTTTGGCTGCTCGGTTGTGGCCCTCTCAGTGCTAGAAATGGTGTCAAAACGTTTTCCTTTAAAATCTTTAAGCACAGTTTTAATTTTTCGGAAGAACCAGAAGTCGCATGGTGCTAAATCAAATGAGTATGGCGGATGTGGACAGACAAGAACACTTTTTCGACCAAAAACTCGGGAATGAGAAGCGAGCTGACACGGCGCATTGCCGTGATGAAGAAAGCCATTCGTCATCATCTTTCTTCGAATGACGTTTCGCAAACGTTGCAGTACACCCTTATAAAATTCAAAGTTCACAGTTCCCCTCGGAACGAACTCTGATCTTACTACGCTCTCACTAACGTCTGTGTTTGAGGTTAATGGACGTCTCGAACGCTGCTCGTCTTCAACCGGCTCATTTCCGCTTTTAAATAGGTAAAAGCACTTGTACACAGTCTTTAGATTTACCATATTTACCACGTATATCTTGTACAAATTCTCAATCGTTAATAAAATAGGCCTACTTTCTCTTCATCAGTTTCAAATACATGTTTTATAACCTACAGTGGATGGCAATTAATGTCAATACAGTTTTTTCAAATATTTATTCAATAATTAAATTATAAAAATTTGAGAAGTCGGATTCGAACAGAGTAGCTTCATGTTCAATGTCTGGCGCTTTGGTACTGAGTAAACTTTCCAGTAGCTTATACATCTATTTTTCAAAGATGTAAATGAATTTTTCTTTTGCTACCATCTGTTTGTCGTCGACACCTCTATTGTACGACCTTGAGTTGTTGCAATGGTTACCATACAACACCGTAAATACAACTCTAGGATTTAAAAAAATGAGTGATTAAAATAAACAAACAAACTGGATTAACGGTAAAGAACATATCTTCACAAACGGACAGTGCGAAAGGAAAGCTAAAAACTACATTTCAAAATATTTTTTTCATTCCTTCTATTAGCTCACACTCTTCTTATATTTATCTTGTATTGTTAATAAAATACGTTTTTATTCATCTAATCAAGATCAAATACATTTTTTATATCTATAGTGGATGACAATTAATGTTAACACAGTTTTTTCGAATATTTATTAATTAATAAAATTATAAATATTTGGAGTCTAGGTAGGATTTGAACTGAGTATCTTCATTTTCGAAGATTCTTTGGCACTGAGCCAACTTATCCACATCTAGTATTTTACTTCTCAAAGATGTAGGTTATAGAAATTCCTTTTAACCCCATCTGCTTTCGAAACTTCCAGTGCACAACCTTAAAGTGTTGCCATGGTTACACCACAATATCATAAATAAATCTCTATTAAAAATTATTGAAAATAATAAAATAAAAACAAACAAACTGGATTACCGTGTAAAGATTGCCACACAAATGGACAATGCAAAAGGAAAGCGAAAAGAAACTAAAACACAAAGCAAGCAACGAACAAAAGAAAGTGTATAAATAGTAACAAACAAAAATAATAGTCCAAGACCATACATACAAAGGAAAATAGAAAATAGCCAGGAAATTCGCTTTCTATTTGGCGTCTTAATTTGTTAATCTAACATATGTATATAGATCCTACATATTTATACTAATCATAATTACAAAATAAAAAGAAACTAAAATACAATTTTTCTTTGTTGATTTAAGTAGGAATTTACTTATTTGTTTTTTATAATACAGTACTTGTTTATGACTTTAACTCACAAGCCAGCTCAATTATTACTCATAGCACAGAATACTTTATTAAAGAATAGGTGGGTTATCTACTTATTTACTCTTTAATAATATTTGTAAATATGAATCTGTTACTACTAAAATCGTTAGTAGTTGAGAATGGGAGATGATACAAAATATGTGACAGATTGCGATAGCAGTTTTACTTCCGGAATAAGTAATTACCGCATGACTTGGTAAGTTATTTTATACTAGATAGATTTTCTTTAAAAATATGAATTTGTTACTAACAAAATCGTTAGTAGTTAAAAATGGGAGATGGTACAAAATATGTTACAGATTGCGATGGCAGTTTTATTTCCGGAATAAGTAGTTATTGCTTAAATACTTGGTAAATTATTTTATACTAGATACATTTTCTTTAAAAATATGAATCCGTTACTAACAAAATCGTTAGTAGTTAAAAATGGGAGATGGTACAAAATATGTTACAGATTGCGATGGCAGTTTTATTTCCGGAATAAGTAATTATTGCTTAAATACTTGGTAAATTATTTTATACTTGGTAGATTTTCTTTAAAAATATGAATTCGTTACTAACAAAATCGTTAGTAGTTAAAAATGGGAAATGGTACAAAATATGTTACAGATTGCGATGGCAGTTTTATTTCCGGAATAAGTAATTATTGCTTAAATACTTGGTAAATTATTTTATACTTGGTAGATTTTCTTTAAAAATATGAATTCGTTACTAACAAAATCGTTAGTAGTTAAAAATGGGAGATGGTACAAAATATGTTACAGATTGCGATGGCAGTTTTATTTCCGGAATAAGTAGTTATTGCTTAAATACTTGGTAAATTATTTTATACTAGATACATTTTCTTTAAAAATATGAATCCGTTACTAACAAAATCGTTAGTAGTTAAAAATGGGAGATGGTACAAAATATGTTACAGATTGCGATGGCAGTTTTATTTCCGGAATAAGTAGTTATTGCTTAAATACTTGGTAAATTATTTTATACTAGATACATTTTCTTTAAAAATATGAATCCGTTACTAACAAAATCGTTAGTAGTTAAAAATGGGAGATGGTACAAAATATGTTACAGATTGCGATGGCAGTTTTATTTCCGGAATAAGTAATTATTGCTTAAATACTTGGTAAATTATTTTATACTTGGTAGATTTTCTTTAAAAATATGAATTCGTTACTAACAAAATCGTTAGTAGTTAAAAATGGGAGATGGTACAAAATATGTTACAGATTGCGATGGCAGTTTTATTTCCGGAATAAGTAATTATTGCTTAAATACTTGGTAAATTATTTTATACTTGGTAGATTTTCTTTAAAAATATGAATTCGTTACTAACAAAATCGTTAGTAGTTGAGAATAGGAGATGGTACAAAAGAAATGAAAAGCAAAAGTAGACTAAAGTTTATTTGAATAATCTTTTTTATTTCACTGATTAAATCACAAGTTTTTATTCAAAGAACTAAATGATTAACGTACTTGTACCAGGTTAGAGTTCGTCAATTAAGAGACAGTTTCAAAACGCGTCACCGAGTAAGCTTATAGTTTTTATTTAGTACTTTAAAAAATTACTGATAAAAAAATAGACTTTTTAGAATAGGCCATAAAGACAATTAGTAGGAAGCTATTGCGTTAGTAATTTACAATTGATTTGAGACTAACAGAAATATATATTTGGTTTATATTATAACTATCCAATAATTACAAGAAACTATATTCAATTCCCTTTAGAAGTCGATAACAGCAGATAAGAACAATAAAGTATCACCAAAAATAACCGTTACTAGAGCAAATTCGGACGATACAAACTGCCTTCCCCTTCCTTAAAATGAGAACTTACAACAGTATTTTAAAATTAACATAAATAGTGTGCGGAGTCAGCTGCTAGAGGCCTCAAGAGGCAATTCAAGTCTCTTCTAAGTAGCCTATCTTTGCTCAAACTATCCGAGCGTGAACGATGATGGACGGACTGACAGTTTAAGAGCGTAAAGCATTGTTGCATGAACTTCTACTCAGTCAAAACATTCCAATCTTTCAGCTCTATATAACTGCTTTTTGTAAACGGTCAAACCCTTTGGAATTTCTTAGTAAATAAAAATAAGTATAAATGAAAGAAAGGTAATAAATGTGGCAGATGCTGTGAGGGTGCACCTGTTCTTAAGATTCAAGAGCCGTTCTTGAAAATAGAATTGCAATTGTTGATTGTGTATTTGTGAGTGCGCACGTGCTAGTGCGTATATAAACACGAAAACCAAGTCATTAAAATATACGAATAAGGCTAACGTTTTAAACTCGAATTTAATGGATCAGAACTTATTTAGTTTTGATAAAGTGTTCTAAATATATATTTATAACAGATATATATATTTCGTGATACTGAATTAATCCATTTAATAATTTACACCACATATTGCAAATGTGTGCAATTTAGCTCCAAAAATTTAGCGTACAATAATGTAGGTCTATAATAGCCTAAAATAAAAGCCAGAAACTACAATTTAAATCCAATAAACTACAACTTTACTCAATTTTAATAAATAGTTGTTAATATAATACTTCTGTTTAGACATATATGAAATATCAAAACTTTGTTCTCCATTGTTCGACTTGCCCTTTCATAGCCAGTATCCGTGATAGTTTTTATTTTTAAAAAATCAAAATTTAAAATCTTATAGTAGTGACCAGAACAAAAATACTTACAATTTTCATTTTAAAATTAAATAAACTTTTAAATATAGAAAACTCTTCATGTTAACCTTAAAATATTCTAGTAATTGACCACCCTAGATAGCAGGAGTTACAATATATTTTATCGGTGAGGATGCTTCTAACGAAACCCAAGTCAACAAGTTTAATAACAATGTATATAAACGAAATTACAAAGTTTGGATCATTTTTGAATAAAAACCCAATGAGACATTTCAGGTGTGAAAATAATTGAAATGTTAACAAATGTTTTTGATTTTCAATTATTATTATAGCGGTACGTAAAGAAAATCATTGGATCTTTACGATAAAATAATGTGATTAAAACTGTTTAACTTCGATTACATACATTTCCATAAACGTTTTAGTCTCACGTTTCGTTAGATACATCCTTAATATATAATTATTTACGAGATCTTAGTACGACACGATTTTGTATATTTCTGTAGGCCTACTCCTGAAATGTAAGTTTTTGGAATAATTAATTATTTCCACAAATATTGCGCACCTCAATATGTTCAAAATCATAGATATGCGAAATTTATTTCTAAATTTTATATATTGTAATATAAAGTCTAATTTATATTATATAGGCCTACAACTTTATATATAACTTTATATATATATATATAAACTTATATATATATATATATATATATATATATATATATATACATATATATATATAAACTTATATATATATATATATATATATATATATATATATATATATATATAAATATCGCAATATGTATTCTTGTGTATTAATAAAGAACATAAGTCAAAATACAAATACAGGAATTATAATTGAATTTACAATTCTTCTTAATCGCAATATGTATTCTTGTGTATTAATAACGAACTAAGTCAAAATACAAATACAAGAATTATAATTGTATTTACAATTCAAAGATTTTCGTTGGCTAACAGTACCAACATCATCAGGAATATTAAACATTGTTTAATATTCCTGATGATGTTCGTACTGTTAGCCAACGAAAAGCTTTGAATTGTAAATTCAATTATAATTCTTGTATTTGTATTTTGACTTAGTTCTTTATATATATATATATATATATATATATATATATATATATATATATATATATATATATATATATATATATATATATATTTGTAGTTATGCAACACTGTTTTCTTGTATACACTTATCACTTTCACTTATATACTTAAACAAGAATCTTACTTGGTATTTATGCGAGCTAACTTTCAATGACTGGTCGTGCCATCATCCTCGGGTATACAGTATGCCCGAGGATGATGGCACGATCAGTCATTCAAAGTTAGCTCGCATAAATACCAAGTAAGATTCTTGTTTAAGTACATAAGTGAAAGTGATAAATATATATATATATATATATATATATATATATATATATATATATATATATATTGCAAGATTACTAGGTCGTTCACGTTTAAAGGCAACTATTTTGTTCATGGTTATCGTAGCCAAACCGGCCTATTTGAGTGTTTTTAAATTTTTTATATAACGAAGTAAGAAAATTACCATTAATTTTTTTAAATAAATTAGGCTTATACTAATCAATGGATCACAGGAAAATTGTATAACAATTTTTTACAAAAATTAAATCATATGTAAATTCAATCATAGGTTTATTGTTATTTATACTTCCATGTAATTTTTTCACTTACATCAATGACCTTGTAAATAGTTTGGTGTTTTGATTTTACTTGAATTTGTACATTAGTTATTTATCTTAAAGTTTATGTTTATAAATTCCCAATGTTTCATATACATTCATGTTTAATCATTTGTTTATTTCTTTAATTAATTTTCTATTTCAGGAAATCTGGGTCCATTATTGATACAATTACCACCAAATTTCAATCATAAAGAACATCTGTTTGTATAAAACCGAAGATATACAAGTCAAGTTTGGCTATACATTGTATCCCCTAAAAAAATGTCCCAAAATTAGCACGAATTAATACCTAGCCCACAGAAATGGATAAAATAACAATATTCATAAATTATGAAGCAATGTGTCAAATATAACAATAAAATAAACTAAAAAATTAATTTTTCATTTACATATGTATATAAAAAACCTCAAATAAGATAGTTCAAATTTCCAAATAGCCTATAAAGGGTAATATATTTAATGCAAATAACAGCCTTGTTCACAACAAAATAAAGCTAAACTCCAACTACCTTGAATTGGATCTCTAGATTTTTCAAACAGGCAGCAGTTTACAACAAAGTTCAAATAACATATGTTACTCTAATTCACATATTTTGCTAGCCGTAATATATAAAAGCAAAATTACACAGTAAGCTACCACAACCTAAACATTCTCCACGTCAACAAAAAAGGACTTACTTACTATCCAACGCCCACCCTTGGCTGTTGAGCCATTTGGTGGCGCACTGACCAGTACTATCGAGAAACACATCCTACATTGTCCTCTTTGTCTGACTGGATGTGGCCCAAGGAAGTCCATGTGAGGAGGTGATCTGCATCTAAGGTTCCGTTTTCGCACAACCGCAATCCGGCGATTGGAGGACATGAATCTTGTGGAGGTGTGCCTCCAGGTAATCATGGTCAGTAGCCAGTCAGGAAAGGCTACGGTTTATTGGTCCTTCGGTGACGAGTGTAGCCTAGATTCTGTGAGAGACCTTGATTAGGTTTTCTCTCGTGTTGCGATTTAAAGCATAGTTTATCTGTATTTTCACTGATTGAAAAGAGGTTGAGGTAAGTGGCTGTGGTAAAGCGGCTTCCTGTCAGGCGAGAGTGTCGGCTTTCTAGTTTCTTTATAAATTGACATGACTTGGCACCCACTGAATGTGAATTTGCCAACCCTTTTCCTGAAGGGAGTCTAGTTTTTTTCTACAGGAAAGTGTTCGGTGGCATTCCACTTTTCTGTTGCTAGTGACACCCTGTATTGCGGCCATGGAGTCCACAAGAAATACAGTCTTACAGGTCCCTTTGATTTTTGAGAGTTCAATAGATGCTTCAACTTCCCCATCATAATTGCTTTGGTCACTGCCAACGGCCACAGCCCCCTCGAATAGTCGGCTGTGGAACCGAGCTCCTGTTCCACCGCTTGCTGACGATCCATCCGTGTAGATGTGTAGCCAGTCATCTGGTAGGAAGTTGGAATTAATTGTTTCCAGGGCTGCTGCTCTTAGTTCTGAGGGATTTGATCGACTTTTCGAAGCAATCTGATGTTGTAGGTTTAGATTAGCTGATGGTAGGTTATTAAAGGTTAAGTGTTGAACCGGTTGTGCTGGTACTATTGTAGGAATTTTGTATTTATTTAGGAGATCGTTGTACACTAATAGTGAGGTTTTACAGGTTTTTAGCCTTTAATTTGTCCTACGATGGCTATATGTCCTCTTGTACCGCTCCCAAAAATTGAGTGTTAGATTACTTATTCTAGCTAGAATAGGTTTGATTTGGGTTTGGGCCTCCATTGCAGCAACAGGGGTAGATTTTGGGGCCCCTGTTATAACTCGAAGGGCAATGTTCTGCGTGATCTCTAATTTGCGCGAATTTGCACTTGATGCTGTAATAGTTGCCTCAGCTCCGTATTCGAGGATCGGCCTGACATAACTTTTATAAGCTGCAATAAGGACATTTTGGTTTGCACCCCAAGTAGTGGCCGTAAGTACTTTTAATATTTTTGATCTCTTGATAGCTCTTTGGGTACAGTCTTCTATATGCGGCTTCGAAGTTAGTTTTCTGTCTATTGAGACCCCCACGTATTTGGAGATGTTGTGTTCTTCAAGAACGTTATCATTGTATTTTAAGATTAAATGTTGGCGCTTGGTGGACAGAGAGAACAGCTGGAGTGTAGTCTTCGAATGATTAACTGCCATTGCATTTTCATTTGCCGATTGTTCAAGTTTTGATAGGGCGGCGTTAAGAGTATTTTCCAGAAACTTGATTATGTAGCCCACATAATTAAATCATCGCCATACAGCAGGGCTTCCTCCTCCGGGACACTCTTCATAGTCTCGAGGATGTTGTTGATTATCAGGTTAAAAAGACTACAACTTAGGACCGCTCCCTGTTCTAAGCCCTGCTGCTGAAGACGATATTGGAAGTAGCGCCTGCAAAACGTACTCTGGTTAGTCTCTGGGAAAGAAAGGACCTAATCCATGCAAATATTTTGCCAGTCACTCCACTCTGAGATAGTTTATGTAATAGCATTTGTCTCCATACTGTGTCTTATGCATTTTTCAGGGGTACTAGGACCGCCAATTAAGATATTTTACGATGGTAACCACAAAAAAGGACCACATATCTACATATGATAGCATTAGGAACTTAACAAACATAACAAAACAATATAAAGCATATTAAATGAACGAACGCAAAACAAATCACTTAGGCATACACTTTTTACAATTATTTTATTTATAACACCCGAATTTTAAAGTCGCTGCCCCCTATTTCAATAAAGAATTTCAGTGTCCTACCCAGACACTGATAATGATTGGCTAGAGCGATAAAAATGGTTATAAAACAATACATTAAATATAAATCTATTTACAATATAAATTCATCAAATCGAAATTTGTATAATTCAATACTTTAAATAAATAAAACCTCTTCCCACAAAAACGTTATTGAAATCCTTATGTACATTTCGATTGCAAAGAAATCATTTTCAGAATACAAGAATAACTTGAGGTATTTCCTCTGAAGATGACTGTTTTGCATTCTATATGTAGGGCCTACATAGGGATTTACATAAAAAGTTTTTTTGTCCAGGATGTTTTATCTATATAAAATAAAATTTACACCACAATTGCTCCAAGTTGTTTTTGTAAACTTCAAACTTATAAGTCTTACAGTTGTCATAAACAACTAAATCCTCAAAAAAAAAAAGATTCTCTTACAAGCTTTTGTAAGAACTTTTCAATAAACGACATAGAGTAATATAAATTTTAAAAAAATTATGTTATTCATCCAGGATAGACTTAGGGGTCCTCATAACCTTCATATGATGCTAGTCTATATCTTTTGCCTTGAAATTTATTAGTGCTTTAGCTAGACCAATCAGTTAAAAAAATGTTTAGTCATATGTAATTTTACAATTAGCTCTCTATAGTCACAAAATTTAATAAACAGTGATTAATTTTTAATGAGGTCTATTGCGCGTTCAGTGAATAATAGCTTACTAAATATTGGTTTGGTTTTACTGAAATAGTGAACTAATAATAATTTACCTAAACTAATTACTTTAAGTTATTATTCTACAATATATTGGAGTGAGATAGAACACACTTTTACCATAAATGTAAGAAATGGTTACCGTAAAATTTCTACCAAAGTTAAAATTATTTTAGTATGTTGAGTTGTATTATCAGTAACGGTTTTTCCGTGTCATTAAATGTTTTACTCATTAAAAAAGTGTTTTCTTCATTCGTCCTAATTCAATTGAGCGCATTAAATCAAATATTTAACGTATTTGTAAGAGATATTATTTTGTATATATTTTTATATTGAATTGAGTCAAAAACAGAAACGTAAAATTGAAATAGAGACAAGTTTGGAGGGGCGGGGGCGTGCACCCCCTCTAACCCTCTCGCGCTATTATACCGCACTCTAGCCGCAGCAGGTAGTCCTATATCCGGGCAGGGCTTTTGTCTCTTTTGTGCTCATGTCTCAATGCTATAATGGGAATATAATATATCGCATACAACATTTGAACAATATAATACAAAAGTGACGTATGCCCGACTACAGTAGTAAATGTACCCCTCTCTAAGCGTTCATAACTTCTTGCAATTGCACACAAAATGGCTCCAACCCCACCACTAGAGAGCACCACTGTTCCCTCCAATCAAATAACATACATTATTTCCACATACTTTGCACAATTTTTTTTTTGTTCCGATACTTTGAGTGAAGTGTGCATTGAACTAACTCCCTTTTTCTCTTTACTTTTTTGTCGTTATTTTATGAATTCCTATTGAATTTTCCCACAAAGTAGACTCTACTTTATTTGTAGGATATGGTTTATATTTATTTTAGTTTTTATATTCGACCAACAATGTAAATATAAAATAGTTACATAAAATTTTTAAAAATAATAACGATTATTGGCCTAAAGCATTTATTTCTAATGTCTTGTACTCCTATAAACAATAAAGGTTTAAATTTCAGTAACAAAAATAAATATAGGTCTAATATCTGAAATAGTCACTAATCTCTCAAATAAATGTTTCTAGTGTTTTGTAGTTCCAAAAAAAATATTTAAGATGAAAATTTAAATTTAAAAATAATTTGGAGAAGTAGAAAACTTTATGGAGATTTTTATAAGTACGAGTACAGTATTGTAGGCCTAGTATAAGCGAAATTTTAAGAAATAAGGCTGTAACAGTTGAATAACTATTTCATTGGGCATTCTTTCTCTCTCTCTCTCTCTCTCTCTCACACACACACACACACACACACACACACACACACACACACACACACACACACACACACACACACACACACACACACACACACACACACACACACACACACTAAACACATACACACACACAAACACACACAAAACTCACATAAAAAACGCATACATTATACCACACACAAAGATACATCTCCCCCCCCACACCAACACACATGATTAGTGTCATGAATTAGCGCCCTCTCTGTATGTACGCTCATACAACGTTTGTTTTCAAATATTTCTTCCAGATTTTTAATAATAAAATCTTTTAAAATAAACTGCCTACACAACTGATATTTCTTTTAGTATATACAATGGTATTTTATTTATTACGTGGTGACCTTATCAGGACAACAAAACAAGAAGGAATAATTTTAATTTTAACTAGTTTCAATATTGTATACAATTTATAGAAAAACTACTATACCCCAGAAATTAAATTTCCGTCTAGGTTATTAGAAACATTTTCACAAAAAACTAAGAAAATATTAATATTTCCAGAAATCCCTATATTTTCAATATTGTTAAAAGTTGTTTCATACTCTAAACGTACCAAATATGTACTTAGATAAATATGCATTAAATGCTTAGATCATATTTGTTAAGTAATGATTGAGGAATAATTTATTTAAAAAAAAATTTTTAATAATCATAACTAATTCAACTAAGTCTGCGTTCCAATGTAGATTTAATTAAATGTAATAATCTTTTATTGCTCATTTCAGTACACTCATCAATTCTATCTGCAGAAGAAGATGGGATTTATTACGTGGTGACCTTATCAGGAGGGCAATTAAGACAAAAATATCATTGTTCCTAACTGACAATAGGAATTAGCAATAACAGCACTGGAAAGAGGATCTTTTGCAATTGAAAGTACAGTAATGGGTTCAAGTAACAAAACAAGAAGGAATAATTTTAATTTTAACTAGTTTCAATATTGTATACAATTTATAGAAAAACTACTATACCCCAGAAATTAAATTTCCGTCTAGGTTATTAGAAACATTTTCACAAAAAACTAAGAAAATATTAATATTTCCAGAAATCCCTATATTTTCAATATTGTTAAAAGTTGTTTCATACTCTAAACGTACCAAATATGTACTTAGATAAATGTGCATTAAATACTTAGATCATATTTGTTAAGTAATGATTGAGGAATAATTTATTTTTAAAAAAAACATTTTTAATAATCATAATTAATTCAACTAAGTCTGCGTTCCAATGTAGATTTAATTAAATGTAATAATCGTTTATTGCTCATTTCAGTACACTCATCAATTCTATCTGCAGAAGAAGATGCGATTTATTACGTGTGACCTTATCAGGAGGGCAATTAAAACAAAAATATCATTGTTCCTAACTGAAAATAGGAATTAGCAATAACAGCACTGGAAGGAGGATCTTTTGCAATTGAAAGTACTGTAACAGGTTCAAGTAACAAAACAAGAAAGAATAATTTTAATTTTAACTAGTTTCAATATTGTATACAATTTATAGAAAAACTACTATTCCCCAGAAATTAAATTTCCGTCTAGGTTATTAGAAACATTTTCACAAAAAACTAAGAAAATATTAATATTTCCAGAAATCCCTATATTTTCAATATTGTTAAAAGTTGTTTCATACTCTAAACGTACCAAATATGTACTTAGATAAATGTGCATTAAATGCTTAGATCATATTTGTTACGTAATGATTGAGGAATAATTTATTAAAAAAAAACATTTTTAATAATCATAATTAATTCAACTAAGTCTGCGTTCCAATGTAGATTTAATTAAATGTAATAAACTTGTATTGCTAATTTCAGTACACTCATCAACTCTATCTGCAGAAGAAGATGGGATTTATCAACTTGGAGCTTAAACTGAAATATTTAGATATTTGAAGTTTTGTCAAACCTTGTTTTGATACTGTGAAAGCATTTTAAAGGTTTTATTTTAAATGGTAAATATCTAATGTTTTGAAATAACATCTAATGTGTGAGGAAAGTATGTATATAAAGACAACTTGGCGATAGTACTGTAATTTATTACAGTATGACTTTATAATTAAATATGTTTATATCATTAAACTATCGGACCTCTTGGCTGTTTCTATTACGCAATTTCTTATATTTTGTAACCATTTTAGCAAATGGACTGAAATACAATTACTCCATTGAATTTTTTGTCTTTCAAAGTATAGATAGCTTATTTAACTACACCTTCGTTTAATTATTACTATTTCAAAAGTTACATTTAAAGTTGTAGTATGTAATATAGGCCTAGTACAAGCTAAGAAGCTTAGCTTCATAAATGAAACGATTCGAAACGCACCAGCAAGTAAGCTCTGAAGTATTCACTCAGTTCTGTAAAAATTACTTATAATAATGTAATATAGCTGCTATTACAAATTAAAAAATAGGGTTATTTAAAACATTTGTATCACAGTTCTTTATGAGTTTTCTTTGCCCTCCATTAACATATTATACCCTTAATTTTAGGTAATGTGGGGGTTATTTTTTGGTTGACGTTATTAATTTAAAATAAATTTGTCACAATTTTATACGATATGTAACACTATGACATCGTCGAGGAAGCTAGAGTGTAGGGAGTTGAGTAAACTCTTTTTACACTTACCGTTGTCGGCTATGACTGCTGATGATACAACAATATATCAGCTGATAAAATCGAAGGTCTTAAGAGAATAATATAAGTCTGTAGGAAGAAAGCGGAAAGTATGAGCTAGAAATAGGTATTTTAACGTTAAAGTCAAGCTGGTATTTCAACACAAATAATATAAATTAGATGTTAGTGATTAGAATTATATTAAAAACAATTTTAAAACGACCAAGAACTAAAAGGAAGTGAGTCAGCTAGAAAAGTGTCTACAAGGTGAAGCAACTTTCCACTACTTCTTCAATGAAAAGAGTTCGAACAAATCAGGTTGTTAAGTATTGACTGTGTTGCTGTATATAATGGATGTTTGGACGTTAGCGGATACCATGAGGGGATTCCAATGTTTTGAGGTTTGTTACTAAACTCGAATGTTGAGGTGCAGAAGAAAGGCTAATGTGGAGGTGTTGGATAGGTTAAAGAAGGTCTTGAAATTAGAAATCGTATAGGGTGAGAAGTTTTCAATGCGTCGGTCACGACTTAAAAAATCATAAATACTAAATTTCCCAGCTAATAATTCAGAGCAATATTTTAGAAAAGAGACGAGTCGGAGGAGGAGAACTAGTTAAAGGGAAAAATGATTGGTACAGAAGGACATCTGAGGACCATTTTAGGAAGTGAGCTACCAAGGTTAAATCGATCATTTTTATCACAAACTCCTGAAATAGACAGTGTAAACATACATACACACACACACAGGCGCGATATTTTATGGTTGATAAGAAAAGTGAACAAATGACAGCTCAATTTGGCACTTGATCAAGCAAGCAACGGTAATTCACAAATGCCTCTTAGAAGTTGAAGAATCAAACAAAAATATACTAACAATAATTATTTGGTAAGATTTTGAATTGATTCAGTGATTAATTAACAACACCAATATAACAATTTAGTTAAACCAAAACAAACAAATTCTAAATTTCTAGAGAGTACATACAATTTTTATTTCTCGGTAAAATACAAAGGAAGTGAAATTATAATATTATAACAATACACAATAAAACTCTTAAAATATTCAAGTGTATACATTTATATTTTATTAATATTTAGCAAATTCAAAATGAAAATATTTGAATGGAAACTAAAATATTTATTTAGTAAAGGAAACTCTAGCAAAAAATAATTAATAAAATAAAAGATAATTTACTAGAATCTATGTAATGTAGCTAATAATAATAAAATGTAGTTATAGAAAAATCTTATTAAATGTAAAACAATTCATTGAATAAAATATTTATTTAACGAATTTAATTGAAATCTGTTCTTAAAAAGTGCCACATGTGCTTGTTTTTCTTTTTCCAAGTTATAATAAAAATATATAACTTATTAATATATTGAATTAATTATAATAGGCTTTATCAAATAAGTATAAATTAGTATATTTAATAACTAATAAAAAAAATAATATTATTTTAACCTAATAATATGAAATAAATAAAGTAACAAAACCTTCCCGTTAAGACAGCAGTTCTAAAACATAACCTATAAGATAAAATCAGTTATATGAAAACATATGTTATCAATTTACATACTTTATAAAAATCGTATGTTACAGCGTCACGTTAGTATGATGTTAAACCAAAAGATTTCTCTCCGTGGAAAATCACAATCAGGCCTGCCATAAGTAATAGTTATTTAAAAAACAAAGATAAATAATTACACAATTTTTCAGTTATATTACATAAAAGATTATAATTAATGGGAGACTAAATATGTTTGGCCAGGTACGTGGCGTAAAATGTTGGTATCTTTGACGTGACGTTGATGGCTCGACACAAAAGCCCCAAGTACTATTCCCGACCGTTTCAAGAAACACCGGAAGCCCTAATCTGAATATCAGTTTCAACAGCATGTCTACCAACATTAGTCATAATGATTCAAATACAGTTCTATCAGTTGGTACTACTGCGCAAACAATTCCAACCCTTTTTGTAAATAATGAAAGAATTATGCGTTGAATGGCGAACGGACAAAAGCGACTCTGCGGCACCCTTTCGGCAATCGGAATCGTTCACGCTCAACCAGAGAGATTCATTAAATATATATGAATATTGTTTGATAGCGATATTGTTGGTTCCTTATTCAAATATGAATAACCGAGATGCAGATCTCGGCTGTCAGGTGGACTTATGTCCTGCGCTTGTTGATTAGGTACTGCATCCTGTTTAAGTTATCGTTTGGGGATCTGCCCCTGAGGGAAGTACAATTAAATACTACCAACTGGAATAAAGTGGCTTCTTGGCAGATGTAGTCCATGATCAGACGAACATAAGTTAGCAGTCCAAAATAAATCAAACATCTCTATAACTCTCTTAAACAATTTAGTGCACCTAATACGAAAATCATTCTAGAAAATATTTTAATTTGCAGTTTTTATGTTGTACATCTTTGATGTTTTTAAAATTAGTACCTATAGTATCACTTGACAAAAAAATTACTACTTACTGATATATTTCAGCAGACGCGTTTCGCACTAGATCAGAGCATTGTCCAAGACTCAAGCATTATCTTCTCCGTGACTCACAGCATTGAACAATGCACTGATCTAGTGCGAAATGCATCTGCTGCAAAAATATCATTAAGTAGTGGTTATCTCGCCAAGTAATGATACTAAAAGTAGTAATATTTGATAGAGACGAATAAAGATAGAAGTACAACACATAATTAGTTATAATTAAAGAATAAAACTATGGTACAACTCACAAATATACAATTTTTTTATTTCAAATGCGTTTTAACGACTAATTTCAGTGAAAATCCTCAGTGAAAATACACAAATGAAATTAACTCAAATATATATATATATATATATATATATATATATATATATATATATATATATATATATATATTAAACATAACCTATAAAGTTTTAGCAAAAGTAAAAACTTTATACTTTTGCTAAAACTTTATAGGTTATGTTTAATATATATATATATATTTTTAGTTAATGTCATTTGTGTATTTTCACTGAGGATGACGACAAATTAGTCGTTGAAACGCGTTTGAAATAAAAAATTGTATATTTGTGAGTTGTACCATATTTTTATTCTTTAATTATAACTTTCACTCACAAGCCAGCTCGAATATTATTTATAATTAGTTATAGTTCATAAGGGAACAATTCGTAAATAATTTGATTACAGCCCTAATCTGGGGAAGATTTGATTGCACCAGGACTGCATTTATAATAATATTCCAACAACTCCTAAAAATGGATTCTGTATTATATGATAGCTATTCAAGACCCATTAAACGTATCTTACCCGCCGATTAATGAAGGTCTGAATTTTTAGACTTTAAAAAACTATCTTTCAGTCTGATCATTTTAATAAAATGCTTCGATATTTATCCGTTATCCCTATGTAAATGGTATTTCAATGGGCATTATCTGGCTGTGTAGAATGTTCTCAAGAAAAACAAAAAAAGTATTAAATTTTGGTGCTGATACCTCAAAAATTATATATATTGAAAAACAGTACAGATCTTTAATACAAAAAACACAAAACTTTATAAAATCAAGGTTTCACTATAAAATAAAGGCTAATATTATAACGCATTACAATAGAACTATGATACAATGTAGTTAAAAAGTAAAGTAAGACTCCAACGTAAGCTAACCGGTTGATGTGTGTTACAGCCTCCATCAAGTGCACTGTAATGCATCTACGAGTATTCGGTACATATGTAGCATTGCTTCAGACGTTGGGTAGCGTTCGTCTTGCATTGTGAGTGGGGTAAATGTAGAAATCTTTAAGAGTTTTGTATGTTTTAGCCGAGTGCGAATCTTCATTGCTCTTCTTTGAAGATATTGTGCAACATTAAATCAGAAAAAGTGAAAAGAAAAGTTTAAATTTATGTGGTAAGAATGAATATTTCACGAGGCTATAAATAGTTTTATAAAAAAGTTTTCATTTTAAGAACGCCAACGATGATTTTTATTATATTTCTCTTGTTCTTGGTTTCGCACAAGATCCAATTCTTTTTCAACAATCACCCCGAATATTTATCCAGGTTGGTTCAACATACCACCAACACAACCCAATGGTTTTAGTCCTATATTTTAATTAATTGTTATATATAATAGTTATTTACTAAAAAATCAAAATTAAAAGGATTTGTTTGGTATAGCCTACATTACCAACTTGAGCAAGCAACCTAAGTGATGCATTTTCAAATTCCTTCTATTAGCTCACATTCTTCCTTAATATATATATATATATATATATATATATATATATATATATATATATATATATGTATATATATGATGATGAATAGTTACTATCTGGAGTACATCCGTTCATTCTGCAGTCCATAAATTCGCAATTCCGACGTTTCGCTAGAATCTCATCCAGCATTGACGAGGCGAACCCAACAACAGTAGAAGAGCCCTTCTACTATGGAGCCTTCTAGAAGAATACTTCTACGTCGGAACTGCGAATTTATGGACTGCAGAATGAACGGATGTACTCCAGATAGTAACTATTCATCATATTTTTCCATCCTTAAAGGAATACGTATCAGCATATATATATATATATATATATATATATATATATACATACACACTCCTTCCTTGTACACATTTTAATCGTTATTAAAATACATTGTTATTCATCCAATCAAGATCAAATACATTTTTATTCCCTTGTAGTAGATGACAATTGATGTTGATACAGTTTTTCCAAATATTTATTCAATAATTAAATTATAAAAAATTTGAGGGGTTTAGTCAGAATCGAGCTGAGTTTCTTCGTGTTCGAAGTCTAGCGTGCTTTAGCACTGACCCAATTTCAAAATAGGTAGTAATCTACTTCTCAAAGATGTATATGAATTTTTCTTTTGTCCCCATCTGGTGTCGTCGGAACTTCTATTGTATAACCTTAAATTGTTGCTATGGCTACCACACAATATCATAAATAATGCTCTAGGATTAAAAATAAAGGAAAAAAATAATATAAACAAACTGGACTAACGGTATCTAACATTCCTTCACAAGCGGAGAATGTTAAAGGAAAGCGAAAAGAAACTAAAACACAATGCAAACGACAAAAAAAATTGAAAGCGTATAAATAGTAAACAAATATAATAGTCTAACACCATATATAGGAAGGAAAATGGAAACTTATAACTTAATTCACTTTCTATGTTGCCACCTAATATTGTTATTTTTACACATGTATATAGATATTTATATTATTTGTAATAAAAAAACGGAAAAAACTCAAATAAAGTTTTTGTTTGTTAATTCAAGTAGGAATTGACTTTAAATTTTTTTATATTAATTATTAGGTGTTTAGCCTTTAACATAAAGATGCACCTTTGAACAAGAATAAGAAAAATATACAGATTAAAGATTGGGGAAGTGAGTAAATGACATCTTGATAATAGATTCGGGACAAATAATTGTTCTTACAGACAATATGGCTTTTCTGTAATTGACCTGTTCTGTACGGAGATTATAAAGTGTTACAACAATATATGTGAGTAAGATAATGTATTGCATGCGCCTGTTGTGCTGTTGTGACAACAAATGTGTGAAAATATGAAAAATAGGAAAACGTGAAAAAGAGATAAAAGATTGCTAAACGATAGATATATTTACGAATATGAGTAGATACAATAGTCTTCTCTTCAAAACGGTTGCATTTTTACTATATGCTATTCTGTTTCCGACCTCATTAGTCCTCGTTACGTGTGGTAAGCAACAAATTAGAAGATTTTGTGTTGTAAGTTGCTCATTATGTAGCGTCCCAAGTTGCACGACTCGCAGACTTATGATAAATTAAATAAACAGAAAATAATGAGATCCAAGAAACACAAGAGTCGGAGCAATTATAAAATTATTATACTTTCTGGAAATGCCAAGTCTAAGGATTTCTTTAAATGCACTTATTCGGATTCGAGGTTAAGGATAGATTAGATAAAGTAAGCGGACACTGTAATTGGACACTCGACCTTTTAGTTTCTCATTTCTGCATTCACATTTGTCAGGCAATGTTTTAAGAAGTATCCGTGCTCAAGAAATTATATATTTCGCTTATACTGGTTGAAAGTGATAGCAGATATACTGGGCCAAGTTTATTATTAAAAAGTCAAACGAATTTAAATGATTGAAAGAAAGGAAAAATAGTGTTCATATACAACATTACAATATAAACAATCAACTGTGACGAAACATTCAATTTAAAGAAATAAAACCTCTATATCACAAATAACCTTTTAATTTATTTAACACATAATGTACATTTCGATTGCACAGCAAATATCCTCGGAGGAAATTTACAATACAAACTACCCATTTACATTTCGGATGCATATAAACCATCCTCAGGTGTAAATTTACAAAACAAATTAGTTCTGAAGATGATTGCTGTGTAATCGAAATGTACATTAGGTATTAATAAATGGAGAAGTTATTTGTAGTATAGAGGTTTTATTTATTTAGATTATAACTTCACAAGACTTATATAGCAATATCAAAATGCGAATGCCTCTGGACGCCAGGCCTGTTTCTCTCTCACGAATGCACACTCACCCTTACGAGCGCAAAGGATTAGGGCAGACCCGGGACCGGTTGTATTTCCGCTCCATTGGTCATTTAGTGGTATCTTCTAACCATATTTTAACTTTTTAAGTTGTAATTTTAACTAAAACTAATTTAATAAATATTTCTTCTACTTACAATTACAAGGAAAACTATACCAAACAACCCATGGTTTACTTTAGTTTACAGTGTTTTTATTTCATGTTATCCCCTCACGAACAGTGACAATAAATTCTACATTGTTTGGTATCAACTTTCTCGTACTGATGTGCAGATTTAATTTATGCTAAACTTTCTGAGGTGTGTTATTAAATTTTAAAAAATAGAGTTTGATCAAGGAAGCACCACTAGGTGACTAATAAACAGAGCGCCTGAAAGAAATACGGCTCGTCCTAGTCCTCTGCCTTTGTGTGAGAGAGACTACCTGGCGTTCAGGGGCACTTTATTATTACTACAGTTTTTAATTATATTTATACTTTTAATATATCATGCACTACATATAGCTAAGTCTGAAGGGGAAAAAATAATTATATCTACTGAGTAGTATACATTTAGCTTGAAAATAGTAAAATATACAAATTGTTAATATACTCATCTTCATTTCTGTTACGGAAATTTCTATATGTTTGAGTACAGTTCTCTGCCATTCCTAACGTTTCAATATTATCATCTGTTGACGGATTTCGGAGTAACTCCATTTTCAAAACTTAAATCGTACTCTCGATTAAAACTTAAAGAGTACGATTTAAGTTTTGAAAATGGAGTTACTCCGAAACGCGTCAACAGAGGAGAATATTGAAACGATAGGAATGGCAGAAAACTATACTTGAAAATATAAAATATACAAACTTTTGCAAAGTTATTAACTTATTTGGCTACTATTTCCTTTGGTTTTGCCATTTTTACTAACCATATAGTGATGTTTGTAGGCATTTAATATTAGAGGAAAGTTGGCAATACTGATTCCCCGATTATAGAGTATAGTTAAGTAAAACACAATACGTTAGCATTTAAAAGACTAGAGGTACAATTTTAAAACAGATTTTATTCAAAATTTCTGCAACCTTTAATGCCATACATTAAATATTGGATTTTAGCTGTAGGTATATAAAAAATAGAGGAATTATTTCGTAAATCAAACATCGACTACAAAGTTTTCGTGGTAACTACTTATACATTCTTTTATCGGACCACTGGAATACAAGACAATATTCTATCTCAGTATTTTCTCCCTAAATACATTTCCGCCAAAAACCAACGGAATCGGAAATATTTCATTATTACGCATTTAAAGTGATTTATTATTGTTATAAATTTAACACAAACTTATTTCAACAACTCTTACAAATATATTCGGAATTGTTAATTGAAAATAGAACAGACAAAAATTAGAAAATAGTAACAATCATAGTATATGTAATAAAGACGTCAACCATTAAGATTATTTATGTAAATAATCATTCAGCATATCAAACCCTATAGAATAAATTTCGTAGTAAAACTTTTTTCGTGTTTAGTACAGTGAAAACTCATATCCTCAGGGTCGGCTTGATGCAGGTTATTGTAAATTTCCTGATAAGCTAACCTATATAGCCTATATACAATACGTACTGTGTATAACGTTATACTACCTATCAAGGAAATTTGAATGTAGGCCTACTGTTGAAATCCTATTTCTATATTTGTTTGTATACATTTATTGTATTTCCGTAGTTACTTTTAAAGGCACGTGCTCACGCACACAAAATTTATAAGAAAAAATTGAAGAAAGAAATTTATTGCAAAAAAAGGTACTCGTGCATACAGCGTTAAAATAAATCATGCACTAATATACGTTAGTATAATAATGATTTTATAATATTTTAATGATTTCTAAAATAATCACGTATGTCAGACTTCCTGATGCTCGACCGTTTTTCAACAAATTTTGAATGAAGCATAAGGAGGTGCAAAACTTCCTGAGCCGAGTAGCATTTCTCACCTTCAATAGACTTTAACAGCGTTGTAAAAGCAGCTCCAGGATTGCTGCATGAAACGTTTACTTTTTCTTGAACTATTTCTTGGTTAATTGACATCAGTTTGATGTTTGTTTTGCAGGCCTACAGTATTATTTCCGATGAGTCACATCTTGAAACCAAAAAAAGGATACTGTAATGATTTTTGTTTTGTTTTGAAAATGTGCCGGTTAATAGAACGTTCCGAACGATAGAGTCCCGTATAAAAGAATTTTTACTCTATCATCTTTCCTGAGTTTTTATTCTCTTTTCAATGAAACTACAATTTTATTGATATATTTGTGAATGAATATGTAAACCTCCATTCTGAAGGACACAATAGGGGACTAATGCCAGGCGATGCAGTGAGAGGATAGTTGACTCGGGATTATATAGGTTGATCGGCCGGCACAACCATACAGACTAAAGTACCCTATTCTAGCATCCCCGCCGCTGCCTCCTCCGCGCAAGTTTAAAGTTGTTACACTTTATATAAACATCATAATGATAGTTGACAGTATATATTTACTAATTAAGTAGTATTTATTGTTAATTTATCAATGAAATTATAGAAAAATTAGTTCATTTTAAAATTCATTTATTAAATCGGTTGAAAATAATCTATGAAAAACATACTCCTTTACTAATCTTTTTCTTACGAAAGTTATTATTTTTTAAAAAATATTTGAAATACATATTTATCCACGTGAAAAAAGGTCCGAAAATGAGACAATGAGTTTTAAATGGATGTAATATTATAGAAATATTTGTGTAAGTACCTAAATTTTTTATTAAAATAGAATAAAAGATCTACTAAACCTTTTATGGGCCCTCTATTGGAAACGTGTAGATCGTTATAATAAGTAGAGAGCTTACAATTCTTTTCCTTATTAAAAGAGAACGATAGGTAACGCCACAGTATCTAATCGCGCGTAGAAAGAACTGAATATGCTTAGTCATGAATAATTGTGCGTAGAATTGTTCATTTGATATAATTTTATTAAATATTTTTCTTATCTTTATAAACTAGTGGTGTTAATATAACACATATGTCAAGCTATTGTTACCACTGTATTTACTATTTGTAATAAAAAAGCAGAATATATCGTACTCACTTCTATCTCAAATACCTTACCAATTTACCTTACTACCAATACTTTTTTGGTAAAGGTATTAAATGCATTTTTCTGGAAACCATCAGAAAGCATACTTATAATTTAACTCCTTGTTCTTGAATTTGGAGTTCTTGAATTCGTAAATTATATTCCTTGAGATATTTGTACTATCTTATCTGTTTCCTGTAGCAGTATCTATTGATCGATAATTTCTTCCAATTAATTTTATAGAGTTTTTATTGCAGTTGGAAAATAGTGTATTCATTAGCTTACTATTCAGGTGTAGGCAATGAACTTGTGAAACTCAACAATTGGGATGTTCATTAAAAAATAACTATATTTTATTATTTACAATGTATAAATATTCAGTTTATCTATTTATAATAAACTTATTGATTCCACTGGTAACCACGTAACGAAGCAAATTATAAAGAAATTTAAAAAAATATTTAACAAAAAGAAAAGTATTTGAATAATTTTTCAAATGATGAGGAAAATGCACTTAAAAAGGTTTTTAATGCAAAAAAGTTTAAATATTAAAAAATAAATAAATGGAAATTTTCATAAAATTTAAAAATTCTTTATTTTCGGTGATTAAAGTTTGCTTTACTTTTCATTAAATTTCATGATTTCGAACCATCTTTACAGCAATAACTAGTATATAAGTAAACATATGAAAACAAATAATATGAGCAAAAAATGTTTAAAGTAATTACTACTTAGGGCAATAAACAATTTTTATTGTAGTTACTTTTTATTAAATAATTACAAATAATATAAATAAAGTAACATATCCTATGCTTAAAAACTGCTGATCTACCACATAACCTATACCATAAAATCAGCTGTTTTATGAAATCGTATGTTTTCACTTATTTTAAGCCAAATGGGAAAAATAACTATATTTCATACCTAGCTTCTTTTGTGAAAAGTTTTTCTACCATATACAACTAAAATTAATTCGATAAATTTAATTTTTGAATTTTAAAAAGTATTTGAACTGGATGAATAAAAATTACATATAGGCCTATATATATATGTACTATATATATATATATATATATATATAACCTATAACTAAGGTTATTCAAATACAAGAATTATTTATTATTTTATATTAAAATCTTTTCGTTGATAAACGGTACTAACATCATCAGGAATGGATAATACAAATTTGAATAACCTTAGTTGTTTTTGATAATTATACAAGAAAACATATTATATATGTATATTAGGATAGTGTAAGCTAAGAGAAGGAATCGAAAAAAGTAGTCTATATGGAAAAGGAAGAAACTTTCGGCTATATTAAACTTTAATGTTTGCAAACGTTTGTGCAGACGTTGGTATGACTGTAACTGAAAAACCAATTGAGGTCATATTTACAGCATATGTGTGGGAGATTAGGGCCTACGTATGTACATTTGTAGCCAGATTGGTGAAGCTTGGATCGATATTCTTCGTAAAAGCATTAAAAATTCTATTACTTTTGTAACCAATCACTCGGTCATTTAAATTGGAATCTAAGAATTACTTATTAACTGTGTGTTTCATTATTCAGTTAAAATGATATTCGATTAAAAATGTCTTGACTTTATGTCTCATTAAATATAATTTACGTATATTTTATGATGTTGATTGATTTAATTTAAATATTGAGCAGTGGCTAAAGTAGTTTGTCTAAGACCGTAATTTATAAGTTAATAAATATAATATTTTATATTGAGAACTAGTGTCCTCCTTCATATATTCACCGTAGTTTGAAGGTTGAGAAGTTGTCTGTTTTTTTGTAAATAATTTTTTTTTAGGACAATGAGTTTTGCTAACTAAAACTTTGCGAACATTAACATAAAAAGAAAATGTATCAGCGAATAAACACATATTTTCATAAAATTTTATATTTTTCTTTGTTTTTACAATACTACAATTACAAAAGAATTAAGACATAGTTAATACTGAAAGAAAATAATAATAGTTGTTTTATTGTATATATATTATTATTGTTACAATAATTTTCAATAAATGTAAGCTATATAATTATACTAACTGGTTTTGAGAGATGTAAGAAAACAAGGTTAATATTTCCAAAGAGTAAAGGAATCATATGAGAGATTCAATAATATTTTGAAACTTGCTAATGTATAAATGTAGACATATGTATTGTAAAATTTTAAAGCTCTATTTACTAATGATTGGTGTAAGGATGGGTTCCTACTTTTGTGTAACTATAAAAGTAACTGTAAAACCTTTAGAAGACTTTAGGAAAACTATTTGCTCGTTACATTTAATTTATTTCTATCGCGGTTTATTTAATATTTATTAAATATATTAGTTTCCATTTCAATAAACCTTAGTGAGTTCGATAACGGTATTAAATATTCTTGAAATAAAAACTGTTATTTTCATTCAGGTAGAAATATTTATTCAATCAGGCAACGTTACAAAACTGCTACGTTATGGTCATCAGGCCTTATTTCTCCTCCATTCTATTAAAAACAGAAACGTGATAAAACCTTTGTATACTTGTGAAAACAGCTCATATAGGCCGTACGCTTTCATTAACTAACTACGTTTATGTCCATATGTACTCGTAATACACTCAAGTAAGATTGAAATTGAGTGAGATTTCTTGAGTGTATTACGTGTACATACGGACAAACATGTAGTGAGTTAATGAAGTGTGGCTTAATTTTCACAAATATACAAAGGTCTTATCAAGGTGCTACTTTTTAATAGAATGCCGGAGACGCAAGGCCTCCAGAAGAAATAAGGATTGAATAAATATTTGTACCTGAGTCGCAAAACAATCATATTTAATTAAACAATAAACAGGGTAAACATGGTTAATGATATAATTAAAGAATAAAAATATGGTACAACTTACAAATATAAAACTTTTTATTTCATACGCGTTTCAACGACTAATTTGTCGTCATCCTCAGTGAAGATACACAAATAAAATTAACTAAAAAAAAAAATTAAACATAACCTATAAAGATTTAACAAAAGTAAAAACAAAAGACTAATTTGTCATCATCCTCAGTAAAGATACACAAATAAAATTAACTAAAAAAAAAAAAAAAATATTAAACATAACCTATAAAGATTTAACAAAAAATAAAACACTTTTGTTTTTACTTTTGTTAAATTTTTATAGGTTATGTTTAATATTTTTTTTTTAGTTAATTTTATTTGCGTATCTTCACTGAGGATGACGACAAATTAGTCGTTGAAACGCGTATGAAATAAAAAGTTTTATATTTGTGTGTTGTACCATATTTTTATTCTTTAATTATAACTTTCATTCACAAGCCAGCTCGAATATTATTTATATGCTTAATGATATTAAATATCTGTTTTTGTGCGTTTATGTAATACTAAATATAATAGAGAGAAATTTTAAGTAAATTGTTTTTATAAAGATACTATAAATATTATTAAACTATTTAGAAATGATCAATTTCTACACTGAAGGTGTTTTTAGTGTCTTGGATGTTATCCAATACAGTTAAAATACAACCAATAACGCCATATATCGGTGAACGGAGTCACCGGAATTTAGCAAACGGATACCTAAAGATACGAAATTGTTAGAGACAAAGATATTTCAGAGTTGAGTGTCTGGCGTTGGACTTAAATTCTTCAATAATTGACAGAACATCTTGTTTTACTTTTAAAACATTTGTTATTTTAAAGAAAAACCATTTATAAAGAGCAATTCTTGGGCGTTCCTTATAAAATTGCGTGAAATCTCTTAATGAAAATGATATTGTTTAACAAGAAGATTGTATGTTTGTGACTGAAGCAATTTCCTGCGCCGTTCACGGTCGGAAGAACTCAACCAAGATGTACAAATTGTTGTCTGCTGAGGGTGGAGGCGGGGAAGACTTCAAAGAAAGATGTCTCTGACTTTAATTAAACACAAGATAGCAGACCTTTTGTTGCAACCGAACCACAAAAACTTTTACTTTGGGAGAGATAAAATGCACGTAACCTGAACAATGAGATAGTGAAGTTAAATTCATGAGGTTTTAGTATTATAGGAGAGTCCGAAAAGTCAGAACAAGGGACAAGTACCATGTTTGATTATATAAGTTTTGTTCGCAATTATCAGCATAAAACATTACATAAAATGGTTTTACATCTAAGATTATTATTATTTTATTCTACATGATTGCCTATAGTAAAAGACATCTATGTAGGTATATAATTTCCTTTATTGTGTTAAACAAGGGTGTTATTTAGTGTACAATAATGTCTAAGATTTGTTGAATATGATAGGTAATTATTTTTGTATATAGAAGAAAAATAAGCTCTGGCCGTAGTAAAACTTAGAGTCTTGAAAACATTCGCACAGGTGCTGAACGAAAATGATTAATAACAAAAATTTAGACTTTTACAATTAGAAATAATCAAACAATTAAAGTTGCAAGATTTTCAAAGAAAAATCTTCATCTCTATCAGGAGCTACCACAAAGCATAAAAAAGCTAATGTAATCAAAACAATTGTCTTCTCTCACCTTTACAGGCGCGTATCCAAGGAGGGGGCGATGGTGCGATCGCCCCCCCCAACCATCAAGAACTTTGGTTTAAAAATCGACAATATATTATTAAATTAGGACTTTCTATTAAATTAGACTTTTACTTAAGTTAATTCGTCTTTTATTGTAAATAAAAAATAAAATTTTAATTTTTAATTTGAAAATGTGACGCGTTCCCTCGGCATACCCTCGTAAACGTCCAAACGTTTTAACAACAGATAGCGCTAGTGAAGCTTAGTCTCGAACATATGATTTTCAATACGTAATTTTGCAAGCGTAATATTCGCAGTTGACTCTTGAATTGTTCGTGTTGGAAGAATAACTACTTATATTAATTAATAAACCATTTTTATAATAATAGCTTATTATGAAATTAATAATATTCTCTAGCCATAAGTGTTATCGAAACTGGAATAATTATTTATTAAAAAAGTATAATTTGCTACGAATCTTTATCACGTTACCGATTTCTAACGCAAGCGTAAAAGAACTTTTTCTATTCTACGTTTTTACATACACGCACGCGCGCGTGCGCATACACACACACACATTATATATATATATATATATATATATATATATATATATATATATATATATATATATATATATATATAATGCATCGATCGCCCCTCCCCTAAATCAGGTCGCTGGATACCCGCCTGCATTACAATATGTTTACTTAGGTTTGATCTATTCTGCGAAAAACGTATTAAAAATAATAATCAAACTTATTCATTTTTTATGTAACTGTTTTTGAAATTTTTATAAAATAATCATAAGTATAACAAAAGTAAATATTAAAAGAATGAACTAAAATCTTTCAAACATTAGTTTAATAATCCAGAGCAGGTTCGCTGAAGAATTCGTTTTCGTCAGTAGTTTCCTAACAGTGACGAACCTTATTAAACAACATCAGTATAAATCAACGATAAGTCTAGACTTATACAGTGCATCAAGAAAACAAATAAGGTAAAGCATTGAAAAGTAGAAAAACAAAGTAGTTTTAATGTAGAAAATTAAAATTCTATACTCAGAAGGAGTTTTTCTTATAATGGGTTTTGGAAATTTGTTTTCTATTTTAGTTATGATTGAGAAATATGCCAATATAGTATGTACACACACACACACACACACACACACACACACACACACACACACACACACACACACACACACACACACACACACACACACACACACACACACACACACACACACACACACACACACACACACATATATATATATATATATATATATATATATATATGTATATATACATATAAAACTGCCTTGAGCTAGACTAAATATTGTAAAATTAGATAATGTTGGGGAAATAACCTAATTCCAGATAACTCTTCTGAGTAAAAATAAGTAAATCTTCTGAGTAAGGGGTGATGTTTTATCTTATTTGTTTTCTGATTCATGGTACGAGACAATCTTATCGTCATTTTATACTGATGTTTAGTAAGTTATGCCAGTGTTTGCCAACAACATCGCCGCCGAAACTACTCTGGATTATTAAACTATTGTTTAGTGAGATTTAGTCCACTCTTTTATATTTGATTTCGGTGAATTATTTTCACTAGTAAAGCTCTAACTATATATTATAAATATAGTTTTTCATTTTTTCTATTGTTATAAGTTTCTTTGCTGATTCTGTCTCTCTATAAATACTAGTGTCCTTACCTATTACATCTATTTTTCAGACGTTATCTACAAATTGTTTTCACTGCCTTTATTTCCCTCATTTGACTATTGCTATTATCCAATTTTCAGATACTCCCCAAACCTTCCCTCGTTTTGTAACTATATCTAGCAGAATGCTACCCGCATAAATTATTTTATAAATTAAAATTTTAATTTTCTAAATTTATATTTTGAATTATTTTCTTATCAATATTTTGAGCTCAGGTTGTAAGAAAAGTTTATAATTAAATATTAACGAATACGAACTCACAATTATGAATTTATTTTCAGTAATACTTGATAAAGTGATGGTCATCTTAATTTTTTTTTCAAATATGTTGCTCGAAACCAGAAACAAATGATTTTAACTAACGCAAGCCATAAACAGCGATAACACTGTCGTTAATTATAAACATATTAAAATATAGCTACAAATATCCGGTCAAATTAGATTTGTTTAAAAGATTTTTAAAAAATTAAGTTTTCTACATAAAATAATTCACACTTGTGTTGAACAAGTAAGCTCGGTCTACCCTCACCATATCCAGATGGCGAGGAAAAAGTTAATTTTTTTGATAACCAAATCTAAAGTAACGCTGTAACTACTTTGTAGCTACATTGTAATATAGTACTGAGTAATAAAATGGTCTGAGTGTGTCATTGTAAGTAATGGATTATAAAGTATGTGCGTAAATTTATATTGTGTTACATCAAATTAATTTTATTTTCAATGACACTGGAAACACCAGCGATAATATATTTTGTGAAAGGATAGAATTTCATTATAAGCTAAAGCTGTAATCAATCAGTGATGGACAGATAAATCTCGAACAGAACAACTGGTAGCTTTACATGCGATGATTGATTTGCAAAATACCTTCAGAAATTCATCAATCATCACTAAATTAGTCATTACGTGTCATGACGAAGGGCGTGACAAGGATGCGGGTTTAGTATAACACCGCTCTTCCATAAGGATTATAAAATTCCTTTTTACTCAGTCTTGTTACAATTTCATAATAATATCAAACTCTTGTATTCAAATATGATAATTTGAAGATAGTTTTTTCTATAATGAAAAGAGTTGTTAGTAAACTAAAAGCTGCTGAGAAATGTATGTATGCATGTAAAACTTCACTTGGCAATGACAACAAATTTGAGAAATAATACTTACATAGCCCATATCCCTGAGATAATTGCTGTAACGGTGGGTGATGTTTAATGAACTTTCAGTTAAGACTCTTGGAGTGCATTTTAATTACGAACAGCTTAATGACGTTTCATCAAATTTTGTTTTAAGTACTACAATGACATATGGATTTTATTTTAAAAATTTACTTTTGGAGTAGAAATTGCTCCTTCAGAAATATAAATATGATAGGGGATTGCTGGTATTAAATGGTATGATTCACCTTGATAGTAAATAATAAAATATTATCAATTGGGTGAATAATGCATGTACAAATTTATAATGTGAATTGTAATTCTTGATACACAAATTAAAGTCTTCTAATGTTGAAATAGTTTTCAATTTCCTTGCTTAAAATATATCTTTAAGCTACTGACTTCTTTGACTTTAAAGAGATTTTAAAATATTGTTAAGTTTCAACACATTTTTTCTATCATGTTGGTTCTTTTTAACCATTAAAAAAAATAATTACAACCTAAATCTATAAATTAACCCTTCATACTCCAGCATCAGTTTCTTGTTAATCGGCAAAAGTGTTCTAAATATAGGTCTAATCCTTTATTACTTAAATAATTTAAGAAGACCTTTTCAAATATTTCATTTAAAAAACAAGTGGAACGGAAGGCCTTTGAAAGCATTGAAAAAAAACACTTGGAAAAAAGACACCGACAAAGGATAAACAAAATGCCATCGTGAAAACGTGGGCGTTATCCGGGTGAATGCATTGAAGATGTAGTCCCTGAGGATGCAAAATAGGACAAACAATCGAGAGGGACGTTTTGGTTCAACAATATTAAACACAATGACAAAAAGAACCAACAAAAGGTATCATGACATATGAAGGGTAAAGGAACAATTAATTTTGTTGGTTGGATACAGAGGGGACTCTCTTGTAGCCACTTCAGGACCCTTTGATTTCATTATCCAATCAGCTGTTAGTGTGTCTTTGTGGCGGATTGATTGAGTTCTCCATCTCTCTCTGACAGCAGGTAACCGATGTGCATACGTTATTCCTAATTGCGTACGTACTTTAAGGGGAAAGTGTTTGAAGGTTTTCTCTTTGGCGGTTGCTAAACTGTTTAACAAGAATACGGCATGGAGTGATTGCCCATACAATTTACGATACTTGGTTTTTCAATCTTTATGAGAAAGAGATAAGGAGGTTTAGTTTATATAATTTTTAATTTTTTGTATGAAAATTTAAGAAGTAAATTTACATCTGCATCTAAAAATTAAAGAACAATTTAAAATGATGAAAATATACACCTCTCATTTAAGATATATATATATATATATATATATATATATATATATATATTCTAAAAAAATTATGAATTAAGATGAACGCCTACATTTATAAAAACTTACTTTCAATTAATGGCAAAGACTTATAAGCAAATGTACAGAGCGTATAATATGATAAGAAATAATTATGTTTAAACAATAGTCGAGTTACATTTTACGTTTTAGGGGCAATAAACAACTATGAGAAAAAGAGGTAATATGAAAAAGAATTTTAAAGCAATTCTAAAGTCAACAATGAAAAGTTTTATTTTAATTTCCGTTTATATTATAAGTAAAACTAATATAAATATGTATGTAGTCTACATACATATGTGTGAATAACAATATTAAGTGGCAAAATAGAAAACGAATGTTTGTGAATCAATATTCGATAACGTAATCAAATTTGTTTATTTTACTCTTTTCATTCATTCTTAATCCTTGAGCATTTACGATATTGTGTGGTAACCATGGCAACAATTTAAGGTTTATGGAGGTTTCAATGAGGTCCAGATGGAGGAAAAAGAAAAATTCATATACATTTTTGAGAAATAAATTTCTAGCTACGGAAATGTTGGATCAGTGCCCAAGCGGAGGATTTCGAACATGAAGATACTGAGTTTGAATACTACCTAGACCCTCCAAATTTTTATAATTTAATTATTGAATAGGTATTTGAAGAAAACTCTTTTAACATCAATTGTCAGCCAATATAGGTTTAAAAAATCTATTTGAACTAGATTGGATGAATAAAAACGTATTTTATTCAGAAATGAAAATTTGTGCAATATATATATATATATATATATATATATATATATATATATATATATATATATATGTGTGTGTGTGTGTGTGTGTGTGTGTGTGTATGTGTGTGTGTATGTGTGTGTGTGTGTGTGTGTGTGTGTGTGTGTGTGTGTGTGTGTGTGTGTGTGTGTGTGTGTGTGTGTGTGTGTGTTTGTGTGTGTGTGTGTGTGTGTGTGTGTGTGTGTGTGTGTGTGTGTGTGTGTGTATGTGTGTGTGTGTGTGTGTGTGTGTGTGTGTGTGTGTGTGTGTGTGTGTGTGTGTGTGTGTGTGTGTGTGTGTGTGTGTGTGTGTGTGTGTGTGTGTGTGTGTGTGTGTATCAGGAGAGTGTGAGCTAATAGAAGGAATTTAAAAATACGAAAAAGTAAAAAATATGGATTTATTTTCAGTTTAACTACAGATTGGCCTATAGTTACTAGATTTGAGAAACTCTTTCCAATGCCAGCTTTGTTTAGAGAAAGCAAAAGAAATTATTCACCCTTACAGTTTATTTCGTTTTTTTTACCATGCGACAAAAAACTATGTTATAATTTAAACCACCAAAGAATGTTTTTCACATTTATCTTAAATGCTGTATCCTAAATTGATTTTCCATTGTTATTATTATAAATTTTTAAAAACAATATGTTAAATATAACACTTTGTCTACGATTATTTAATAAATGATTAAATAAGATATTTAAAAGTTGATTTCCTTAACTAAATAATCTTTCCATTAATTAGTTATAATAAAAAGTAAATATCCATATCAAGAAGTTAATTATTCAATAAATCGATACCTAATGTAAGTTTCAGTTACAATGTAACCATCTTCAAAACAAGGTAAAAGCAAAAAATAATTTACAGTAGTTATTAAATAGCAAGAGTTCAAAATTAAATAATTTAACCAACTGCATATAAACATTAAAAATTTATATTCCAATAAAAATCTGTTTGTAAAATTAAAAAATTTACCCAAAACTAAATATAAAGGGTTAATATGTAATAACTATACCTTTCATGAAATATTTAATTATTATAATGTTAAATTGGGTATGTAAAGATTCTTCATTATTATTCATTACGCAACATTTCCTGTATTTACCTATTTAAATACTTTCTGAAGCATTAATTATTCTCTAATCATTCAATTTTGCAGTCAATTTAACATTATCACAATGATGGTTTATATCAATTACATGTCAAGCTACACTTGTGTTTTGTGGCCCAAAATATATACTATGTGCTAAATTTACTTTATATTTAGTGGTGTTTTTCCTCTTTGTCTGTTCTATAGGTCTGTCAATTTCATATAATATTTACAAGAAATCTTATATATCGCCGATTTTACTAATGGTAAAATATAATATTTTGGTTTTGTAAGCTATTTTTAAATTGAATTTTTTTAAATGTATTCCTTAATCCTTTTTGTAACATCTTGTGGTATGGTAATTTCACATTTTTCATTTTTTAAAGTTTTGTTTTTTCTAGTATTGTTGGATCATTTACCAGAACTTTGCAATTAGGTTTCCTATAAGACTTTGCATTTAGGTCGACTATATTGTCGATATTTATCAAAATGGTTGCATTTAGCAATATTTGTATATTTGCTAATTTTGTTTCATAACATTTTTTTGTAAGAAGCACCTCAATAATGTTAATTACCATAGAATTTAATGTGGCTAATCTATTTTGAACACAATTGTTGAAGTTACTTGATAGACTTTACATCTCCAGAAACATTAAGTGGTAATCTACTTTCTTTATAGGTATATTTAATTGCCCGATTATTAATGCTTGTCGGGTCATTAATTTGTCCATCTCAATTTTTCTATATTAAACAAAACGAAAATATCGTTACTAATCTTATCAAGATACGTTAGAAGTAAGGAAGGTACCTCTTTAATTCATAATAAAAGTGAAAGTAATTGTTTCTTGCAACATTCAGTAAGTTTAACACATTCATTGATTTTCTGCTGCTTCACGTTAATACTTTATACCAAATTCTTAAGGTATTCATTTCAAGAATAATAATCCTGGGAAATAACGAAGACACGTCAAAAGGTATTAAAATATAATTTTATACAGTTTTCTTCTTTATTATTATTTACAAAAACTTAATTATATTTTTAACTTTGTAAATATCTCCCTGGAAATCAAATTTGGTGGTTTGTTCAACTAACCACTATTTTAAATGAGCAGCTAAATAATTCAGTTGTCAATAGTGTTAACGTCAGGGAAGTATAGATCCAAATATGGGACTTCATACAAATCGGAAGGGAACTGCCAAGGCAGAATCCCCGCCCAGAAGGGTTTCTATAAGTAGTAAATCAGATAATCCTAACAAAGTTTCCACTACAGTTTCCTTTAACAAAGTTCTGTAACGTTATGATGTATTTACAGTTAACCTTATCTAGGAACTGTTTGACAGGGATTCAACGAGATTATTAAAGTCTCTTTTATATGTGGCTAAATGGCAATGTTCTAAATCAAGATGAATTTTGCTTTCTTATGTCAGGTTTAAATTTTTTGTGCTTTTGATTTTATATCTTAGACTAGAGAACATTTTCGCTGAATAGTAATATTGCATTTAAAAGAGACTATTGCATCATCAGATAATTATAATGCTAGTATTAATAATACCACGTTGAAAAGGGGGTTTCTAAAATTTGTACTAATTTTGAAAACAAAGTAAGTACAAAATAACAAATGCGAATTTGTACGTATAGGCCTAAGAGTTTTAAGCGTTCCCAAGGCAATATTAATATAAAAATTAGAGCCTTTAAAAACCACTTTAATACTAGTATTTTTATATAATTTTAAATGTGCACAACTTGAAACAAAAAAATTAAAAAAAGTATTAAAAAAAATTGAATTCATCACTCTTTAAAATAAATAGTTTATTTAAGCAAAATTAATAAAAAGATTTTCATTTAAAAAAACGTATTGCTTCATGCAAGTTTTCAATTGTATTTGATTTTACGCAAAAAACGTTGACTTCTATTATTTTAGCTTTAATATGTTGTAAAAAGAAACAAAAGCGTTCCACGTGTTCGATTTAATTAGCAGAACAATAACATGAAGCAACGCCTATGTGTTGTAGCGGGAAAACAATAGTGACCAATTGTGCGAGGATTTGCTTGGATATTGTTCCGTGTAGCTGAGCGCAACAAACATTGCGGTATAAAGTGGAATAATTATATATCCCGTATTGTGTTCGGCTTAACCACCCCAGTTCTCCTCCCCTTAGGAAACCATAACTATTCCATGAACACTGTGAGAAGAGAACAAACATGGCCAAGCACATACACTGTTAGTGTGTACAGGCTATACTTTATGTGTGTGTTTATGTATATACGTATGTATGTATCTATGTATTTATGTATATATATATATATATATATATGTATGTATGGATATATGTATGTATGTATATATGTATGTATGTATGTATGTATGTATGTATGTATGTATGTATGTATGTATGCATGTATACATGTATGTAATTTTTGTTTTTTAGAATAAGTTGCAGGAACAAAAGGGGATTTGCCCTTTGATCTTACAAACCCTGCAACAGCAAAAAATCCTCATGACATGAAGGCCCAGCACGGGATTTTAGCGGTTCAGCATTACTTCATGACTACACACTCTAACTGTAGTAAAAACCAAAAACCTCCAACTCGATCTTCTTTCAACCACTGGTTGTCCCCTGGGATCACCGTTAGGCATTACTTCAGGGGGCGATATGACCAACAGCAAATGCTGTTTCAACTTGTCAAAACATTTACGTGTTCATTTGGCTTCTCATTCTTTCATTTTTTTTTCTAAAATAATTATCACTATGAAATTTGCTATATAATTCCACTTATTCTCACTTTCTAGCATAGTGGATATCATGTTTTGTTCATTAGAGGTAATGCCCAGGTAGGCATTTATTTGTTGACGCTTTTCGTTCTAATGCTCACAGTAGAACAATGTATGTCTCGCGTCATCGTTTAAGCTTTCGCAGAACTCACGTTGAGCTTTGTTACGTAATTTAAATCTATGAAAGAATTCACCAAAACATCCGTGTCCAGTGAGCGCTTGAGTGAGATAGTAGTTCACTTCTCCATGCCCTCTTTCTATCTATGCTTTCCGACAGGGAATTAAGCAGTATGTCCATCTGCCAGTCCTGGAGTCATTCCACTCCGATTGCCAGCTCTGCAATAGTCGTCCTCTAGTGGATTGCTTAGCTATTTGCTTTGCACGTTTACTTCCTTGTTCGTTTAGCGTGTCTTTAATACCGCTTTGTTGCTCGTATAATTCTTGTCTTTCTTAGCCAATAGATATATTGGCTTGGTTCTGGCAAGTACTAGCACAGCACTATCAGATACCGTTTTGAATGCAAAAACTATTCGTAGCGCGCTACCTCTCTGTACTGAAACGATTTTCTTCATTAACTGTGCGTTTTTCATTGCAGAAGCCTACATGGGTGCCGCATTTAGGAGTTGTGATTGCACCACCGAAGATATCAGTCTCCTCTTACTGGGGGAGGGATCATATTGATCCCCAATATTAGGCATCAGTCTGCAGAGATTTCCATACTCTAATCTTGCCCGCTCTCAGGATTTTACTATGTGGATTGAAAAATTTAGTTTCCTGTCTTGTAACCTCCAGATATTTAAGATTTTTTTTCATCTTTCCGCTGGATTTTTGAATCACCTGTTTGCAAAACTGGTGTTACAAATACTCGTCTATCCGTTACTAACATAACATCTGTTTTTTTCTATAGCCATCTTTAAGGTACGACTTTCAAGCCAATTTTGTACTTGATTTAAGGCATCATTTGCCGCCTCTTCTAGTGCAGCTGCTGTTGTTGCCGTGCAAACAATTACAATGCTGTATGTATATGTATGTGTGTATGTAGCCTATGTATGTATGTATGTAGGTAAGTAAGTATGTATGTAGTCTATATATATATATATATATATATATATATATATATATATATATATATATATATATATGTGTGTGTGTGTGTGTGTGTGTGTGTGTGTGTGTGTGTGTTTATATAGGCCTAAGGATGTGTGTGTGTGTGGGTGTAGGCCTATGTATGTAAGTGTGTAGGTGTGTTTGTAAATGTATATGTATATGTATGTATGTGTGTATGTATGTATGTACGTATGTATGTATGTATGTATGTATGTATGTATGTATGTATGTATGTATGTATGTATGTATGTATGTATGTATGTAAGTATGTGTAAATGATCAATTTTACACAGAGACCTTTTTTCTCTGGAGCGGTAAATGTTGTATTTTTTCGAACGAAAACCGGTTATGATAATCATTGTAAAAATCATCAAACAGTGTTGTTCTAAATTGGATAGCTACCGTCCCCAAAATGCCCGCTATGTTGAAGTGATGTCATGGATGCTGATCTTAGAAGACGGGCTGGAGAGTAGACCAATCCCAGGAGATGCTACATTTGTACACTGTACCAAATGGCTCAAGTACAAAGAGTGGGCGGTGCCTAATAGGTAAATAATTTGATAAAATTCAAAGGCTGTGATACATTAAACAATACCGTAACTTAACATCATAACAACCATACAAGAACACGTTTGTGTCAATCTTCTGCATTTCCTATCATCAAAACATGTTTCTTTGTTGATGAGTTTCAGATTAAATTTGAAAAATATTTTGGTGTTAGAAAAGGCAGAAGAATGTACTCAAATGTGTATCAATGTTATTAACAGAAGTAAAGATAAGTATATTAAGAAAACCAAACAAGAAATTATAATATAACCTTAATGTATATAATCATCAATGCTGGGATCTCCTTTTGATACTTGCTTAATTACTATATTTATCCAGTGCCATAATTTATGTATAAATAGATTTCTCAACTTTGCCGTTCGGCTAAACGTGGCTCTAACTGGATGTTAACTCTTCGGATTTTGTTTGCCTAATGCTTCTAAACAAGTTTCACTTCAGAAACCTTTTACGCCATAGTATCAACAAGTACCCAACACTCTGGCGGAAGGTTAGCGAACTAAGACATTACTAGCAGGCTACTGAATCTAATTAACACAGTTGTTTATTTAAGAATTTCTTTCGTAAAGCAAACAAAGTGGTCCTGAAACGACTATACACTGCCAGCCAAAAGATAACATTTACCCAGAAAGACTCTGAATGTTAATTACAGACTTTTCATCTTTCAATGATTCGTGTTTAATTTACACCGTGCATTTTAAAACAAAAGAGATTCAAGACTAAAATCAACAGTGACCGGAGAAAGGACCCTAGTATAACGGAGGCACTTGTATTATTTGCCTAATTATTGTCGACATCCCACGGAGTTCTTCAGGAAGTAGGCTCCTGACTGATAATTAATAAGCTAGATTCACTTATTAGTTTTTGACTTTTTTAAAAATAAATTTCGTAAATTAACCTTTGCTAATTTCAAATATTAATTTCTAAAAGAACTAATAGCTTATATTTTGACGTTTCAACATAACTATTGATAACGCTATGATAAAATATAACATTATATATTGCCTATATTATATTATAGGTCTTTTAAAATATTTAAGGTATTATTTTAATGCTTTATGTAAGTGCTTTGGCGAAAATAACAGAAATTAATCAGTTTAAGTACAGACATTGAGAAGAAGGCTCGCTGGATCTGGTTAAATTCATAGCATCTAATTTGCTAACAGAATTTCTATACTACGATGATAGTTTTAGTTTTACAAAATTCCTTATATCTTTTTCTTATAATTTTAGAGTACATATCATGGTAAATAAAATGTTATGAGTAAAAACCTCAAAAAATGTTTTTTGTTAATTTATGTAATAGAAACTTTTTCAATGTAATAGACAATGAAATAATTGACAAAAGTTATTTGAATATAAGCTAGCTAAATATGAATTAAATTTTATTTTTTCATAATTCATAAAACAATTACTTCAAAGGCAGAGTAACAACTGATTAGTTATTTGTGGACCAGCTATAGGTTGTAGCAAAACTCGGATGCGTAGAACACAGAAGGGAAGTTTCAATAATTGCATTTATAAAATAAACTCATGTCAGTCTCTAAGTATTTAATAGCGGAACATAGACTTGTACCAGTAGAACTCTTTAACATTTAAATTTATTTCAGACATTGATTTTATACTCTAATGTCCTTTAAAAGTACATAAAATTAATGCAATTAAAAAAGTGAAATGATATGTTTATTTATTACTTTACAATTGTTGAAATTAAATTTTACTTTTTTGTTAATTATACGTTTTAAATACCTTACGTTTTAAATTTAATTAATAAGCTTCAACAAATAAGTAACATAAGCCTATACGAGTAGCGGTCTTGAGCATTTGAATACACTTCAGTTATTTATTATATATCCTACGTTCTAGAAAACGGGCATAAAACTAATACATTATAAAATGTAACATAATGTTGTTTTTACTATTATTCTTTAAAACTTTACAAAATTAAATTTTAGAAAATTATTCTATTTATGTATTTTTTAAATATTATATCTTAATTATAAGTAATAGACTATGCAACAATTATAAGAATGTAATTAATGAATATAGTTTAAGTAATTAACTATTCATTATCTTGGATAGTTATATTTACCGTTATTATAATATTTTTCATAGATACATGCACAATAAAGTACTCTCTCTCTCTCTCTCTCTCTCTCTCTCTCTCTATATATATATATATATATATATATATATATATATATATATATATATATATATATATGCCTATTACTACATAAGTACGATCATTTTTAACTTCCGAGACATAGCAAGAGACCTGGAATTACAGAAGAGAAGCCCGACGAATTATTGCGGGACCACGTAATCGTGCACTTTCCCTTGGGTTTACTACCACTTCTAAAAACATGTTTCATATTGAGAATGTTCGATACATCACTAACTTCTGATTCCGATATGGTTACACTTATTTCAAGAACGTTTATTTCATACCACAGCTAATTTATCCAATATCGACAGTCTCATGCAAGTCAGTGTTTTGACACTCCTTATTATGTTGGCAAGATAGTATTTATACTGACCATCAACTCCCCCGCCCGTCTCATCTATTGCGATCTTTCAAGGCCAAGTGCACGGTTACATGGTCCTCACTTTTCCTCTCTCTTGCATCTAAGCACAGTGATGATCAATATACACTGCTTAGACTGATTAGCATTGAAGCGAGGGTCGACAAACACTGAATCAGCGGTCTTCACAACCACTCTACATGTCCAATTGACATTCGCTTGACCACGTCTCTTCCTATGTCTTGCGCGAGTTATACTTTTGTATGCATATACGTAAAATGCAGAAACGTAATCGTAACGTTATCTACGAGTAATAAAATAGCTACTGTATAAAATCATGCGCTATCACATAATTTAATAAAAATAATTTTATAATGTATGAGAAATTAGGTTTGAAAATTATATAAACATATCATCCAAAAATATCTAAATAAGTTGTTAACAGATGTTAGCGCTAACCAACATTTTTACATTAAAAAAAAATCTTCTGGTAGAAAACTCTTGATTTCCGATTGTTCCACCCTTTGCCATCCTTTGGTACGAAATTGTAAGTTATGTCATAACATTCTACCTATTCACTCCCATTTAATTTTTAATATATTACGTCATAGGGAGTTGCATTTCGGTCAATTTGAAGTCTAAAAATTGAATGTGATTGAGAGATGAATTCTTAAACGTTTGAACTTAAAAACATCCGAATAAAAACAAAGCCACCAAAAACTAATTATGCATTTTAACATTTATTGTTGCCTTTACTGTAGCGAGAAAGGGTTTGACTTTGACTTTGATGTGTCGTGTGACACCACTCCATAGATTGACACATCTGACTCCGGGGTTATGTGAGAAACTCACATCTCATTTCCTGGGATAATGTTATCTAAAGTAACAACTTTCTTTATTATATCGCTCCAAATAATAAAAATTAGGAGCACAAATCATTCTTCTCATTTGGTTTTCCTGAATAGGCAATCTGGGAATCCAGCTCGAGCATAATTTTTGATGTTACAAATATTTAGAGATAATAATAATAACTAATATATATATATATATATATATATATATATATATATATATCTTTGTGTGTGTGTGTGTGTGTGTGAGTGTGAGTGTGCGTGTGTGTATGTGTCAGTAAGTTAAATTCATACAGTTCACACTGTATTCACTAACTCACAAATCTAAAATAACATTAATTATTCTCCTGCAGTTTGAATAATGATTGTGTCAAAAACAGAAATGTAAAAGATTTATAAAAACCCTGTTTTGTTTGGAAGCCAATCTTCACTACCTTCTTGTAAAATTGTGTCTAGTAAATGCAAAATAAACTTGACGCATCCTCGGCGGGGTTAGGGGTGTAATAATATAATCGCCTCAAAACACTCTGCAACACTCGAACCCGACACCGCCAGATCTGATTCAGAAATCTTATTTTCTGCCTATATCCTGGTTATAATAAAATCTCGTGGTCGGATAGGATCGCGATCGGATATTGTGCCACTTGAACTGGCTTTGTACGCGGCCCCTCTGTCTGTGACACCCGCTTTAAACATTGTCATCCGATTCAATCTCGCCCTGACTATTTGTACCCCTTTATTGAATTTTGTTTAACTGAATTATATTTTGTCTTCACTTTTTAAAAGACGACCCCATTTGTTCATTCTTTCGTTTCGAGGGATACTGTTTGAAGCCTAGATGTTATAGTTAACAAATATGTTGTTACTGTTAAAAACAAAACCTGTAACTGGTATAAGTACAAATATTAAATATTTTTTTACATTTCAAAGTCGATGGGTTTTCCGGTTTTCTACATAACATTCGGAGTAGGGGTAGAGTTTCAGGCCTCTTAATCCAGTTTCACAGCCAACCTACTTCTAGAAGCGACCATGTCCACTTGATACTTCACACACACACACACACACACACACACACACACACACACACACACACACACACACACACACACACACACACACACACACACAAACACACACACACACACACACACACACACACACACACACACACTCACCCACACACCCACCCACACACACACACACACACACACACACACACACACACACACACACACACACACACACACACACACACACACACACACACACACACACACACACACACACATACATACATATATATATATATATATATATATCCTTCACGGATGAAAAAATATGATGAATAGTTATTATCTGGAGTACATCCGTTCATTCTGCAGTCCATAAATTCGCAGTTCCGACGTTTCGCTAGAATCTCATCCAGCATTGACGAGGTGAACCCAACAACAGTAAAAGTGCGAGTGAAGAGCGCAAATAACTATTCTCCTTGTAACACTCTTAAAAATAAGGTGTTACATATAAATTCATTTATACATTTGATTTTTGTTTAATAATTATATCGTCCCAATATAAAAGAAATTTTTTGTTTTATTGGTGCACATTGCGAAGCTAGCATAGATAGTAGCGCCCCTAGTGGGTAAAAATGTAAAATATCGTACGAGTTAGTAACTTAGGGTAATTAACTGACATCACCCCATGTGACGTAAGCATGGTCTGATATTGCCTGATCCGATGCACCAATCAAAAAATTCAAAATAATAGCCAACGGTGGGAAATTCCGTTGGCGTGCCCTTGCAGAAGGACCACTTCTCAAAACGTCTCCGAACGAGACGGACGTGATGGCATTTTCGGACGTAACCTAGAAATTTGTAAGCTTCCAGTATTCAAAATTTAAGATGTGAAGGCCGATACCAAATTATATTAACGTAACTAAAGAAGAAGTCAGAAGCGATTATTCATATGTTCCAAATAAGTAAAAGTTTATATAATTTTGTTTAAGAGCTCTGATTTGCAAGAGCGATGTGTTAAGTGTTTAGTGTACGAAATCGATGTGCAATAATTAATGATGTATTTAAAGTGTTTTACAAGTAATGTACACAACCAGGTACGTTTTAGATAATAATCAAGAAAATGTATTTTAATGTTAACTAAGATGAATTTTAATTGATAAACGGTTAACACATGAACGGTAGAAATTGTCCCTTGAATATTCATTTCTAAAATTGGAAAACTTGAGTTACTATCTTCTCGATAAATATGATTTTAAAGGTTAATAAGTTATTAAAATGTATGGAATAATTAGCAGTAATTAAAAGATAATTACTCGAAACATTGCTGTCTTTTGTTCTACTGTAATTTGTCACTGATTAATAAATTATATGACTTTGTATTTTAAAAATTTAAATTCTTATTTCACAAGTAACCTAGAACGTTACAAACTTTATATTTTCATTTCCCAAGTAACCTAGTTCTACCTTCCGATGATATCAGAAGATCGTTTACAGAAAGACATTATTATGCCTGGCTGAAACGGAGAACTAGGAGCCCCTGGTAAGTAAGGTTAATTAATTTGTTAATTAGAAATTAACACACATTTTTAATAAAGCCCTGATAAATACTTACCCCAGGAAAAAGGGCTCAACTGTTACATCCTATATATAGAGAAATGAAGCCACGCCCATTGACGTCAATTCACGCATTGACGTCAATCCACACACACCTGATTCAAACAATTACACACATTCCTTTGCCTTTGTTCGCCTTTCTGCCGATAAAATCTATCGATGACACACTTCCACACTGCGGGCAAATTCAAAGTATCATCACGTTTATTAAGACTCCCTTGCTTCTCTATTTCGATAGCCTCACGAATAATTCTAGTGAGCAATCGTACAGAGCCGACGTTTTCTGCTTGTTTTTAAGGCCCAGTTTGTGCTCTTCAAGTCTAGCTGAGATACGTCTGGTTTGGCCAATGTACGATTTCTTACAAACTCCACAAGAAACTCTGTAAACGCCATGGTTTTCCAAGAAGATCTTATCTTGGCGTTACCAAGAAACTTTGGTGATGTAAGGTTATCATCGGGCGATGTAAGGTTTGTAAACGGAACGTATACCATGCCTCCTAAAGAGTCTGCCAATCCTATCAGTGGTTCCTTTAATAAAGGGCAGAAAAACAGTACCAGCTTTCTCAGTCTCTTTCTCGTCCACGTCAACTGGAAGGACACTTTGGCGATGTAGCGGTTTTTTAATGGCATATTCCTTATAGCCATTGCTTCTAAGCACCTCTCTCATAGTAATAAGTTCCTGGTCCCTCGAATCGATATCTGTTAACTTGTGAGACCGAGAGAAGAGCGTGTCAACGACAGCCTGGATCTGAGATGGGTAGTGATGTGACTCAGCGTTAAGATATCTATTAGTATGAGTCGGTTTTCTGTAGACCGAATGGTGAACACAACCATTCTGACCCTTCCTGACCACGACGTCCAGAAACGGCAAGCAGCCATCCATCATTCTCCAGTTCCAAAGTGAAAAATATCCTGGAGTGTTGAGAGTTGAGGTACGTAAAGAACTTATCACATTCTGTGCCACCATGTTGCCAAATCATAAAGAAGTCATCCACATAGCGAAACCAAGCTTTAGGCCTGAGAAAATCGTCATTCAGGGCGTCTTGCTCAAAGAACGTCATAAAAATATTGGCTACAGCTGGAGAAAGTGAAGATCCCATAGGGGCACAATCAATTTGCCTGTAAAACTGTTCATTAAACAAAAAGTAAGTGCTTTTGAGACAGTGCCTTGCCAGATCTAAGACATGCGGAGAGAGCTCTTCAAAAATAGACATCCTCTGAAGCACTTCATCAATGGGAACGCTGGGAAACAATGACTTGACATCCAAGCTAGCCATTATGTCACTTTCTTCAACTTGGATTCCTTGCAGCACTTGCACAAAATGTTCAGAGTTCTTGATATAGGAATCAGCCTTCTGAACCAATGGCTGCATAAGTTTAGCCAAATATTTCTCCAGTTTCTAAAGAGGTGAATTAATAGCACTCACTATAGGTATCATAGGAGTGCACGGTTTATGGATTTTAGGTAAACCATATAACTTAGGACATCTATTAGATTTTTCCAGAGGAATTATACTGGATTGAGTTTCCTCATCGATAGGAGTCTGTTTAATAATAGTCTGTTTTTCTGCGCTTTATTAAAGGAACCACTGATAGGATTGGCAGACTCTTTAGGAGGCATGGTATACGTTCCGTTTACAAACCTTACATCACAATCGACAAGTTTGTTGGTAACGCCAAAGATAAGATCTTCTTGGAAAACCATGGCGTTTACAGCGTTTCTTGTGGAGTTTGTAAGAAATCGTACATTGGCCAAACGAACAGACGTATCTCAGCTAGGGTTGAGGAGCACAAACTGGGCCTTAAAAACAAGTAGAAAACGTCGGCTCTGTACAGGCACCACTGCGATACAGGACATACCATTGATTTTCAATCTTGCCGACAGATTGCTCAAGTGGAAAACTACAGGACTAGAATTATTCGTGAGGCTATCGAAATAGAGAAGCGAGAGAGTCTTAACAAACTCGATGATACTTTGAATTTGCCCGCAGTGTGGAAGAATGTCATCGATAGATTTTATCGGCAGAAAGGTGAACAAAGGCAAAGGAATGTGAGTAATTGTTTGGATCAGGTGTGTGTGGATTGACGTCAATGTGAGAATTGACGTCAATGGGCGTGGCTTCATTCCTCTATATATAGGACCCGAGTTATCTGCGCTCTTCTACTGTTCTACTGTTGTTGGGTTCACCAGTGGGTTCGTCAATGCTGGATGAGATTCTAGCAAAACGTCGGAACTGCGAATTTATGGACTGCAGAATGAACGGATGTACTCCAGATAATAACTATTCATCATATACATACATATATATAAATATAAATATATATATATATATATATATATATATATATATATATATATATACTTTGCTGTATTCACATTTCTACGTACTGCAGTCTATAGAACGGATCACGTAACTGTGCACTTGACATTGAGTGATCGCAGTAGACGCGACGGAAGTTAGAGGTTTAGTATAAATACATTCCTACACATATAATAATGACTGTTAAAACACTGACTTCCATGAAACGGTCGTTATTAAATAAATTCGATGATTAGGTAGACTCGATAACAAATAACGAAATATCTTGAAATGTCTGTAGACATATCGGATGCAGAAGCTGTTAATGTACAGAGCATTCTGAATATGTTGCATGTTTTAAGAAGTAGTAGTATACAAGAAAACTCTTGGGATCACTCAGGATCAAATATACAGTTACAGGGTCCGCACTATAGTTTGAAGGCTTCCCAACGTAGCGACCTTTCTCACTAGAGTTATGGCTCTAGCAGAATCTCAAATACTTATCCTAGACTAATGTTCAAAAATTAATTTTCCCCTCAGACATATCAGACAATAATAGTCTACATAATTAGATCGGTTTTTCTACGGTTGTTCATCGGTTAGTGTTGGGCTTATATCTATGTTTTTAGAGATAAAAATATTGAATTAGAAAGTTTTCCGACCTGATCTAATATTGTGATTAAAGTTTAGTGATGTACTTTATTATCTCTCTTATATTTCACTTGTTTTTATACGCTGTATTTATTATGTGTGACACTGTCTACGAGCAGTGAATATGGTTCAAAATTGGAGAAACTCAAATTTCACCAATTTTCTGATAAGGAGTTTGCAATTTGGCTTATAGATAGATGTACTATCAATGATCATATAACATGCCGAAGAATTACGGGTAATATAAAATTTAAGTGCTAAAATTTATAAAATATAATTTTTACAAATTTAGCTAATTGATTTATTCACTTCATTAAGTCCACATGAACTTAAATTTTCCATAGTAATCAACATTCCATTAAAATAAATAAACCCACCATAAAATAATGGTATAAAATGGAGAAACAAATGGGGCTTTTTTTACCTACAGCTACTAGGGCAGAACACACACACACACACACACACACACACACACACACACACACACACACACACACACACACACACACACACACACACACACACACACACACACACACACACACACACACACACACACACACACACACATATATATATATATATCACATCTACAAGATATAAGTAATAGCATTATTTATAAGCACGGTAAACTCCCGATTATCCGTGGGCGGATTAACCGGTTTGCGGATTATCCGGGGTCCGCCATTGTTTTACAAATATCCAATTTTTATTCCAATCAGATTTATGTGTTTAAATTCCCAAACGGTGAATTACGACGTAAATACATATAAGGCTTCATAGAAGTTACGATGAAGGGAATAGATATGTAAATATGCACTTACTAATTTTTACATTGAAAGGGAAGCATCCCGATGTAGGCCAGCGAAATAAAAGGGGCAAGCAGACTACTGTATATAAGAAACAATGACAAAATGCTTGGACGCCCGAAAACCTAATGTGTATCATAAGATTGTAAACAAATGTCAGCTAATCTCGGCTGTAAGTAAATAATCTAGGACGTGACATATGCATTATCCATGTCTATCATATACATTATCGATCTTTATGGCTTTGTGACACACGTGACACAAGTAGACATTGTGCGACAAAATGGTTCTCAAGAAACGTAGTCGCACATTAAAGCTAAATCAATGCTCACAAAAAACAGACGAAAAAGACAGATTTTTTTGTTAAAAAGTGAAAGTATTATGTGTAAAGGAAATTACATACATACTTACTTTTGACATATACTTATGTACGTATTGCAAATAGTTATACATATAAATGTACATGCTATAATCCGTCAAATACATCGATATTTTAAATTATTTTCTATATTTATTTTGTCCTCTGACGATTATTTTAAAATTGCATTAACCGGGGTCATTATTTGTGTAAATTATGGTATAATAATAGATTATCGATCGTTTTGCGTATTCTTTGTTCATAGCGGATTATCCGGGGAATTCGTTATCCGGCGTTGTCGGACCACCTTATTCCACGGATAATCGGGAGTTTACTATGTAAGGTTTTTGAAAAATTTAATGAATTCAACCTATTTAAATGTAAAACTTTAAAAGCCCCATGCTTTTGGTGTTAGTTATAACAAAATCGAGTGTTCCTGTGTTGGCAGAAAAACAATTTCCTTTTGATTGTTTTATTTCTTAATTTATTTCTTTACTACTTTTTTAATTTATTTGTTTTAATTTCTTAATAATTTTAAATGTAAAACTTTAATTGAATACTGTCTACAAAATGAAAGCCTTGGCTACGCTCTGTATCAATGTTAAAGATATGGTACTTTCTTTCGTAAACCGGGCAGGTTTTGAAAATAAAATAAATGTTGGCAAGAAACAGTTTTTCATATATTTATTTTCTACCTTTAATTTCTTATAGATTTAGATCAAATTCTGGTTTACAGATGTGAATGCTATTCGCCTACTCAGATTCTAGCTTCTTTATTTCTTGAAATACAACTTCCCAATAAATTTTATCAAATACCTTTAAGTAGTGATAGTTCTCCTGTTAAGGTCCTTACGTTCCATGCCATTGTAAAGGCGTAACCTTAGACAGTTCCTCCAGTTTCTCTACCTTTACTTTTTCTTTTAAATTTCTTAAATTTTTTCGTTTATTATTTTCTCTAGTAGAATTTTTGTTGTGTGAGATAAAATAAAAATATGTGAAATATGTAATAAAATAGGTTTTTACTTGCCCCTCTCACTTGGTTTAAATTTCTTTATATTAAAAAATTCATTATAAAAATTTTTAGTATTGTATAGACCTCTAGTTAGGTTGAAATACTAAAAAATACGTCAGAGTGGGTAAAGGCCCATTGAAGGATTCAGCAAGTGAAAAAAACGATTTATTACGAAAGACTCAATTACACCTTTTTTGGAACCCACTACCTTAAAAGGTCAAAAATGTTTCTTACAAACAGGACTACATAATAGGTGAATCCTCTTGGCTATTTAATAGAAGCTGAACGTCAATGGCAAAAAAAATTTGTTTACGATATTTCTTCCTTATAAAAAGAAAACAACCATCTTCTTTGTCTTCAGGTGGAGGAAGATATATATTTATGGTAAAATAAGTAGAACTACTTCGGCTAAGCGGCCTTGATATGTCATATTTTCTCCCAATTCCTACTATAGTTCGCGCCACATATCTGGGCGTCTAGTTGGCGCACGCGCACCTAGTTCCTTTTAACACCAGCAGATATGATATCGTCTGGGCTCGTGCGCAGTCTAAGTCCAGCCAGTAAGCATTACTGCGACGACAGCGACTTTAAAGTTGAATTGACGTAATGGGAGCAACACCAGCTACCATTCCTCTACACAAGCTATGGGGAGAGCACTATACGGACGTAATAGTTTAAGGACCTGCGGGAGGACCACAGATATCTTAGCTTGATCGAAGAAAGAGGTGATCTTTATAGGTGACTCTCAATGGCTTCTATCTTTATACGAGGGTAATCAAGCAATACTCTTCATGGAAGAAATAACACTTACTTCATATCCAGTAAAATCCAGTTTTACGGAACTAATCTTATTTAACAGAAATGGTGACGACTTTGACATATCTTTACCATGTTCTGAGCATTGCACGACAAGAAATTACTGGAATACTAACTGTAACCTACCTTCTTTAGATTATCACCATTCATACTGTATAATTTTGTTATAATATTGTTACAATATTGTAATATTAGATAACATAAATATTAAACCTCAGGTATGAAATTTAATTTGTTACTAAGTTATATATTTATTAAATAATAAACTTCAATGTCATAATTCCACGAATATATCTTAATTATTGTACCGTAAACAAGAATTAATTAAGTTTATCCATTTCAAAACTAATTATAAACCCACTAAATATTTTTTAATTTTTTTAAACCTTAAATGCAAAGATTTTACAACTTTTAATGATGATTTAATTGAATAATATAAAAGCAATGAATTATATAATTGATGTCAAAATTACAAAATTATTCAATTTATATTCCCCACAATGCAAGTTTGTTTACATGTGTACTTGCAGAAGAGCATGTCAATTTCATAAACAGATGTTTAAATACAAACGGATAATCAAAAGTTGCCGTGACGTTATCAATTAAAATCAATTGCAAAACTTCCCCGCCAGGAATATTACAGATTCAACGACATTTACATACAAATTATGATAATACGGGGGTGTGAGGGGGACAAAGGGTTTGTGCAAAGTGTAAACCCTGTCAGCTGTCGCGACCTGTCACGCTTGTGGCCACGTCAGGACTTAGCGTCTCGACCAGCTTCTCAAGTCACGTGACCTTTTCTGTTGCAAAACGCTTGGCTTTGCATTTAAATAGGTAACATAATTTAAAGCAGGCTCATTGCAGTTAGTTCCGTATGTTGTACACTCGTGAAGTAGCGATCGCAGATAATATGCTTTCCGGAATTTCAATTCACATATTTAGTGAGATGTAATGTATTTAAATGTTAAATTTTGACCGTAATTGATAGAACTAAAAGGTGGTATCTTATATCCTTTATAATACAAATATTTATAGCTCGTTAAGTGATTACACTTACAAAATAAATGTGTCATTCGATTAGTTGTAACTTACGATTCAAAGATTTTAACTTTTTAATATTGATGACGATTGAAATACAAATATCATTTTTCAAATATATCGATATTTTTTACTTACAGTTTTGTCACTGGTATGAATTTTTTAGAATAAAAAAACGGCTTATTTAAAGATTACCGAATGGTTATTTAATAAGACGACGTTTCTACTATTTAATTCTTGTCCTTTTTAAGTCTTGCGTAGTGCGTCAATATATTTCTTCATAATTCTGACCAGGGATTTGCGTTGGGTATTATCTCTGCAGACCTCGGACTTCGATTACTGAATAAAGTCGGAGTATTTGGAGGTTTTTCCGAATTTATTCAGCTCAATGAGGAGTATTTATAGTCAATATTCGTGTAATCTTATGAAGATGTACATTGAGACATTACGAAAAACTTGAAAAATACCACACATAAATTGTATATAAGCCATTTATTTTATATCAGTATTTTTTTATTTACAAAATAATAGGAAATAATTGCAATATATAAAACTCTTATACTATGTATTTTTTTTTTTTTTTTTTTAACTTGGGAGCGGGTTTGAATTGCCCGAAGCACTGCTACCTTAAGGTATATTGTACTTACCTCCCTGATCTAGTCAAATATCCCCTTCCCTCTTACCAGGTTTAGGAGTTTCCTGACTAGAGTTTTACCTTCAGCATCCACCAAAGCCGTTCCATCACCAAAGAGGTTGATGCGCCTCTCAGCAAGTACTTCACATCTGTAAATAATGTGTGTGGCAGTCTCCAGTTCCTGCCTGCATAATCTGCACACTGGTTCATCTTTGTAGATACCCATTTTATGCAAATGTTTCCTTAGTCCACAGTGTCCCCTGAGTAGACCTGTGGCTATCCTCAATTCCTGCCTAGACAGATAGATGAGACTCTTCTGCAGCCCCAAGGAAGGTTTCCTAAGGGTTAGCTTACTGTGTCTCATCCCTTCGGCCCTGATCCAATGCTCACAGTATCTTTCAGCCATCCACCTTCGCACTGCCATCTTGACCATGGATTTGGAAATACCTACCGCAGGCTCCGGTCCAATCAGGGGAGTCGAAGACCCCTCCCTGGCCAGTGCATCTGCGGCTTCATTTCCAAGTATTCCCCTATGCCCTGGCACCCAACCTATCATGATTTGATTGTGCCTTGCCAGAGCTTGTAGGTTAATTAGGCACTCCCTGACTATGGCCGAGGTGACCACGTGTCCGTTTAGTACCTTAATTGCTGCCTGACTATCGGAGAAAATAGCAATCCGGGTCCCGTGTGTTTCCCTTCTCGCTATCTCTCCCAGACAGGCATTTATAGCATATACTTCGGCCTGAAAGACAGAGGTATGCCTCCCCAAGGAAAAAACTAGTTCTACCCTTGGGTTTTTACAATACACCCCCGCTCCAGTGCCGAAGTCCATCCTGGAGCCATCTGTGTACCAGATCTGAGCTCCCGATGTTAGTGTCCCTGACCATTCCATCATAGTTTGGTGGACCTGGTCAGGTGCAAACATTCGAGTAATGTGGTCGCTGCCCATTTCCAAGACGGGTTCTTTGACCACGCACTCGATACTCATATGTCCCGAGACATCTGGGAGGTTAGCCCAGTTGCTCGAGTTGCGCAATCTCCATGCCGCCAGCCTCGCCTCTCCCCTAAGGACAAGCTCAAGGGGAGGGAGGTTAAGCATTACTTCCATTGCTGCACCTGGTGTAGTTGACATCGCTCCCAGTGTGCACAGACAGGCCAATCTCTGGATAGAGCTCAGTTTAGCTCTTGTCTGTGCCTGGTTGGCCTTTGTCCACCACACCAGAGCTCCATAGGTAATCATAGGTCTTATCACCTTCAGATACATCCAGTGCATCATTGATGGCTTCAGTCCCCATTTCTTACCCACCATTCTTCTCACAGTCATCAGTGCCCTTTTGGCCTTGTTAACTGTCCTCTCAAGATGTGGGTTCCAGGTGAGTTTCCTGTCCAGAGTAACTCCCAGGTACTTCACCTCCCCCACAAACTCAAGGTATTCACCAAACAAGCGGGGCATCCTGGTCGTCAGATCTTTTCGCTGTCTGGTGAAGTTAATGAGAGCAGTCTTTTTTGGATTTACCCTAAGGTTCTCCTTTTTACACCACTCTTCAATCAGTCGTAGAGGATTTCTGATTACCTCAAGGACTGTATCAGGGAATCTGCCCAGGATCAAAACAACTACGTCGTCCGCATATCCTAGACAGAAGTACCCCTGTTCATTCAGGAGTTCAATAAGGTTGTCAACCACTAGGCACCACAACAGAGGAGAGAGAACCCCCCCCCCCTGTGCACAGCCCAGACTTGTCTCCGCCCTTCTGACCTCCCCTGCCACCTCTACAGAAATGCTTCTGTTTGTTAACATGGAACTTATCCAACCACAAGTGGTTGCATCCACTCCATGACGTCTTGCACCACTTACCATCGTCTCCACTGAGGGGTTATTGAAAGCCCCTTCAATGTCGAGGAAGGCACCTATGGCACAACCTTTCTTGGCGATCATTTACTCAATCCTACCAACCACTTGATGGAGAGCTCCCTCGCAGGATTTCCCCGGTTGATAAGCATACTGGTTCCAATGCAGTGGTTTTATGGCCAAAGCACCCCCCCCCTAATATGACTATCAACCAGTTTTTCAAGTCCCTTAAGAACAAAGGACATGAGTGTAATAGGTCTGTATCCTTTCCCTTCCGATTGGTTACCGGTGAGCTTAGGTATAAAGACCACCTTACTAGCTTTCCAGGCTGCTGGCACATGCCCTAAAGCAATGCTTAGCCTGTATAATTTAGTAAGTACCAGTACCAGCAAATCCATTCCCTGCTGCAGCATCACAGGATAGATCCCATCTGGACCTGGAGATTTGTAGGGTTTAAATGTGCCAATAGCCCATCTTACCCTTTGTGGAGTTACTATCCTCCTTGCCACTTCCCAGTCCTCCCTCTTACCACGTCTTGTGGAGAGTTTGGCAACTGGTTCAGTGTCTGCTCCCCCAAGTTTCCTCAGGGTACTGGAAGGGAAATGTGTTCTGATTAATTCTTCCACAGTTTCCCCTGCAGTTTTTGTTACATTTCCCAGTGGGGTTCTTAGCATCCCCACCGGGTTAACTGGGTCCTTAGATAGCACTTTATACAGTCGTGCCCCTTCCCGAGTTTTGTCAATCTCTTGACAAAACTCCTTCCAGGACTTCCTGCGTGCTTCTCTAATTGCCCTAACTGTATTCGGTTAGTGTTTTCCTATACTGGTCCCACTCCCCGTTCTTTTTTGCTCTATTAAAGAGTCTCCTGGTGGTCTTCCGAAGTTTGGCTAGCTTCTTGCTCCACCATGACGGATCCCCTACTTTTCTCCCCTCACTAAGAGGGCAGTTATCAGTAAAGGATTCTACTATAGCCTCGCCAACCAATGCGGCAGAGTCTTCTAGCTCTCTCCTCCCACCATACTCCAATCCAGCCTCCTCAATCCGAACTCCCAGGTCCCTCCTCTAGGAGTCCCAGTCTGTTCTTCTTGCATCCCTGGTTGGCCGAAGCATGGCTGGATTTAGAGAGATATCATACCTAATATGTCTGTGGTCAGAAGAAGATGGTTCATCCGACACATGCCAGTTTAGTACATACCTAGCCGTCTGGTTCGATGCCACCGTAATGTCCAGGACCTCCTGTCTGGCCCTAGTGACAAACGTCGGCTCTTCCCCCTGATTTAAGACTAGTAAATTGTTAGAGCTAAGATAAGCTAAAAGTTCCTCACCTCTAGTGTTGGTACCTGTACTTCCCCACGAAGTGTGATGGGAGTTAGCATCCATCCCCACCAGCAGCTCCTCATCCACAGCCCCGCAGTGCTCGACCAGCCTCCTCAGCTCTTGTGTTGGTAGAGCTCCCGCGTAGTCAAAGGGGAGATATGCCGTGGCAAGGTTCAGCCTCTTCATCCTCCCCTCCGCCCGCAGCTCCACCGTCACTGCTATTAAGTCCCTGCAGCAGAAGTCCGTTAGTACAAAAGCACTCAACCCCCTCCTAACCAGGATACACGTCCTGGGAACACCGGAGTCCTTATCGTACAACAACTTACCTCCAGTCCAGATGTCGCCAGCCCGCATATTCGTCCTCCAGAAATCCATGGCTCCTGGATGAGAACCAAGTCCACCTCTCCCCTGTCCAGCATCCTACACACGACAGCACTCGCCGCCCTGCTATGCTGTAGGTTCACTTGGAGGATCTTAATCATTGTTCTGCTTAATTTGCAGTCGCCTGGGTCCGCAGAGCAGCCCCAGGACTAGACAGCGTGCTCAACTCTACAGCCACTTCACCGGTTTCTGCAGTCGGCAGCTTGACAGCCGCCCCCGCACCCCCAGTGATGGTTGCTGTTGACACATCTGCTACAGACTCACGGTTTGCCGTCTCATTGGCTCCCACTGTCTGTGCAGTCTCGAAATCAATTCTTTTACTTACTTGGTCCATTAAAGTCCCAAGAGTATGGGGGAAATAACGGTCGACCAGAGCAGAGCCCCCACTGCCCTGGCAAGACAACATACAATGAGGTTTTGTCTGGTTCCTCAAGGGGATCGTGTGCAACTGCATTTTATACCCTGCAGCCATTCATCCTTCGGCACGATGCCTTCCACCTTGGATTGGGTATTCAGTCACTGACCTTGAAGCACACCCCAAGTTCAGGACATTATTAACTGTTGCTCATGAAGCGAACAGCCTGCTTTACTCTCTTTTTTACAACTGTGTCGTTAGGGTAGTTTCCCGCCCATACTTCACTGTCGCATTGCCCTTCGTTCACCCGGGAGGTGAGAGTAGCATTGTGAGGACTTAATTCCCAACTACCCCAGTCTCCCCAGTCAGAGCAGTTATTTCTACCGCCCCCAACCGGTAGACTGACGAGGAGGGATAATTCCTCACCTTTGAACCATAGCCTTGGTCCAGGCCTGCTTATTCAGAAACCTTCCGGAATCCTTATTCACAGGTAACCTACATTTCTGTAGGCCGTCAAACTATCCGCCACCTGTGGACCCGCCCGGTTGCTCAGGCAAGCTTGCCGGGATACTATGTATACTTTCGATCATGTATTTTCAATGTTTGTTTCAAGTGGGCCCTCTCCTTTGAGACACAATAGAATTATCCAAGATGACAGGTAATTTTCACATTGCATTATTTGAAATAAATAGAGCGCGATGAGGTTACCTAAAGTAAAGAACAGTTATCAGTCGCTTGAAAAGTATTATTATTTCTAAATGTGTCATTCGTAGTTGGTTTTTGTTTCAACAACTATAAGGATATATTTAGTTAGTGTTTATTATTTTTTTTTTGTCAAAAAACATAACTCTATCTGTAGCTTACTATGTATAAAATACCTAATCCCTTTTTTGGTCCTTACCTGTTAAACGATGGAAACCGACGCGTGCCTTAAAACATACGGAAAATTACTTTTATTAGATTTAAAACAGCATTCTGAATTTTCCCAGATATTTAAACTCTCAGCATTTCCATGGGTGACAAATTTATTGCTTTTTTTAAAAGCATAGGCCTACGCCTACTTTCTCCGTGTACATGTTCTAACGGTTCAGGTATTCCATCGAAGGCCCCTCGTGGAACCCTTTAAGAGCCACGTACATGCGTTGAATAACTAAGGCAAAGGTAACCAGTTATTCGTTAGAGATACTCGATCTTTAGTGAATGTAATAATTCATGAATAATGTAAATACATGTGAATTGCGTTGCGTGTAATGTACATCATTCGTGTGTTGAGTGCTATCATTCTACGCCCATCCCAACATTTTATATCCATCAAACCCACATTTTGTTATTCTAGTGGTCAATACAAACTTACATGGCGTTGCATTGTAATACGAGTATGTATTGATATTAAATATATGATATACGCCTATAATACATGATGACGTATGTCTATAATTTAAAATATTAGTAATATATATTAATAGAAAAAATATCCTGCCAATGAGGAAAATATTTAAGAGAGTAGCAAAGCAGGTCCATTCCTGAAAGACATTTGCCCTCTGTTGTAAAAACAGCTGTGATATTAAGGATCTCCAAATTATGTTTTTCATAGGAACTCGTTTGATTTGCAAACGATGTAAAAATATTTTCATGTTTATGGTTTATGTGATGAGGTTAAGAAAAACTTC
>JBAIZL010000002.1:277688154-277693154 GCA_036971475.1 Prosapia bicincta | reverse complement strand
AGTAACTTCAACTTTGAGCTCCTTGTTGTGGTACTTCGTACTGCATATAACTTAACATACTTCGAGAAGCTATCTATTACTACCAATATATGTTTTACCCCACCAACGCTGGTTGGTAAGGGCCCTAGATGGTCTATCGCCACCATTTCGCCTGGCCCTCTTGAGACGATTGGTTTCGTGCTTCCTTGGAGGTATCTATTTGTCGGTTTTGCGTACTGACATATCTGACATCTTTCTATCACTTGTAATATCCGTTTCTTCATTTGCTTTATATACATGCTCTGGCTCATTATATTCGTTATTTTATTTCTCCCTATGTGAGCATATATCTGATGTATGTTCTCAATTACCTCGTTTATTATTGATTCCGGGATTACTATCTTTATTTTATTTTTGACTTCTTTACACAATATCCCTTCTTGTATAGAATATCTCTTAAATTTGGTCACGTTTTCAAAAAATTTTTCTAATTCTGGTTGTTGTCTTTGTAAGTTTTTTATGTTTTGAAATTTTGCTTTTAGTGTTTCTTCACATCCTATTTGTAACCGTCCTACTTTTATGACCTGACGGTTCTGACTGTTTCCCTTATTATCCATCTCATTCTGATACATCCGACTCACGACGTCGCACGGTATGTTTTCCTTTCCTGGGCAATGTATCACTGTTGGTTGATACTCTTGAATCGCCAATATCCACCTAGTGATTCGTGAATTAGTGAAATTGCACGTGTTCATAAATTTCAATGCCTTATTATCCGTTATGATAGTTAGTGGCGCTCCCACTATTAATGGCCGAAATTTTTTCAAGCCATGCACTATAGCCAATAATTCTTTCTCGCATATAGTGTATGCCTTCTCACAACTCTTAAGTGTTCGGCTAACGAACCCTATTACTTGCATTTGCCCTTGTCCATCTCTCTGGAAAATCTGACTGGCGATTGCATTATCACATGCATCTGTCTGTAGGAACGTACGTTGCCCTTCGATTGGATGCATCAGAGTGACTGATTCCGTAAACAAATCTTTTACCCTATTGAAGGCTTTACTCATGTATTCATCCCAGATCCAGGGCTGATCTTTTCTTAGTAATTTCAACAAGGGTGAAGTCTCTTCAGCATGCTTCTTTGTAAATCGTGCATAGTAATTTACAAAACCTAGAAACGATTGTAGTTGTTTTTTGTTTCTAGGTTCTGGGAAATCCTGTATTGCCTGTAGCTTCTCTGGGTCTGTGGTGACCCCTTCTTGTCTGAAGATATATCCTAAAAACTTCACCTCTTGTTGACAGAACAAGGTTTTCTTCGGGTTGATGGTTAAATTCCCCTCTCTGAATCTGGTGAAAATTGTCCTCAGGTGACTGAGGTGCTCATCGAATGTCTCAGATAGACACAACAGGTCATCGACATACACTAAAAGATTTTCCTCTAACTCCTTACCCAAAGTGATATCTACCGTTCTCACTAGAGCCGCTAGGGAGTTTTGGAGTCCAAAAGGCACCACTTTGAAATTATATACTTTATTATTAAATAAAAATCCTGTATATTTTTTGGACTCATTAGTCAACGGTATTTGCCAGAAACTTGACGTTAAATCTATTTTTGAAAAATATCGCCTGTTGCGACCTTTCCTTAGTATATCGTCAATAGTGGGTGCACTTTCATAATCCGGCACAGTTATCTCATTCAACTTCCTAGCGTCTAGGCACAGACGGATGGTCTTGTCTGGTTTTATTACTGTCACCATTGGGTTGATGTAAGGAGTTCTTGAGCGTTCGATGATGTCATATCTGAGCATTCTTTCAATCTCTTCTTGGACCTGTTTACGGTAATTAATTGGAATTGGATAATTCCTTCGTACAAAAGTTTTATTCTCTATTAGTTTCAATTGATGCTTATATTTATTTGATCTTCCCGGTATCTCGCTAAATATATCGTCATATTCCAATATTAGCTGGTTTAATTGATTTTGCTGTTCTTTGTCTAATATACATTTATTTTCTGTTTCTTCTTCTTCGATTCCTAAATGGTTAATTCTCAAATATTTTCTTATCATCCGTCCATCTTTATCTTTCTTTTTCTTCTTTCTCCTTTTCCAATTTCTTAACTTTCCCTTATTCTCCTTAAATCTACCTTTTATTTTTCTGTTTTTGACTTGTAATGAAATGAAGGTTCTTCTCGTATTTGGATTGGCTCTCATTTTAATTGACTTTCGAACTCTTGAACTAGTAAATGGGTTTTTCTTTTTTCTTTCTTTAATTTCAATTTCTTTCCTTTGGGTTATCTCTCCAGAATCTAAAGTCTTAGTCATGGGCTTCCGAGCTACTTGTTGGTTATTCATTTTAACCTCGTTGTTCCCCCCTTTTAATTGTTTCGACGCGACGTTTATACTTTTATTTATATTTATTTTCTTATTTATTATTTTTCCACTCACATTATTTCCCCTTTTTGGCACTATTTCGGCCTTACCTTGTTTATATTTTGGTTTGCTCTTAATCTCAGCTGCAGCTCTTCTTTCCATGTCCTTTGTTTCTTTATCTCCTGTTTTGACTCCCTCAGGTCTTAAATTTATTTCCTTATTTATTATATTTTCATTTTTGTTTTTTAATTTTTTGTTTTTGTTTAATTTTTCCTCTGTTTCATTTTTTATTTTTCTTTGATATTCGTTCGTTATATTTAAGATTTCCCCTTTACTTGTTTCTTGTCCATTTCCTCCTTCATTCATTCGGCAGTGCCCCTGCTTCTCGCACTGTCGCATTAACCCCTCCTTTTTGCTTTGATGCCCTATTGTTGATGCATCTTCTTTTTCCTGGGTTATCTTGCATATTTTTCGGACTTCTTCATTTTCCTCTATCTTTTGTATTTTACTTTTAAAGTCCTGGTACACCATTTCCCCTTCTATTTCGAATGTCACAAAGCGTCTATCCATGTTTATCCGTGCCTTTAGGTCATACAGTGTGTTGCACCCCATAATCATCTCCGACCGAAGTTTGGAGACCACTATGAAGATGCAGTCCACTTTTATGCCTTTAATTGTTAAGGGAATTAAGCATTGCCGGGTAACCTTTATTTGTGCAGTCTTAATGGCTGTTACAACTCCCACATTGTTGATGGGTAGTTCCAGGAACTTAAGCCCATGCAACTTGAGGTTGTTGTAAGCCTTTTCTTGAATGACTGACACGTCTGCACCCGTGTCAATCTCTACCTCTATAGAGTGCCCTTCTACCTCACAGTCAATTACAGGGCATGTTTCTTTCTTCTGGTTACCTTCGCCAATCTCCTTGTCCTCTTCTAACAATTCAGCACGAATATCAAGAGATAGTCCACCAACTCTACGCTCTTGATTTTGGTGTACTTCATTGTTATTTTCCTGTTGTATCGTTTTTTTATTTTTGTTCTTTAGGTCTTCCGCCTTTCCTTTATTTACTGTTCCCTGTTTCTCCGGGTAATATTTCCTATATTTTGTTTGTTGTTGGATCTCTAATGGTTGTCTCCTCTTTTCCTTCCTACCATTAGGGATCCTCTCATTTAGTTTTTTGATTGACCACTTGGCCCTGGATTTTGTGGTCTCTTTTCTTTTGTCTGTGGGCCTTCTTCCGTTTGGTTTTGTGGCCTGTACTCTGGCCTTTGTTGTTGCCACTGATTTTGCGGCCTATTTCTTGGTCCCTCTCTTTGGTAGGGCCCCTGTCTCCAGTTTCCTCTCCCTTCTACCGGGTAAGGCTCTTGCCTCCAATTTCCCTTGTATCCGGGGTTTCTCGTTTGGTGTGTAAACCCTCTCCTTTCAGGTTCCCGTTCCTCAGTCCTAGGCTGAGTCCGGTTCCTGGTAGCCTCCTGCTCCATGTTCCTTCGGATGTATTTTACCGCCTCCTCTATGTCGGTAGCCGCCATCCCGGAACATCCTATATACATTCTGTTCCCATAATGCTTCATAATCTTCATAATTAACTCCGCCTGATTGTATGGCGGGGTTAGGTGTCTCGCCGTGTTCACCATTTTTAAGAAATAATTTACCATGTTGTTTGTGCCTCGATGGTATTCATATTTTCCATTTTCGATTCTTCCTCGAATTCTCTCTTGTGCATGAGATCCCCAAAAGTGGCTAAAGAATCTCTCCTTAACTTCATCATAATTTTCCTCCTCCATATTCATGGCCAACCACCATTCTTGTGCTGGTCCTTTAAGATGTCTCTCCATTATTTTCCTTTTTTGTCCTTCCTCCATGTCAGGATCAATTTCGGACATTATACCTTCTAGGTGTTTAATGAAATCAATAGGGTCTTCATCTTCCCTACCGTAGAATTCCCTCTTGCTTTTGTCTCCATTATCACCCATCTCAAACATCCTTGATTTAAACAAGGTAGCTATATTTATCCCTTCTCCCATATTCTTTATCTTATTCTCAACTACTTGTACCCTTCTTTCTACTTTTTTGACTTCTCCCTTAACTGTTTCTACAGTCTGTTTATTTTCACTGACTGTTACCTCTAAGTTATACATCTTTTCTATAGTTTCTTGGATTTTATTTCCCATTTCCTCATTCTTTCTTGTAATTCCTTCATTTATTTCCTCTATCCTCTTATTCATGATTTCCCAAAGATTCTTAATTTCTTGTTTATCCTCCTCTCTTTCTTTCTTTCTTTCTACTTTTTCCTCCTCTCTTTCTTTCTTTCTTTTTTCCTCTATCATTTTTACTAATTCTTCTTGTTCCTTTATTCTCCCTTGTTTCTGTTCCTCCATCTCTTTTAATCTTTCCTGTTTTTGTTCCTCTATCTTTTTTACTAATTCTTCTTGTTCCTTTATTCTCCCTTGTTTCTGTTCCTCCATCTCTTTTAATCTTTCCTGTTTTTGTTCCTCCATCTCTTTTAATCTCTCCTGTTTTTGTTCCTCCTTCTCTTTTAATCTCTCCTGTTTTTGTTCCTCCATCATTTTTTTAAAAAACTCCATCATTTCAGATGGTTCTGTGTCTTTTCTCTGTCTTGTCGCCATCTTAAAGTCTCGTATTTAACTA
>JBAIZL010000002.1:277663154-277680654 GCA_036971475.1 Prosapia bicincta | reverse complement strand
TAATGGCCATTAAGAGTGAATAAAGGTCCATTGCAGTCCTTGGACCGAACTAATCCGACGGAGTATTGAGGTACGGAAATCTGGGGATTCGGAAGGCTTCTGGAAAAGTGGTAGAACAGCAGTGTCTTTGGAGTTCGAATGATTCTATGAGGGGTCACCAGACCAGGCCTTACAGCAAGGTCGCAAGACCCACAGGCGCTGTCCCCCGTCTTGCGGTTGATGCTACTCACCCGGACGGGAGGTACGAGTTTGAGGTTGGAATCGACAGGGTAGAGGTTTCATATGTCTAGATTATCTATTTATCTGTGTTCTTCGAAAAGGAGTTGGAGTCGAAAGCATGTCCTTGTCACTATTCTTCTTTTCACACCATCTTTTTTCTACGTTATTACAAAACACACTGCCGAATGTATTACACAATATTAGCTAGAGATTACGTAAAATAATCGGTAAATTTGATAAATTTACTACTTGATCGTCTGATCTACTAAACTCTCACTGAGATATTTTGCCGCATTTCATTGCTAACTTCTGTTAGACGTAGAAACCTCTAGGCTGCCACTGTCAAAGGTTTTATCAAAACGTATAATTTTGTTAGCTTTAAACGTGTGGTAAAGAAAGAACGCGACTCCCCAGACCTGGCAATAGTGTCACTTATAAAGGTCCTGTTTGCCCACAGATCTGAGTAAAGTCACCGCTAATGGCTGTGTCAATATGGAGGATACTAGCGTAACAACCAATGACAACAAAGTTGCCGTTACAACATAGACACGACATAGAAAAAGTTGTGTTTGTTTCTTGTCAAATGAAACGTCATTGTTTGCCATAGGGGCATTGAATTCCATGCCGAGCCCCTGTGCAGGCCAGGTGGTGCTTCAGTCAATATACGACTAGTTTTTACTCTTGTTTTATTAGAGAAAAAAACCAATAGGTTACAAAAAACGTCACATTTATTTTTAAAAAATGTTAATGTTTCTGATTGCATCTGTTGAATATACTCCCAACATGTTCAATACAATACTTCCCTACAATATACAATCCTTCTACATTGATTCAGGTCAATATAATTTTAAACAGTTAATTCCCTACACGGCCCAAAAATTTTCTGAATTTTTAAACAAAAGGGGTTGAGCTCAGAAATGTTATGCTAGACTTTTAAAACGCTAATAATTATTTCAAAATATTTATAGAACCTTGTCAGAGAGTGTCGCAGACAGAGATTAAAATGGCAATGTAAAAATATGAACTGAAAGATGATATTTCTGAGGGATAAATGAGGGTCACCTCTTAACTCCCCTTTAAATCTCCGACATATATGAGGAAAAAGGTAGTCTAAAAACGTTTTGAAAAGACTATTCCTTATGGCAGGCCTGACAATGTTTTGCCATCATGCTAACCAGGCGCCCTTCATCTTTTAGCTTGACTTTATAGACAACATGGTTTCAAACTAAAGCTGATCTTATATTGTAATTCATACTGTAGAACAGCAGTTACTTTAATTATTGAGTACATTGTTGTTGGAATATTATTATTAATAATTAAAATTTTAACTTTCCTAGGCAAGTCTCACAGTTTTTAAGAACATATTTAGTTTAATTCATTGAATAAATGTTTATTTGGAATATATTTACCACCTATTAAAGCACTTCTATTAAATATATTCTACTATTAATAACTACATTAAATAGATTCTATTAAATAAATTCTGTAAAAGAAGTATTCTCTTCTGTTGACCAATCCCATTGACAAATTTTTGAAATAAATCTATGCAAAGTTTTGCATAAATCTTTGCCTTGAAAAATAACGTGAAAATGTATTTAAAAAATATTTAGATTAAAATATGTTTATATTTTATTTTATTTTAATTTTAAAAATTTACAATATTCTCTTCGATTTTTCAAATAATTTTATACATAAAGATAATATAACTCTAGTCGTAAGACAATTTTACCTTTTCATGCTGTCAGTAACCCTATAAGGAATATCCGTCTGACGGTCAGTTCCAGGACAACCTATTAAGTTTTTCAGTAATCATTTTACCTATTATTTATTAATAAAATAGCTCAATAACTCTTAGTTATTACAAGCCTTATACTTACACGACATTTCTCATTTGTTTTGAGAATCTCATACTTGAATGCAGTTGAAAATTTGTTTATAATTTATACTTTTCAACGTTTTTTTGTGATTAAAATTTTGTTATATTAGAAACATTATGTATAATCTTTTTAAAACCATTTGTTAATTCTGATTAGCTAAAATTAATTAATATTGTCAGAAAATTTCTGTATTTTTTTAAAATCTATACAGATTGCAATTTTGTTAACCTATACAGGCAATAATTTTGTAGATATAAAAGGGTTGTAATTTTGATAATCTATACGGGGGGGGGTACTTTTGTTAACCTATACAGGGGGTAATTTTGTTGATCTATACAGATAGTAATTTTGTTATTCTTTAGAAACAGTAATTTTGTAATCTGTATAGACTGTAATTAGTTAATCTATATAGGTAGCAATTTTGTTAATTCATATAGGAGGTAATTTTGTTAATTTATACAATTTTGTTAATGTAAAAGGTTTTTTTTTATTTAAACGGGTTTTAATTTAGTTAATCTATACAGGAGGCAATGTTTATTAATCTATACATGCGGTAGTTTTGTTGATCTATACAGACAGTAATTTTTTTAATCTAAAGAGGCTGTAATTTTAGTTATCTAAACGGGCTGTAATTATGTTAATCTATATAGGCGGTGGTTTCTTAATCTAAACGGGTTGTAATTTTGACTTTGTTAAAGTGAGTTTACTTGAATCCTGATCCCGTTCCAATTCCATAAAATAAAGGTTTAAAAAATTTAAGTAAATATAGGCTACTTATGTTAATTTACTTAAATTCGTATATATATATATATATAATATGTTTTCTTGTTTAATAATCTAAAACAACATAGGTTATTCAAATACAAGAATATTTATTAATTTATATTTAAAGCTTTTCGTTGGTAAACAGTACCAACATCATCAGGAATGAAAAGTACAATAATGCAATATTGTATTATTATACAATATTTTGAGGCCTATATCTTGCATTATTGTATTTTTCATTCCTGATGATGTTGGTACTGTTTAGCAACGACAAGCTTTGAATATAAATATTCTTGTATTTGAATAACCTATGTTGTTTTATATATATATATATATATATATATATATATATATATATATATAGCCTATATATATATATATATATATATATATATATATATATATATAAAGAACATAAGTCAAAATACAAATACAAGAATTATAATTGAATTTACAATTCAAAGCTTTTCGTTGGCTAACAGTACCAACATCATCAGGAATATTAAACAATTAAAATTAACATATGTGCAAATTAGATCAAATAAATAGCTATGCCAAATCAATTACAATATTGTTCAAAAATTTTTATTTTGCATTACAAACACTGAATATATTATTAAATTCAGATTTTACTTGTATTTGTTCATTTATCAACTCATTATTAGTATTATATTTATGTATTTCTAAAGCTTCATAAATATTCATTCTCAGGTCTTTGTTAATTTCTTTTACAAGTATCATATTATCTATATTAGGAAATAAGTGATTATTACTAATACAATGACTAGCAAAATTCGATTTATAAATTTCTGGCTTTTTATATGTATTAAAATGCTCTTTATATCTATCTTTAAGTTTTTTCTTAGTTTGTCCTATATAAACTTTATTACAATAATCACATTATAATTTATATACACCGTTTTATTCATGCAAATTAATAATATTATTATTATTCATTATATTTATTAATTTATTATTAGTATTATATGCGAATTTTGTGTTGCTACCTTTAAACAATTTTGTGATATTTTTTACTTCGTTACCAAAAAATGTAAATCAAGTCCATATGACATTTTCATGTATTTTGTAAACTATTACATTATTTTTGTAAATTAGATTATTATTTTGTTTCTTTAAAATATTATAATTAAGTTTATCAACAGTTTTCTTTTTATAGCCATTCTCAATTGCAATTTGATAGATAATGTTTTTCTCTCTTTTCTCGTTTTCATTATTCATAGGTATTTTATGTAATCTATATAATAAATTGTAATGCAGCCATTTTTTGATTATACGGATGGTTAGAATTATTAGGTATAATTTGGTTAGTTTGTGTCGGTTTACTTTATATGTTAAATTCAAATTCATTAATATGTCTTATATTATATTAGGATAATATATGACCTAATATCGAAATTCAGTGGAATGAGAAATTGTATTAATTTACTTTAATTAACTAATGAAATTGTAAGTTTTGGAGAATTTCTACCATTCACAACGTTTTAGACAATAAAGTAAAACATTAATGGTAAAACAATATTCAACATTATTTGAAATTTTTTAATTTGTGTTGATTTGTGTAATTTACAATTTGTGTTTATTCAACATAAATTTATTTATGACAAATAACAATTTTTCCATGATATAAAGTGGGGATCTATTTCAGAGTCATGAGACCAGTGCGTTTCCCCATAACTCTTAGAATGTCACTCCAGCTGGAAACTTTAAATAACACGCTCTTAGTACCCTATACACCCTGGTTCGATAGAACATAGTCGTTATTCTTTATAGTTCTGTAGTAAATTTCCAGTGTTTTAGAAATGATATTTTTGTATTGTTAGACAACTTTTATGAGTATACCAAAAGCCAAATATTCCACACGCTATAATATTCCACAGCCCAGTTAGCTTTTAATTTGTTGCACGAAAATGTATAAAAGGATACACAACCGTTATGGATACTTGATTGGTTTTTTATTTGGATGATTTTATTTGTTGGAATGAAACTGGAAGCTCAACCTACATTTCAAGATTGGAATGATTTGAAAGATTATTTATGATCTCGAAGCCAAATTGTCCACAATCCCGAACGAATTGAAATTAGATTGAAAACATTAAAATGGCATTCTAAACATATAGTTAACCTAAGGAAGAAAGGGAAAATTGGAAGGAACTATTGATTTCGTTCAAGTTTTCAAATTTATAGACAGTTAACTTTTGAAACAAATTTAAATTAGTTTCAAAACATGGCTACAAAATGTATTCTAAACTGAAATATTTTGTTTCGTAAGTTAAGATTTAATTAACACATAAATCAATGTATATAAAACAATAACCAAATACAACAACTGTAAAAAACCTTGCATTGTAAGTCAACGTTAGCATATTATAATTTATTCTGTTGCATAGCTCACAAATAAGTGTAGGTTTTTATTTTTGGACCTAGTAATTTTGATAACGTTTTAGTGACATGATATTCTTACCTCAAAGTTTGGAAGAATTCGCTATATATATATATATATATATATATATATATATATATATATATATATATTAAATGTGGTGATATATTTTCTTGTATATATAGTTAATAAATTTAAAATATTTCAAACACAAGAATACTTTTAATGAATATATTTAATGAATGAATATATATATATATTTTATTCAATGAATAAATATATTCATTAAAAGTATTCTTGTGTTTGAAATATTTTAAATTTATTAAATATATATATATATATATATATATATATATATATATATATATATATATATACATATATATATATTTAGGATTAAATAATATACACTAATTACAGGAATAATTTATTGAATAATACACTCAAATCTTTTCGTTGGTTGACATTATCAACATCCTCAGGAATTACAATACTAAGAATCAGTATTGACGAAAACCAGTACAGGAAAACACATTTGATATTCTACATATATATATATACAGTATATATATATATATATATATATATATATATATATATATATATATATATAAGGCCTAGCTTATAAATTTATATATGAAGTAAGTTTTGTAAATTAAATTTGGTCGTTCTTTTAAGTAAAACACCATCATAATTTATGAATTGAGACTGAGGGTTGACCATTTTAATTAAAGTCCGTTAAAAGGTCAAACGTTATTTAAAAGAAATTGGAATACAAATAAAATGAAAAAATATAAAAGATATTGAAAGGTAATAATGTAATTATGAATATGGGAGGGCTTTTTCTTACAGTGATTAAAAACCTTTTATTTACACATTTAGTGGCTACAGTAAATAAGATATTTATACTCTACAGTGGCTACTCTATGCTGTAGTTGTATATATCATAGTTGCAGTATAACTACTATAGTTAAATGTTTTAGTATTTATTCTCACTAATGAAGACTATGTCGTTGAAACGCGTTAAGAAATAAGTTGTTGATTATGAGTTGAAGTTCGTTATTATTTATCAATTACAGTTTGTATCAAACTTTAATTGCATATCGTTGGTCGTAAAAGATGAAATATGAATTCAATAGATTCTGTTTTTTTTTGTACAAACCTGAGGCGGCAAATCGATGTCCAGCACAGCGAGGCGGAAACGCAAAGGAGGGGTGGATGTGTTTATATAGAATGTTTGCTCATCCCGCCGCCCTCCTACTGTAAGAACTCTTCTGATAATTTCCATACACGTTGAGGAATGTCTTCAACAGTGACGAAGTAGAAGCTCTGTGCCTTTACGATTTGCCGCTTACACATTTGCATGTGAATATTTGCTCCTAAATTAAAGTTGCTCGTCCTCTCTCTCACCTGTTACTAAAGTTAGAGTATTTGTTACAATTTGAAATAATGACACTAGTTGATTACCAATTGGCAGATTTATGTATTCGGCTGCTCCCTGATCGACAGAGGTATTTGTCAACTTACTATGATTTTCTAGGAAGATATTTTAAACTGTCCTTTACTTCTCTTTAAGAGAAGTAGTTTTGTCTCATCACATATAATTGCTAGCCAACGTATATTTTAATTCCAAGTGCAGTGTTATATATGTTATATGTGTTTCATATGTAGTGTGAGTTTTAATGATTATACAAATATAACCCTTAGCTATCCCCCTCTTATGGGTAAATGTACTATTATTTATTGCTATAATAATAATTTACTAAGCAGTTTTCGTCGATTAACATTTTATATACACACATGCACACTCTAACCCACTTGCACACACACACACACACCCACCCACACACACACACACACACACACACACACACACACACACACACACACACACACACACACACACACACACACACACACACACACACACACACTTAAACATGCGATCGCATATGCACACACACATACACTCCCATACACTATATATATATATATATATATATTGATATTATTATATATATATATATATGCACGTGTGTGTGTGTGTGTGTGTGTGAGGGGGTGTATGTATATTTATTATATCAACAACGGCACCGGTTGGTTTCCGAAACGGTCTTTGAAATAAGAACTTAAAGTTACCCCTTCAAACAGATTGTTTATTAATAATCTTTCCTTGGACATGGATGATGTATTGTACATACCTGTTAGGAAAATAGTACTTTGAATAATTTACATATAATATTATTCAATTATCTAAGTTTGCCAGCTTTGCTGTTCGCTACTAACCCTGTTGGGATACTATGATGTGTCAGTTGAAATAATGTTTACATATTTTGCTGTAATTATTGGTGTTTATATTGATTATTAGTTTCCAATGATGCTATACATAGCTGGTAACAGAAAATTACAATGGTATAACTAACACTTAAATATAAAATAATAGTGGTTTCACAATGATTTACTCCTTAAATAAGTTTCAAAATAAAATATGATAGTTAAACAGTTTGCTTTAAATAGGTTAATGGAATGATAGTGGGTCATCTTCTGGAAGAAGTTCTGGTCAGTAGAGCTTTTCACTGAACCTTATGGATCTAATGATACCAGATAGAATATTTAAAGGAGATTTAGTTTGTTTTATTTCACATCTGTTGGAAAATAGTATTCACTAACTAAGGTATTACAATTAGTTAGATTTTGAAGTCGGACAGGATGAAATGCTAGCTCGAAACCAATTTTCAAATATGACTCGCACTCTGTATTACAGCCCCATGAATGAACTTTTGAATAAAATAACAACTAAAACGAGTTGCAGTGCATTTTTAAAAAAGGTAGTATTTAAAAACAATATTTTAAGCTAGTCAATCTTTGCACGTAATTTACGCAATGCATTTTCAGGTGGCATTAAAAGAATTAAGAATCTTCGAATTAATTATATAATTTACAAATAAACTAATACTATAAATTGCTTGAATTCAGTGTCAACACTTTATACTTTACAAATATAAGAGATGTAAATTTAATTATAAATAAAATTTCATGAGACGTGTTTCTATCTCAGATCGATCTGGTGGTTTGTTAGGTTTTATCCATTTTAAAATAACGAAATATCAGTGGTAATTTTTTTTTAGCCCGGGTCTTTGCCTCCAAAACCCGCCCAGGCCTCGTGGCAGCCGACCTCTAGCGAGCTGCCTCCGTCTCACATGCACATGCGGCAGGAATGGGATGCACTCTTCTTCCGCTGCCTACTCGAAACTCGAAACTAAATAGCAGGCAATTCAAAATGAATACTTCCGTTGGAGCTAAACTTCGACCCTGGGGATGTGCCGTTCGTCACCTGGAACTTACCTGTGAAGCAAATTAATATCATTATGTATATATTAATTGCGTTTTCGTCAGTAGATACAGCGGCCGCCTGTGTGTGTCTTAGTTGGGGTCGTACCTACCCAGTGAGGAAATGAGTGTGTATGTTGTATGTGTGTGGACCTATAGAGTGAATTTAAGTCCAATGGAGTGTCACTACCTTGCGGTGATAGTGGGAACTAAGCGGAATTTTCTGTTTAACTTTGTTTCCTTGGTTACGTTTTAAGTAAAAAAAAAACGTTACTTTAGTCTATATAGCCTATAGGCTACTAATACACAAATTACTCAAGTTAATTTCGGGACAAATGGATTCGGCTATATCAATTATGTGTCTCAGAATCTGGTTACGAAACACACTCTATGAATATTTATTTATTTTCTATATATAGTTATAATTCTAACCTGCCAACATCTATAATAATGTTACTATAACATCTTACGTATTAACTGTAACTGTTAAAAATTGGACCAAAAAAATTCTTTGAATTATTTTACAGTGAAATATCTTATGTAGCATTGAGTGAAAAATATCGTCTTAGAGTGAATCAATAGAACGTGAAATTATTACTTAAGAATTGTTACAATAAATCATTAAATCTAGAGAGCAATGAATTAACCAAAGATTTCCGAATGTCAAATATGGTGATTAAGCCCAATAGCTGTAAAGGCTGTGAGTAGACTTTGTATAGTTCCCAGAATTTCCCCTATAAATTTTCCAATCTTCGAAGTTTTCTAATCGACAAATGACTTATTCACTTGTGTTTGTTGAATGTTCTTATCCTCTTCAAATCTGCTTTCTAAAAATTTTGTACAATCACTTCTTCATAATGAGCTTTCTCAATATAGCGCTTCGACAAGTTTAAAAACTGTGATGAACAGATGAAGTGTTTTATAATTTTATGTATCTCACAAATCTTGGTGGGTTTGCATATGTTGGAAATAAAATTATACTGCCAAAAATAATTAAGATTAAATATAAGCTTTGCCATATTACAAATCAAACGTACATTATCATAAAACGTCTTACTCTCGTGTGTGTGTGTGTGTGTGAGAGAGAGAGAGAGGGGGGGGGGGTTAGTGAGAAAGAACATTATTCGATGTTGGGCAAAGTCAACGAGTGGCGTGTGTTCATAGCAGAATATAACAATGCCTTTTATAGTAGTAAATAATAGCAGTTGAAATTGCACTCAACTAAATAGTGGCTTAAGATGGCTTTGATCGAGTGTCATTGTTCAACTGACGACTGAAGGAACAATGGAGCGAAGCGAGCTTATTGTACAAGCTGTGTTTCAAGCCAAGTGTTTATTTCAATATGAAACCAATGAAGCTATTGTCACCAATCATCCCGCCCAACAAAGTGAGTCGAAGTACGTTATGTTAGCATTATTGCTCTAGCTCTGTATTTTGTGGGAAATCTGAATATTTCGGTGAGAGAAATCTCCAACGATCTTCAAAACGTTAAGCGCACGACCCAGAGTTCTCTTTTACGCTGCCTTGTTCAGACGTTGGGCAATGAAAATTAGATGGAAAATTGTAAAAATATTTTGTAATATTTGTATTTACAGTAATGTTAAGAAACAAACGTGTGTGTGTGTGTGTGTGTGTGTATGTGTAGGTACAAGTGCGCTCGGGTGTTTGTTTATGATATCTAAGATACATTGAAGATCTTTAACTATAAAAAGAATTTTGATAAATTAGTTTAAACTTTCGGTAAGGTTTGTGGAACATGTAATATCTTCATGGGTAGTTTAAAAAATGGAAAATGTTTAAATAATTAGAATAAATTAAGAATACTTTATTTCCTACTAGAAATATGTTCTACAAAAGAGGTAATTTCACTATATTTTAGTTGTAAAAATAACAACACTAACTACCTTTGCATTCTTCAATTCTATGTCGAAAAGTTAGCATAGCGAAGCCTAATGTGTTCTCCGGGATGTGGGGAATCACATACTGAGAGGTCTGGAAGTCGGGTTGCCTGAGCAATGAGTGGCTCTATCCAGCTTAAACCAGGACTATGTTGGATGCCAATATTTGGGGAAGAAGCTTTGGATCCCAAATTGTCTGTAACATGTCGACACACCGATGAAACATCATAGTGTCGGTGGAACTACCCGTATCTTACAAGCAGTAAAGGTTGTTTGCTCACGACACGACTCTGTAACGATGGCACTTTGTAATGGAAGCCAGAGAAACGTAGACAAAAGAATTTATAAAGAATATTTACCTATCCGGCGTAAATGTCACCATATCGGTAATACGTCACAGATCCACAAGTTCCTCGCCACTCTACTAAGTGACGGTTAGATTCGCTCGACAACTTATGGTCTAACCTATACTTCTTAGACACAGGCCTCGGCTGCCATCATAAACAAAGTTTCAAATTTCTCCGTGATACTCTGTGTGATAAACCCTTTCCTGAGAGTATGAACTATCCTAACCTACCGATTGACACAAATCGAAATCAATACTAACGTCTACCCTACTTACAGTTTAACTAGGTCTTCAACATAATCATTTCAACATTCCGAAGTTAACATTACCCAGAGATGCAAGCTTTTGTTGCTAGATAGTTACACTAACCTACGTGGTACCGGGATAATAAGCGTGGTACCAGGACAACACAATTGTTACCAGGATAACATTAGTGGCATCGGGGTAACAAAATTGATACCAGGATAACAAAAGTGGAAGGCCGACCAGGATGACAAAAGTGGTACCAGGATAACAAGTAGAGTCTAGTAGGTAGGCTTACCAGAATGACAAAAGAGGTACCAGGATAACATAAGTGATATCGGGATAACAAAATTGATGATACCTGGGTAACAAAAGTGGTAGGCCCACCTGGAAGACAAAAGTTGTAACGGGATAACAAAATTGATAAAGGATAACAAAAGTGGTAGGCGTACCAGGATGACAAAAGTGGTACCAGGATAACGAAAGTGGTTCAAGTTTTGTTACGTTTAACTTTAATTGTTCTATTAAATACGGTAAGCAAATCCATGTACAAAATTATTCTTCCCTTCAACAAATTTTGTCATCGGGATCTTAAACTTAACCGCATCTGATGTAGCTACGGACGATCGTTCAAATATAGGCTGTCTTACTATCACAAACCACCGCTTTCGCACTGGGTGCCTAAACTTTATAAATATAAATTATGTTGTATTAACTTGAGTTTTAATCTTTATTGTATGATACTGGTTTAAAAGTTTACAAAAAAATCATACATAAAATGTTTACGCGACGGTTTTTAAGACTGTTCAAATGTCTACAAGTCACTGGAACTACGTCATTAGGACCACTATACGCCGAGTATCAAAAACCTACCGTTGGGACAAAATATTTCAACTTCCTAGTTAAACATGGATTTGAGTTCTTTCTATATAGGTCAAAAACTGCTCACAAAGGAGTGACGAGTGGGGGGGGGGAGTGGGGGAAGGGTTTTGTATAGTCTTGTAACGCCTGCCGAGACGAGATTCAAAGTACAATACACCAATGAGAACATTATGACAATCGAAATCAGTATTTAGTTTAGTGAATGCGATAACAATGGGAGTGTAATTAGTCGACTTAAGGGAGGGGAAAGATCGATTGTTAACGTCTACACTTTAATAAAGTAAAGGCTATAAAGCCGCCTCGTTCGGTTTAGATAGTTCATTCTGATATTGGATTTAATGCATTTATATAGAATTAGTTTGCTATCATTAGCCAATTTAAAACAATTACAGCAGAAGCAATATTTCAATGAAAAATGACAATAACAGTGAATATAAACCAAAATAATAAGGGAGTGCATTTAATAGTATTGTTTACCTTATTAAATAACTTTTTATTTTTATATTTAATTAAATATTTTTTTTTAATATGATTCGTTTCTCTCATGAACTTGTGCAATAAATATATTGCAGAAGGTCTGAGTTTATAATACAATAAGAAATAATGTATACTGTCTAGGAAATTAATAAACAGTAATAAACCCTAGCTACAAATATTTAGACAACCTTTACATTTCGCTGAAATAGTTAGCATTATCAAAAAGTGACAAATAAACTGTTTATTTACCAGTTTATTTGCAACCTTCAGATGATGCTAGAGCTATGTTAGCGATATTTACAGGATTATAATTGTTCATTAATTGTTATTACGTTATTGTGTTATATATATATATATTTTTTCAATACTTTTAGGTACGTTTTTAGTTGGACATTTTATACTATTTATTCTGTCTGGAAAGTCATGCGATAAAATTTCTCTAGCTATCGAAATAATGTTTTGAATCGAAGGTAGGTAAGCCTACTCGGGAACCTCAGATCGGCGATGGTTGATTACTTCTGTTGTCCTTTTAAGTATCCAGCCTTCTGGTTGATATACAACTGCACTGGTGGTCAGATGAATTCACGCGTCAAAACTTACATCTATGTGTGCCCTTGAGTAGCAGTGAAAATCGTTTCCACCGCTGGAACCATCGCTACGTGATAACGTGATGTGGCGAGTTTATTTGTCACAATATGGCTACTTCATTCACCAGTCTATTAGTTTGCTTTAGGAAAATATATTTTTATACATTTTCTGTATAGTCTTGTAACCTAAACTTAAATAGTAGGGCCTACTAACTTAATAGCAGATTTACATAAGTAGTAAACTTCAGTACTACTTAAGTTTTAAAATGGAGTTATTCCGAAACGCGTCAACAAAGAAAAAGATGGTAATGTTAGGAAAGGCAGAAAAATATACTCAAATGCATACAAATATTCCTGATACAAGTGAAAACGTATTGTGTGAGGAAATCGTGCAGGCCTTTATCTACATATCAAGTAACTGGCTTGTATGTTCCACTATTTGCTTCAACTCAATCAAAAGTAAAATTGTAAAATGCTTAGTTATAATTTTTATAAGCCTTACTTAATCTTAATAAATTTAGTTCAGTTATACTTTTGACTCATTTTTCTATACCCCTTCTACTCATAAATCTCTTTTTGTTAGTGGATACTATTTTTGATAGTTCAGTTTAAAGGATTTTTAGTAAATTATTTTAATAAAAATGTTTGTTTTACATTCAGTAGGTCTATCATGCCTAAAATATTTTCTCTTATAACGCCTTTCAAAAAAATGTCGTAAACTCAAACCCTTGTAATAATTTAGAACTATTGTTTAAAATTATTTCAAATTGAATATTGTTCAATCTCTAAACTCGAAAATAATTTTCTAAAAATTTATTTTAAAATTTTTAAACAAATATTCATACAAAGAAGGTTAGACACAGATCGTTCATTAAAGGTTGCATACCCAGGACTTCCCCCAGATATGTTTTAGGCATAAACTACACTACTCAGCTGTTGCTATTTGCTTCAAAACGCTACAAAAAGCACTTTTGAGTAATAAATCCTTAAATAGTAATAATTGTAGTCTAAACATCAAGTTTTAACTTGAGACAAATTTTCTCAAGTTTCAAGAAAAAAATGCAATATAGTTGTTTAGGCCTACTTCCGTAAATTCCTTCCCGTGTAAGCAAAATTAGGCTATTTTTTTTAAATTTTAACCAAATTAAATTAACCTAATAGATCTAGATTTAAAATGTATTGGGCTAATTGTTTTTAGGTCACTAATGACTTTAAAAGTATTTTTAAGTGAAACATTTCTAAATTAATAGTTGTTCTGCGCCAATAATCCCGGCAAGAAAGCTACTAACATTGTTTTTTATCTAAAGGTGTTTTCCTTTTAATTACATCAACTTTGTTTCCTCAAATTAAAACAAAAATATTCAAACGATTCTTTGTTTACTCTTCTCATCGCCTCCGTACAACTATTAAAATGCACAGCAATGTGTTTGAAAGGACTTCATGGAAAGCACGTTAGTCTAACAAATCATTGAAATTATACGCTTTATGTACAAAATGGCGGACGTACAAATAGTTGCCACGAATGACGAAGTGTCTCGGCAAACCGGCTTTATTAATTTTGTTTCGACATAAAGTTATTTTTATGGCCTCTATCTTACAAATTGACCGATATGAGATGTTTTCCACTTTAAAGGCAGAAAGTTATATCGGACGTGTCGATGGCCGATTCACAATTTAATTTCCCAGTTGAATACTTTGACAGTTTGAAAGACATAAAGAATATGTCTAGAACGGAGCCATCAGAATTGTATGACTTTTTGTTAAACCATCCATGCTGACTTATCCACACAATGCGAATTTCCTTCTCCTTTCATTTAAGTGATATCTAAAATTTTCTTTCTACACTAACTTACCGTTTTAATAAATGGACTAACCTTTGAAAAACCTATTTAAGCCACACACATTTTTTTTTTTTTTTTTTTTTTTCAAATTTGGGAGCGGGTTTGAATTGCCCGAAGCACTGCTACCTTAAGGTATATTGTACTTACCTCCCTGATCTAGTCAAATAACCCCTTCCCTCTTACCAGGTTTAGGAGTTTCCTGACTAGAGTTTTACCTTCAGCATCCACCAAAGCCGTTCCATCACCAAAGAGGTTGAAGCGCCTCTCAGCAAGTACTCCACATCTGTAAATAATGTGTGTGGCAGTCTCCTGTTCCTGCCCGCACAATCTGCACACTGGTTCATCCTTGTAGATACCCATTTTATGCAAATGTTTCCTTAGTCCACAGTGTCCCGTGAGTAGTCCTGTGGCTATCCTTAATTCCTGCCTAGACAGATAGATGAGACTCCTCTGCAGCCCCAAGGAAGGTCTCCTAAGGGTTAGCTTACTGTGCCTCATCCCTTCGGCCCTGATCCAGTGCTCACAGTGTCTTTCAGCCATCCACCTTCGCACTGTCATCCTGACCATGGATTTGGAAATACCCACCGCAGGTTCCGGTCCAATCAGGGGAGTCGAGGACCCCTCCCTGGCCAGCGCATCTGCGGCTTCATTTCCAAGTATTCCCCTATGCCCTGGCACCCAACCAATCTTGACTTGATTGTGCCTTGCCAGAGCTTGTAGGTTAATTAGGCACTCCCTGACTATGGCCGAGGTGACCACGTGTCCGTTTAGTGCCTTAATTGCTGCCTGACTGTCGGAGAAAATAGCAATCCGGGCCCCATGTGTTTCCCTTCTCGCTATCTCTCCCAGACAGGCATTTATAGCATATACTTCGGCCTGAAAGACAGAGGTATGCCTCCCCAAGGAAAAAACTAGTTCTACCCTTGGGTTTTTACAATACACCCCCGCTCCAGTGCCGAAGTCCATCTTGGAGCCATCTGTGTACCAGATCTGAGCTCCCGATGTTAATGTCCCTGACCATTCCATCACAGTTTGGTGGACCTGGTCAGGTGCAAACATTCGAGTAATGTGGTCGCTGCCCATTTCCAAGACGGGTTCTTTGACCACGCACTCGATACTCATATGTCCCGAGACATCTGGGAGGTTAGCCCAGTTGCTCGAGTTGCGCAATCTCCATGCCGCTAGCCTCGCCTCTCCCCTAAGGACAAGCTCAAGGGGAGGGAGGTTAAGCATTACTTCCATTGCTGCACCTGGTGTAGTTGACATCGCTCCCAGTGTGCACAGACAGGCCAATCTCTGGATAGAGCTCAGTTTAGCTCTTGTCTGTGCCTGGTTGGCCTTTGTCCACCACACCAGAGCTCCATAGGTAATCATAGGTCTTATCACCCTCAGATACATCCAGTGCATCATTGATGGCTTCAGTCCCCATTTCTTACCCACCATTCTTCTCACAGTCATCAGTGCCCTTTTGGCCCTGTTAACTGTCCTCTCAAGATGTGGATTCCAGGTGAGTTTCCTGTCCAGAGTAACTCCCAGGTACTTCACCTCCCCCACAAACTCAAGGTATTCACCAAACAAGCGGGGCATCCTGGTCGTCAGATCTTTTCGCTGTCTGGTGAAGTTAATGAGAGCAGTCTTTTTTGGATTTACCCTAAGGTTCTCCTTTTTACACCACTCTTCAATCAGTCGTAGAGGATTTCTGATTACCTCAAGGACTGTATCAGGGAATCTGCCCAGGATCAGGACAACTATGTCGTCCGCATATCCTAGACAGAAGTACCCCTGTTCATTCAGGAGTTCAATAAGGTTGTCAACCACTAGGCACCACAACAGAGGAGAGAGAACCCCCCCCTGTGCACAGCCCAGACTTGTCTCCGCCCTTCTGACCTCCCCTGCCACCTCTACAGAAATGCTTCTGTTTGTTAACATGGAACTTATCCAACCACACGTGGTCGCATCCACTCCATGACGTCTTGCACCACTTACCATCGTCTCCACTGAGGGGTTATTGAAAGCCCCTTCAATGTCGAGGAAGGCACCTATGGCACAACCTTTCTTAGCGATCATTTGCTCAATCCTACCAACCACTTGATGGAGAGCTCCCTCGCAAGATTTCCCCGGTTGGTAAGCATACTGGTTCCAATGCAGTGGTTTGATAGCCAAAGCACCCCCCCTAATATGCCTATCAACCAGTTTTTCAAGTCCCTTGAGAACAAAGGACATGAGTGTGATAGGTCTGTATCCTTTCCCTTCCGATTGGTTACCGGTGGGCTTAGGTATAAAGACCACCTTACTAGATTTCCAGGCTGCCGGCACATGCCCTAGAGCAATGCTTAGCCTGTATAATTTAGTAAGTACCAGCACCAGCATATCCATTCCCTGCTGCAGCAGCACAGGATAGATCCCATCTGGACCTGGAGATTTGTAGGGTTTAAAAGTGCCAATAGCCCATCTTACCCTTTGTGGAGTTACTATCCTCCTTGCCACTTCCCAGTCCTCCCTCTTACCACGTCTTGTGGAGAGTTTGGTAACCGGTTCAGTGTCTGCTCCCCCAAGTTTCCTCAGGGTACTGGAAGGGAAATGTGTCCTGATTAATTCTTCCACAGTTTCCCCTGCCGTTTTTGTTATATTTCC
>JBAIZL010000002.1:277535654-277658154 GCA_036971475.1 Prosapia bicincta | reverse complement strand
TTACAGCCCAACATTTGGAATTACAGCTCATTACTTGGAGTTACAGGCTCATATTTTGAATTACAGCTCCTTACTTGGAATTACAGCCCAATATTTGGAATTACAGCTCCTTACTTGGAGTTACAGCCCCATATTTGGAAAACAGCTCCTTACTTGGAGTTACAGCCCCATATTTGGAATTACAGCTCTTTACTTGGAGTTACAGCCCCGTATTTGGAATTACAGCTCCTTACTTGGAATTACAGCCCCATATTTGGAATTACAACTACTTACTTGAAGTTACAGTCCCATATTAGGAATTATAGCTCTTTACTTGGAGTTAAAGCCTCATGTTTGGAATAATAGCTCCTTACTTGGAGTTACAGCCCCATATTTGGAATTACAACTACTTACTTGAAGTTACGGCTCTATATTTGGAATGACAACTACTTACTTGAAGTTACAGTCCCATATTAGGAATTATAGCTCCTTACTTAAAGTTACAGCTTTTTACTTGGAGTTTCAGCCCTCTGTTTGAATTTATAGCTTCTTATTTGGAGTTACAGCCCCATATTTGGAATTAAATCTCATTACTTGGAGTTATAGGTCCATATTTGGATATATAGCTCCTTACTTGGAGTTATAGCCACATATATGGAATTACAACTACTTACTTGGAGTTACAACCCCATATTTGGATTTACAGCTCCTTACTTGGAGTTACAGTCCTATATGTCGAATTACAGCTCCTTACTTGGAATTACAGTGATTGTTATCGAGGTAAGAAATTAATTTTCAATAATCTAAAATATAATATTATAAATTGCTCTACCTACTTTCTCCTTGGTGTCATGCCTATTTAGTTAACATATGCAAGAGTAATTCTATACTGAGTCGCCTATCCGTCCCCAATTTCCAATTTATTCTGTCATGGTAATGTCCCTTGTAGTTTTCTTGCAGTCATTGCTTCGTCGATGTATCACTCCATCTTCTTCGTGGTTGTCTTATTTTAAATCCTCAGGAGGAATTCACTCTTGTACTTTTCGAGTCACCGGTCTTCTGTCATCCTCTTTACGTGTTCAACCATGCTAATCGTCTTCTTTCTACCTTCTCCCTTATAATTTTGTCCACTTCCATTTTGTTATAAATGTATTCATTCCTGTCCCCTTTAAATCTCGGTTTACCGCAGGCTTGTCGTAAATAGGCTAATCCCATCGTCAATAGTATGTTACTAGTAGCTTTAGTAACATCACATACCACTGAACCGTAGAGTGTAACGCTCTAAACAATACTTTTATAAATGTTTTCATTCCTGTTCCCTTTAAATCTCGGTTTACTGCAGGCTCGTCGTAAATAGGCTAATCCCATCGTCATTAGTTTGTTACTATTAGCTTTAGTAACATCCCATACCTCTGAACCGTAGAGTGTAACGCTCTAAACAATACTTTTATAAATGTTTTCATTCCTGTCCCCTTTAAATCTCGGTTTACCGCAGGCTCGACGTAAATAGGCTAATCCCATCGTCATTAGTTTGTAACTATTATATTTAGTAACATCCCATACCTCTGAACCGTAGAGTGTAACGCTCTAAACAATACTTTTATAAATGTTTTCTTTCCTGTCCCCTTTAAACCTCGGTTTGCCGCAGGCTCGTCGTAAATAGGCTAATCCCATCGTCATTAGTTTGTTACTATTAGCTTTAGTAACCTCCCATACCTCTGAACCGTAGAGTGTAACGCTCTAAACAATACTTTTATAAATGTTTTCATTCCTGTCCCCTTTAAACCTCGGTTTACCGCAGGCTCGTCGTAAATAGGCTAATCCCATCGTCATTACTATTAGCTATAGTAACATCCCATATCTCTGAACCGTAGAGTGTAACGCTCTAAACAATAATTTATAAATGTTTTCATTCCTGTCCCCTTTATATCTCGGTTTACCGCAGGCTCGACGTAAATAGGCTAATCCCATCGTCATTAGTTTGTTACTATTATCTTTAGTAACATCCCATACCTCTGAACCGTAGAGTGTAACGCTCTAAACAATACTTTTATAAATGTTTTCATTCCTGTCAGCTTTAAATCTCGGTTTACCGCAGGCTCGTCGTAAATAGGCTAATCCCATCTTCATTAGTTTGTTACTATTAGCTTTAGTAACATCCCATACCTCTGAACCGTAGAGTGTAACGCTCTAAACAATACTTATATAAATGTTTTCATTCCTGTCCCCTTTAAATCTCGGTTTACCGCAGGCTCGTCGTAAATAGGCTAATCCCATCGTCATTAGTTTGTTACTATTAGCTTTAGTAACATCCCATACCTCTGAACCGTAGAGTGTAACGCTCTAAACAATACTTTTATAAATGTTTTCATTCCTGTCCCCTTTAAATCTCGGTTTACCGCAGGCTCGTCGTAAATAGGCTAATCCCATCGTCATTAGTTTGTTACTATTATCTTTAGTAGCATCCCATACCTCTGAACCGTAGAGTGTAACGCTCTAAACAATACTTATATAAATGTTTTCATTCCTGTCCCCTTTAAATCTCGGTTTACAGCAGGCTCGTCGTAAATAGGCTAATCCCATCGTCATTAGTTTGTTACTATTATCTTTAGTAACATCCCATTCCTCTGAACCGTAGAGTGTAACGCTCTAAACAATACTTTTATAAATGTTTTCATTCCTGTCCCCTTTAAATCTCGGTTTACCGCAGGCTCGTCGTAAATAGGCTAATCCCATCGTCATTAGTTTGTTACTATTATCTTTAGTAGCATCCCATACCTCTGAACCGTAGAGTGTAACGCTCTAAACAATACTTATATAAATGTTTTCATTCCTGTCCCCTTTAAATCTCGGTTTACAGCAGGCTCGTCGTAAATAGGCTAATCCTATCGTCATTAGTTTGTTACTATTATCTTTAGTAACATCCCATACCTCTGAACCGTAGAGTGTAACGCTCTAAACAATACTTTTATAAATGTTTTCATTCCTGTCCCCTTTAAATCTCGGTTTACCGCAGGCTCGTCGTAAATAGGCTAATCACATCGTCATTAGTTTGTTACTATTATCTTTAGTAGCATCCCATACCTCTGAACCGTAGAGTGTAACGCTCTAAACAATACTTTTATAAATGTTTTCATTCCTGTCCCCTTTAAATCTCGGTTTACAGCAGGCTCGTCGTAAATAGGCTAATCCCATCGTCATTAGTTTGTTACTATTATCTTTAGTAGCATCCCATACCTCTGAACCGTAGAGTGTAACGCTCTAAAAAATACTTTTATAAATGTTTTCATTCCTGTCTCCTTTAAACCACGGTTTGCCGCAGGCTCGTTGTAAATAGGCTTATCCCATCGTCATTAGTTTGTTACTATTATCTTTAGTAACATCCCATACCTCTGAACCGTAGAGTGTAACGCTCTAAACAATACTTTTATAAATGTTTTCATTCCTGTAGCCTTTAAACCTCGGTTTACCGCAGGCTCGTCGTAAATAGGCTAATGCCATCGTCATTAGTTTGTTACTATTAGCTTTAGTAACATCCCATACCTCTGAACCGTAGAGTGTAACGCTCTAAACAATACTTTTATAAATGTTTTCATTCCTGTCCCCTTTAAATCTCGGTTTACCGCAGGCTCGTCGTAAATAGGCTAATCCCATCGTCATTAGTTTGTTACTATTAGCTTTAGTAACATCCCATACCTCTGAACCGTAGAGTGTAACACTCTAAACAATACTTTTATAAATGTTTTCATTCCTGTCCCCTTTAAATTTCGGTTTACCGCAGGCTCGACGTAAATAGGCTAATCCCATCGTCATTAGTTTGTAACTATTATCTTTAGTAACATCCCATACCTCTGAACCGTAGAGTGTAACGCTCTAAACAATACTTTTATAAATGTTTTCATTCCTGTCCCCTTTAAACCTCGGTTTACCGCAGGCTCGTCGTAAATAGGCTAATCCCATCGTCATTAGTATGTTACTATTAGCTTTAGTAACATCCCATACCTCTGAACCGTAGAGTGTAACACTCTAAACAATACTTTTATAAATGTTTTCATTCCTGTCCCCTTTAAATTTCGGTTTACCGCAGGCTCGACGTAAATAGGCTAATCCCATCGTCATTAGTTTGTAACTATTATCTTTAGTAACATCCCATACCTCTGAACCGTAGAGTGTAACACTCTAAACAATACTTATATAAATGTTTTCATTCCTGTCCCCTTTAAATCTCGGTTTACCGCAGGCTCGTCGTAAATAGGCTAATCCCATCGTCATTAGTTTGTTACTATTAGCTTTAGTAACATCCCATACCTCTGAACCGTAGAGTGTAACGCTCTAAACAATACTTTTATAAATGTTTTCATTCCTGTCCCCTTTAAATCTCGGTTTACCGCAGGCTCGTCGTAAATAGGCTAATCCCATCGTCATTAGTTTGTTACTATTATCTTTAGTAGCATCCCATACCTCTGAACCGTAGAGTGTAACGCTCTAAACAATACTTATATAAATGTTTTCATTCCTGTCCCCTTTAAATCTCGGTTTACAGCAGGCTCGTCGTAAATAGGCTAATCCCATCGTCATTAGTTTGTTACTATTATCTTTAGTAACATCCCATACCTCTGAACCGTAGAGTGTAACGCTCTAAACAATACTTTTATAAATGTTTTCATTCCTGTCCCCTTTAAATCTCGGTTTACCGCAGGCTCGTCGTAAATAGGCTAATCCCATCGTCATTAGTTTGTTACTATTATCTTTAGTAGCATCCCATACCTCTGAACCGTAGATTGTAACGCTCTAAACAATACTTATATAAATGTTTGAATTCCTGTCCCCTTTAAATCTCGGTTTACAGCAGGCTCGTCGTAAATAGGCTAATCCCATCGTCATTAGTTTGTTACTATTATCTTTAGTAACATCCCATACCTCTAAACCGTAGAGTGTAACGCTCTAAACAATACTTTTATAAATGTTTTCATTCCTGTCCCCTTTAAATCTCAGTTTACCGCAGGCTCGTCGTAAATAGGCTAATCCCATCGTCATTAGTTTGTTACTATTATCTTTAGTAGCATCCCATACCTCTGAAACGTAGAGTGTAACGCTCTAAACAATACTTTTATAAATGTTTTCATTCCTGTCCCCTTTAAATCTCGGTTTACAGCAGGCTCGTCGTAAATAGGCTAATCCCATCGTCATTAGTTTGTTACTATTATCTTTAGTAGCATCCCATACCTCTGAACCGTAGAGTGTAACGCTCTAAAAAATACTTTTATAAATGTTTTCATTCCTGTCTCCTTTAAACCACGGTTTGCCGCAGGCTCGTTGTAAATAGGCTTTTCCCATCGTCATTAGTTTGTTACTATTATCTTTAGTAACATCCCATACCTCTGAACCGTAGAGTGTAACGCTCTAAACAATACTTTTATAAATGTTTTCATTCCTGTAGCCTTTAAACCTCGGTTTACCGCAGGCTCGTCGTAAATAGGCTAATGCCATCGTCATTAGTTTGTTACTATTAGCTTTAGTAACATCCCATACCTCTGAACCGTAGAGTGTAACGCTCTAAACAATACTTTTATAAATGTTTTCATTCCTGTCCCCTTTAAATCTCGGTTTACCGCAGGCTCGTCGTAAATAGGCTAATCCCATCGTCATTAGTTTGTTACTATTAGCTTTAGTAACATCCCATACCTCTGAACCGTAGAGTGTAACACTCTAAACAATACTTTTATAAATGTTTTCATTCCTGTCCCCTTTAAATTTCGGTTTACCGCAGGCTCGACGTAAATAGGCTAATCCCATCGTCATTAGTTTGTAACTATTATCTTTAGTAACATCCCATACCTCTGAACCGTAGAGTGTAACGCTCTAAACAATACTTTTATAAATGTTTTCATTCCTGTCCCCTTTAAACCTCGGTTTACCGCAGGCTCGTCGTAAATAGGCTAATCCCATCGTCATTAGTTTGTTACTATTAGCTTTAGTAACATCCCATACCTCTGAACGGTAGAGTGTAACACTCTAAACAATACTTTTATAAATGTTTTCATTCCTGTCCCCTTTAAATTTCGGTTTACCGCAGGCTCGACGTAAATAGGCTAATCCCATCGTCATTAGTTTGTAACTATTATCTTTAGTAACATCCCATACCTCTGAACCGTAGAGTGTAACGCTCTAAACAATACTTTTATAAATGTTTTCATTCCTGTCCCCTTTAAATCTCGGTTTACCGCAGGCTCGTCGTAAATAGGCTAATCCCATCTTCATAAGTTTGTTACTATTACCTTTAGTAACATCCCATACCTCTGAACCGTAGAGTGTAACGCTCTAAACGATACTTATATAAATGTTTTCATTCCTGTCCCCTTTAAATCTCGGTTTACCGCAGGCTCGTCGTAAATAGGCTAATCCCATCGTCATTAGTTTGTTACTATTAGCTTTAGTAACATCCCATACCTCTGAACCGTAGAGTGTAACGCTCTAAACAATACTTTTATAAATGTTTTCATTCCTGTCCCCTTTAAATCTCGGTTTACCGCAGGCTCGTCGTAAATAGGCTAATCCCATCGTCATTAGTTTGTTACTATTATCTTTAGTAGCATCCCATACCTCTGAACCGTAGAGTGTAACGCTCTAAACAATACTTATATAAATGTTTTCATTCCTGTCCCCTTTAAATCTCGGTTTACAGCAGGCTCGTCGTAAATAGGCTAATCCCATCGTCATTAGTTTGTTACTATTATCTTTAGTAACATCCCATACCTCTGAACCGTAGAGTCTAGCGCTCTAAACAATACTTTTATAAATGTTTTCATTCCTGTCCCCTTTAAATCTCGGTTTACCGCAGGCTCGTCGTAAATAGGCTAATCCCATCGTCATTAGTTTGTTACTATTATCTTTAGTAGCATCCCATACCTCTGAACTGTAGATTGTAACGCTCTAAACAATACTTATATAAATGTTTGAATTCCTGTCCCCTTTAAATCTCGGTTTACAGCAGGCTCGTCGTAAATAGGCTAATCCCATCGTCATTAGTTTGTTACTATTATCTTTAGTAACATCCCATACCTCTGAACCGTAGAGTGTAACGCTCTAAACAATACTTTTATAAATGTTTTCATTCCTGTCCCCTTTAAATCTCAGTTTACCGCAGGCTCGTCGTAAATAGGCTAATCCCATCGTCATTAGTTTGTTACTATTATCTTTAGTAGCATCCCATACCTCTGAAACGTAGAGTGTAACGCTCTAAACAATACTTTTATAAATGTTTTCATTCCTGTCCCCTTTAAATCTCGGTTTACAGCAGGCTCGTCGTAAATAGGCTAATCCCATCGTCATTAGTTTGTTACTATTATCTTTAGTAGCATCCCATACCTCTGAACCGTAGAGTGTAACGCTCTAAAAAATACTTTTATAAATGTTTTCATTCCTGTCTCCTTTAAACTACGGTTTGCCGCAGGCTCGTTGTAAATAGGCTAATGCCATCGTCATTAGTTTGTTACTATTAGCTTTAGTAACATCCCATACCTCTGAACCGTAGAGTGTAACGCTCTAAACAATACTTTTATAAATGTTTTCATTCCTGTCCCCTTTAAATCTCGGTTTACCGCAGGCTCGTCGTAAATAGGCTAATCCAATCGTCATTAGTTTGTTACTATTATCTTTAGTAGCATCCCATACCTCTGAACCGTAGAGTGTAACGCTCTAAACAATACTTATATAAATGTTTTCATTCCTGTCCCCTTTAAATCTCGGTTTACAGCAGGCTCGTCGTAAATAGGCTAATCCCATCGTCATTAGTTTGTTACTATTATCTTTAGTAACATCCCATACCTCTGAACCGTAGAGTGTAACGCTCTAAACAATACTTTTATAAATGTTTTCATTCCTGTCCCCTTTAAATCTCGGTTTACCGCAGGCTCGTCGTAAATAGGCTAATCCCATCGTCATTAGTTTGTTACTATTATCTTTAGTAGCATCCCATACCTCTGAACCGTAGATTGTAACGCTCTAAACAATACTTATATAAATGTTTGAATTCCTGTCCCCTTTAAATCTCGGTTTACAGCAGGCTCGTCGTAAATAGGCTAATCCCATCGTCATTAGTTTGTTACTATTATCTTTAGTAACATCCCATACCTCTGAACCGTAGAGTGTAACGCTCTAAACAATACTTTTATAAATGTTTTCATTCCTGTCCCCTTTAAATCTCAGTTTACCGCAGGCTCGTCGTAAATAGGCTAATCCCATCGTCATTAGTTTGTTACTATTATCTTTAGTAGCATCCCATACCTCTGAACCGTAGAGTGTAACGCTCTAAACAATACTTTTATAAATGTTTTCATTCCTGTCCCCTTTAAATCTCGGTTTACAGCAGGCTCGTCGTAAATAGGCTAATCCCATCGTCATTAGTTTGTTACTATTATCTTTAGTAGCATCCCATACCTCTGAACCGTAGAGTGTAACGCTCTAAAAAATACTTTTATAAATGTTTTCATTCCTGTCTCCTTTAAACCACGGTTTGCCGCAGGCTCGTTGTAAATAGGCTTATCCCATCGTCATTAGTTTGTTACTATTATCTTTAGTAACATCCCATACCTCTGAACCGTAGAGTGTAACGCTCTAAACAATACTTTTATAAATGTTTTCATTCCTGTAGCCTTTAAACCTCGGTTTACCGCAGGCTCGTCGTAAATAGGCTAATGCCATCGTCATTAGTTTGTTACTATTAGCTTTAGTAACATCCCATACCTCTGAACCGTAGAGTGTAACGCTCTAAACAATAATTTATAAATGTTTTCATTCCTGTCCCCTTTATATCTCGGTTTACCGCAGACTCGACGTAAATAGGCTAATCCCATCGTCATTAGTTTGTTACTATTATCTTTAGTAACATCCCATACCTCTGAACCGTAGAGTGTAACGCTCTAAACAATACTTTTATAAATGTTTTCATTCCTGTCCCCTTTAAATCTCGGTTTACCGCAGGCTCGTCGTAAATAGGCTAATCCCATCGTCATTAGTTTGTTACTATTAGCTTTAGTAACATCCCATACCTCTGAACCGTAGAGTGTAACACTCTAAACAATACTTTTATAAATGTTTTCATTCCTGTCCCCTTTAAATTTCGGTTTACCGCAGGCTCGACGTAAATAGGCTAATCCCATCGTCATTAGTTTGTAACAATTATCTTTAGTAACATCCCATACCTCTGAACCGGAGAGTGTAACGCTCTAAACAATACTTTTATAAATGTTTTCATTCCTGTCCCCTTTAAACCTCGGTTTACCGCAGGCTCGTCGTAAATAGGCTAATCCCATCGTCATTAGTTTGTTACTATTAGCTTTAGTAACATCCCATACCTCTGAACCGTAGAGTGTAACACTCTAAACAATACTTTTATAAATGTTTTCATTCCTGTCCCCTTTAAATTTCGGTTTAACGCAGGCTCGACGTAAATAGGCTAATCCCATCGTCATTAGTTTGTTACTATTATCTTTAGTAACATCCCATACCTCTGAACCGTAGAGTGTAACGCTCTAAACAATACTTTTATAAATGTTTTCATTCCTGTCCCCTTTAAATCTCGGTTTACCGCAGGCTCGTCGTAAATAGGCTAATCCCATCGTCATTAGTTTGTTACTATTAGCTTTAGTAACATCCCATACCTCTGAACCGTAGAGTGTAACGCTCTAAACAATACTTTTATAAATGTTTTCATTCCTGTCCCCTTTAAACCTCGGTTTACCGAAGGCTCGTCGTAAATAGGCTAATCCCATCGTCATTAGTATGTTACTATTAGCTTTAGTAACATCCCATACCTCTGAACCGTAGAGTGTAACACTCTAAACAATACTTTTATAAATGTTTTCATTCCTGTCCCCTTTAAATTTCGGTTTACCGCAGGCTCGACGTAAATAGGCTAATCCCATCGTCATTAGTTTGTTACTATTATCTTTAGTAGCATCCCATACCTCTCAACCGTAGAGTGTAACGCTCTAAACAATACTTTTATAAATGTTTTCATTCCTGTCCCCTTTAAATCTCGGTTTACAGCAGGCTCGTCGTAAATAGGCTAATCCCATCGTCATTAGTTTGTTACTATTATCTTTAGTAGCATCCCATACCTCTGAACCGTAGAGTGTAACGCTCTAAAAAATACTTTTATAAATGTTTTCATTCCTGTCTCCTTTAAACCACGGTTTGCCGCAGGCTCGTTGTAAATAGGCTTATCCCATCGTCATTAGTTTGTTACTATTATCTTTAGTAACATCCCATACCTCTGAACCGTAGAGTGTAACGCTCTAAACAATACTTTTATAAATGTTTTCATTCCTGTAGCCCTTAAACCTCGGTTTACCGCAGGCTCGTCGTAAATAGGCTAATGCCATCGTCATTAGTTTGTTACTATTAGCTTTAGTAACATCCCATACCTCTGAACCGTAGAGTGTAACGCTCTAAACAATAATTTATAAATGTTTTCATTCCTGTCCCCTTTATATCTCGGTTTACCGCAGACTCGACGTAAATAGGCTAATCCCATCGTCATTAGTTTGTTACTATTATCTTTAGTAACATCCCATACCTCTGAACCGTAGAGTGTAACGCTCTAAACAATACTTTTATAAATGTTTTCATTCCTGTCCCCTTTAAATCTCGGTTTACCGCAGGCTCGTCGTAAATAGGCTAATCCCATCGTCATTAGTTTGTTACTATTAGCTTTAGTAACATCCCATACCTCTGAACCGTAGAGTGTAACGCTCTAAAAAATACTTTTATAAATGTTTTCATTCCTGTCTCCTTTAAACTACGGTTTGCCGCAGGCTCGTTGTAAATAGGCTAATGCCATCGTCATTAGTTTGTTACTATTAGCTTTAGTAACATCCCATACCTCTGAACCGTAGAGTGTAACGCTCTAAACAATACTTTTATAAATGTTTTCATTCCTGTCCCCTTTAAATCTCGGTTTACCGCAGGCTCGTCGTAAATAGGCTAATCCAATCGTCATTAGTTTGTTACTATTATCTTTAGTAGCATCCCATACCTCTGAACCGTAGAGTGTAACGCTCTAAACAATACTTATATAAATGTTTTCATTCCTGTCCCCTTTAAATCTCGGTTTACAGCAGGCTCGTCGTAAATAGGCTAATCCCATCGTCATTAGTTTGTTACTATTATCTTTAGTAACATCCCATACCTCTGAACCGTAGAGTGTAACGCTCTAAACAATACTTTTATAAATGTTTTCATTCCTGTCCCCTTTAAATCTCGGTTTACCGCAGGCTCGTCGTAAATAGGCTAATCCCATCGTCATTAGTTTGTTACTATTATCTTTAGTAGCATCCCATACCTCTGAACCGTAGATTGTAACGCTCTAAACAATACTTATATAAATGTTTGAATTCCTGTCCCCTTTAAATCTCGGTTTACAGCAGGCTCGTCGTAAATAGGCTAATCCCATCGTCATTAGTTTGTTACTATTATCTTTAGTAACATCCCATACCTCTGAACCGTAGAGTGTAACGCTCTAAACAATACTTTTATAAATGTTTTCATTCCTGTCCCCTTTAAATCTCAGTTTACCGCAGGCTCGTCGTAAATAGGCTAATCCCATCGTCATTAGTTTGTTACTATTATCTTTAGTAGCATCCCATACCTCTGAACCGTAGAGTGTAACGCTCTAAACAATACTTTTATAAATGTTTTCATTCCTGTCCCCTTTAAATTTCGGTTTACAGCAGGCTCGTCGTAAATAGGCTAATCCCATCGTCATTAGTTTGTTACTATTATCTTTAGTAGCATCCCATACCTCTGAACCGTAGAGTGTAACGCTCTAAAAAATACTTTTATAAATGTTTTCATTCCTGTCTCCTTTAAACCACGGTTTGCCGCAGGCTCGTTGTAAATAGGCTTATCCCATCGTCATTAGTTTGTTACTATTATCTTTAGTAACATCCCATACCTCTGAACCGTAGAGTGTAACGCTCTAAACAATACTTTTATAAATGTTTTCATTCCTGTAGCCTTTAAACCTCGGTTTACCGCAGGCTCGTCGTAAATAGGCTAATGCCATCGTCATTAGTTTGTTACTATTAGCTTTAGTAACATCCCATACCTCTGAACCGTAGAGTGTAACGCTCTAAACAATAATTTATAAATGTTTTCATTCCTGTCCCCTTTATATCTCGGTTTACCGCAGACTCGACGTAAATAGGCTAATCCCATCGTCATTAGTTTGTTACTATTATCTTTAGTAACATCCCATACCTCTGAACCGTAGAGTGTAACGCTCTAAACAATACTTTTATAAATGTTTTCATTCCTGTCCCCTTTAAATCTCGGTTTACCGCAGGCTCGTCGTAAATAGGCTAATCCCATCGTCATTAGTTTGTTACTATTAGCTTTAGTAACATCCCATACCTCTGAACCGTAGAGTGTAACACTCTAAACAATACTTTTATAAATGTTTTCATTCCTGTCCCCTTTAAATTTCGGTTTACCGCAGGCTCGACGTAAATAGGCTAATCCCATCGTCATTAGTTTGTAACCATTATCTTTAGTAACATCCCATACCTCTGAACCGGAGAGTGTAACGCTCTAAACAATACTTTTATAAATGTTTTCATTCCTGTCCCCTTTAAACCTCGGTTTACCGCAGGCTCGTCGTAAATAGGCTAATCCCATCGTCATTAGTTTGTTACTATTAGCTTTAGTAACATCCCATACCTCTGAACCGTAGAGTGTAACACTCTAAACAATACTTTTATAAATGTTTTCATTCCTGTCCCCTTTAAATTTCGGTTTACCGCAGGCTCGACGTAAATAGGCTAATCCCATCGTCATTAGTTTGTTACTATTATCTTTAGTAACATCCCATACCTCTGAACCGTAGAGTGTAACGCTCTAAACAATACTTTTATAAATGTTTTCATTCCTGTCCCCTTTAAACCTCGGTTTACCGAAGGCTCGTCGTAAATAGGCTAATCCCATCGTCATTAGTATGTTACTATTAGCTTTAGTAACATCCCATACCTCTGAACCGTAGAGTGTAACACTCTAAACAATACTTTTATAAATGTTTTCATTCCTGTCCCCTTTAAATTTCGGTTTACCGCAGGCTCGACGTAAATAGGCTAATCCCATCGTCATTAGTTTGTTACTATTATCTTTAGTAGCATCCCATACCTCTCAACCGTAGAGTGTAACGCTCTAAACAATACTTTTATAAATGTTTTCATTCCTGTCCCCTTTAAATCTCGGTTTACAGCAGGCTCGTCGTAAATAGGCTAATCCCATCGTCATTAGTTTGTTACTATTATCTTTAGTAGCATCCCATACCTCTGAACCGTAGAGTGTAACGCTCTAAAAAATACTTTTATAAATGTTTTCATTCCTGTCTCCTTTAAACCACGGTTTGCCGCAGGCTCGTTGTAAATAGGCTTATCCCATCGTCATTAGTTTGTTACTATTATCTTTAGTAACATCCCATACCTCTGAACCGTAGAGTGTAACGCTCTAAACAATACTTTTATAAATGTTTTCATTCCTGTAGCCCTTAAACCTCGGTTTACCGCAGGCTCGTCGTAAATAGGCTAATGCCATCGTCATTAGTTTGTTACTATTAGCTTTAGTAACATCCCATACCTCTGAACCGTAGAGTGTAACGCTCTAAACAATAATTTATAAATGTTTTCATTCCTGTCCCCTTTATATCTCGGTTTACCGCAGACTCGACGTAAATAGGCTAATCCCATCGTCATTAGTTTGTTACTATTATCTTTAGTAACATCCCATACCTCTGAACCGTAGAGTGTAACGCTCTAAACAATACTTTTATAAATGTTTTCATTCCTGTCCCCTTTAAATCTCGGTTTACCGCAGGCTCGTCGTAAATAGGCTAATCCCATCGTCATTAGTTTGTTACTATTAGCTTTAGTAACATCCCATACCTCTGAACCGTAGAGTGTAACGCTCTAAACAATACTTTTATAAATGTTTTCATTCCTGTCCCCTTTAAATCTCGGTTTACAGCAGGCTCGTCGTAAATAGGCTAATCCCATCGTCATTAGTTTGTTACTATTATCTTTAGTAACATCCCATACCTCTGAACCGTAGAGTGTAACACTCTAAACAATACTTTTATAAATGTTTTCATTCCTGTCCCCTTTAAATTTCGGTTTACCGCAGGCTCGACGTAAATAGGCTAATCCCATCGTCATTAGTTTGTAACTATTATCTTTAGTAACACCCCATACCTCTGAAACGTAGAGTGTAACGCTCTAAACAATACTTTTATAACTGTTTTCATTCCTGTCCCCTTTAAATCTCGGTTTACCGCAGGCTCGTCGTAAATAGGCTAATGCCATCGTCATTAGTTTGTTACTATTAGCTTTAGTAACATCCCATACCTCTGAACCGTAGAGTGTAACGCTCTAAACAATACTTTTATAAATGTTTTCATTCCTGTCCCCTTTAAATCTCGGTTTACCGCAGGCTCGTCGTAAATAGGCTAATCCCATCGTCATTAGTTTGTTACTATTATCTTTAGTAGCATCCCATACCTCTGAACCGTAGAGTGTAACGCTCTAAACAATACTTTTATAAATGTTTTCATTCCTGTCCCCTTTAAATCTCGGTTTACAGCAGGCTCGTCGTAAATAGGCTAATCCCATCGTCATTAGTTTGTTACTATTATCTTTAGTAGCATCCCATACCTCTGAACCGTAGAGTGTAACGCTCTAAAAAATACTTTTATAAATGTTTTCATTCCTGTCTCCTTTAAACCACGGTTTGCCGCAGGCTCGTTGTAAATAGGCTTATCCCATCGTCATTAGTTTGTTACTATTATCTTTAGTAACATCCCATACCTCTGAACCGTAGAGTGTAACGCTCTAAACAATACTTTTATAAATGTTTTCATTCCTGTAGCCCTTAAACCTCGGTTTACCGCAGGCTCGTCGTAAATAGGCTAATGCCATCGTCATTAGTTTGTTACTATTAGCTTTAGTAACATCCCATACCTCTGAACCGTAGAGTGTAACGCTCTAAACAATAATTTATAAATGTTTTCATTCCTGTCCCCTTTATATCTCGGTTTACCGCAGACTCGACGTAAATAGGCTAATCCCATCGTCATTAGTTTGTTACTATTATCTTTAGTAACATCCCATACCTCTGAACCGTAGAGTGTAACGCTCTACACAATACTTTTATAAATGTTTTCATTCCTGTCCCCTTTAAATCTCGGTTTACCGCAGGCTCGTCGTAAATAGGCTAATCCCATCGTCATTAGTTTGTTACTATTAGCTTTAGTAACATCCCATACCTCTGAACCGTAGAGTGTAACACTCTAAACAATACTTTTATAAATGTTTTCATTCCTGTCCCCTTTAAATTTCGGTTTACCGCAGGCTCGACGTAAATAGGCTAATCCCATCGTCATTAGTTTGTAACTATTATCTTTAGTAACATCCCATACCTCTGAACCGTAGAGTGTAACGCTCTAAACAATACTTTTATAAATGTTTTCATTCCTGTCCCCTTTAAATCTCGGTTTACCGCAGGCTCGTCGTAAATAGGCTAATCCCATCTTCATTAGTTTGTTACTATTAGCTTTAGTAACATCCCATACCTCTGAACCGTAGAGTGTAACGCTCTAAACAATACTTATATAAATGTTTTCATTCCTGTCCCCTTTAAATCTCGGTTTACCGCAGGCTCGTCGTAAATAGGCTAATCCCATCGTCATTAGTTTGTTACTATTAGCTTTAGTAACATCCCATACCTCTGAACCGTAGAGTGTAACGCTCTAAACAATACTTTTATAAATGTTTTCATTCCTGTCCCCTTTAAATCTCGGTTTACCGCAGGCTCGTCGTAAATAGGCTAATCCCATCGTCATTAGTTTGTTACTATTATCTTTAGTAGCATCCCATACCTCTGAACCGTAGAGTGTAACGCTCTAAACAATACTTATATAAATGTTTTCATTCCTGTCCCCTTTAAATCTCGGTTTACAGCAGGCTCGTCGTAAATAGGCTAATCCCATCGTCATTAGTTTGTAACTATTATCTTTAGTAACATCCCATACCTCTGAACCGTAGAGTGTAACACTCTAAACAATAATTTTATAAATGTTTTCATTCCTGTCCCCTTTAAATTTCGGTTTACCGCAGGCTCGACGTAAATAGGCTAATCCCATCGTCATTAGTTTGTAACTATTATCTTTAGTAACACCCCATACCTCTGAAACGTAGAGTGTAACGCTCTAAACAATACTTTTATAACTGTTTTCATTCCTGTCCCCTTTAAATCTCGGTTTACCGCAGGCTCGTCGTAAATAGGCTAATGCCATCGTCATTAGTTTGTTACTATTAGCTTTAGTAACATCCCATACCTCTGAACCGTAGAGTGTAACGCTCTAAACAATACTTTTATAAATGTTTTCATTCCTGTCCCCTTTAAATCTCGGTTTACCGCAGGCTCGTCGTAAATAGGCTAATCCCATCGTCATTAGTTTGTTACTATTATCTTTAGTAGCATCCCATACCTCTGAACCGTAGAGTGTAACGCTCTAAACAATACTTTTATAAATGTTTTCATTCCTGTCCCCTTTAAATCTCGGTTTACAGCAGGCTCGTCGTAAATAGGCTAATCCCATCGTCATTAGTTTGTTACTATTATCTTTAGTAGCATCCCATACCTCTGAACCGTAGAGTGTAACGCTCTAAAAAATACTTTTATAAATGTTTTCATTCCTGTCTCCTTTAAACCACGGTTTGCCGCAGGCTCGTTGTAAATAGGCTTATCCCATCGTCATTAGTTTGTTACTATTATCTTTAGTAACATCCCATACCTCTGAACCGTAGAGTGTAACGCTCTAAACAATACTTTTATAAATGTTTTCATTCCTGTAGCCCTTAAACCTCGGTTTACCGCAGGCTCGTCGTAAATAGGCTAATGCCATCGTCATTAGTTTGTTACTATTAGCTTTAGTAACATCCCATACCTCTGAACCGTAGAGTGTAACGCTCTAAACAATAATTTATAAATGTTTTCATTCCTGTCCCCTTTATATCTCGGTTTACCGCAGACTCGACGTAAATAGGCTAATCCCATCGTCATTAGTTTGTTACTATTATCTTTAGTAACATCCCATACCTCTGAACCGTAGAGTGTAACGCTCTACACAATACTTTTATAAATGTTTTCATTCCTGTCCCCTTTAAATCTCGGTTTACCGCAGGCTCGTCGTAAATAGGCTAATCCCATCGTCATTAGTTTGTTACTATTAGCTTTAGTAACATCCCATACCTCTGAACCGTAGAGTGTAACACTCTAAACAATACTTTTATAAATGTTTTCATTCCTGTCCCCTTTAAATTTCGGTTTACCGCAGGCTCGACGTAAATAGGCTAATCCCATCGTCATTAGTTTGTAACTATTATCTTTAGTAACATCCCATACCTCTGAACCGTAGAGTGTAACGCTCTAAACAATACTTTTATAAATGTTTTCATTCCTGTCCCCTTTAAATCTCGGTTTACCGCAGGCTCGTCGTAAATAGGCTAATCCCATCTTCATTAGTTTGTTACTATTAGCTTTAGTAACATCCCATACCTCTGAACCGTAGAGTGTAACGCTCTAAACAATACTTATATAAATGTTTTCATTCCTGTCCCCTTTAAATCTCGGTTTACCGCAGGCTCGTCGTAAATAGGCTAATCCCATCGTCATTAGTTTGTTACTATTAGCTTTAGTAACATCCCATACCTCTGAACCGTAGAGTGTAACGCTCTAAACAATACTTTTATAAATGTTTTCATTCCTGTCCCCTTTAAATCTCGGTTTACCGCAGGCTCGTCGTAAATAGGCTAATCCCATCGTCATTAGTTTGTTACTATTATCTTTAGTAGCATCCCATACCTCTGAACCGTAGAGTGTAACGCTCTAAACAATACTTATATAAATGTTTTCATTCCTGTCCCCTTTAAATCTCGGTTTACAGCAGGCTCGTCGTAAATAGGCTAATCCCATCGTCATTAGTTTGTTACTATTATCTTTAGTAACATCCCATACCTCTGAACCGTAGAGTGTAACACTCTAAACAATACTTTTATAAATGTTTTCATTCCTGTCCCCTTTAAATTTCGGTTTACCGCAGGGTCGACGTAAATAGGCTAATCCCATCGTCATTAGTTTGTAACTATTATCTTTAGTAACACCCCATACCTCTGAACCGTAGAGTGTAACGCTCTAAACAATACTTTTATAACTGTTTTCATTCCTGTCCCCTTTAAATCTCGGTTTACCGCAGGCTCGTCGTAAATAGGCTAATGCCATCGTCATTAGTTTGTTACTATTAGCTTTAGTAACATCCCATACCTCTGAACCGTAGAGTGTAACGCTCTAAACAATACTTTTATAAATGTTTTCATTCCTGTCCCCTTTAAATCTCGGTTTACCGCAGGCTCGTCGTAAATAGGCTAATCCCATCGTCATTAGTTTGTTACTATTATCTTTAGTAGCATCCCATACCTCTGAACCGTAGAGTGTAACGCTCTAAACAATACTTTTATAAATGTTTTCATTCCTGTCCCCTTTAAATCTCGGTTTACAGCAGGCTCGTCGTAAATAGGCTAATCCCATCGTCATTAGTTTGTTACTATTATCTTTAGTAGCATCCCATACCTCTGAACCGTAGAGTGTAACGCTCTAAAAAATACTTTTATAAATGTTTTCATTCCTGTCTCCTTTAAACCACGGTTTGCCGCAGGCTCGTTGTAAATAGGCTTATCCCATCGTCATTAGTTTGTTACTATTATCTTTAGTAACATCCCATACCTCTGAACCGTAGAGTGTAACGCTCTAAACAATACTTTTATAAATGTTTTCATTCCTGTAGCCGTTAAACCTCGGTTTACCGCAGGCTCGTCGTAAATAGGCTAATGCCATCGTCATTAGTTTGTTACTATTAGCTTTAGTAACATCCCATACCTCTGAACCGTAGAGTGTAACGCTCTAAACAATAATTTATAAATGTTTTCATTCCTGTCCCCTTTATATCTCGGTTTACCGCAGACTCGACGTAAATAGGCTAATCCCATCGTCATTAGTTTGTTACTATTATCTTTAGTAACATCCCATACCTCTGAACCGTAGAGTGTAACGCTCTAAACAATACTTTTATAAATGTTTTCATTCCTGTCCCCTTTAAATCTCGGTTTACCGCAGGCTCGTCGTAAATAGGCTAATCCCATCGTCATTAGTTTGTTACTATTAGCTTTAGTAACATCCCATACCTTTGAACCGTAGAGTGTAACACTCTAAACCATACTTTTATAAATGTTTTCATTCCTGTCCCCTTTAAATTTCGGTTTACCGCAGGCTCGACGTAAATAGGCTAATCCCATCGTCATTAGTTTGTAACTATTATCTTTAGTAACATCCCATACCTCTGAACCGTAGAGTGTAACGCTCTAAACAATACTTTTATAAATGTTTTCATTCCTGTCCCCTTTAAACCTCGGTTTACCGCAGGCTCGTCGTAAATAGGCTAATCCCATCGTCATTAGTATGTTACTATTAGCTTTAGTAACATCCCATACCTCTGAACCGTAGAGTGTAACACTCTAAACAATACTTTTATAAATGTTTTCATTCCTGTCCCCTTTAAATTTCGGTTTACCGCAGGCTCGACGTAAATAGGCTAATCCCATCGTCATTAGTTTGTAACTATTATCTTTAGTAACATCCCATACCCCTGAACCGTAGAGTGTAACGCTCTAAACAATACTTTTATAAATGTTTTCATTCCTGTCCCCTTTAAATCTCGGTTTACCGCAGGCTCGTCGTAAATAGGCTAATCCCATCTTCATTAGTTTGTTACTATTAGCTTTAGTAACATCCCATACCTCTGAACCGTAGAGTGTAACGCTCTAAACAATACTTATATAAATGTTTTCATTCCTGTCCCCATTAAATCTCGGTTTACCGCAGGCTCGTCGTAAATAGGCTAATCCCATCGTCATTAGTTTGTTACTATTAGCTTTAGTAACATCCCATACCTCTGAACCGTAGAGTGTAACGCTCTAAACAATACTTTTATAAATGTTTTCATTCCTGTCCCCTTTAAATCTCGGTTTACCGCAGGCTCGTCGTAAATAGGCTAATCCCATCGTCATTAGTTTGTTACTATTATCTTTAGTAGCATCCCATACCTCTGAACCGTAGAGTGTAACGCTCTAAACAATACTTATATAAATGTTTTCATTCCTGTCCCCTTTAACCCTCGGTTTACAGCAGGCTCGTCGTAAATAGGCTAATCCCATCGTCATTAGTTTGTTACTATTATCTTTAGTAACATCCCATACCTCTGAACCGTAGAGTGTAACGCTCTAAACAATACTTTTATAAATGTTTTCATCCCTGTCCCCTTTAAATCTCGGTTTACCGCAGGCTCGTCGTAAATAGGCTAATCCCATCGTCATTAGTTTGTTACTATTATCTTTAGTAGCATCCCATACCTCTGAACCGTAGATTGTAACGCTCTAAACAATACTTATATAAATGTTTGAATTCCTGTCCCCTTTAAATCTCGGTTTACAGCAGGCTCGTCGTAAATAGGCTAATCCCATCGTCATTAGTTTGTTACTATTATCTTTAGTAACATCCCATACCTCTGAACCGTAGAGTGTAACGCTCTAAACAATACTTTTATAAATGTTTTCATTCCTGTCCCCTTTAAATCTCGGTTTACCGCAGGCTCGTCGTAAATAGGCTAATCCCATCGTCATTAGTTTGTTACTATTATCTTTAGTAGCATCCCATACCTCTGAACCGTAGAGTGTAACGCTCTAAACAATACTTTTATAAATGTTTTCATTCCTGTCCCCTTTAAATCTCGGTTTACAGCAGGCTCGTCGTAAATAGGCTAATCCCATCGTCATTAGTTTGTTACAATTATCTTTAGTAGCATCCCATACCTCTGAACCGTAGAGTGTAACGCTCTAAAAAATACTTTTATAAATGTTTTCATTCCTGTCTCCTTTAAACCACGGTTTGCCGCAGGCTCGTTGTAAATAGGCTTATCCCATCGTCATTAGTTTGTTACTATTATCTTTAGTAACATCCCATACCTCTGAACCGTAGAGTGTAACGCTCTAAACAATACTTTTATAAATGTTTTCATTCCTGTAGCCTTTAAACCTCGGTTTACCGCAGGCTCGTCGTAAATAGGCTAATGCCATCGTCATTAGTTTGTTACTATTAGCTTTAGTAACATCCCATACCTCTGAACCGTAGAGTGTAACGCTCTAAACAATAATTTATAAATGTTTTCATACCTGTCCCCTTTATATCTCGGTTTACCGCAGACTCGACGTAAATAGGCTAATCCCATCGTCATTAGTTTGCTACTATTATCTTTAGTAACATCCCATACCTCTGAACCGTAGAGTGTAACGCTCTAAACAATACTTTTATAAATGTTTTCATTCCTGTCCCCTTTAAATCTCGGTTTACCGCAGGCTCGTCGTAAATAGGCTAATCCCATCGTCATTAGTTTGTTACTATTAGCTTTAGTAACATCCCATACCTCTGAACCGTAGAGTGTAACACTCTAAACAATACTTTTATAAATGTTTTCATTCCTGTCCCCTTTAAATTTCGGTTTACCGCAGGCTCGACGTAAATAGGCTAATCCCATCGTCATTAGTTTGTAACTATTATCTTTAGTAACATCCCATACCTCTGAACCGTAGAGTGTAACGCTCTAAACAATACTTTTATAAATGTTTTCATTCCTGTCCCCTTTAAACCTCGGTTTACCGCAGGCTCGTCGTAAATAGGCTAATCCCATCGTCATTAGTTTGTTACTATTAGCTTTAGTAACATCCCATACCTCTGAACCGTAGAGTGTAACACTCTAAACAATACTTTTATAAAAATTTTTTCATTCCTGTCCCCTTTAAATTTCGGTTTAACGCAGGCTCGACGTAAATAGGCTAATCCCATCGTCATTAGTTTGTTACTATTAGCTTTAGTAACCTCCCATACCTATGAACCGTAGAGTGTAACGCTCTAAACAATACTTTTTAAATGTTTTCATTCCTGTCCCCTTTAAACCTCGGTTTGCCGCAGGCTCGTCGTAAATAGGGTAATCCCATCGTCATTACTATTAGCTTTAGTAACATCCCATACCTCTGAACCGTAGAGTGTAACGCTCTAAACAGTACTTTTATAAATGTTTTCATTCCTGTCCCCTTTAAATCTCGGTTTACCGCAGGCTCGTCGTAAATAGGCTAATCCCATTTTCATTAGTTTGTTACTATTAGCTTTAGTAACATCCCATACCTCTGAACCGTAGAGTGTAACGCTCTAAACAATACTTTTATAAATGTTTTCATTCCTGTCCCCTTTAAATCTCGGTTTACCGCAGGCTCGTCGTAAATAGGCTAATCCCATCGTCATTAGTTTGTTACTCTTAAATTTAGTAACACCCCATACCTCTGAACCGTAGAGTGTAACGCTCTAAACAATACTTTTATAACTGTTTTCATTCCTGTCCCCTTTAAATCCCGGTTTACCGCAGGCTCGTCGTAAATAGGCTAATGCCATCGTCATTAGTTTGTTACTATTAGCTTTAGTAACATCCCATACCTCTGAACCGTAGAGTGTAACGCTCTAAACAATACTTTTATAAATGTTTTCATTCCTGTCCCCTTTAAATCTCGGTTTACAGCACGCTCGTCGTAAATAGGCTAATCCCATCGTCATTAGTTTGTTACTATTATCTTTAGTAGCATCCCATACCTCTGAACCGTAGAGTGTAACGCTCTAAAAAATACTTTTATAAATGTTTTCATTCCTGTCTCCTTTAACCCACGGTTTGCCGCAGGCTCGTTGTAAATAGGCTTATCCCATCGTCATTAGTTTGTTACTATTATCTTTAGTAACATCCCATACCTCTGAACCGTAGAGTGTAACGCTCTAAACAATACTTTTATAAATGTTTTCATTCCTGTAGCCTTTAAACCTCGGTTTACCGCAGGCTCGTCGTAAATAGGCTAATGCCATCGTCATTAGTTTGTTACTATTAGCTTTAGTAACATCCCATACCTCTGAACCGTAGAGTGTAACGCTCTAAACAATAATTTATAAATGTTTTCATTCCTGTCCCCTTTATATCTCGGTTTACCGCAGACTCGACGTAAATAGGCTAATCCCATCGTCATTAGTTTGTTACTATTATCTTTAGTAACATCCCATACCTCTGAACCGTAGAGTGTAACGCTCTAAACAATACTTTTATAAATGTTTTCATTCCTGTCCCCTTTAAATCTCGGTTTACCGCAGGCTCGTCGTAAATAGGCTAATCCCATCGTCATTAGTTTGTTACTATTAGCTTTAGTAACATCCCATACCTCTGAACCGTAGAGTGTAACGCTCTAAACAATACTTTTATAAATGTTTTCATTCCTGTCCCCTTTAACCCTCGGTTTACAGCAGGCTCGTCGTAAATAGGCTAATCCCATCGTCATTAGTTTGTTACTATTATCTTTAGTAACATCCCATACCTCTGAACCGTAGAGTGTAACGCTCTAAACAATACTTTTATAAATGTTTTCATTCCTGTCCCCTTTAAATCTCGGTTTACCGCAGGCTCGTCGTAAATAGGCTAATCCCATAGTCATTAGTTTGTTACTATTATCTTTAGTAGCATCCCATACCTCTGAACCGTAGATTGTAACGCTCTAAACAATACTTATATAAATGTTTGAATTCCTGTCCCCTTTAAATCTCGGTTTACAGCAGGCTCGTCGTAAATAGGCTAATCCCATCGTTATTAGTTTGTTACTATTATCTTTAGTAACATCCCATACCTCTGAACCGTAGAGTGTAACGCTCTAAACAATACTTTTATAAATGTTTTCATTCCTGTCCCCTTTAAATCTCGGTTTACCGCAGGCTCGTCGTAAATAGGCTAATCCCATCGTCATTAGTTTGTTACTATTATCTTTAGTAGCATCCCATACCTCTGAACCGTAGAGTGTAACGCTCTAAACAATACTTTTATAAATGTTTTCATTCCTGTCCCCTTTAAATCTCGGTTTACAGCAGGCTCGTCGTAAATAGGCTAATCCCATCGTCATTAGTTTGTTACTATTATCTTTAGTAGCATCCCATACCTCTGAACCGTAGAGTGTAACGCTCTAAAAAATACTTTTATAAATGTTTTCATTCCTGTCTCCTTTAAACCACGGTTTGCCGCAGGCTCGTTGTAAATAGGCTTATCCCATCGTCATTAGTTTGTTACTATTATCTTTAGTAACATCCCATACCTCTGAACCGTAGAGTGTAACGCTCTAAACAATACTTTTATAAATGTTTTCATTCCTGTAGCCTTTAAACCTCGGTTTACCGCAGGCTCGTCGTAAATAGGCTAATGCCATCGTCATTAGTTTGTTACTATTAGCTTTAGTAACATCCCATACCTCTGAACCGTAGAGTGTAACGCTCTAAACAATAATTTATAAATGTTTTCATACCTGTCCCCTTTATATCTCGGTTTACCGCAGACTCGACGTAAATAGGCTAATCCCATCGTCATTAGTTTGCTACTATTATCTTTAGTAACATCCCATACCTCAGAACCGTAGAGTGTAACGCTCTAAACAATACTTTTATAAATGTTTTCATTCCTGTCCCCTTTAAATCTCGGTTTACCGCAGGCTCGTCGTAAATAGGCTAATCCCATCGTCATTAGTTTGTTACTATTAGCTTTAGTAACATCCCATACCTCTGAACCGTAGAGTGTAACGCTCTAAACAATACTTTTATAAATGTTTTCATTCCTGTCCCCTTTAAACCTCGGTTTACCGCAGGCTCGTCGTAAATAGGCTAATCCCATCGTCATTAGTTTGTTACTATTAGCTTTAGTAACATCCCATACCTCTGAACCGTAGAGTGTAACACTCTAAACAATACTTTTATAAAAATTTTTTCATTCCTGTCCCCTTTAAATTTCGGTTTACCGCAGGCTCGACGTAAATAGGCTAATCCCATCGTCATTAGTTTGTTACTATTAGCTTTAGTAACCTCCCATACCTATGAACCGTAGAGTGTAACGCTCTAAACAATACTTTTTAAATGTTTTCATTCCTGTCCCCTTTAAACCTCGGTTTGCCGCAGGCTCGTCGTAAATAGGGTAATCCCATCGTCATTACTATTAGCTTTAGTAACATCCCATACCTCTGAACCGTAGAGTGTAACGCTCTAAACAGTACTTTTACAAAATGTTTTCATTCCTGTCCCCTTTAAATCTCGGTTTACCGCAGGCTCGTCGTAAATAGGCTAATCCCATTTTCATTAGTTTGTTACTATTAGCTTTAGTAACATCCCATACCTCTGAACCGTAGAGTGTAACGCTCTAAACAATACTTTTATAAATGTTTTCATTCCTGTCCCCTTTAAATCTCGGTTTACCGCAGGCTCGTCGTAAATAGGCTAATCCCATCGTCATTAGTTTGTTACTCTTAAATTTAGTAACACCCCATACCTCTGAACCGTAGAGTGTAACGCTCTAAACAATACTTTTATAACTGTTTTCATTCCTGTCCCCTTTAAATCTCGGTTTACCGCAGGCTCGTCGTAAATAGGCTAATGCCATCGTCATTAGTTTGTTACTATTAGCTTTAGTAACATCCCATACCTCTGAACCGTAGAGTGTAACGCTCTAAACAATACTTTTATAAATGTTTTCATTCCTGTCCCCTTTAAATCTCGGTTTACAGCACGCTCGTCGTAAATAGGCTAATCCCATCGTCATTAGTTTGTTACTATTATCTTTAGTAGCATCCCATACCTCTGAACCGTAGAGTGTAACGCTCTAAAAAATACTTTTATAAATGTTTTCATTCCTGTCTCCTTTAACCCACGGTTTGCCGCAGGCTCGTTGTAAATAGGCTTATCCCATCGTCATTAGTTTGTTACTATTATCTTTAGTAACATCCCATACCTCTGAACCGTAGAGTGTAACGCTCTAAACAATACTTTTATAAATGTTTTCATTCCTGTAGCCTTTAAACCTCGGTTTACCGCAGGCTCGTCGTAAATAGGCTAATGCCATCGTCATTAGTTTGTTACTATTAGCTTTAGTAACATCCCATACCTCTGAACCGTAGAGTGTAACGCTCTAAACAATAATTTATAAATGTTTTCATTCCTGTCCCCTTTATATCTCGGTTTACCGCAGACTCGACGTAAATAGGCTAATCCCATCGTCATTAGTTTGTTACTATTATCTTTAGTAACATCCCATACCTCTGAACCGTAGAGTGTAACGCTCTAAACAATACTTTTATAAATGTTTTCATTCCTGTCCCCTTTAAATCTCGGTTTACCGCAGGCTCGTCGTAAATAGGCTAATCCCATCGTCATTAGTTTGTTACTATTAGCTTTAGTAACATCCCATACCTCTGAACCGTAGAGTGTAACACTCTAAACAATACTTTTATAAATGTTTTCATTCCTGTCCCCTTTAAATTTCGGTTTACCGCAGGCTCGACGTAAATAGGCTAATCCCATCGTCATTAGTTTGTAACTATTATCTTTAGTAACATCCCATACCTCTGAACCGTAGAGTGTAACGCTCTAAACAATACTTTTATAAATGTTTTCATTCCTGTCCCCTTTAAACCTCGGTTTACCGCAGGCTCGTCGTAAATAGGCTAATCCCATCGTCATTAGTTTGTTACTATTAGCTTTAGTAACATCCCATACCTCTGAACCGTAGAGTGTAACACTCTAAACAATACTTTTATAAATGTTTTCATTCCTGTCCCCTTTAAATTTCGGTTTACCGCAGGCTCGTCGTAAATAGGCTAATCCCATCGTCATTAGTTTGTAACTATTATCTTTAGTAACATCCCATACCTCTGAACCGTAGAGTGTAACGCTCTAAACAATACTTTTATAAATGTTTTCATTCCTGTCCCCTTTAAACCTCGGTTTACCGCAGGCTCGACGTAAATAGGCTAATCCCATCGTCATTAGTTTGTTACTATTAGCTTTAGTAACATCCCATACCTCTGAACCGTAGAGTGTAACTCTCTAAACAATACTTTTATAAATGTTTTCATTCCTGTCCCCTTTAAATCTCGGTTTACCGCAGGTTCGTCGTAAATAGGCTAATCCCATCGACATTAGTTTGTTACTATTAGCTTTAGTAACATCCCATACCTCTGAACCGTAGAGGGTAACGCTCTAAATAGTACTTTTATAAATGTCTTCATTCCTGTCCCCTTTAAATCTCGGTTTACCGCAGGCTCGACGTAAATAGGCTAATCCCATCGTCATTAGTTTGTTACTATTATCTTTAGTAACATCCCGTACCTCTGAACCGTAGAGTGTAACGCTCTAAACAATACTTTTATAAATGTTTTCATTCCTGTCCCCTTTAAACCTCGGTTTACCGCAGGCTCGTCGTAAATAGGCTAATCCCATCGTCATTAGTTTGTCACTATTAGCTTTAGTAACATCCCATACCTATGAACCGTAGAGTGTAACGCTCTAAACAATACTTTTATAAATGTTTTCATTCCTGTCCCCTTTAAATCTCGGTTTACCGCAGGCTCGTCGTAAATAGGCTAATCCCATTGTCATTAGTTTGTTACTATTATCTTTAGTAGCATCCCATACCTCTGAACCGTAGAGTGTAACGCTCTAAACAATACTTATATAAATGTTTTCATTCCTGTCCCCTTTAAATCTCGGTTTACAGCAGGCTCGTCGTAAATAGGCTAATCCCATCGTCATTAGTTTGTTACTATTATCTTTAGTAACATCCCATACCTCTGAACCGTAGAGTGTAACGCTCTAAACAATACTTTTATAAATGTTTTCATTCCTGTCCCCTTTAAATCTCGGTTTACCGCAGGCTCGTCGTAAATAGGCTAATCCCATCGTCATTAGTTTGTTACTATTATCTTTAGTAGCATCCCATACCTCTGAACCGTAGAGTGTAACGCTCTAAACAATACTTTTATAAATGTTTTCATTCCTGTCCCCTTTAAATCTCGGTTTACAGCAGGCTCGTCGTAAATAGGCTAATCCCATCGTCATTAGTTTGTTACTATTATCTTTAGTAGCATCCCATACCTCTGAACCGTAGTGTGTAACGCTCTAAAAAATACTTTTATAAATGTTTTCATTCCTGTCTCCTTTAAACCACGGTTTGCCGCAGGCTCGTTGTAAATAGGCTTATCCCATCGTCATTAGTTTGTTACTATTATCTTTAGTAACATCCCATACCTCTGAACCGTAGAGTGTAACGCTCTAAACAATACTTTTATAAATGTTTTCATTCCTGTAGCCTTTAAACCTCGGTTTACCGCAGGCTCGTCGTAAATAGGCTAATGCCATCGTCATTAGTTTGTTACTATTAGCTTTAGTAACATCCCATACCTCTGAACCGTAGAGTGTAACGCTCTAAACAATAATTTATAAATGTTTTCATTCCTGTCCCCTTTATATCTCGGTTTACCGCAGACTCGACGTAAATAGGCTAATCCCATCGTCATTAGTTTGTTACTATTATCTTTAGTAACATCCCATACCTCTGAACCGTAGAGTGTAACGCTCTAAAACATACTTTTATAAATGTTTTCATTCCTGTCCCCTTTAAATCTCGGTTTACCGCAGGCTCGTCGTAAATAGGCTAATCCCATCGTCATTAGTTTGTTACTATTAGCTTTAGTAACATCCCATACCTCTGAACCGTAGAGTGTAACACTCTAAACAATACTTTTATAAATGTTTTCATTCCTGTCCCCTTTAAATTTCGGTTTACCGCAGGCTCGACGTAAATAGGCTAATCCCATCGTCATTAGTTTGTAACTATTATCTTTAGTAACATCCCATACCTCTGAACCGTAGAGTGTAACGCTCTAAACAATACTTTTATAAATGTTTTCATTCCTGTCCCCTTTAAACCTCGGTTTACCGCAGGCTCGTCGTAAATAGGCTAATCCCATCGTCATTAGTTTGTTACTATTAGCTTTAGTAACATCCCATACCTCTTAACCGTAGAGTGTAACACTCTAAACAATACTTTTATAAATGTTTTCATTCCTGTCCCCTTTAAATTTCGGTTTACCGCAGGCTCGACGTAAATAGGCTAATCCCATCGTCATTAGTTTGTAACTATTATCTTTAGTAACATCCCATACCTCTGAACCGTAGAGTGTAACGCTCTAAACAATACTTTTATAAATGTTTTCATTCCAGTCCCCTTTAAACCTCGGTTTACCGCAGGCTCGACGTAAATAGGCTAATCCCATCGTCATTAGTTTGTTACTATTAGCTTTAGTAACATCCCATACCTCTGAACCGTAGAGTGTAACTCTCTAAACAATACTTTTATAAATGTTTTCATTCCTGTCCCCTTTAAATCTCGGTTTACCGCAGGCTCGTCGTAAATAGGCTAATCCCATCGACATTTGTTTGTTACTATTAGCTTTAGTAACATCCCATACCTCTGAACCGTAGAGGGTAACGCTCTAAATAGTACTTTTATAAATGTCTTCATTCCTGTCCCCTTTAAATCTCGGTTTACCGCAGGCTCGTCGTAAATAGGCTAATCCCATCGTCATTATTTTGTTACTATTAGCTTTAGTAACATACCATACCTCTGAACCGTAGAGTGTAACGCTCTAAACAGTACTTTTATAAATGTTTTCATTCCTGTCCCCTTTATATCTCGGTTTACCGCAGGCTCGGCGTAAATAGGCTAATCCCATCGTCATTAGTTTGTTACTATTATCTTTAGTAACATCCCGTACCTCTGAACCGTAGAGTGTAACGCTCTAAACAATACTTTTATAAATGTTTTCATTCCTGTCCCCTTTAAACCTCGGTTTACCGCAGGCTCGTCGTAAATAGGCTAATCCCATCGTCATTAGTTTGTCACTATTAGCTTTAGTAACATCCCATACCTATGAACCGTAGAGTGTAACGCTCTAAACAATACTTTTATAAATGTTTTCATTCCTGTCCCCTTTAAATCTCGGTTTACAGCAGGCTCGTCGTAAATAGGCTAATCCCATCGTCATTAGTTTGTTACTATTATCTTTAGTAACATCCCATACCTCTGAACCGTAGAGTGTAACGCTCTAAACAATACTTTTATAAATGTTTTCATTCCTGTCCCCTTTAACTCTCGGTTTACCGCAGGCTCGTCGTAAATAGGCTAATCCCATCGTCATTAGTTTGTTACTATTATCTTTAGTAGCATCCCATACCTCTGAACCGTAGAGTGTAACGCTCTAAACAATACTTTTATAAATGTTTTCATTCCTGTCCCCTTTAAATCTCGGTTTACAGCAGGCTCGTCGTAAATAGGCTAATCCCATCGTCATTAGTTTGTTACTATTATCTTTAGTAGCATCCCATACCTCTGAACCGTAGTGTGTAACGCTCTAAAAAATACTTTTATAAATGTTTTCATTCCTGTCTCCTTTAAACCACGGTTTGCCGCAGGCTCGTTGTAAATAGGCTTATCCCATCGTCATTAGTTTGTTACTATTATCTTTAGTAACATCCCATACCTCTGAACCGTAGAGTGTAACGCTCTAAACAATACTTTTATAAATGTTTTCATTCCTGTAGCCTTTAAACCTCGGTTTACCGCAGGCTCGTCGTAAATAGGCTAATGCCATCGTCATTAGTTTGTTACTATTAGCTTTAGTAACATCCCATACCTCTGAACCGTAGAGTGTAACGCTCTAAACAATAATTTATAAATGTTTTCATTCCTGTCCCCTTTATATCTCGGTTTACCGCAGACTCGACGTAAATAGGCTAATCCCATCGTCATTAGTTTGTTACTATTATCTTTAGTAACATCCCATACCTCTGAACCGTAGAGTGTAACGCTCTAAACAATACTTTTATAAATGTTTTCATTCCTGTCCCCTTTAAATCTCGGTTTACCGCAGGCTCGTCGTAAATAGGCTAATCCCATCGTCATTAGTTTGTTACTATTAGCTTTAGTAACATCCCATACCTCTGAACCGTAGAGTGTAACACTCTAAACAATACTTTTATAAATGTTTTCATTCCTGTCCCCTTTAAATTTCGGTTTACCGCAGGCTCGACGTAAATAGGCTAATCCCATCGTCATTAGTTTGTAACTATTATCTTTAGTAACATCCCATACCTCTGAACCGTAGAGTGTAACGCTCTAAACAATACTTTTTAAATGTTTTCATTCCTGTCCCCTTTAAACCTCGGTTTGCCGCAGGCTCGTCGTAAATAGGGTAATCCCATCGTCATTACTATTAGCTTTAGTAACATCCCATACCTCTGAACCGTAGAGTGTAACGCTCTAAACAGTACTTTTATAAATGTTTTCATTCCTGTCCCCTTTAAATCTCGGTTTACCGCAGGCTCGTCGTAAATAGGCTAATCCCATCTTCATTAGTTTGTTACTATTAGCTTTAGTAACATCCCATACCTCTGAACCGTAGAGTGTAACGCTCTAAACAATACTTTTATAAATGTTTTCATTCCTGTCCCCTTTAAATCTCGGTTTACCGCAGGCTCGTCGTAAATAGGCTAATCCCATCGTCATTAGTTTGTTACTCTTAAATTTAGTAACACCCCATACCTCTGAACCGTAGAGTGTAACGCTCTAAACAATACTTTTATAAATGTTTTCATTCCTGTCCCCTTTAAATCTCGGTTTACCGCAGGCTCGTCGTAAATAGGCTAATCCCATCGTCATTAGTTTGTTACTCTTAAATTTAGTAACACCCCATACCTCTGAACCGTAGAGTGTAACGCTCTAAACAATACTTTTATAACTGTTTTCATTCCTGTCCCCTTTAAATCTCGGTTTACCGCAGGCTCGTCGTAAATAGGCTAATCCCATCGTCATTAGTTTGTTACTATTATCTTTAGTAGCATCCCATACCTCTGAACCGTAGAGTGTAACGCTCTAAAAAATACTTTTATAAATGTTTTCATTCCTGTCTCCTTTAAACCTCGGTTTGCCGCAGGCTCGTCGTAAATAGGCTTATCCCACCGTCATTAGTTTGTTACTTTACCTTTAGTAACCTCCCATACCTCTGAACCGTAGAGTGTAACGCTCTAAGCAATACTTTTATAAATGTTTTCATTCCTGTCCCCTTTAAACCTCGGTTTACCGCAGGCTCGTCTTAAATAGGCTAATCCCATCGTCATTAGTTTGTTACTATTATATTTAGTAACATCCCTTACCTCTGAACCGTAGAGTGTAACGCTCTAAACAGTACTGTTATAAAGTTTTCATTCCTGTCCCCTTTAAATCTCGGTTTACCTCAGGTTCGTCGTAAATAGGCTAATCCCATCGTCATTAGTTTGTTACTATTAGCTTTAGTAACATCCCATACCTCTGAACCGTAGAGTGTAACGCTATAAGCAATACTTTCATAAATGTTTTCTTTCCTGTCCCCTTTAAATCTCGGTTTACCGCAGGCTCGTCGTAAATAGGCTAATCCCATCGTCATTAGTTTGTTACTATTAGCTTTAGTAACATCCCATACCTCTGAACCGTAGAGTGTAACTCTCTAAACAATACTTTTATAAATGTTTTCATTCCTGTCCCCTTTAAATCTCGGTTTACCGCAGGCTCGTCGTAAATAGGCTAATCCCATCGACATTAGTTTGTTACTATTAGCTTTAGTAACATCCCATACCTCTGAACCGTAGAGGGTAACGCTCTAAATAGTACTTTTATAAATGTCTTCATTCCTGTCCCCTTTAAATCTCGGTTTACCGCAGGCTCGTCGTAAATAGGCTAATCCCATCGTCATTATTTTGTTACTATTAGCTTTAGTAACATCCCATACCTCTGAACCGTAGAGTGTAACGCTCTAAACAATACTTTTATAAATGTTTCATTCCTGTCCCCTTTAAATCTCGGTTTACCGCAGGCTCGTCGTAAATAGGCTAATCCCATCGACATTAGTTTGTTACTATTAGCTTTAGTAACATCCCATACCTCTGAACCGTAGAGGGTAACGCTCTAAACAGTACTTTTATAAATGTCTTCATTCCTGTCCCCTTTCAAAATCTCGGTTTACCGCAGGCTCGTCGTAAATAGGCTATTGCCATCGTCATTAGTTTGTTACTATTAGCTTTAGTAACATCCCATACCTTTGAACCGTAGAGTGTAACGCTCTAAACAGTACTTTTATAAATGTTTTCATTCCTGTCCCCTTTATATCTCGGTTTACCGCAGGCTCGACGTAAATAGGCTAATCCCATCGTCATTAGTTTGTTACTATTATCTTTAGTAACATCCCGTACCTCTGAACCGTAGAGTGTAACGCTCTAAACAATACTTTTATAAATGTTTTCATTCCTGTCCCCTTTAAACCTCGGTTTACCGCAGGCTCGTCGTAAATAGGCTAATCCCATCGTCATTAGTTTGTCACTATTAGCTTTAGTAACATCCCATACCTATGAACCGTAGAGTGTAACGCTCTAAACAATACTTTTATAAATGTTTTCATTCCTGTCCCCTTTAAATCTCGGTTTACCGCAGGCTCGTCGTAAATAGGCTAATCCCATCGTCATTAGTTTGTTACTATTATCTTTAGTAGCATCCCATACCTCTGAACCGTAGAGTGTAACGCTCTAAACAATACTTTTATAAATGTTTTCATTCCTGTCCCCTTTAAATCTCGGTTTACAGCAGGCTCGTCGTAAATAGGCTAATCCCATCGTCATTAGTTTGTTACTATTATCTTTAGTAGCATCCCATACCTCTGAACCGTAGAGTGTAATGCTCTAAAAAATACTTTTATAAATGTTTTCATTCCTGTCTCCTTTAAACCACGGTTTGCCGCAGGCTCGTTGCAAATAGGCTTATCCCATCGTCATTAGTTTGTTACTATTATCTTTAGTAACATCCCATACCTCTGAACCGTAGAGGGTAACGCTCTAAACAGTACTTTTATAAATGTCTTCATTCCTGTCCACTTTCAAAATCTCGGTTTACCTCAGGCTCGTCGTAAATAGGCTATTGCCATCGTCATTAGTTTGTTACTATTAGCTTTAGTAACATCCCACACCTCTGAACCGTAGAGTGTAACGCTCTAAACAGTACTTTTATAAATGTTTTCATTCCTGTCCCCTTTATGTCTCGGTTTACCGCAGGCTCGACGTAAATAGGCTAATCCCATCGTCATTAGTTTGTCACTATTAGCTTTAGTAACATCCCATACCTATGAACCGTAGAGTGTAACGCTCTAAACAATACTTTTATAAATGTTTTCATTCCTGTCCCCTTTAAATCTCGGTTTACCGCAGGCTCGTCGTAAATAGGCTAATCCCATCGTCATTAGTTTGTTACTATTATCTTTAGTAGCATCCCATACCTCTGAACCGTAGAGTGTAACGCTCTAAACAATACTTTTATAAATGTTTTCATTCCTGTCCCCTTTAAATCTCGGTTTACAGCAGGCTCGTCGTAAATAGGCTAATCCCATCGTCATTAGTTTGTTACTATTATCTTTAGTAGCATCCCATACCTCTGAACCGTAGAGTGTAACGCTCTAAAAAATACTTTTATAAATGTTTTCATTCCTGTCTCCTTTAAACCACGGTTTGCCGCAGGCTCGTTGTAAATAGGCTTATCCCATCGTCATTAGTTTGTTACTATTATCTTTAGTAACATCCCATACCTCTGAACCGTAGAGTGTAACGCTCTAAACAATACTTTTATAAATGTTTTCATTCCTGTAGCCTTTAAACCTCGGTTTACCGCAGGCTCGTCGTAAATAGGCTAATGCCATCGTCATTAGTTTGTTACTATTAGCTTTAGTAACATCCCATACCTCTGAACCGTAGAGTGTAACGCTCTAAACAATAATTTATAAATGTTTTCATTCCTGTCCCCTTTAAATCTCGGTTTACCGCAGGCTCGTCGTAAATAGGCTAATCCCATCGTCATTAGTTTGTTACTATTAGCTTTAGTAACATCCCATACCTCTGAACCGTAGAGTGTAACACTCTAAACAATACTTTTATAAATGTTTTCATTCCTGTCCCCTTTAAATTTCGGTTTACCGCAGGCTCGACGTAAATAGGCTAATCCCATCGTCATTAGTTTGTAACTATTATCTTTAGTAACATCCCATACCTCTGAACCGTAGAGTGTAACGCTCTAAACAATACTTTTATAAATGTTTTCATTCCTGTCCCCTTTAAACCTCAGTTTACCGCAGGCTCGTCGTAAATAGGCTAATCCCATCGTCATTAGTTTGTTACTATTAGCTTTAGTAACATCCCATACCTCTGAACCGTAGAGTGTAACGCTCTAAACAATACTTTTATAAATGTTTTCATTCCTGTCCCCTTTAAACCTCGGTTTACCGCAGGCTCGACGTAAATAGGCTAATCCCATCGTCATTAGTTTGTTACTATTAGCTTTAGTAACCTCCCATACCTATGAACCGTAGAGTGTAACGCTCTAAACAATACTTTTTAAATGTTTTCATTCCTGTCCCCTTTAAACCTCGGTTTGCCGCAGGCTCGTCGTAAATAGGGTAATCCCATCGTCATTACTATTAGCTTTAGTGACATCCCATACCACTGAACCGTAGAGTGTAACGCTCTAAACAGTACTTTTATAAATGTTTTCATTCCTGTCCCCTTTAAATCTCGGTTTACCGCAGGCTCGTCGTAAATATTCTAATCCCATCTTCATTAGTTTGTTACTATTAGCTTTAGTAACATCCCATATCTCTGAACCGTAGAGTGTAACGCTCTAAACAATACTTTTATAAATGTTTTCATTCCTGTCCCCTTTAAATCTCGGTTTACCGCAGGCTCGTCGTAAATAGGCTAATCCCATCGTCATTAGTTTGTTACTCTTAAATTTAGTAACACCCCATACCTCTGAACCGTAGAGTGTAACGCTCTAAAAAATACTTTTATAAATGTTTTCATTCCTGTCTCCTTTAAACCTCGGTTTGCCGCAGGCTCGTCGTAAATAGGCTTATCCCACCGTCATTAGTTTGTTACTTTAACTTTAGTAACCTCCCATACCTCTGAACCGTAGAGTGTAACGCTCTAAACAATACTTTTATAAATGTTTTCATTCCTGTCCCCTTTAAACCTCGGTTTACCGCAGGCTCGTCTTAAATAGGCTAATCCCATCGTCATTAGTTTGTTACTATTATATTTAGTAACATCCCTTACCTCTGAACCGTAGAGTGTAACGCTCTAAACAGTACTGTTATAAATGTTTTCATTCCTGTCCCCTTTAAATCTCGGTTTACCTCAGGTTCGTCGTAAATAGGCTAATCCCATCGTCATTAGTTTGTTACTATTAGCTTTAGTAACATCCCATACCTCTGAACCGTAGAGTGTAACGCTATAAGCAATACTTTTATAAATGTTTTCTTTCCTGTCCCCTTTAAATCTCGGTTTACCGCAGGCTCGTCGTAAATAGGCTAATCCCATCGTCATTAGTTTGTTACTATTAGCTTTAGTAACATCCCATACCTCTGAACCGTAGAGTGTAACTCTCTAAACAATACTTTTATAAATGTTTTCATTCCTGTCCCCTTTAAATCTCGGATTACCGCAGGCTCGTCGTAAATAGGCTAATCCCATCGACATTAGTTTGTTACTATTAGCTTTAGTAACATCCCATACCTCTGAACCGTAAAGGGTAACGCTCTAAATAGTACTTTTATAAATGTCTTCATTCCTGTCCCCTTTAAATCTCGGTTTACCGCAGGCTCGTCGTAAATAGGCTAATCCCATTGTCATTATTTTGTTACTATTAGCTTTAGTAACATCCCATACCTCTGAACCGTAGAGTGTAACGCTCTAAACAATACTTTTATAAATGTTTTCATTCCTGTCCCCTTTAAATCTCGGTTTACCGCAGGCTCGTCGTAAATAGGCTAATCCCATCGACATTAGTTTGTTACTATTAGCTTTAGTAACATCCCATACCTCTGAACCGTAGAGGGTAACGCTCTAAACAGTACTTTTATAAATGTCTTCATTCCTGTCCCCTTTCAAAATCTCGGTTTACCGCAGGCTCGTCGTAAATAGGCTATTGCCATCGTCATTAGTTTGTTACTATTAGCTTTAGTAACATCCCATACCTCTGAACCGTAGAGTGTAACGCTCTAAACAGTACTTTTATAAATGTTTTCATTCCTGTCCCCTTTATATCTCGGTTTACCGCAGGCTCGACGTAAATAGGCTAATCCCATCGTCATTAGTTTGTCACTATTAGCTTTAGTAACATCCCATACCTATGAACCGTAGAGTGTAACGCTCTAAACAATACTTTTATAAATCTTTTCATTCCTGTCCCCTTTAAATCTCGGTTTACCGCAGGCTCGTCGTAAATAGGCTAATCCCATCGTCATTAGTTTGTTACTATTATCTTTAGTAGCATCCCATACCTCTGAACCGTAGAGTGTAACGCTCTAAACAATACTTTTATAAATGTTTTCATTCCTGTCCCCTTTAAATCTCGGTTTACAGCAGGCTCGTCGTAAATAGGCTAATCCCATCGTCATTAGTTTGTTACTATTATCTTTAGTAGCATCCCATACCTCTGAACCGTAGAGTGTAACGCTCTAAAAAATACTTTTATAAATGTTTTCATTCCTGTCTCCTTTAAACCACGGTTTGCCGCAGGCTCGTTGTAAATAGGCTTATCCCATCGTCATTAGTTTGTTACTATTATCTTTAGTATCATCCCATACCTCTGAACCGTAGAGTGTAACGCTCTAAACAATACTTTTATAAATGTTTTCATTCCTGTAGCCATTAAACCTCGGTTTACCGCAGGCTCGTCGTAAATAGGCTAATGCCATCGTCATTAGTTTGTTACTATTAGCTTTAGTAACATCCCATACCTCTGAACCGTAGAGTGTAACGCTCTAAACAATAATTTATAAATGTTTTCATTCCTGTCCCCTTTATATCTCGGTTTACCGCAGGCTCGTCGTAAATAGGCTAATCCCATCGTCATTAGTTTGTTACTATTATCTTTAGTAACATCCCATACCTCTGAACCGTAGAGTGTAACGCTCTAAACAATACTTTTATAAATGTTTTCATTCCTGTCCCCTTTAAATCTCGGTTTACCGCAGGCTCGTCGTAAATAGGCTAATCCCATCGTCATTAGTTTGTTACTATTATCTTTAGTAGCATCCCATACCTCTGAACCGTAGAGTGTAACGCTCTAAACAATACTTTTATAAATGTTTTCATTCCTGTCCCCTTTAAATCTCGGTTTACAGCAGGCTCGTCGTAAATAGGCTAATCCCATCGTCATTAGTTTGTTACTATTATCTTTAGTAGCATCCCATACCTCTGAACCGTAGTGTGTAACGCTCTAAAAAATACTTTTATAAATGTTTTCATTCCTGTCTCCTTTAAACCACGGTTTGCCGCAGGCTCGTTGTAAATAGGCTTATCCCATCGTCATTAGTTTGTTACTATTATCTTTAGTAACATCCCATACCTCTGAACCGTAGAGTGTAACGCTCTAAACAATACTTTTATAAATGTTTTCATTCCTGTAGCCTTTAAACCTCGGTTTACCGCAGGCTCGTCGTAAATAGGCTAATGCCATCGTCATTAGTTTGTTACTATTAGCTTTAGTAACATCCCATACCTCTGAACCGTAGAGTGTAACGCTCTAAACAATAATTTATAAATGTTTTCATTCCTGTCCCCTTTATATCTCGGTTTACCGCAGACTCGACGTAAATAGGCTAATCCCATCGTCATTAGTTTGTTACTATTATCTTTAGTAACATCCCATACCTCTGAACCGTAGAGTGTAACGCTCTAAACAATACTTTTATAAATGTTTTCATTCCTGTCCCCTTTAAATCTCGGTTTACCGCAGGCTCGTCGTAAATAGGCTAATCCCATCGTCATTAGTTTGTTACTATTAGCTTTAGTAACATCCCATACCTCTGAACCGTAGAGTGTAACACTCTAAACAATACTTTTATAAATGTTTTCATTCCTGTCCCCTTTAAATTTCGGTTTACCGCAGGCTCGACGTAAATAGGCTAATCCCATCGTCATTAGTTTGTAACTATTATCTTTAGTAACATCCCATACCTCTGAACCGTAGAGTGTAACGCTCTAAACAATACTTTTTAAATGTTTTCATTCCTGTCCCCTTTAAACCTCGGTTTGCCGCAGGCTCGTCGTAAATAGGGTAATCCCATCGTCATTACTATTAGCTTTAGTAACATCCCATACCTCTGAACCGTAGAGTGTAACGCTCTAAACAGTACTTTTATAAATGTTTTCATTCCTGTCCCCTTTAAATCTCGGTTTACCGCAGGCTCGTCGTAAATAGGCTAATCCCATCTTCATTAGTTTGTTACTATTAGCTTTAGTAACATCCCATACCTCTGAACCGTAGAGTGTAACGCTCTAAACAATACTTTTATAAATGTTTTCATTCCTGTCCCCTTTAAATCTCGGTTTACCGCAGGCTCGTCGTAAATAGGCTAATCCCATCGTCATTAGTTTGTTACTCTTAAATTTAGTAACACCCCATACCTCTGAACCGTAGAGTGTAACGCTCTAAACAATACTTTTATAACTGTTTTCATTCCTGTCCCCTTTAAATCTCGGTTTACCGCAGGCTCGTCGTAAATAGGCTAATCCCATCGTCATTAGTTTGTTACTATTATCTTTAGTAGCATCCCATACCTCTGAACCGTAGAGTGTAACGCTCTAAAAAATACTTTTATAAATGTTTTCATTCCTGTCTCCTTTAAACCTCGGTTTGCCGCAGGCTCGTCGTAAATAGGCTTATCCCACCGTCATTAGTTTGTTACTTTAACTTTAGTAACCTCCCATACCTCTGAACCGTAGAGTGTAACGCTCTAAGCAATACTTTTATAAATGTTTTCATTCCTGTCCCCTTTAAACCTCGGTTTACCGCAGGCTCGTCTTAAATAGGCTAATCCCATCGTCATTAGTTTGTTACTATTATATTTAGTAACATCCCTTACCTCTGAACCGTAGAGTGTAACGCTCTAAACAGTACTGTTATAAAGTTTTCATTCCTGTCCCCTTTAAATCTCGGTTTACCTCAGGTTCGTCGTAAATAGGCTAATCCCATCGTCATTAGTTTGTTACTATTAGCTTTAGTAACATCCCATACCTCTGAACCGTAGAGTGTAACGCTATAAGCAATACTTTCATAAATGTTTTCTTTCCTGTCCCCTTTAAATCTCGGTTTACCGCAGGCTCGTCGTAAATAGGCTAATCCCATCGTCATTAGTTTGTTACTATTAGCTTTAGTAACATCCCATACCTCTGAACCGTAGAGTGTAACTCTCTAAACAATACTTTTATAAATGTTTTCATTCCTGTCCCCTTTAAATCTCGGTTTACCGCAGGCTCGTCGTAAATAGGCTAATCCCATCGACATTAGTTTGTTACTATTAGCTTTAGTAACATCCCATACCTCTGAACCGTAGAGGGTAACGCTCTAAATAGTACTTTTATAAATGTCTTCATTCCTGTCCCCTTTAAATCTCGGTTTACCGCAGGCTCGTCGTAAATAGGCTAATCCCATCGTCATTATTTTGTTACTATTAGCTTTAGTAACATCCCATACCTCTGAACCGTAGAGTGTAACGCTCTAAACAATACTTTTATAAATGTTTCATTCCTGTCCCCTTTAAATCTCGGTTTACCGCAGGCTCGTCGTAAATAGGCTAATCCCATCGACATTAGTTTGTTACTATTAGCTTTAGTAACATCCCATACCTCTGAACCGTAGAGGGTAACGCTCTAAACAGTACTTTTATAAATGTCTTCATTCCTGTCCCCTTTCAAAATCTCGGTTTACCGCAGGCTCGTCGTAAATAGGCTATTGCCATCGTCATTAGTTTGTTACTATTAGCTTTAGTAACATCCCATACCTTTGAACCGTAGAGTGTAACGCTCTAAACAGTACTTTTATAAATGTTTTCATTCCTGTCCCCTTTATATCTCGGTTTACCGCAGGCTCGACGTAAATAGGCTAATCCCATCGTCATTAGTTTGTTACTATTATCTTTAGTAACATCCCGTACCTCTGAACCGTAGAGTGTAACGCTCTAAACAATACTTTTATAAATGTTTTCATTCCTGTCCCCTTTAAACCTCGGTTTACCGCAGGCTCGTCGTAAATAGGCTAATCCCATCGTCATTAGTTTGTCACTATTAGCTTTAGTAACATCCCATACCTATGAACCGTAGAGTGTAACGCTCTAAACAATACTTTTATAAATGTTTTCATTCCTGTCCCCTTTAAATCTCGGTTTACCGCAGGCTCGTCGTAAATAGGCTAATCCCATCGTCATTAGTTTGTTACTATTATCTTTAGTAGCATCCCATACCTCTGAACCGTAGAGTGTAACGCTCTAAACAATACTTTTATAAATGTTTTCATTCCTGTCCCCTTTAAATCTCGGTTTACAGCAGGCTCGTCGTAAATAGGCTAATCCCATCGTCATTAGTTTGTTACTATTATCTTTAGTAGCATCCCATACCTCTGAACCGTAGAGTGTAATGCTCTAAAAAATACTTTTATAAATGTTTTCATTCCTGTCTCCTTTAAACCACGGTTTGCCGCAGGCTCGTTGCAAATAGGCTTATCCCATCGTCATTAGTTTGTTACTATTATCTTTAGTAACATCCCATACCTCTGAACCGTAGAGGGTAACGCTCTAAACAGTACTTTTATAAATGTCTTCATTCCTGTCCACTTTCAAAATCTCGGTTTACCTCAGGCTCGTCGTAAATAGGCTATTGCCATCGTCATTAGTTTGTTACTATTAGCTTTAGTAACATCCCACACCTCTGAACCGTAGAGTGTAACGCTCTAAACAGTACTTTTATAAATGTTTTCATTCCTGTCCCCTTTATGTCTCGGTTTACCGCAGGCTCGACGTAAATAGGCTAATCCCATCGTCATTAGTTTGTCACTATTAGCTTTAGTAACATCCCATACCTATGAACCGTAGAGTGTAACGCTCTAAACAATACTTTTATAAATGTTTTCATTCCTGTCCCCTTTAAATCTCGGTTTACCGCAGGCTCGTCGTAAATAGGCTAATCCCATCGTCATTAGTTTGTTACTATTATCTTTAGTAGCATCCCATACCTCTGAACCGTAGAGTGTAACGCTCTAAACAATACTTTTATAAATGTTTTCATTCCTGTCCCCTTTAAATCTCGGTTTACAGCAGGCTCGTCGTAAATAGGCTAATCCCATCGTCATTAGTTTGTTACTATTATCTTTAGTAGCATCCCATACCTCTGAACCGTAGAGTGTAACGCTCTAAAAAATACTTTTATAAATGTTTTCATTCCTGTCTCCTTTAAACCACGGTTTGCCGCAGGCTCGTTGTAAATAGGCTTATCCCATCGTCATTAGTTTGTTACTATTATCTTTAGTAACATCCCATACCTCTGAACCGTAGAGTGTAACGCTCTAAACAATACTTTTATAAATGTTTTCATTCCTGTAGCCTTTAAACCTCGGTTTACCGCAGGCTCGTCGTAAATAGGCTAATGCCATCGTCATTAGTTTGTTACTATTAGCTTTAGTAACATCCCATACCTCTGAACCGTAGAGTGTAACGCTCTAAACAATAATTTATAAATGTTTTCATTCCTGTCCCCTTTATATCTCGGTTTACCGCAGACTCGACGTAAATAGGCTAATCCCATCGTCATTAGTTTGTTACTATTATCTTTAGTAACATCCCATACCTCTGAACCGTAGAGTGTAACGCTCTAAACAATACTTTTATAAATGTTTTCATTCCTGTCCCCTTTAAATCTCGGTTTACCGCAGGCTCGTCGTAAATAGGCTAATCCCATCGTCATTAGTTTGTTACTATTAGCTTTAGTAACATCCCATACCTCTGAACCGTAGAGTGTAACACTCTAAACAATACTTTTATAAATGTTTTCATTCCTGTCCCCTTTAAATTTCGGTTTACCGCAGGCTCGACGTAAATAGGCTAATCCCATCGTCATTAGTTTGTAACTATTATCTTTAGTAACATCCCATACCTCTGAACCGTAGAGTGTAACGCTCTAAACAATACTTTTATAAATGTTTTCATTCCTGTCCCCTTTAAACCTCAGTTTACCGCAGGCTCGTCGTAAATAGGCTAATCCCATCGTCATTAGTTTGTTACTATTAGCTTTAGTAACATCCCATACCTCTGAACCGTAGAGTGTAACGCTCTAAACAATACTTTTATAAATGTTTTCATTCCTGTCCCCTTTAAACCTCGGTTTACCGCAGGCTCGACGTAAATAGGCTAATCCCATCGTCATTAGTTTGTTACTATTAGCTTTAGTAACCTCCCATACCTATGAACCGTAGAGTGTAACGCTCTAAACAATACTTTTTAAATGTTTTCATTCCTGTCCCCTTTAAACCTCGGTTTGCCGCAGGCTCGTCGTAAATAGGGTAATCCCATCGTCATTACTATTAGCTTTAGTGACATCCCATACCACTGAACCGTAGAGTGTAACGCTCTAAACAGTACTTTTATAAATGTTTTCATTCCTGTCCCCTTTAAATCTCGGTTTACCGCAGGCTCGTCGTAAATATTCTAATCCCATCTTCATTAGTTTGTTACTATTAGCTTTAGTAACATCCCATATCTCTGAACCGTAGAGTGTAACGCTCTAAACAATACTTTTATAAATGTTTTCATTCCTGTCCCCTTTAAATCTCGGTTTACCGCAGGCTCGTCGTAAATAGGCTAATCCCATCGTCATTAGTTTGTTACTCTTAAATTTAGTAACACCCCATACCTCTGAACCGTAGAGTGTAACGCTCTAAAAAATACTTTTATAAATGTTTTCATTCCTGTCTCCTTTAAACCTCGGTTTGCCGCAGGCTCGTCGTAAATAGGCTTATCCCACCGTCATTAGTTTGTTACTTTAACTTTAGTAACCTCCCATACCTCTGAACCGTAGAGTGTAACGCTCTAAACAATACTTTTATAAATGTTTTCATTCCTGTCCCCTTTAAACCTCGGTTTACCGCAGGCTCGTCTTAAATAGGCTAATCCCATCGTCATTAGTTTGTTACTATTATATTTAGTAACATCCCTTACCTCTGAACCGTAGAGTGTAACGCTCTAAACAGTACTGTTATAAATGTTTTCATTCCTGTCCCCTTTAAATCTCGGTTTACCTCAGGTTCGTCGTAAATAGGCTAATCCCATCGTCATTAGTTTGTTACTATTAGCTTTAGTAACATCCCATACCTCTGAACCGTAGAGTGTAACGCTATAAGCAATACTTTTATAAATGTTTTCTTTCCTGTCCCCTTTAAATCTCGGTTTACCGCAGGCTCGTCGTAAATAGGCTAATCCCATCGTCATTAGTTTGTTACTATTAGCTTTAGTAACATCCCATACCTCTGAACCGTAGAGTGTAACTCTCTAAACAATACTTTTATAAATGTTTTCATTCCTGTCCCCTTTAAATCTCGGATTACCGCAGGCTCGTCGTAAATAGGCTAATCCCATCGACATTAGTTTGTTACTATTAGCTTTAGTAACATCCCATACCTCTGAACCGTAAAGGGTAACGCTCTAAATAGTACTTTTATAAATGTCTTCATTCCTGTCCCCTTTAAATCTCGGTTTACCGCAGGCTCGTCGTAAATAGGCTAATCCCATTGTCATTATTTTGTTACTATTAGCTTTAGTAACATCCCATACCTCTGAACCGTAGAGTGTAACGCTCTAAACAATACTTTTATAAATGTTTTCATTCCTGTCCCCTTTAAATCTCGGTTTACCGCAGGCTCGTCGTAAATAGGCTAATCCCATCGACATTAGTTTGTTACTATTAGCTTTAGTAACATCCCATACCTCTGAACCGTAGAGGGTAACGCTCTAAACAGTACTTTTATAAATGTCTTCATTCCTGTCCCCTTTCAAAATCTCGGTTTACCGCAGGCTCGTCGTAAATAGGCTATTGCCATCGTCATTAGTTTGTTACTATTAGCTTTAGTAACATCCCATACCTCTGAACCGTAGAGTGTAACGCTCTAAACAGTACTTTTATAAATGTTTTCATTCCTGTCCCCTTTATATCTCGGTTTACCGCAGGCTCGACGTAAATAGGCTAATCCCATCGTCATTAGTTTGTCACTATTAGCTTTAGTAACATCCCATACCTATGAACCGTAGAGTGTAACGCTCTAAACAATACTTTTATAAATCTTTTCATTCCTGTCCCCTTTAAATCTCGGTTTACCGCAGGCTCGTCGTAAATAGGCTAATCCCATCGTCATTAGTTTGTTACTATTATCTTTAGTAGCATCCCATACCTCTGAACCGTAGAGTGTAACGCTCTAAACAATACTTTTATAAATGTTTTCATTCCTGTCCCCTTTAAATCTCGGTTTACAGCAGGCTCGTCGTAAATAGGCTAATCCCATCGTCATTAGTTTGTTACTATTATCTTTAGTAGCATCCCATACCTCTGAACCGTAGAGTGTAACGCTCTAAAAAATACTTTTATAAATGTTTTCATTCCTGTCTCCTTTAAACCACGGTTTGCCGCAGGCTCGTTGTAAATAGGCTTATCCCATCGTCATTAGTTTGTTACTATTATCTTTAGTAACATCCCATACCTCTGAACCGTAGAGTGTAACGCTCTAAACAATACTTTTATAAATGTTTTCATTCCTGTAGCCATTAAACCTCGGTTTACCGCAGGCTCGTCGTAAATAGGCTAATGCCATCGTCATTAGTTTGTTACTATTAGCTTTAGTAACATCCCATACCTCTGAACCGTAGAGTGTAACGCTCTAAACAATAATTTATAAATGTTTTCATTCCTGTCCCCTTTATATCTCGGTTTACCGCAGACTCGACGTAAATAGGCTAATCCCATCGTCATTAGTTTGTTACTATTATCTTTAGTAACATCCCATACCTCTGAACCGCAGAGTGTAACGCTCTAAACAATATTTTTATAAATGTTTTCATTCCTGTCCCCTTTCAATTTCGGTTTACGGCAGGCTCGTCGTAAATAGGCTAATCCCATCGTCATTAGTTTGTTACTATTAGCTTTAGAAACATCCCATACCTCTGAACCGTAGAGTGTAACACTCTAAACAATACTTTTATAAATGTTTTCATTCCTGTCCCCTTTAAATTTCGGTTTACCGCAGGCTCGACGTAAATAGGCTAATCCCATCGTCATTAGTTTGTAACTATTATCTTTAGTAACATCCCATACCTCTGAACCGTAGAGTGTAACGCTCTAAACAATACTTTTATAAATGTTTTCATTCCTGTCCCCTTTAAACCTCGGTTTACCGCAGGCTCGTCGTAAATAGGCTAATCCCATCGTCATTAGTTTGTTACTATTAGCTTTAGTAACATCCCATACCTCTGAACCGAAGAGTGTAACTCTCTAAACAATACTTTTATAAATGTTTTCATTCCTGTCCCCTTTAAATTTCGGTTTACCGCAGGCTCGACGTAAATAGGCTAATCCCATCGTCATTAGTTTGTAACTATTATCTTTAGTAACATGCCATACCTCTGAACCGTAGAGTGTAACGCTCTAAACAATACTTTTATAAATGTTTTCATTCCTGTCCCCTTTAAATCTCGGTTTACCGCAGGCTCGTCGTAAATAGGCTAATCCCATCGTCATTAGTTTGTTACTATTATCTTTAGTAGCATCCCATACCTCTGAACCGTAGAGTGTAACGCTCTAAACAATACTTTTATAAATGTTTTCATTCCTGTCCCCTTTAAATCTCGGTTTACCGCAGGCTCGTCGTAAATAAGCTAATCCCATCGACATTAGTTTGTTACTATTAGCTTTAGTAACATCCCATACCTCTAAACCGTAGAGGGTAACGCTCTAAACAGTACTTTTATAAATTTCTTCATTCCTGTCCCCTTTCAAAATCTCGGTTTACCGCAGGCTCGTCGTAAATAGGCTATTGCCATCGTCATTAGTTTGTTACTATTAGCTTTAGTAACATCCCACACCTCTGAACCGTAGAGTGTAACGCTCTAAACAGTACTTTTATAAATGTTTTCATTCCTGTCCCCTTTATATCTCGGTTTACCGCAGGCTCGACGTAAATAGGCTAATCCCATCGTCATTAGTTTGTCACTATTAGCTTTAGTAACATCCCATACCTATGAACCGTAGAGTGTAACGCTCTAAACAATACTTTTATAAATGTTTTCATTCCTGTCCCCTTTAAATCTCGGTTTACCGCAGGCTCGTCGTAAATAGGCTAATCCCATCGTCATTAGTTTGTTACTATTATCTTTAGTAGCATCCCATACCTCTGAACCGTAGAGTGTAACGCTCTAAACAATACTTTTATAAATGTTTTCCTTCCTGTCCCCTTTAAATCTCGGTTTACAGCAGGCTCGTCGTAAATAGGCTAACCCCATCGTCATTAGTTTGTTACTATTATCTTTAGTAGCATCCCATACCTCTGAACCGTAGAGTGTAACGCTCTAAAAAATACTTTTATAAATGTTTTCATTCCTGTCTCCTTTAAACCACGGTTTGCCGCAGGCTCGTTGTAAATAGGCTTATCCCATCGTCATTAGTTTGTTACTATTATCTTTAGTAACATCCCATACCTCTGAACCGTAGAGTGTAACGCTCTAAACAATACTTTTATAAATGTTTTCATTCCTGTAGCCTTTAAACCTCGGTTTACCGCAGGCTCGTCGTAAATAGGCTAATGCCATCGTCATTAGTTTGTTACTATTAGCTTTAGTAACATCCCATACCTCTGAACCGTAGAGTGTAACGCTCTAAACAATAATTTATAAATGTTTTCATTCCTGTCCCCTTTATATCTCGGTTTACCGCAGACTCGACGTAAATAGGCTAATCCCATCGTCATTAGTTTGTTACTATTATCTTTAGTAACATCCCATACCTCTGAACCGTAGAGTGTAACACTCTAAACAATACTTTTATAAATGTTTTCATTCCTGTCCCCTTTAAATTTCGGTTTACCGCAGGCTCGACGTAAATAGGCTAATCCCATCGTCATTAGTTTGTAACTATTATCTTTAGTAACATCCCATACCTCTGAACCGTAGAGTGTAACGCTCTAAACAATACTTTTATAAATGTTTTCATTCCTGTCCCCTTTAAACCTCGGTTTACCGCAGGGTCGTCGTAAATAGGCTAATCCCATCGTCATTAGTTTGTTACTATTAGCTTTAGTAACCTCCCATACCTATGAACCGTAGAGTGTAACGCTCGAAACAATACTTTTTAAATGTTTTCATTCCTGTCCCCTTTAAACCTCGGTTTGCCGCAGGCTCGTCGTAAATAGGGTAATCCCATCGTCATTACTATTAGCTTTAGTAACATCCCATACCTCTGAACCGTAGAGTGTAACGCTCTAAACAGTACTTTTATAAATGTTTTCATTCCTGTCCCCTTTAAATCTCGGTTTACCGCAGGCTCGTCGTAAATAGGCTAATCCCATCTTCATTAGTTTGTTACTATTAGCTTTAGTAACATCCCATACCTCTGAACCGTAGAGTGTAACGCTCTAAACAATACTTTTATAAATGTTTTCTTTCCTGTCCCCTTTAAATCTCGGTTTACCGCAGGCTCGTCGTAAATAGGCTAATCCCATCGTCATTAGTTTGTTACTCTTAAATTTAGTAACATCCCATACCTCTGAACCGTAGAGTGTAACGCTCTAAACAATACTTTTATAACTGTTTTCATTCCTGTCCCCTTTAAATCTCGGTTTGCCGCAGGCTCGTCGTAAATAGGCTAATCCCATCGTCATTAGTTTGTTACTATTATCTTTAGTAGCATCCCATACCTCTGAACCGTAGAGTGTAACGCTCTAAAAAATACTTTTATAAATGTTTTCATTCCTGTCTCCTTTAAACCTCGGTTTGCCGCAGGCTCGTCGTAAATAGGCTTATCCAACCGTCATTAGTTTGTTACTTTAACTTTAGTAACCTCCCATACCTCTGAACCGTAGAGTGTAACGCTCTAAACAATACTTTTATAAATGTTTTCATTCCTGTCCCCTTTAAACCTCGGTTTACCGCAGGCTCGTCTTAAATAGGCTAATCCCATCGTCATTAGTTTGTTACTATTATGTTTAGTAACATCCCATACCTATGAACCGTAGAGTGTAACGCTCTAAACAGTACTGTTATAAATGTTTTCATTCCTGTCCCCTTTAAATCTCGGTTTACCTCAGGTTCGTCGTAAATAGGCTAATCCCATCGTCATTAGTTTGTTACTATTAGCTTTAGTAACATCCCATACCTCTGAACCGTAGAGTGTAACGCTATAAGCAATACTTTTATAAATGTTTTCATTCCTGTCCCCTTTAAATCTCGGTTTACCGCAGGCTCGTCGTAAATAGGCTAATCCCATCGTCATTAGTTTGTTACTATTAGCTTTAGTAACATCCCATACCTCTGAACCGTAGAGTGTAACTCTCTAAACAATACTTTTATAAATGTTTTCATTCCTGTCCCCTTTAAATCTCGGTTTACCGCAGGCTCGTCGTAAATAGGCTAATCCCATCGACATTAGTTTGTTACTATTAGCTTTAGTAACATCCCATAACTCTGAACCGTAGAGGGTAACGCTCTAAATAGTACTTTTATAAATGTCTTCATTCCTGTCCCCTTTAAATCTCAGTTTACCGCAGGCTCGTCGTAAATAGGCTAATCCCATCGTCATTATTTTGTTACTATTAGCTTTAGTAACATCCCATACCTCTGAACCGTAGAGTGTAACGCTCTAAACAATACTTTTATAAATGTTTTCATTCCTGTCCCCTTTAAATCTCGGTTTACCGCAGGCTCGTCGTAAATAGGCTAATCCCATCGACATTAGTTTGTTACTATTAGCTTTAGTAACATCCCATACCTCTGAACCGTAGAGGGTAACGCTCTAAACAGTACTTTTATAAATGTCTTCATTCCTGTCCCCTTTCAAAATCTCGGTTTACCGCAGGCTCGTCGTAAATAGGCTAATCCCATCGTCGTTAGTTTGTTACTATTAGCTTATTAACATCCCATACCTCTGAAGCGTAGAATGTAACGCTCTAAACAATACTTTTATAAATGTTTTCATTCCTGTCCCCTTTAAATCTCGGTTTACCGCAGGCTCGACATAAATAGGCTAATCCCATCGTCATTAGTTTGTTACTATTAGGTTTAGTAACATCCCATACCTCTGAACCGTAGAGTGTAACGCTCTAAACAATACTTTTATAAATGTTTTCATTCCTGTCCCCTTTAAACCTCGGTTCGCCGCAGGCTCGTCGTAAATATTCTAATCCCATCGTCATGAGTTTGTTACTATTAGCTTTAGTAACATCCTATACCTCTGAACCGTAGAGTGTAACGCTCTAAACAATACTTTTATAAATGTTTTCATTCCTGTCCCCTTTAAATCTCGGTTTACCGCAGGCTCGTCGTAAATAGGCTAATCCCATCGACATTAGTTTGTTACTATTAGCTTTAGTAACATCCCATACCTCTTAACCGTAGAGGGTAACGCTCTAAACAGTACTTTTATAAATGTCTTCATTCCTGTCCCCTTTAAATCTCGGTTTACCGCAGGCTCGTCGTAAATAGGCTAATGCCATCGTCATTAGTTTGTTACTATTAGCTTTAGTAACATCCCATACCTCTGAACCGTAGAGTGTAACGCTCTAAACAGTACTTTTATAAATGTTTTCATTCCTGTCCCCATTTTATCTCGGTTTACCGCAGGCTCGACGTAAATAGGCTAATCCCATCGTCATTAGTTTGTTACTATTATCTTTACTAACATCCCGTACCTCTGAACCGTAGAGTATAACGCTCTAAACAATACTTTTATAAATGTTTTCATTCCTGTCCCCTTTAAACCTCGGTTTACCGCAGGCTCGTCGTAAATAGGCTAATCCCATCGTCGTTAGTTTGTTACTATTAGCTTTAGTAACATCCCATACCTCTGAAGCGTAGAATGTAACGCTCTAAACAATACTTTTATAAATGTTTTCATTCCTGTCCCCTTTAAATCTCGGTTTACCGCAGGCTCGTCGTAAATAGGCTAATCCCATCGTCATTAGTTGGTTACTATTAGCTTTAGTAACATCCCATACCTCTGAACCGTCGAGTGTAACGCTCTAAGCAATACTTTTATAAATGTTTTCATTCCTGTCCCCTTTAAATCTCGGTTTACCGCAGGCTCGTCGTAAATAGGCTAATGCCATCGTCATTAGTTTGTTACTATTAGCTTTAGTAACATCCCATACCTCTGAACCGTTGAGTGTAACGCTCTAAACAATAATTTATAAATGTTTTCATTCCTGTCCCCTTTAAATCTCGGTTTACCGAAGGCTCGACGTAAATAGGCTAATCCCATCGACATTAGTTTGTTCCTATTAGCTTTAGTAACATCCCATACCTCTGAACCGTAGAGGGTAACGCTCTAAATAGTACTTTTATAAATGTCTTCATTCCTGTCCTCTTTATATCTCGGTTTACCGCAGGCTCGACGTAAATAGGCTAATCCCATCGTCATTAGTTTGTTACTATTATCTTTAGTAACATCCCGTACCTCTGAACCGTAGAGTGTAACGCTCTAAACAATACTTTTATAAATGTTTTCATTCCTGTCCCCTTTAAACCTCAGTTTACCGCAGGCTCGTCGTAAATAGGCTAATCCCATCGTCATTAGTTTGTCACTATTAGCTTTAGTAACATCCCATACCTATGAACCGTAGAGTGTAACGCTCTAAACAATACTTTTATAATTGTTTTCTGTCCTGTCCCCTTTAAATCACGGTTTACCGCAGGCTCGTCGTAAATAGGCTAATCCCATCGACATTAGTATGTTACTATTAGCTTTAGTAACATCCCATACCTCTGAACCGTAGAGGGTAACGCTCTAAACAGTACTTTTATAAATGTCTTCATTCCTGTCCCCTTTAAATCTCGGTTTACCGCAGGCTCGTCGTAAATAGGCTAATGCCATCGTCATTAGTTTGTTACTATTAGCTTTAGTAACATCCCATACCTCTGAACCGTAGAGTGTAACGCTCTAAACAGTACTTTTATAAATGTTTTCATTTCTGTCCCCATTTTATCTCGGTTTACCGCAGGCTCGACGTAAATAGGCTAATCCCATCGTCATTAGTTTGTTACTATTATCTTTACTAACATCCCGTACCTCTGAACCGTAGAGTATAACGCTCTAAACAATACTTTTATAAATGTTTTCATTCCTGTCCCCTTTAAACCTCGGTTTACCGCAGGCTCGTCGTAAATAGGCAAATCCCATCGTCATTAGTTTGTCACTATTAGCTTTAGTAACATCCCATACCTATGAACCGTAGAGTGTAACGCTCTAAACAATACTTTTATAAATGTTTTCTGTCCTGTCCCCTTTAAATCACGGTTTACCGCAGGCTCGTCGTAAATAGGCTAATCCTATCGTCGTTAGTTTGTTACTATTAGCTTTAGTAACATCCCATACCTCTGAAGCGTAGAATGTAACGCTCTAAACAATACTTTTATAAATGGTTTCATTCCTGTCCCCTTTAAATCTCGGTTTACCGCAGGCTCGTCGTAAATAGGCTAATCCCATCGTCATTAGTTGGTTACTATTAACTTTAGTAACATCCCATACCTCTGAACCGTCGAGTGTAACGCTCTAAGCAATACTTTTATAAATGTTTTCATTCCTGTCCCCTTTAAATCTCGGTTTACCGCAGGCTCGTCGTAAATAGGCTAATCCCATCGTCATTAGTTTGTTACTATTAGCTTTAGTAACATCCCATACCTCTGAACCGTAGAGTGTAACGCTCTAAACAATACTTTTATAAATGTTTTCATTCCTGTCCCCTTTAAATCTCGGTTTACCGCAGGCTCGTCGTAAATAGGCTAATCCCATCGACATTAGTTTGTTCCTATTAGCTTTAGTAACATCCCATACCTCTGAACCGTAGAGGGTAACGCTCTAAATAGTACTTTTATAAATGTCTTCATTCCTGTCCTCTTTAAATCTCGGTTTACCGCAGGCTCGTCGTAAATAGGCTAATGCCATCGTCATTAGTTTGTTACTATTAGCTTTAGTAACATCCCATACCTCTGAACCGTAGAGTGTAACGCTCTAAACAGTACTTTTATAAATGTTTTCATTTCTGTCCCCATTTTATCTCGGTTTACCGCAGGCTCGACGTAAATAGGCTAATCCCATCGTCATTAGTTTGTTACTATTATCTTTACTAACACCCCGTACCTCTGAACCGTAGAGTATAACGCTCTAAACAATACTTTTATAAATGTTTTCATTCCTGTCCCCTTTAAATCTCGGTTTACCGCAGGCTCGTCGTAAATATTCTAATCCCATCGTCATGAGTTTGTTACTATTAGCTTTAGTAACATCCTATACCTCTGAACCGTAGAGTGTAACGCTCTAAACAATACTTTTATAAATGTTTTCATTCCTGTCCCCTTTAAATCTCGGTTTACCGCAGGCTCGTCGTAAATAGGCTAATGCCATCGTCATTAGTTTGTTACTATTAGCTTTAGTAACATCCCATACCTCTGAACCGTAGAGTGTAACGCTCTAAACAGTACTTTTATAAATGTTTTCATTTCTGTCCCCATTTTATCTCGGTTTACCGCAGGCTCGACGTAAATAGGCTAATCCCATCGTCATTAGTTTGTTACTATTATCTTTACTAACATCCCGTACCTCTGAACCGTAGAGTATAACGCTCTAAACAATACTTTTATAAATGTTTTCATTCCTGTCCCCTTTAAACCTCGGTTTACCGCAGGCTCGTCGTAAATAGGCAAATCCCATCGTCATTAGTTTGTCACTATTAGCTTTAGTAACATCCCATACCTATGAACCGTAGAGTGTAACGCTCTAAACAATACTTTTATAAATGTTTTCTGTCCTGTCCCCTTTAAATCACGGTTTACCGCAGGCTCGTCGTAAATAGGCTAATCCTATCGTCGTTAGTTTGTTACTATTAGCTTTAGTAACATCCCATACCTCTGAAGCGTAGAATGTAACGCTCTAAACAATACTTTTATAAATGTTTTCATTCCTGTCCCCTTTAAATCTCGGTTTACCGCAGGCTCGTCGTAAATAGGCTAATCCCATCGTCATTAGTTGGTTACTATTAGCTTTAGTAACATCCCATACCTCTGAACCGTCGAGTGTAACGCTCTAAGCAATACTTTTATAAATGTTTTCATTCCTGTCCCCTTTAAATCTCGGTTTACCGCAGGCTCGTCGTAAATAGGCTAATCCCATCGTCATTAGTTTGTTACTATTAGCTTTAGTAACATCCCATACCTCTGAACCGTAGAGTGTAACGCTCTAAACAATACTTTTATAAATGTTTTCATTCCTGTCCCCTTTAAATCTCGGTTTACCGCAGGCTCGTCGTAAATAGGCTAATCCCATCGACATTAGTTTGTTCCTATTAGCTTTAGTAACATCCCATACCTCTGAACCGTAGAGGGTAACGCTCTAAATAGTACTTTTATAAATGTCTTCATTCCTGTCCTCTTTAAATCTCGGTTTACCGCAGGCTCGTCGTAAATAGGCTAATGCCATCGTCATTAGTTTGTTACTATTAGCTTTAGTAACATCCCATACCTCTGAACCGTTGAGTGTAACGCTCTAAACAATAATTTATAAATATTTTCATTCCTGTCGTCTTTAAATCTCGGTTTACCGAAGGCTCGACGTAAATAGGCTAATCCCATCGTCATTAGTTTGTTACTATTATGTTTAGTAACATCCCATACCTCTGAACCGTAGAGTGTAACGCTCTAAACAATACTTTTATAAATGTTTTCATTCCTGTCCCCTTTAAACCTGGGTTTGCCGCAGGCTCGTCGTAAATAGGCTTATCACATCGTTATTAGTTTGTTACTATTAGCTTTAGTAACATCCCATACCTCTGAACCGTAGAGTGTAACGCTCTAAACAGTACTTTTATAAATGTTTTCATTCCTGTCCCCTTTAAATCTCGGTTTACCGCAGGTTCGTCGTAAATAGGCTAATCCCATCGTCATTAGTTTGTTACTATTAGCTTTAGTAGCATCCCATACCTCTGAACCGTAGAGTGTAACGCTCTAAACAATACTTTTATAAATGTTTTCATTCCTGTCTCCTTTAAACCTGGGTTTGCCAAAGGCTCGTCGTAAATAGGCTTATCTCATCGTCATTAGTTTGTTACTTTTAGCTCTAGTAACATCCCATACCTCTGAACCGTAGAGTGTAACGCTCTAAACAGTACTTTTATAAATGTTTTCATTCCTGTCCCCTTTAAATCTCGGTTTACCGCAGGTTCGTCGTAAATAGGCTAATCCCATCGTCATTAGTTTGTTACTATTAGCTTTAGTAGCATCCCATACCTCTGAACCGTAGAGTGTAACGCTCTAAACAATACTTTTATAAATGTTTTCATTCCTGTCCCCTTTAAATCTCGGTTTGCCGCAGGCTCGTCGTAAATAGGCTAATCCCATCGACATTAGTTTGTTACTATTAGCTTTAGTAACATCCCATACCTCTGAACCGTAGAGTGTAACGCTCTAAACAGTACTTTTATAAATGTTTTCTTTCCTGTCCCCTTTAAACCTGGGTTTGCCGCAGGATCGTCGTAAATAGGCTTATCACATCGTCATTAGTTTGTTACTATTAGCTTTAGTAACATCCCATACCTCTGAACCGTAGAGTGTAACGCTCTAAACAGTACTTTTATAAATGTTTTCTTTCCTGTCCCTTTTAAACCTGGGTTTGCCGCAGGATCGTCGTAAATAGGCTAATCACATCGTCATTAGTTTGTTACGTTTAGCTCTAGTAACCACTCATACCTCTGAACCGTAGAGGGTAACGCTCTAAACAATACTTTTATAAATGTTTTCTTTCCTGTCCCTTTTAAACCTGGGTTTGCCGCAGGATCGTCGTAAATAGGCTTATCACATCGTCATTAGTTTGTTACTATTAGCTTTAGTAACATCCCATACCTCTGAACCGTAGAGTGTAACGCTCTAAACAGTACTTTTATAAATGTTTTCTTTCCTGTCCCTTTTAAACCTGGGTTTGCCGCAGGATCGTCGTAAATAGGCTAATCACATCGTCATTAGTTTGTTACGTTTAGCTCTAGTAACCACTCATACCTCTGAACCGTAGAGTGTAACGCTCTGAACAATTCTTTTATAAATGTTTTCATTCCTGTCCCCTTTAAATCTCGGTTTACCGCAGGCTCGTCGTAAATAGGCTAATCCCATCGACATTAGTTTGTTACTATTAGCTTTAGTAACATCCCATACCTCTGAACCGTAGAGTGTAACGCTCTAAACAGTACTTTTATAAATGTTTTCTTTCCTGTCCCCTTTAAATCTCGGTTTACCGCAGGTTCGTCGTAAATAGGCTAAACCCATCGTCATTAGTTTGATACTATTAGCTTTAGTAACATCCCATACCTCTGAACCGTAGAGTGTAACGCTCTAAACAATAGTTTTATAAATGTTTTCTTTCCTGTCCCCTTTAAATCTCGGTTTACCGCATGCTCGTCGTAAATAGGCAAATCCCATCGTCATTAGTATGTTACTATTAGCTTTAGTAACATCCCATACCTCTGAACCGTAGAGTGTAACGCTCTAAACAATACTTTTATAAATGTTTTCATTCCTGTCCCCTTTAAACCTCGGTTTACCGCAGGCTCGTCCTAAATAGGCTAATCCCATCGTCATTAGTTTGTTACTATTATGTTTAGTAACATCCCATACCTCTGAACCGTAGAGTGTAACGCTCTAAACAGTACTGTTATAAATGTTTTCATTCCTGTCCCCTTAAATCTCGGTTTACCGCAGGCTCGTCGTAAATAGGATAATCCCATCGTCATTACTATTATCGTTAGTAACATCCCATACCTCTGAACCGTAGAGTGTAACGCTCTAAAAAATACTTTTATAAATGTTTTCATTCCTGTCTCCTTTAAACCTCGGTTTGCCGCAGGCTCCTCGTAAATAGGCTTATCCCATCGTCATTAGTTTGTTACTTTTAGCTTTAGTAACCTCCCATACCTCTGAACCGTAGAGTGTAACGCTCTAAACAATACTTTTATAAATGTTTTCATTCCTGTCCCCTTTAAACCTCGGTTTACCGCAGGCTCGTCGTAAATAGGCTAATCCCATTGTCATTAGTTTGTTACTATTAGCTTTAGTAACATCCCATACCTCTGAACCGTAGAGTGTAACGCTCTATGCAATACTTTTATAAATGTTTTCATTCCTGTTTCCTTTAAACCTCGGTTTGCCGCAGGCTCGTCGTAAATAGGCTAATCCCATTTTCATTAGTTTGTTACTATTAGCTTTAGTAACATTCCATACCTCTGAACCGTAGAGTGTAACGCTCTAAACAATACTTTTATAAATGTTTTCATTCCGGTCCCCTTTAAATCTCGGTTTACCGCAGGCTCGTCGTAAATAGGCTTATCCCATCGACATTAGTTTGTTACTATTAGCTTTAGTAACATCCCATACCTCTGAACCGTAGAGGGTAACGCTGTAAATAGTACTTTTATAAATGTCTTCATTCCTGTCCCCTTTAAATCTCGGTTTACCGCAGGCTCGTCGTAAATAGGCTAATTCCATCGTCATTAGTTTGTTACTATTAGCTTTAGTAACATCCCATACCTCTGAACCGTTGAGTGTAACGCTCTAAACAATAATTTATAAATGTTTTCATTCCTGTCCCCTTTATATCTCGGTTTACCGCAGGCTCGACGTAAATAGGCTAATCCCATCGTCATTAGTTTGTTACTATTATGTTTAGTAACATCCCATACCTCTGAACCGTAGAGTGTAACGCTCTAAACAATACTTTTATAAATGTTTTCATTCCTGTCCCCTTAAATCTCGGTTTACCGCAGGCTCGTCGTAAATAGGCTAATCCCATCGTCATTAGTTTGTTACTATTAGCTTTAGTAACATCCCATACCTCTGAACCGTAGAGTGTAACGCTCTAAACAGTACTTTTATAAATGTTTTCATTCCTGTCCCCTTTAAATCTCGGTTTACCGCAGGTTCGTCGTAAATAGGCTAATCCCATCGTCATTAGTTTGTTACTATTAGCTTTAGTAACATCCCATACCTCTGAACCGTAGAGTGTAACGCTCTAAACAGTACTTTTATAAATGTTTTCATTCCTGTCCCCTTTAAATCTCGGTTTACCGCAGGTTCGTCGTAAATAGGCTAATCCCATCGTCATTAGTTTGTTACTATTAGCTTTAGTAACATCCCATACCTCTGAACCGTAGAGTGTAACGCTCTAAACAGTACTTTTATAAATGTTTTCTTTCCTGTCCCCTTTAAACCTGGGTTTGCCGCAGGCTCGTCGTAAATAGGCTTATCACATCGTCATTAGTTTGTTACTTTTAGCTCTAGTAACCTCTCATACCTCTGAACCGTAGAGTGTAACGCTCTAAACAATACTTTTATAAATGTTTTCATTCCTGTCCCCTTTATATCTCGGTTTACCGCAGGCTCGACGTAAATAGGCTAATCCCATCGTCATTAGTTTGTTACTATTAGCTTTAGTAACATCCCATACCTCTGAACCGTAGAGTGTAACGCTCTAAACAGTACTTTTATAAATGTTTTCATTCCTGTCCCCTTTAAATCTCGGTTTACCGCAGGTTCGTCGTAAATAGGCTAATCCCATCGTCATTAGTTTGTTACTATTAGCTTTAGTAGCATCCCATACCTCTGAACCGTAGAGTGTAACGCTCTAAACAATACTTTTATAAATGTTTTCATTCCTGTCACCTTTAAATCTCGGTTTGCCGCAGGCTCGTCGTAAATAGGCTAATCCCATCGACATTAGTTTGTTACTATTAGCTTTAGTAACATCCCATACCTCTGAACCGTAGAGTGTAACGCTCTAAACAGTACTTTTATAAATGTTTTCTTTCCTGTCCCCTTTAAACCTGGGTTTGCCGCAGGCTCGTCGTAAACAGGCTTATCACATCGTCATTAGTTTGTTACGTTTAGCTCTAGTAACCTCTCATACCTCTGAACCGTAGAGTGTAACGCTCTAAACAATACTTTTATAAATGTTTTCTTTCCTGTCCCCTTTAAATCTCGGTTTACCGCAGGCTCGTCGTAAATAGGCTAATCCCATCGTCAATAGTTTGTTACTATTAGCTTTAGTAGCATCCCATACCTCTGAACCGTAGAGTGTAACGCTCTAAACAATACTTTTATAAATGTTTTCATTCCTGTCCCCTTTAAATCTCGGTTTACCGCAGGCTCGTCGTAAATAGGCTAATCCCATCGACATTAGTTTGTTACTATTAGCTTTAGTAACATCCCATACCTCTGAACTGTAGAGTGTAACGCTCTAAACAGTACTTTTATAAATGTTTTCTTTCCTGTCCCCTTTAAATCTCGGTTTACCGCAGGTTCGTCGTAAATAGGCTAAACCCATCGACATTAGTTTGATACTATTAGCTTTAGTAACATCCCATACCTCTGAACCGTAGAGTGTAACGCTCTAAACAATAATTTTATAAATGTTTTCTTTCCTGTCCCCTTTAAATCTCGGTTTACCGCATGCTCGTCGTAAATAGGCAAATCCCATCGTCATTAGTATGTTACTATTAGCTTTAGTAACATCCCATACCTCTGAACCGTAGAGTGTAACGCTCTAAACAATACTTTTACAAATGTTTTCATACCTGTCCCCTTTAAACCACGGTTTACCGCAGGCTCGTCCTAAATAGGCTAATCCCATCGTCATTAGTTTGTTACTATTATGTTTAGTAACATCCCATACCTCTGAACCGTAGAGTGTAACGCTCTAAACAGTACTGTTATAAATGTTTTCATTCCTGTCCCCTTTAAATCTCGGTTTACCGCAGGTTCGTCATAAATAGGCTAATCCCATCGTCATTAGTTTGTTACTATTAGCTTTAGTCACATCCCATACCTCTGAACCGTAGAGTGTAACGCTCTAAACAATACTTTTATAAATGTTTTCATTCCTGTCCCCTTAAATCTCGGTTTACCGCAGGCTCGTCGTAAATAGGATAATCCCATCGTCATTACTATTATCTTTAGTAACATCCCATACCTCTGAACCGTAGAGTGTAACGCTCTAAACAATACTTTTATAAATGTTTTCATTCCTGTCCCCTGTAAACCTGGGTTTGCCGCAGGATCGTCGTAAATAGGCTTATCACATCGTCATTAGTTTGTTACTATTAGCTTTAGTAACATCCCATACCTCTGAACCGTAGAGTGTAACGCTCTAAACAGTACTTTTATAAATGTTTTCATTCCTGTCCCCTTTAAATCTCGGTTTACCGCAGGTTCGTCGTAAATAGGCTAATCCCATCGTCATTAGTTTGTTACTATTAGCTTTAGTAGCATCCCATACCTCTGAACCGTAGAGTGTAACGCTCTAAACAATACTTTTATAAATGTTTTCATTCCTGTCCCCTTTAAATCTCGGTTTGCCGCAGGCTCGTCGTAAATAGGCTAATCCCATCGACATTAGTTTGTTACTATTAGCTTTAGTAACATCCCATACCTCTGAACCGTAGAGTGTAACGCTCTAAACAGTACTTTTATAAATGTTTTCTTTCCTGTCCCCTTTAAACCTGGGTTTGCCGCATGCTCGTCGTAAATAGGCTTATCACATCGTCATTAGTTTGTTACGTTTAGCTCTAGTAACCTCTCATACCTCTGAACCGTAGAGTGTAACGCTCTAAACAATACTTTTATAAATGTTTTCATTCCTGTCCCCTTTAAATCTCGGTTTACCGCAGGCTCGTCGTAAATAGGCTAATCCCATCGTCATTACTTTGTTACTATTAGCTTTAGTAACATCCCATACCTCTGAACCGTAGAGTGTAACGCTCTAAACAGTACTTTTATAAATGTTTTCTTTCCTGTCCCCTTTAAACCTGGGTTGCCGCAGGCTCGTCGTAAATAGGCTTATCACATCGTCATTAGTTTGTTACGATTAGCTCTAGTAACCTCTCATACCTCTGAACCGTAGAGTGTAACGCTCTAAACAATACTTTTATAAATGTTTTCTTTCCTGTCCCCTTTAAATCTCGGTTTACCGCAGGCTCGTCGTAAATAGGCTAATCCCATCGTCATTAGTTTGTTACTATTAGCTTTAGTAGCATCCCATACCTCTGAACCGTAGAGTGTAACGCTCTAAACAATACTTTTATAAATGTTTTCATTCCTGTCCCCTTTAAATCTCGGTTTACCGCAGGCTCGTCGTAAATAGGCTAATCCCATCGACATTAGTTTGTTACTATTAGCTTTAGTAACATCCCATACCTCTGAACCGTAGAGTGTAACGCTCTAAACAGTACTTTTATAAATGTTTTCTTTCCTGTCCCCTTTAAATCTCGGTTTACCGCAGGTTCGTCGTAAATAGGCTAAACCCATCGTCATTAGTTTGATACTATTAGCTTTAGTAACATCCCATACCTCTGAACCGTAGAGTGTAACGCTCTAAACAATAATTTTATAAATGTTTTCTTTCCTGTCCCCTTTAAATCTCGGTTTACCGCATGCTCGTCGTAAATAGGCAAATCCCATCGTCATTAGTATGTTACTATTAGCTTTAGTAACATCCCATACCTCTGAACCGTAGAGTGTAACGCTCTAAACAATACTTTTATAAATGTTTTCATTCCTGTCCCCTTTAAACCTCGGTTTACCGCAGGCTCGTCCTAAATAGGCTAATCCCATCGTCATTAGTTTGTTACTATTATGTTTAGTAACATCCCATACCTCTGAACCGTAGAGTGTAACGCTCTAAACAGTACTGTTATAAATGTTTTCATTCCTGTCCCCTTTAAATCTCGGTTTACCGCAGTTTCGTCATAAATAGGCTAATCCCATCGTCATTAGTTTGTTACTATTAGCTTTAGTCACATCCCATACCTCTGAACCGTAGAGTGTAACGCTCTAAACAATACTTTTATAAATGTTTTCATTCCTGTCCCCTTACATCTCGGTTTACCGCAGGCTCGTCGTAAATAGGATAATCCCATCGTCATTACTATTATCTTTAGTAACATCATATACCTCTGAACCGTAGAGTGTAACGCTCTAAAAAATACTTTTATAAATGTTTTCATTCCTGTCTCCTTTAAACCTCCGTTTGCCGCAGGCTCGTCGTAAATAGGCTTATCCCATCGTCATTAGTTTGTTACTTTTAGCTTTAGTAACCTCCCATACCTCTGAACCGTAGAGTGTAACGCTCTAAACAATACTTTTATAAATGTTTTCATTCCTGTCCCCTTTAAACCTCGTATTACCGCAGGCTCGTCGTAAATAGGCTAATCCCATTGTCATTAGTTTGTTACTATTAGCTTTAGTAACATCCCATACCTCTGAACCGTAGAGTGTAACGCTCTAAACAATACTTTTATAAATGTTTTCATTCCTGTCCCCTTTAAATCTCGGTTTACCGCAGGCTCGTCGTAAATAGGCTAATCCCATCGTCATTAGTTGGTTACTATTAGCTTTAGTAACATCCCATACCTCTGAACCGTAGAGTGTAACGCTCTAAACAATACTTTTATAAATGTTTTCATTCCTGTCCCCTTTAAATCTCGGTTTACCGCAGGCTCGTCGTAAATAGGCTAATCCCATCGTCATTAGTTGGTTACTATTAGCTTTAGTAACATCCCATACCTCTGAACCGTAGAGTGTAACGCTCTAAGCAATACTTTTATAAATGTTTTCATTCCTGTCCCCTTTAAATCTCGGTTTACCGCAGGCTCGTCGTAAATAGGCTAACCCCATCGTCATTAGTTTGTTACTATTAGCTTTAGTAACATCCCATACCTCTGAACCGTAGAGTGTAACGCTCTAAACAATACTTTTATAAATGTTTTCATTCCGGTCCCCTTTAAATCTCGGTTTACCGCAGGCTCGTCGTAAATAGGCTAATCCCATCGACATTAGTTTGTTACTATTAGCTTTAGTAACATCCCATACCTCTGAACCGTAGAGGGTAACGCTCTAAATAGTACTTTTAAAAATGTCTTCATTCCTGTCCCCTTTAAATCTCCGTTTACCGCAGGCTCGTCGTAAATAGGCTAATTCCATCGTCATTAGTTTGTTACTATTAGCTTTAGTAACATCCCATACCTCTGAACCGATGAGTGTAACGCTCTAAACAATAATTTATAAATGTTTTCATTCCTGTCCCCTTTATATCTCGGTTTACCGCAGGCTCGACGTAAATAGGCTAATCCCATCGTCATTAGTTTGTTACTATTATGTTTAGTAACATCCCATACCTCTGAACCGTAGAGTGTAACGCTCTAACCAATACTTTTATAAATGTTTTCATTCCTGTCTCCTTTAAACCTGGGTTTGCCGCAGGCTCGTCGTAAATAGGCTTATCCCACCGTCATTACTTTGTTACTTTTAGCTCTAGTAACCTCCCATACCTCTGAACCGTAGAGTGTAACGCTCTAAACAATACTTTTATAAATGTTTTCATTCCTGTCCCCTTTAAATCTCGGTTTACCGCAGGCTCGTCGTAAATAGGCTAATCCCATCGTCATTAGTTTGTTACTATTAGCTTTAGTAACATCCCATACCTCTGAACCGTAGAGTGTAACGCTCTAAACATTACTTTTATAAATGTTTTCATTCCTGTCCCCTTTAAATCTCGGTTTACCGCAAACTCGTCGTAAATAGGCTAATCCCATCGACATTAGTTTGTTACTATTAGCTTTAGTAACATCCCATACCTCTGAACCGTAGAGTGTAACGCTCTAAACAGTACTTTTATAAATGTTTTCATTCCTGTCCCCTTTAAAGCTCGGTTTACCGCAGGTTCGTCGTAAATAGGCTAAACCCATCGTCATTAGTTTGATACTATTAGCTTTAGTAACATCCCATACCTCTGAACCGTAGAGTGTAACGCTCTAAACAATAATTTTATAAATGTTTTCTTTCCTGTCCCCTTTAAATCTCGGTTTACCGCAGGCTCGTCGTAAATAGGCTAATCCCATCGACATTAGTTTGTTACTATTAGCTTTAGTAGCATCCCATACCTCTGAACCGTAGAGTGTAACGCTCTAAACAATAATTTTATAAATGTTTTCATTCCTGTCCCTTTTAAACCTCGGTTTACCGCATGCTCGTTGTAAATAGGCTAATCCCATCGTCATTAGTTTGTTACTATTAGCTTTAGTAACATCCTATACCTATGAACCGAAGAGTGTAACGCTCTAAGCAGTACTTTTATAAATGTTTTCATTCCTGTCCCCTTTAAATCTCGGTTTACCGCAGGCTCGACGTAAATAGGCTAATCCCATCGTCATTAGTTTGTTACTAATATGTTTAATAACATCCCATACCTCTTAACCGTAGAGTGTAACGCTCTAAACAATACTTTTATAAATGTTTTCATTCCTGTCCCCTTAAAATCTCGGTTTACCGCAGGCTCGTGGTAAATATGCTAATCCCATCGTCATTAGTTTGTTACTATTAGCTTTAGTAACATCCCATACCTCTGAACCGTAGAGTGTAACGCTCTAAACAATACTTTTATAAATGTTTTCATTCCTGTCCCCTTTAAACCTCGGTTTACCGCATGCTCGTTGTAAATAGGCTAATCCCATCGTCATTAGTTTGTTACTATTAGCTTTAGTAACATCCCATACCTCTGAACCGTAGAGTGTAACGCTCTAAACAGTACTTTTATAAATGTTTTCATTCCTGTCCCCTTTAAATCTCGGTTTACCGAAGGCTCGACGTAAATAGGCTAATCCCGTCGTCATTAGTTTGTTACTATTATGTTTAGTAACATCCTATACCTCTGAACCGTAGAGTGTAACGCTCTAAACAATACTTTTATAAATGTTTTCATTCCTGTCCCCTTTAAATCTCGGTTTACCGCAGGCTCATCGTAAATAGGATAATCCCATCGTCATTACTATTAGCTTTAGTAACATCCCATACCTCTGAACCGTAGAGGGTAACGCTCTAAACAGTACTTTTATAAATGTCTTCATTCCTGTCCCCTTTAAATCTCGGTTTACCGCAGGCTCGTCGTAAATAGGCTAATCCCATCGTCATTAGTTGGTTACTATTAGCTTTAGTGACCTCCCATACCTCTGAACCGTAGAGTGTAACACTCTAAACAATACTTTTATAAATGTTTTCATTCCTGTCCCCTTTAAATCTCGGTTTACCGCAGGCTCGTCGTAAATAGGATAATCCCATTGTCATTACTATTAGCTTTAGTAACATCCCATACCTCTGAACCGTAGAGGGTAACGCTCTAAACAGTACTTTTATAAATGTCTTCATTCCTGTCCCCTTTAAATCTCGGTTTACCGCAGGTTCGTCATAAATAGGCTAAACCCATCATCATTAAATTGTTACTATTATCTTTAGTAACATCCCATACCTCTGAACCGTAGAGTGTAACGCTCTAAACAATACTTTTATAAATGTTTTTATTCCTGTCCCCTTTAAACCTCGGTTTACCGTATGCTCGTCGTAAATAGGCTAATTCCATCGTCATTAGTTTGTTGCTATTAGCTTTAGTAACATTACATACCTCTGAACCGTAGAGTGTAACGCTCTAAACAATACTTTTATAAATGTTTTCATTCCTGTCCCCTTTAAATCTCGGTTTACTGCAGGCTTGTTGTAAATAGGCTAATCCCATCGTCATTAGTTTGTTACTATTAGCTTTAGTAACATCCCTGATTCACCAAGAAAGCAACCGCTAGTTACTGGTAGTAATAAAAAAATATTAATTAATAATTCATTCAACATTGCCAACTTTACAAAGCTAAATTTGAGTTTGTGGTAAAGTCATGCTAATTAAAGCGCCACCTTTGAACGCACGATGTACATCTCCATATTGATGACAAAAGCTATCGACACGCTTGCTTCGATTACACCGACAGCCACAGATCTCACTTCTAACATTTCAATTAAATTGCCGGCAAATTGTCTTCGATCTATCGCCACCATCTTGAAACGTCACGTCGTTCTGTAAAGTAATAATAGATAACTTTGCAAGAATGTTAGAATGCTTGTTTGGTTCCATTTTCCTTTTTAATGTTAATGGTATGTATTAGTTGACTGTCGGTAAACTAAAATCCTAATTATATTTTGAGATAAATACTAAAAATTAAAATAATAAACAATGAAAACAAACTAAAAACAAGACAATGTGTAACGTGTAACAATCGCCAATAATATTGCTAATACAAAACAAATAAAAATTTATTTTTATATTATTCCATAATCAGATCCCATCATAACAATGCTTCATCTCTACTCTTACAGTTTATAATTACAATATTTGAGTTGCTTTATTCGTTATTATATTTTTAATTCAGGTAAACTTTTAACTTTATATTTTATATAAAGAAGGAACAAATAGAAATAATTTCTCAAGAGGAAGCATGTTCAAGAATATACCCAGGGAAGAAGACGTTCAGGCTTAGAAAAAGATATAAATTACACTTTTAGCCCTAAATATAAAATATGAAGTTACAATTTTAACATTATTATGTTTTTCACACACACAGACACACACACACACAAACTCACACCCACTCATACACATACACACACACACCCACACAAACTCACACCGACACACACACTCATACACACACACACACACACACACACACACACACACATACACACACACACACACACACACACACACACACACACACACACACACACCTACACACACACACACACACAAACTCACACTGACACACACACATACACACTCATACACGCACGCACGCGCGCACACACACACACACACACACCGACACACACACACACACACACACACACACACACACACACACAAACTCACACCGACACACACACTCATACACACACACACACACATACACACACACACACACACACACACACACACACACCTACACACACACACACACACAAACTCACACTGACACACACACATACACACTCATACACGCACGCACGCACACACACAGACACACACACACACACACACACACACACACACACACACACACACACACACACACACACACACACTGTTTATCAGAGTCAATATGACTGAAATGGTTGCAACTTTTACCAGATGAGGAAGATGGTTGTGAGTCTGTTGCAGTGAGTTGATTTTATAAATTTCATTGTTGAAAAGGTGCACTCATAAAGGTATTAGCTTTGAAACATTGAAACTTTTTTCCTACCGAAGTCCTAGTTTGGGATATTTCTCCTCAAACTATAGTCTCGAAAATTCAGTACCAGTGTCCGACCTATTCTGAAAAATAGGCCCACTTTGCAAGTCACAGAGCTCTTACTCGGGCTAAGAGCCGTGTTCAACTTTTACCTTATTCCTATATCAAACTACATTTTCATGTTTTACTTTCATTAAAATAAATAATCTCATGTTTTTAACATTCGTCTGGGGTCTCACTAACAAATTCGCGGACCGCTTTTTATAAATTATTAAATTCGTGGAACGATATATATATCTTTAGTTAACAATCAGTCTGGTCGCAAGTAATATCAAAGAGCAATATGTAATTAACAACCAGCTCGTCATGAACAGCAACCCGTTTTCGATATATATATATATATATATATATATATATATATATATACGTTTTCTTGTTTAATAATTTAAAACAACATAGGTTATTCAAATACAAGAATATTTATTAATTTATATCCATTAAATATCCATTATATATACATCCTTTTATATTTTATAATATAATACTTTATATATTTTTAAAATATATATTACTTTATTTGCAAAAATAGTAAAGATGGATGCGGTATATTCAAATATATTAGAAATTATATTTAGTCCTTTGTATGCAAAGTCTAGAACAAAGTTTTGTTGTTGCAAATGTTTGTAAAAAAACATCCTGCCATTGTATCTGGGAATAAACTGTTTTATAAAATGTTGTTTAAACTACTTTAGATTTGCAAAAATGATTTTCAAGAAATGAGAGGGCTATCTCAAGTTTCTCCTTCGAGTAGCAGAATTCAACAAACATGTAGGGTACTTCACATTAAAACAAAGTGTTTAATATAGCCTAAATGCGTTTTCAGTCTTCCAGTTAAATTTATTTACAAATCCACTATATGTGTTGGAAACGTTTTATTTGGTTTCTGGAAATATAACATGTAAATAACTTATAATAAATAACTGTAATAATAATTTTAAAAATTATTCCTTAATTTTATTCGTATCACTTTTAAGACAACAATTTTTATATATTAACTTCACGTTTCTTAGTTTTCCTTTCGTAAATGTATATTTACCATGATATACATTTTCTGCTTCCTACTAACGAACTGTAAAATATAATGCGGACCACGTAAGCATGCACTTGGTCTTTGGAGATTTCCATTGTGCTACCCTTTCTTAAAACGTGTTACATATTCAGAATGTTCTATATATCAACAGCTTCTGCATCCGATATGTCACACCAAAGTTACTTCATCGAATTTATCTAATATCGACCGTCTCATGCAAGGACCGTTCTTATCATGTTTGTAGGAAAGTATTTATACTGACTCTCCTCCTCCTGTCTCCCATACTGCGATCTCTCAAGGCCAAGTGCACGGTTACTTTGTCCGCACTATAAATGGATCTTAAATCATACAATTGTTGAAAACGACAATTAATAGCTTATTTTCTCCGTGCGTTTGATTTTTCCAATTAATTTTTACACAAAATAAACAAAATATACAACTATCTTTATCGAAATAAACAACTAGGACTATATAAAATACGAGTTTTTTAAGAAAACACAAATTTAAATTAATTATTACAAAATAATGAAATTGCATGAAAAATATAAAACGTTTTTGTTTTTGCGATATTTAAAATATCTATCAATGAAACTACTTAGGTCTCTATTAAAATACTCTTTTACAAATCTGAATCATATAAACTGTTATACGAGCACCAAGTTATCATTTTAACACAATTAAACGCGTAACAAACTCGTTACGTTGGTAATAAGTTTCGTAATGAACCTATTCGAAAGCATACAGTGTAGTAATTACATACAGCTCTAAATGGAATAGCCACTGTGTCCTTGTTACATGCTGATGCTCAATTGTTATGGTCCGTTGGTATTAGCCGTTATCTATTTTGAAAGGCTGTACTAAGTACTATATTATTATGTATAATACATATAGTATACACGCAGCTAATTCAAACACTATTCCTGTAAAGAGTTAGGTTCAAAATAAAGTTATTAAAGGTATTATAACCATTAACAGTCATGATTTCTTGTAGTACAAGCGTGGATGTGTCCATGCATAAAGGTATACGTACTGAAATTGGATCATCGACGAATCCCGGTGGAACCAGTGCCGTTCTTAACAAATGCGAAGCATGGAGCTAAACATTTTGCGAGGCCTGTTTAAAAAAGTGGTCTCCTCCGAAAACAAAAAGGCGTGCTTAAAACTATTTTGAAGCAGTCATTTCGATTACGTCGTAAAACACGCAAATCATTCGCCAATTATTTAAGTGATATTTTTTTCCTTTTCCAGGGTTGAAACTCTGCGCTGTCGCTATCAAATGATTCCTTACATTCTTTTGTTTGCGATACTGATATCTCATTCGTAGGTTTGTCATTCATCAGTAATTTAACATATTGTGCGGATATTCAGACAGATAGTTTGGGCAAGTATATCTGTGCATTATTATATTATTTTCATTCAACCAAAATGTTTTTCTTATGTTTTAGCACAAATAAGGTCTCATGGCATGAGACCTTCCTCAGAACGAAGCCTGGAGCGGCCGCTCCTTCCTAGAAGCGGCTCTGGGTGGATGTTCGGCTGTCCGGACAAAAACCCAACAGCATATACAATTAAACGCTAAGAAACAAGTACAATCACACATTCAACCTACTCGTTTACCTACTCAACCAACTGGGCTTTACTTGTATATAGCTAATTCAATAAACTATAACAATTTATCTTACTATATTAGTTAACATCATAAAATGAATTATTGTGTCGATTTTTTATCAGAAAAAACGTGATACTCATAACAGTTTAAAGAAAAATCGTACTTTCTTTAAAGCAGTTGAATTTGTCATTAGGTCTTACGTTAGATTTTCTAGTATCAAAACGCTCACTCTCCGAATCTTGTCCTGCTTCCACTGACGTCTCCAAAACCACTACTGTACCACAGTCTTGCTACCACTAGTCTCCAGTTCGGTCTCTACGAGATCCAATTTTAAATCTACCACTTTTACTTTATTAATTTCTCACTTCTTACCGGACCGTTAGCTTTTGCACAGATGGTACAATATTTGCACAATTTTTTGACTTCTTATTCCTGGCTCACCCAATAGAAAAGCTACATTGTTCTCCAAGTTCTTGTGAACTCCAAGATGGCCTCCTGACACACCATCTTATAGTATCTCGGGTATATTTTCTACGGAACCAGGGGTCGTAGTCCCCGTTGATTTCCATTATCCATCACGATGGAGTATTACTGACTCCTGTGTGCATTTACGTTTCTCTAGAGGTAACCCGCTTCCTGCCAGATAGACTTTCCTCCTTTGACTTCGTTCAGTTTAATGAGTGTCTAAATCAAAGTCCCTATCTTGGTGTCTAGGTTGTTCGAAATATTGCCAATGTTATCAATCCCAGTTATCATCAGGGTGAATGCAATGCTTACAATTGTCTTCATACGGTCTTCTTGAAAGCACAACAGCAACTCCATGGCTATGGGTGGACTGATGTAACGACTCAAAGTCATAAAGTTGCTTGTTGTAATCCTCTTGAATTCGCTAAATAGATTGAGTAGCCATAGCGTAACCAAATGAATACTTTAGTACTTACTTGCTGACGCATTTCCGAACTCTCGTTTCGTTTACGAAGCTAACCATAAACATATGTAGTCATAAGTAGCCATACTCTGCCAAGTAAGTCATAAATTATTCACTTAGTTACGCTATAGCTTCTTATAATTTACGTATAATCAAAGTCATAGTTTTAGAACCTTTTAATCCAACGAGCAATCCCCTTCAAGAGATCTGAACGTTAGCAAGCACACTAAAGTGCCATTATAAGTCCTTAAAAGAATCCTCCTGCCGTACAAATACTTATGGATATGTTCCATGGCTTTGGCAACGGCTAGGACTTTCGGGCTTGACTTGCAGAAGCTCCCGATGACTCGTTCGTTACCATTCTGTAGTTGAGACAGAACAACATCGATTCCCGTATTGCTGGCGTCTGTATCAAGAATAAACTTACCTTCTGGTATTGGATAACTCAAGACTGGAACACTGTATTAGGCCACTTATGAATATGGAGCACATAACATTTATAAGAGCGTCCAAACACAGTTTTAATAAGGTCTAATAAGCACCCAGTTCCCTAACTGTATATTCACAATAACACTTACTGTCACTTTGTCACCAAAGCTTTACTCCCTTCATTACATTACAAGACACTCATTTCCCTTCACGCTTGGCAATAAATCGACTTGCCCCCTCCAGTAGTTTCAGGTAATTTCCATTCGCTTTATTTCTAGAAGTTTCTAGGTGGCCTAACTGTTGTACCCCCATCAAGCAGGAAATTACTTGTAAACCCATAACTTGAGGCCCATATTTGAATTACTTGAGACCCATAAAACACGGATGGACCTTTTGCAATACGAAATACATTTAAATTGGACACAAATAGTTTAGTAAATGTATTTAGCTGAAAAGCCCTCTAGCTAGCCTTAATAGATTGCTCTACTTTTCGATTTCCATTTAGAGTCTTCTTCAGGAGCTAAACATTTACTATTTATTTACCTGACAAAATCCACTACCTATTGACATCAAAAACACAACCCTAATCAATTTCGCCATACATACACAAAACACACTACACACATACACCAACTATGACACAAACCTAGAAACTTTACACTTAATACAAAAAAGAAATAAAGTAAACGTGACGGAGAATTTCGAAATATACAAACACCACAAAAACCACTAGACTATAAAATACATTAACAATGGAAAACTATAATCGAATACATAATAAAAACTAATGTCAGAACAACAATACATCACAGAATACAAAAACACCGCAGATCTAACATATCTTAAGTACTTGAGAAAATAGTCTTGTCAAATAGCATTGACAATGCACCGACAGAGTGCAAAACGAGTCTGGTTAGAAATATCAGTAAATAGTACCTAATTGCAAAATGAATTAATAAATAAATATTCAGAAACCTCAAGATGTAAAACTTAACAATACTATCAACAAACTAATAGGCTACATAAATATACAAGTATTAAAAACAATGAACATTTTTTTAAAATAAAATCAATAGTAAAGAGATTTTCGTGTTGATTCAAAGTAAAATTTTAATTTTGACTTCTGATTTGGCATCATATTAAATTTCCATACGTATAACCTGAGTCATTCATTTTTTTATTAAAAAAAACTTGAATATATGTAGGGCCTATAATTGATTAAATCGTTATAATATTTCTGAGATCAATGAAATAAAAAAAGCAAAGCAAATGATTTTAAAATAACATAGGTCTACATAGATACTTGGGCAAACCTCTTGTGAGGATATTTAGATATAAACCACTTTTCTTCATGCCTTTTATCTGTTCCGAATAATAGAAAAGTTTTATTTTTCCTAAACGTTTTAGATATCGATTATTACGAAACCATTTTCACTTAGTCGATTATTCGCTTAGATTATTATAATTAGTTATCCTTGTGAGACATTATAGATAGTGCAGTAGATACGGTAACTCGTTGCTCCCCGACCTTCCCCAACCTGAAACGTCACCCAAACAGACCTCACGTTATCGATCTGACTCCCCGGAGGTAGTTAAGGAAGCCGTGCTACTTCTGTTACTCTGGCAACAGATATACGATATCTACCTTTGTTCTTCTTTTATTTATTAACCTCTTCAACATAGGTTTCTCTTACACTTCTAACAAACAATGTAATAACATTGGTTATTCTTCATCCCCCTTCCCTGCCTACCCGTGTCCCCTACAAAGTCTTTTATTAGATTTGATTCGCAGCTCAGCATGACACGAGACATTGTTGCATTTAATCAAAGTAGGCTACCTGACGTTACCGGCTCTGTATTTATACGAGCTATTTCTTTGCCTCTGCTGTCACAACGCTGTCGAGACATTTACAAATCTTTCATACGTTAAAGTTACATACAGTGTCCCAAGAAGGAATAAGTAAACTTTCAGTGCTTGATCCTCAAGTGAAAATAATATACAATGTTTATAAATATATATATATATATATATATATATATATATATATATATATATATATATATATATATAAATTTCCTTTATATAACATATTTGCACACACACACACACACACACACACATATATATATATATATATATATATATATATATAAATGTCTCGACAGCGTTGTGACAGCAGAAGCGAAGAAATAGCTCGTATAAATACAGAGCTAGATAGATAGATACGTATAAATATATATATATATATATATATATATATATATATATATATATATATATATATATATAGATAGATAGATTGTGTGTGTGTGTGTGTGTGTGTGTGTGTGTGTGTGTGTGTGTGTGTGTGTGTGTGTGTGTGTGTGTGTGTGTGTGTGTGTATGTGTGTGTGTGTGTGTGTGTGTGTGTGTGGGAGGGTGGGTGGGTGGGTGGGTGTGTGTGTGTGTGTGTATGTGTATGTGTGTGTGTGTGTGTGTGTGTGTGTGTGTGTGTGTGTGTGTGTGTGTGTGTGTGTGTGTGTGTGTGTGTGTGTGTGTGTGTGTGTGTGTGTGTGTGTGTGTGTGTGTGTGTCTGTGTGTGTGTGTAAGAAAACGATTCGCTAACGAATTACATCTGGTGAAAGATTTTCTTAGATTCCAGTTTCCTAATTACAATGAAGCCATACTAAAATTTGTAGGGCAATAATTGAGCTATAAACTTAGTAAATTTCAAGTAAATCTTATTGAAAAATTGAATAAAATAGGTATCAGACTTGTAACTACAGTTCCATACGATTTTATAACAATTTCATTTATTTTGCTTCTATCTTCCTAACTACAGCGCCTAATACTTCATTAGTTTGTTCAAATTTGCTTAACCTTTTCCCGAACTCCGATTAACCGGGTGTATTGTCTCTTTCCCCACTTCTACGGCCAATGTGTCTTATGCAGTATGTCTTTTATATCTCAGAGGTTCCTCCTATCCACTACTATTCTGTATCTTTACATGGGAATCTCTCTTAGACAGACTCCGGAACCTCTCTTAGACAGTCTCCTCGAGTGGTTTATGTATTAGTTTAATGTTGATATTGACAGTTTTCAGTATTCTTTACTACCTGTTGATTCATCGACCCACTATATAGTTTTCCTATACATTCCTTCCATATACATCAAGTCTTCTCTTTCAGTATCTACTTCTCCCGCGACAAATATGAATTGGTTTTATTCCTTCGGCACAAAGATGCATAACTAGAAGAGAATATGTCAACGATGGCATGCAGAGAAATATTCTAGTACATACTAATTTCGAACTCTGGAGAATAGTTTTTCAGAATCCATGTCATATCAAGAAAGCTTTGTCAATAACCAGAATTTTGGAATGTAGATAATTGGCCCCTGTTTAAAACAAACAGCTCCAAACAACGTAGTATCTATGTCTCTCGCTTTACTATGTTCAAGAGGTAGTTAATAAATGCAATTCATTTGCCAATAAGGATGGTTTATAGATTAGTTATAGAAATCATTTAAAATAAAGGTGAAGGCCTTAGAAAATTAAATTAAGTACAAATTAATGCCACCTGGACAAACTAAATGTACCCTCTAGAGCGATCTCGGAAAATCTTTAACTGTAGAGTAGCTGTGGCTCGGAGTTTTGTTTCGTGTTGCCCTGTATCGTATGATCCTATACAGCAGCTTCTCAAGTAATTGTTACAGAGTATATATATATATATATATATATATATATATATATATATATATATATATATATATATATATATATATATATATATATATTGCAATATATATATATATATATATATATATATTGCAATATATATATATATATATATATATATATATTGCAATATATATATATATATATATATATATATATATATATATATATATATATAAGTATTATATATAATATATTATACTCATATTTAGGTCTACAGCGTTGAGGATCCCAATTTAGTATGGAACGAAAACAATAGCTACTTTTTCTCACACATAATGAGACAATTAGAAATGTTTATATTGTTAGTTTTGTTTTTTTTTAAATGAAATTTTTGTTTTTAATTACCTCATTACAACTATTACATCATGAATGTTGAGAGTTAAATTATGAAAAAACTTTTCTAACCTACAATTTTTACTTTTAAAAAATATTTAAAATTCCATTTATAAAAAAAATTTATAGATGTTTCAAACACATTGTAAAGAAAAATAAATTCCGTCTGGGGTTGAAACCAACTGAATTGTGACACGTCCCTAAATCTTTGTTAACCACAAAAATCGTCTAAACTAAACACATAAATTATTAAAAACTAAATAAAAAAAAACTGGGTTCGTAATACAAATAGCGATTGTATATTAACAATCATACAATTAATTGTTTAGTGAATTACATTGATATTAACTTGTGTACTTCTTATTTGGTGTATGGCTTTCATCCTTTCCTTCTGTTGTTGACTTCCTCGTCCTGCCTTCGAGGCTACTCAGTTCACCTCTAAGAACAGAACTTTTGTACGTAGCTCCTTATCTTGTACGTCATGTCTTTGTATTGTCCATTATGAATACAATTTATTGAAATCATTTTAGGCGAGCAGAATCGATGCCTTTAAATTCAAATTAGCACGATGGGAAACATTCTTGCTTGAAAATGTATTGCATTTTGTTATTGTGAATGTGTTTAACTGTTTGTTTCCAAACTTGCACTCAGCAGTAGGTGTCAGTTTCGTTGTCACAGATGACGCTTTCGCAATGAGAAGCTTATGTAGTCTTGTATTTCAATGTTAATGCCAGTTGTGTGCTGATGAGAGGTTTTTAAAGTTTTTCGTCATTTTCAACTTAAAACTATTCTTGTTTCGTTACCCAAATAGTTGGCGGTCATTATGTAGTTTTTAGGAGAGGGGAATTTCAAATTCTTCATTTTTACTTGCTGAAGACTGATTGATTGCGTTTCTAAGGTAGAGTATAGCAAATGGTTTCTTTCAAAAGTTTTCAGAGGTCTTATTGTACTTAAATGGAGATGAGATGGTAATGTCTTTGTTTCATAACTTCAGTACTTAAGGTTATTGGTCTTGATTGTTGTTCCATTGATGACATTTCTTCTCAAACATTGAGGGGGTTTGACTAAAGGAATTTTTGTTTTGTTACCAAGAGCCGCTAGACCTGTTGCACGACCGACCCGGAAGGTCATTTTGCTAGCATACAGGCCAATTCCACGATCGTATGCTTACCCAGGAGGCACCTGTGCTGGCCAGTGCACGGCGGCGACCCTCGTTACCCCCCATAATTTTGAAAAAAAAATAAAAAAAAAAAATAAACGGGGCATCGGGAAGAAAAAGAATTTTGAATTTTGAAACATTTAAATTTTGGTGTCTATCCTACGCCCCCTTAATTTTGAAGTAGGTGTAAAAAAAAAAAAAAACTGTTGCCTTTACGGCGGGAAAAGCTACAAGATTCGTGGAGTAAATGTTATTACTAAGAATTAAAAGATCGCAACAAAATTTAGAATAAAATTTGGAAAAAACAGTTGCGATCGTTGGGGAAAAGGGGGCCGAGTTGCTGCTGTAACGGAGATTAGTGGTTAAGCTGAAACAGAAAAAAAGATATAACCTAAATATTTTAACCTTATAAAAACCTGAAAATTGTGCTACATTATCATAATCTGTAGTATAATTCAACAACGTAAGATTATTTTCATTAACAATTATTATAGTGTCAGAAAAAAATATTAAGTAAAAACTAAATACTTTGTATTGTGGTAACACAAGGGGAAAGTCCCTTGTGGCGTATTTTAGGTCATTAGGAAAAATGTAAACAAGGATTAAGAACTGCTGAAGCAGAGAATAATTTTGTGCAGAAGTCTATCATTAGCTATTCCAGCATTTGAGAACAAGTTTTACTTTGTGTAGGCTATAACTACGACATAACCAGCAGGAGTGCTAAAGTTCATACGAAACCCCCTAACCATTTTTTATAAAAGAAAGAAATATCTGCGCGTAATATTGTTTGGCAAATTAAATGCAGAGTTGAAATTAATAAATCCAGAAAATTTAAATTTCGAGGGTATATCAATTTGACCACGAATAGGCGCATTAAGAACCGATATAGCAAAATTATCTTTGTATTTTGTTTTTTATAATTTTTCTCAAACAGCTGTAACTAAGGGATCATACGGTCTATCAGCTTTTTATCAAGGTAATTAACCATTGGATCACATAAGCTATCAGCTGTTTCAAATTCAATAAAATATCAATAAGTATATCTTCAATACATTATAAAATAAATTCAATATAAACATAACCTCAAAGTTTGGGTAATAACATGGATTATAACATGAATATTTACAAATAATTTTGATATATTGATAAACACAAATGAATAAAAAAAAGTTGGTCTTACGATGGTATTTATATATTTATATCAAGCATTATATCACCGTTAAAATATTTTATCGCAGTGTTAATCTTGACTACTACTGGACAGAAAAAAAAATATTTAGAGTTCAGCTACAATCCATTTAAAAACTATTTAAATTTAAAAATAAAAGATATTTGACAACTACAGATTCTACAGGGATTCTTGAAATTATTTGTTAATATTGATAATTGACAGTAACTAATAACTGAACTTATTTATAAATCGATTTGGTTTTCGGCTGGAAATGTTGCCAATACGAATTTACAAAAATTTAATGGAAACAGAATTTTGATAAAGAGTGACTTTTGTCTCAAACACTAACATTGCCAAAAACCCTATCCAAGTAATGGTGCCTAAAACGTCAGTTAATAGAAGAAACTGGAAGGGCTGAGTAAATAAAACCAAGTATGTATTTAATTCTGTAATTTTCTACAAGTTTTGTGTTAATCGCTTTTCCAAAAGTTTTATTGTTTTTTAACCGTAGAGCTTCTAGAGGTCTAAGAGATTTTATTATTACATCGGGGTCGTGCATTAAAAAGAGACTTAAAATGAAACAAAATTTTTACATACAAGTATCACACCTACTGGAAGAACAAAATAAAAAACATATTTTTGTAATTTTGTAATAATGTTCAAATATGCACAACAATAGTGCTTTATTTTAACTTGGTATAAAGTAGAATAAAAAGGAAAGCTTATTAAGGAAAGTTTCTATTTATTAGAAACTAAGTATTAGAAAAAAGCTATGGGAAGAGAAAATAGTTAATATATATTAAAAGGGCGGTGATAGTAGTAGCATCATGGAGGAAATAAAAATGGGTGAAGTGTGCAAGAAGATTTTTTTAACATTCTGTCGTCAGCAGAGTCCAAATAGAAGATATTCGATAGAACTAAATATTAGAAATGTAGCAAAGTTAAGGTCTTAGGTAAAATATTTCCTGAGACTCGGATACAATAAGGTCGTTGGAGGATTCACAGGAACGGAGAATAGTGATGAAATAATCTTTTGGAGACCAGCAATCCAACACTTGGAAGTTTAATACTCTAGTCTTCAACAAATTAATTTTTATATCAAACTTTCACAATTATTGTACAACAAACATTTCTCAAACGGTAAATTGGCACTCAGAACTGATCAGAAAAACGTATAGAGCTTTTTGCCCTTTAGAATTTGCATTATGAACCTTGGGCTTATCTTTTTAATATTATGCCTTTCTATCCCATATTACCCTTGCAAGCATTGCTATCCCTAGAAAAATAATGGCCACCACCACAATATTGTATAGCCTAACCTCAATTTCCCATCATCATTAATTTGTACATACATTCCTGGACACCAGAAAGGTTTTCAAACATTAGAAAGGGCAGGATATAAATATTATAAATAAGGTTTACAAAATTATAATTCGGGTTTTTTTTAACCATTCCTTTGTAAATATTTGTAAACACTCACCACTAAACGCCGTCCAGCCAGTACCTCAGGACAGGCGATGGTTGTGCGCGAGTCCTAAAGTAAAACTCCAAAACAAAGTCCTCGTAGTCACCGAAGGACTGGAAAGTTCCGTCATCGCCCAACGTAGGGCGGTATACTTGGCGCACGTAGAATACTGGTGCAAATTGCACCGCAGAAGCCTCTTCCTGAAAAATGAAACTCATAAAATTGGATACAGTTTGCAGAAAATACAATATTTACTGAATCTTTTTGAAAAATTCAAAAACCTTTTAAATATATATGCTGATGCAATAAACCTGAAAGCTTGCATTTGTTTGTAAAATGTTCAATTGTTGGAAGTTTTATGTATACATAAATACAAGGATAAACTTATAACTAGTTGGTAAATAAATTAATCATATATACGTCGTATTCAATATAAACGTAATGGCTGCCTATCATTCGTTACATTTCGCGTTTTCACTGAGCCACTCGACATTTGGCCCACTAAAGCTCATTTAGTTTAAAGCATCATTCACAGGTGATTGACCTTCGGCGCTGGTTGAAGGTTAAACCTGTTAAGGTTAAGGTTAAGGGCTGCCCGGTCCGAGCATTCTGCAATGTACAATGGAGAAAAAAATGAAAAGAAGAAGAAATATTCAAGGACAACCTGTCTCACGACCTAACCTCCTTGTCAAAAAACCACAAAGACAATGAGGAGAATCCGAAGCCCAGAATGTTACGACCATTGGACCCACGAATCCAACCTTAACTTCGTGATTCCCGCCCATGTGACCGGCGTCAAACCTGAGATCCAAAGCTTGGTGCCACGACCCGTGGTGGTATTTGGACCTAGTATTCCTAATTATATGTAATTTCTATCCCATAATACTTTGAAACTAGTGTGATAAATACAAACATTTTCTAATTTCTCTCAAAATTAAAATTTTTTTGCACTAAACAGATGGAAAAACTGTTACAGTTTTTGTACGAACAAATTCCTCGCCCTGAGAAACGCGTAGCAAAATGTTAGATTGTCGCACAAAAGTGTTTTATTGTTGTCAATGAGACAAACCTGTAACTGCGAATGTCAAGTAACAAGTCAGTGTAGTTTATCAATAATGTTTAAAGATTATTGTTTCTGAGATCAATAAACCTGATTTTAAAAATGCCCAAAGTAAAATAGTAAAATGTATTTGGGAAAATAAAGATTGATAAACTTTGGATCTCAAATGAATGGGGAAATGAATTGTGATTATGACCTAATTATATCTCCTACTTTCATCATTACAACATTACAAATTATGGTGATGTATCAAAAATTCCTTAACTTTCGGCACGGCTATTTCAGTGGATATAAAGACAAAAACATTAAACTATGTTTTTACCTCTCTCCAGGTGTATTTGGGAAGCTATGCAAGTAAATTTATAGAGCATTATTAATAATCCTGTAGGATATTACCTGCTCTCGCAGGGCAAGGACTTCCTGGTCTACAATTTCCATCAGTATTCCGATGACTGCGTCTGCAACACATTGATAATTGGATAAATTAAAATGTTTAAATAACCAAAACAATAATTATACCTTACTTCACAAATACACAACTCTTGTAATACACTATGCAAATTTATATTAAAAAGCAAATGTGTGCAAAGTTGTGAAATTTCCACTTCTTAAGCTAAACTGGTAACAGCTATAGGTTTTCAGTTGTATATTAACATTTTTAGATGAGTAAATTAGTTTCTTTGAAACACTAAAAAGCACAGGGATACTCTTCAGTTGTAAGCATGCGAGTGGTTGTGAGAAAATATAATTTTTAATATATCAATGGTAAATGAATAAAATAGGAATGTCTAGATTTGCAAATACCTTATTATGTGCTGCAATTTTGCATATAACAATTTAAGCTTAAAAAATAGAGCCATAACATTTACAAATTCTCTTTTCATTAGGCCTACATTAATTGTTAATATAATATTAAGAATTTACTATATTAAAATTCAATATTTGTTCTGGAAAACTAAGATAAAAAATGTATTTTAAACAAACTAAAATTAATTTAATTTGAATTTCTAAAGAAAAGTAAAATTTGTTCTAGCAAGTCATGTAAATTGATAATATAAAAACTTAGTAATGAAAAGTGTATATATTTTTTAGTTTTTAACTTTACATTCTAATAAAAATGAAAGAATTTTATAGAAAAACATATTCTAAACTTTTTTTTAGGTCATTACATATTTTAAGTAGACTATTCATGGGGCAACTCATTCATGCTGCCCAAAGACAAAATTCTGTCAAAATAGGTTGACTTCGTTTCTATTTTGTACCCTGCTATTTTGTGGTTCCATAGTGTAGTGTGAATTCAGAAGGGTTTTATAGATATATTCCAGGTAAATTAATTTTAAAATGTTGTTCTGAATAAAGTCAATAGAAATCAAAAAGCATGTAAATTCACAGTAAGAAATTGTGATTGGAAAAATTAGATTATAAATGACATTAAAAAAAATTAGTAATACATTTTATAAAACATGAATAACTTTGAATAAACGTTTAATAATCCTGCCGTTATCAAAATATTGGGTATTGTTTTATTTGTAACGAGGTGCTAATGTATTAACAGCTGATCTTCATGTGCTATACACTAAAATCATTTTATATTTAGCTCAAGGGGCTTCATTGATACCTATTTTGAGTAATTTTTTGAACTAAGTGAAAAGGAACGAATAATATAATAGAATATATATATATATATATATATATATATATATATAATTTAATATGTTTAAATACTTTGAAATTTCCACTTTATTTGCTACTTACACAATTTCAATCCATTACTCAAATAACCCGCGAGTGCGACACGATAAAGGTTTTATTTGCTGTTTCAATACATCATTTATTTCATTAATAAATTCCTTGCAAATTTTACAAATATACAACTATAATGGCTTACCTTCCGCATTTTCGCTAACTGGTGCTACGGAGGCTTGGCTCCCCTCTGGAAAAAAAGTTCTAGATTTTAGAATATGTTTTGTATTCGTGGAAAATCACTATTACTTACGACTAGATTCAAAAGTCGAACAAATGTAAACAGTTTTTGTGATGTTGAGTTTTACTTTATAAAAAAAATTGAAGGTTTGAAATTCATTAGCCCACAATAAAAATTATTATAATTCTAGAGTTTTTAATAAATTTAAATTTCGTTACTTGAGAAATAATCTTTAAGCTTTACTTAAACTTACATTTATAAGCACTTTCTTATTTGTTTTGATGGAAAATACCATCATAATCAGTGATACTACTACACAATTAGAAATGCAACTAAAAATGAGACAGCTCGAATATTACTAATAATAATGTTTAATTAGAAAAGTTACTTGTTTTGTTTCAAAATTGTAAAGGTATGGAAACAGTTGGTAGGCTACATAACATTTTTTTCAATATAATTGGTAACTTTTATAAATACTAAAGTAATCTTAAAATTATTTTAAAAACTTATTAAAGAACAGGGGGGGTTTGGGTAACTCTATTGGGCAGACGCTCTGAGATCATACACACACACACACACAAAGTAGTCGGTAATGAGCATAGAGAACTTGTCTTTTTAGTTTTCAAGATTTATTTTAGCTCAGTTTTTGTTAAAAACTTTTTGATTCAATTCTTTTTTAACACTGGCTATTAGTGGGCAGTATTCACATAATATCCAAGATTTAATTTTGCAAAGATCGATGACTGCCAAGTCAAACGATAATACTGTCACTTTTATTATGTTTTGCGTGGTTTATTTTTATTTAGAACTACAATTAGGAAAAAATAGAAGGATTTCTCTAATGTTGGTGAGTTCTACCAATTAGATTCTTAACAATTTACACGAAAGGCGTTCTGCCTTTTGTATCTTCTGCATTCACCGTTATAAGCGCTATAAGTTAATACGAACTAGAAGAGTTTATAATTAGTATATTTCGAAAAAGTGAAATCAGTGACTGTGAAAAATTATATTGTAAAATATGTTTCTCCAAAATTAAGTCGCGTGGATGTGTTTTGTAATATTTTATAACTAATTTTTTCTTTATACTTTTTTTTAAATTTAATATAAATGCTTTCTTTCATAATTATGTTTCTTTTAAACTATAATATTTTTATTTAATGGTTTATTGTCAAGATTTAAGTAATACAACGACTCTTTGTATATATTTTATTAGTGTATTTTGGAATCAAGAAAAGAATAATTTAATAAATTTTATTCTTAGTATTGCAAGTGCTCGGAGTGAATCCGAATGTATGTTTTTGTTGTTGTTGTATTGTTATTATAATACAAGAAGTGACATTAGTTTTAAGGACTATTAAATGAATATATAGTGTGGTGCAGAACAATATATTGATATTCTTAATTGTTGTTTAATTATTTATGAACTGCTAATAGTTTTGTTGCGCCTGTTTTAAATTTGTTTATAAAGAAAGAAAAATTGTAATGAAATATTAATCAAATTACTCGGGGCAGTTTGATCATAAAAGTGCAATGTCGAACTTTGCAACTACGTCTCTGTTACGGAAATTTAAAAAAAAAAATGTATTATATACATCTACTAGAATAACGAAATACTATTTGGTATATAAGTTAACATGCTAAGTTACATTAAAATTTGCAAATGGAAATAATCTATAATGTTAGGTTATAATAAATAATCGGTAAACAATACTCTGGATTTTTTTATTGCTCCAAATTACTATTTTACTTTTTTTATGACAAATAGGTCTGGAAAACTTGACAGTAGTCATTGAGTAAGCTCCACACTTGGAACTCTATAACAAACCTGTCCTGGTAACATATTACTGGCAATGTTTTCTTAGTTTTTGTTTGAGGTAGGAAAATATAATGATTTTACATAATTATATTATATCTTACAAGTATAATTTAAATAATCGAAAATTGTTTAATTTAATTGGAAAAACCCTTTAAATGTGTTTTATAACTTTCAAATGACAACCTTACCGTCACTCTTCTCAATGCTTGTGTGGTTAGCTTCATCCCTCTCCTTCACCCTCCCACAGCAGAACAATGCTGAAACCGCCATAAAAGTACTAAGTTATTTGCAGCACAATTAAAACTTCAACCGAACTTTCCAATGTTTTAGTAATAAATTAATTTTCTTATTTGTTAAAACTGTTAAGTTATTATATATATTTACATAAAAAGGTTAATTTTACCTAAATACTGGCGGCTAGGTTGCTTTCAAATCTGAAAATTATGATTACTAAAATGTGGAGACTATTGAAGCATTCTAATCAATGTATACTCTTTCATCCTAAAAAATAGGGCCAGTCTCAAAGTAAATTATATATCTTAACATTGAACCTCGAATCAAAGATGGGCAGCAACATTAATACTTGATGAACTGCGAAGAGCCAACTAACGGTATCCAATATTACTAGTCATTACTAACATTACAATGTTTTTGTTTTTGTTAAATAAAAATTTTAACGTAGACAGTAGGAATCAAACTATCAAAACTTTACTAGGCAATGTTTCATTCATGCGTTTAAAAAAATATAAATACTGTATATTCAACATGTGTTTTTTCACAGACATAATAAAATCCCAGTCCTGAAAAAGAACGCCTGGGCAAACCTAAACTGACTAACCAACCTATACAGCCCAAGATGAAAAAATTGTTTTAATTTCAAAATGGAGATGACAGTTACCTAATCAGAAATGAAAAAGCATTACCAAGATGTATCAGGAATTAAACTCATAACAAAGAGTCAAACCTATTAGTAGTTTTAAAAACATCAATTCTTCCTGTATCTCACCGGAAGTCAATATGTTTTATTCGACCCTAAAATAAATCAGAAATAAAAACAAATTAACTGAATTTGATTAGACACAAGCGTAGTTCTACAAAAGTTGACGCCATTAGGCTTACATGCAAAATGTATCATACCATGATTAAAAAAAGAATCCGTAATTAGAAGTATTACGGGTATTATCAGACTCATTAGATGTTAAACAAACGGTCTGAGCAGAATAAATTCTGCACGTATCCAATCAGACATCATTGCTCTTCAACGCAAATAACAAGAAATTAAAGTATTTTTGGAGATCCCGACACACACTACCTGTTTCATAAAAGCGTACTTCTTATACACAGAGAAATCGAAATAGTCACACAAAGACCAGCACGTATCGCAGAAAAAACACATTTGTGCTAAGACGTAGTAATTCTAGCCTAATCCACTAAACATTAAATTTAAAAACCGAAAGTCAAATGTCCAATAATAGACTGAATAGAGTTTCAAACATTCATTATGCTATAGGTAAAATCATTGCCCAAGAGGTCAATATGAATTATCAGATGTAGTACGGAGTCAGAATTAATCACTACATTCAAGAGGAGGTCCAAATCCAATGACTTTGTAAAAATCCATCCGTAAATATTCCAGTTTAAGTCACCAGAAGTCAATATGTATCACCAAATGTAGCATGACGTCAGAATTAGTCACATATATTAAAGGGGAGGTCCAAATCCAATGACATTGTAACAAAACATCCATAAATATTTCAATTCAAGTCAACAGAAGTCAATATGTATCACCAGATGGAGCATGCAGTCAGAATTAGTCACTATATTAAAGGGGAGGTCCAAATACAATGGCTTTGTAACAAAACATCCAAAAATATTCCAATTTAAGTCAACAGAAGTAAATATGTATCACCAGATGGAGCATGCAGTCAGAATTAGTCACTATATTAAAGTGGAGGTCCAAATCCAATGGCATTGTAACAAAACATCCATAATTATTTCAATTTAAGTCAACAGAAGTCAATTTGTATCACCAGATGTAGCACTCAGTCAGAATTAGTCACTATATTAAAGAGGAGGTCCAAATCCAATGGCATTGTAACAAAACATCCATAAATATTCCAATTTATGTCAACAGAAGTCAATTTGTATCACCAGATGTAGCACTCAGTCAGAATTAGTCACTATATTAAAGGGTAGGTCCAAATCCAATGGCATTGTAAAAAAACATCCATAATTATTTCAATTTAAGTCAACAAAAGTCAATTTGTAGCACCAGATGTAGCATGCAGCAATATTAGTCACTATAATAAAGGGGAGATCTAAATACAATGGCATTGTAACAAAACATCCTTAAATATTTCAATTTAAGTGAACAGAAGTCAATTTGTATCACCAGATGTAGCATGACGTCAGAATTAGTCACTATATTAAAAGGGAGGTCCAAATCCAATGGCATTGTAACAAGATGTCCATAAATATTCCAATTTAAGTCAACAGAAGTAAATATGTATCACCAGATGGAGCATGCAGTCAGAATTAGTCACTATATTAATGGGGAGGTCACAATCCAATTGCATTGTAACAAAACATCCATAAATATTCCAATTTAAGTCAACAGAAGTCAATTTATATCACCAGATGGAGCATGCAGTCATAATTAGTCACTATATTAAAGGGAAGGTCCATATCCAATGGGTTTGTAACAAAACATCCATAAATATTCCAATTTAAGTGAACAGAAGTCAATTTGTATCACCAGATGTAGCATGCAGTCAGAATTAGTCACTATATTAAAGGGGAAATCCAAATCCAATGGCATTGTAACAAAACATCCATAAATATTCCAATTTATGTCAACAGAAGTCAATATGTATCACCAGATGGAGCATGCAGTCAGAATTAGTCACTATATTAAAGGGGAGGTCCAAATCCAATGGCATTGTAACAAAACATCCATAAATATTCCAATTTAAGTCAACAGAAGTCAATTTGTATCACCAGATGTAGCACTCAGTCAGAATTAGTCACTATATTAAAGTGGAGGTCCAAATCCAATGGCATTGTAACAAAACATCCATAATTATTTCAATTTAAGTCAACAGAAGTCAATTTGTATCACCAGATGTAGCACTCAGTCAGAATTAGTCACTATATTAAAGGGTAGGTCCAAATTCAATGGCATTGTAACAAAACATCCATAATTATTTCAATTTAAGTCAACAAAAGTCAATTTGTAGCACCAGATGTAGCATGCAGCAGTATTAGTCACTATATTAAAGGGGAGATCTAAATACAATGGCATTGTAACAAAACATCCTTAAATATTTCAATTTAAGTGAACAGAAGTCAATTTGTATCACCAGATGTAGCATGACGTCAGAATTAGTCACTATATTAAAAGGGAGGTCCAAATCCAATGGCATTGTAACAAGATGTCCATAAATATTCCAATTTATGTCAACAGAAGTCAATATGTATCACCAGATGGAGCATGCAGTCAGAATTAATCATTATACTAAAGGGGAGGTCCAAATCCAATGGCATTGTAACAAAACATCCATAAATATTTCAATTTAAGTCAACAGAAGTCAATATGTATCACAAGATGGAGCATGCAGTCAGAATTAGTCACTATATTAAAGGGGAGGTCCAAATACAATGGCTTTGTAACAAAACATCCATAAATATTCCAATTTAAGTCAACAGAAGTAAATATATATCACCAGATGGAGCATGCAGTCAGAATTAGTCACTATATTAAAGGGGAGCTCCAAATCCAATGGCATTGTAACAAAACATCCATAAATATTCCAATTTAAGTCAACAGAGGTAAATATGTATCACCAGATGGAGCATGCAGTCAGAATTAGTCACTTAATTAAAGGGGAGGTCCATATCCAATGGGTTTGTAACAAAACATCCATAAATATTCCAATTTAAGTGAACAGAAGTCAATTTGTATCACCAGATGTAGCATGCAGTCCGAATTAGTCACTATATTAAAGGGGAGGTCCAAACCAATGGCATTGTAACAAAACATCCATAAATATTTCAATTTAAGTCAACAGAAGTAAATATGTATCACCAGATGGAGCATGCAGTCAGAATTAGTCACTATATTAATGGGGAGGTCACAATCCAATTGCATTGTAACAAAACATCCATAAATATTCCAATTTAAGTCAACAGAAGTCAATTTTGTATCACCAGATGGAGCATGCCGTCAGAATTAGTCACTATATTAAAGGGAGGTCCAAATCCAATGGCATTTTAACAAAACCTCCATAAATATTCCAATTTAAGTCAACAGAAGTCAATTTATATCACCAGATGTAGCACTCAGTCAGAATTAGTCACTATATTAAAGGGGAGGTCCAAATACAATGGCATTGTAACAAAACATCCATAAATATTTCAATTTAAGTCAACAGAAGTCAATTTGTAGCGCCAGATGTAGAATGCAGTCCGAATTAGTCACTATATTAAATGGGAGGTCTAAATCCAATGGCATTGAAACAAAACATAGATAAATATTTCAATTTAAGTCAACAGAAGTCAATTTGTAGCACCAGATGTAGCATGCAGTCAGAATTAGTCACTATATTAAAGGGGAGGTCCAAATCCAATGGCATTGTAACAAAACATCCATAAATATTTCAATTTAATTCAACAGAAGTAAATTTGTATCACCAGATGTAGCATGCAGTCAGAATTAGTCACTATATTTAAGGGGAGGTCCAAATCCAATGGCATCGTAACACAACATCCATAAATATTGCAACTTAATTCAGCAGAAGTCAATTTGTATAACCAGATGTAGCACGGAGGCAGAATTAATCACTATAATAAAGGGAAGGTCCAAATCCAATGGCTTTTTAACAAAACATCTGTAAATATTCCAATTTAAGTCAACAGAAGTCAATTTGTATCACCAGATGTAGCATGCAGTCACAATTAATCACTATAATAAATAGTAGGTTAAGTCCCATTTAATATATAACTAAACGATCATAAATACTCCTATTTAGGTTACTAGAAGTCTGAAAGTATTATCTGAGGTAGTAAGTTTTCAGAATTAAGCGTTATGTTAAAGAGGAGGTCCAAATTCTTTAAATGTTAAAGAAAGCGTACCTATATTTTTCAATTTAATAAATGGGAAGTTATTATGTCTCAACAGATGTAGCATAGACTCAGATTTATACTACTGGGATGGTCCTAAACCAATAAATGGTATTTACGACATACTTAATATCCAATTTATAATATCAGATATCAATATGCATCACAGCCTCAGAAACAATCATTATATTTTAAAAATACAAATCTTCCATCTCATACTACTGGAAGTTTTCATAATCATGTTTATTATTGTAAATGTTCACCAAATCAAAACAATCAGATTGTATTATAGCTCTGTAATAGAAGTAAGTTTATAAATTTATCCTTATATACATATATACATATATGTATATATATATATATATATATATATATATATATATATGCACCTAATATACTATGCTATTTTATATTATCCTATTGAGTAGTTAGCCCTAAGGGTTAGCCTACTTTATTTTTAATCGAAGCTTTTTTAGTATAGCCTACATATTGCTACCAAAATAGTGAATTTATTAAATGACTGTTAAATGATCGAAAGTATTTTTGTACTTACTTCTCATTGCGTTTGCAAAGCGTCGTGATAGTTTGCCCATCTTGTTGCTGGTGCAAAGGTTTGGGAAAAACTGACAAAATATCTATAGAAACAGAGTTTTAATTTTTTAATTGTTACATTTGATTAAAATTAATTGTTGTATTTTGTTTGGTTTATATTGGTTTCTTAATAATTTATAAATAGTGAAAAAAACTCAATTTCAAACTGTATATTCCGATCATGCTCACTATTAGGCCCGCGGGCCGCATCCGGCCCTCAGACTGTTAACATTTTGACAAATTTTGGTTTCTTCACTATCTTCTAACATAGGTGCCATTCTAGAGAGCTGTGAAAGATTTCTATCTTCGCTACAAAGTATTAATAAATTCAAGTATTTCTGGAGTCAAGTAAAATACACTTTTAGTAAAAGCAGTTGGTTTATTTTAGCAATGTAGCAAACTTATGTTATAATCATACTGTTTGTAAGTTATTTAATACCACTCGTACTTGCGGCCTTGCGGAAAACTTGACGCAAACTTCTTGTGAAAATCCCAGATACAGGCTTTGGTAGGCCTACGTGAAAATAATAGAGTTGAAAGTTAGTTAAAATAATAGGAATATGAGTATGCCCTGGTCTGGGTAAGTGGCAAGCAGACTGCTGACATACTCGGAATGTCATTCAATCTCTCTGTAGATGTCTCCCCAATAAACTTCCATATAGAAGGAATCATAGGGAAAAGGAAAGGAAAAATGTTAAGACTCTGATACTGGGAGTGGGTGTGTGGGAGTGGTGTTTTATGGGGGAATCATTAGTATTTCTTCCCATTATTCACACTATGCGTGATATTCTAGACAATATTCATAGCACATTTGTGTACAGTGTTTTAACGTTTAGGGTAAATGGGACCTACAAAGGAGGACGCAGAAATTACCACCTGCTGTAATATATGCCTATAGAAGAGGCACATAGACACCTAAGCGTTGCGGACTGCCGTACGAAGTTGGTGGTATATCGTATTCTATACCTACCTCTGTTTCACGACTCGTAATCTAGATGGGCAGTGTTAAATGAGAATACGTTGTAGCATGGGTGGCACGGACCCTGTTTTCGACTATGAGCCTAAGAGCATGCGTTCATTGTAATACAAAAAATATCGTAATCATTCAAAATAAAAAGTCTCAAGAAAAAAATGCATTTTGGATTCAAGCCTGCAGTCCTTATCAAGGGTTTGAAGTTTCGAGTTTTACAAATAAAACCCAATAAAATTTTCATTTTTGTGTGTGTTGATTGTTATGGTATAAAATTTTGGGACTTTTTAACGTTTTGTATTAGAAGATATCTAAATAAAGGCACGATAACTTATTTAAAAAAAAATTAATTTAAAACTATAAATCTGTTATCTGAATCATCTCGAAATTAAATACGACGTTAAGGAAGGTCTTATTAGCATAAGTTATGAGATTTAGAATTTTTTGTTCTTAGAAATCTTTTCTAGAACATTCCAATAAACAAAATTTTTTAAAGAACCATTGGTCGAAAAAAATTAAATGTCATATGATTGTAACTGTTAAATTATGCATATTTCGTTGCAGATAATATTATGAAACTACAGCTCGATGTTAATTTTATGTCGAATTTGATTTGTTAGCTAAGCGGTGTGAGCTCAGCTGTTAACTGAACCCTTTAGTGCGTGCGTGATCGTGTTTGAATGCACAGTATTGCCGATAAGGGATAACACGTGACTTAGATGTTTATCCTCGTTGCTCTATTTTAAGCTAGATATCGAGAGCTGTCAACGTGCAAAGTTAGTTATGAACTGTTACATGTCATAAGTGTGTTAAGAGGATGAACACTTGTAATTAGGTGTATTCGTAATTAGGTATTAGGTATATTAGGTGCAAATTAGGGGGTTTAAATAGTGATATTATAAAGTCTTTTATTATAAAGATCCTATTGGTTCTTGCGTGGGCCTACTAATTTTCTAATACTAATTTTTGTCATAGTTATAACAACTATTTTCAACACTTCATTAGTTTTATTTTTTATAAGTGGTCAAATACGTCTTTTAATGTAATAGTGTGATCTCAAAAACAAAACAATATCTAACAAAGTGTAAAATAAAGTAGCTATTCCAATTTGAGTGCGATCCAAAAACCATACAAAGTTTCATGCGCGGGATTAAAGGTTGAAAGGCGGGCTCTTATTTGTTTCTGCCAGGTTTATGTTTTATGGAATCAGATAAAACTTCTTATTAGGAAGTTGTGTAATGTGAGATTAAGTAGTGTTGCCGATCAGTGTTTGCTTATATAAATGTTACCAACGTATTTCGGTTTATTATCAGTGGCGATGAGCATGTGGAGAACTGTGAGGATTGAATTGTGATAAGGAGCAATGCTTATTTAGACTCATTAAGACGAATTAAAGAATAAATATGCTACAACTCACAAATTTAAAAATTTTTATTTCATACGCGTTTCAACGACTAATTTGTCGTCATCCTCAGTGAAGCTACACAAATCAAATTAACTAAAAAAATATTAAACATAACCTATAAAGTTTTAACAAAAGTAAAAATCAGATCTGGGCATTGTCAAATTTATAGCCACAGCTACTAATATAATTACAATAAAATAACATATGATAATTATAAATATTTAATTTTGATGAGCCTATATTACTAGTAAAACATATTAATATCAAAATTATTTAAATAATTTTAAAAAATTTAAAAAAGATAGTATTTAACAATTAATTAATTAAAAATAATATTGAATTTTGAATTAGTCCTAATTTATTATTAACCATTTTATTTTAATTTCTATTTATAAATAAAGTTTCCCATGCATCTAATTCATTAAAATTTATCATATTTTTTTAAAGGACAATATTTTTACTTTTAAATTCGTGTTTTTCGTCCAAACATTGTTTTGCCATATCTGATTTTTCAGGCCTATTATATTTAAAATGGGGAAAATGTTCTTTTGCTCTAACTAGTATGTTTCTTTTTGTTTGTCCAATATATTTCATCTGGCACTTATCACACTGCAAAGTGTGATATGTAGCTGTCGCTATAAATTTGACAATGCCCAGATCTGATTTTTACTTTTGTTAAAACTTTATAGGTTATGTTTAATATTTTTTTAGTTAATTTGATTTGTGTAGCTTCACTGAGGATGACGACAAATTAGTCGTTGAAACGCGTATGAAATAAAAAATTTTATATTTGTGAGTTGTAGCATATTTATTCTTTAATTATAATTTTCACTCACAAGCCAGCTCGAATATTATTTATGATTTAGACGAGTTTAAGTTTTTATGCTTACTTCAACTTTCATAAATTATACAATAGGTCTATACACTAGAATCTCGAAATTCCAAAGTCCTGAAATTACGAGCTTCCGTTAAATTCAAGCCTATTCTATATGAGCCTAATTTATCTATTTGAAAGAAAATGATAAATCGTGCTTCCAAACAATGTTTATATCAATCCGATATGTAAAAAAATGAGCCGGGCTTCCAAGAAATGCCCATATCAATACGGTTTGCAAAAGAAATGAGTAGGGCTTCAAAGAAATGTTCATATCAAAACGGTATCCAAAGAACATAGTCGGGCTTCCAAAAAATGTTCATATGAATACGGTATGCAAAGGAACTTAAAAGCTTTGAATAAATAATTCTTGTATTTGAATAGCCTCAGATACTATATATCAGAATGTATGTATCTATGTTGGACTGCCGAATACTTGTAGTGGTTAAATAACTAAAGTTAAGACATATTTTTCAGAACACTTTTATTTATATTTATACACTTACTTACAGCATATTATACATTATACATATATATTTTATTTCTAATTAATATAAATCTATATACGCAAATAAGTTAGGGTTTAACAATGTCGCTGTACACATACAAAAGTTGGGTTAGCACACGCGCGCTCGATGGCACTCTCACTTATAAATGTAAAAGTTTGTATTATTCAGAATAAGATGTCTTATCGGATCCGGTGTTAGATCCGGGAGAAGACGCTGTAGTCTTGTCCGGCGTGGAGTAGAGATGGAAAGGTAGCCCGTAATCTGGCGGAGGCCGGATGACGGTGGGCAGGTAGCCAGTGCCTGCGTACGGTGCGGAAAGGAACCGCCGAGCTGTTGGACTGAAGTGACTTCGGTGGAATGATGTACATGGAGGACCCAAAGGAGAGAAAGCCGACCTCGGCTCTTCGCTCTCATTGCACACCTGACAAATGTACAAAATAAAACAAGTTAGGAATAAATACAATATTCTTTTATTCCATCTTCACTTGAGATACTAGTTTTCACTAAAAATACTTGAACATTTATTAGTAAATTACACTTTCCTATAGTACCACTTACATTTTTGATTACTGAAGACGTTTTTGTCTGGAGATGTGTAATATTTTCAACTTCGTTACGGTCTTACTTGACAATGGATCATATCTTCCGAAAGGGCCGACCTCAATAATCAAAAAACGTAAATGCTACAGTAGGCAAATGTAATATAGACTACTAATTTATGTTTAAGTGTTTTTAATGAATAAATACAACCTCTACTCCTGTAAATTTTTAAAGGACGCAATTAACTTTGTTAATATCATTGAACATTTTTTCTGCCATAAGACGCTGTTGCAAATTATATGTAAAATACTTTCGTCTAAAATACTTAAGGCAATACAATTTCTTAATTATCTCAAGCCTTTGTTGGTGTAACTGAATTTCTTATTTTGTCGATTTTATATATGATATATTTTCTTTCATTATTGATTAACGTTTTTAAATTTATAAAGCTCTATTTACATCTAGACGATTTCAAATTTATTTTGAACATGATCTCTTATATTTCTGTATATTTTAATGTTTATTTAAATTATTTCTCAAGTACTATTTTGTAATTTCTAAACTGATATTTCTATGATTATCATTCATTTACGAGTATTTTTTAGCACATAATAGGGCTGCTATAATTATTGAAGGCATTAATATAGAAAATATTCTTCATTTGACATAAATATCCTTCCTGTTGAAAACAGCGATGAGATTAAGGAACAGTTGGATTTGAATCTCCTTGCATTAGGCTAAGCGCTTGACCTAGATTAGTTATTGTCTCTTTTTCGTTGTTCCTCTAACGGCAGTCGCAGTATTCAGAATGCGTTGGGTACCGCTTGCTCTTGTTTTCTTATGTATGTGATCGCTAAATTAACCGCATTTAACCATTTTAAAACTCAAATATATACCATAAACCATTGTAATTAATCAAGTAACTAGTGTTCCCAATAACGTTTAACCGCGATTTGTCTTTAAACAAGTGTATAAGAAAAGTTGACCTTTATGTTACGTTAGTCAATGTAATGTGGTGCAATCGCTCGCGTTAGTGCGTTACGGGCCGTAACCAGAACAATTATACCAAGAATTTGTCTTCATTTACGTTGTACACGGTTACTAAATGAACTGTGAATGGTTAACCTAGGACATAATAGGACTTAGTGTTTAAAAGTGACCTTTATTTCAAATTGAGTGCACTCCTTGTAATGACTCTGTGTTTCGACTCCTGTTCTAATTAAAGTTGAAGTGTTACAGGTACATTTCAGTTACCACATATAAGTGAAAGATAGCCACGCCTCCGTTCTTAGGTAAGCTGTAGCGCTTAAGATTTATTCTCTTTAAATCGAATAGTTGTTGCGTCATAGTTTAATATACTCTGTTTAAGGCATTAGATTTCCGTATATTTGCGGATGGTCCTCCGGTCTAGAGTACTCTTTATTATTTTATGTTATTCAGTTAAAATAGCATTTTAATTTGGTTACAAAATCAACATTGGTCTTCCGGGCCGGATTGAACTTGTAGTACAGTCCGCTGTTTAAAGTTAAAGTAGTGTAGTATTTCAATTGACATTGTTTGCTTAAAGTGTTAAATTATGGAAGTTAATGTAGAGTACCAGATGAGGAAGTTGGAGGATACTTTAGGAGAAATTAAGTTAGCAGTAGAGGTAATAGGCGAGAACACCCCATCGGAGGGTATGTTAATGCAAATACGCAAAGCCCACGAACGTTTTATGCGAAATTTCGATAAAGTTGAAGGCGCTAATACTACCAGTACGACAGAAGAATTAGATAAGATATTCGAGGTCAAAAATAAATTTATTCAAGTTTACTTGAGGTTAGTAATTAGGTACCCATTGTAAATCAAACCAGAAAAGAGCGATATGGAACAACCGCGCGTGCAAATACAATCAGTGAACTTGCCCAATCTTAGGATACCAATATTCTCGGGTGAAGTAGAGGAGTGGACAAATTTTATTAACATGTTTGATTCGCTGGTACACCGTAACCAAACTATTGAACCTGTGCATAGGTTTCAATATCTCAAAGGCTCATTACAGGGCGACGCCTTATCAATTATTTCAGGATTATTAATATCCGATCAAAACTATAAAATTGCCTACGACACGTTACAGCAGCGATACGCCAACCCAAGGCTATTAGCTGATTTCTATTTTAAACAGATTCACGATTTTGAAAAATTGAGGAATTCGAATTATCAGGAACTTAGCCAATTCTTGTCAATACATTCAAACGCAGTCAATGCGCTTAACGCCATGCAATTACCAGATTTAGCAGACTTCTTAATATTTCAATTAGCCGCGAGCAACCTCAGTGATGAAACGCGTTTAGAATTTGAAAAACAACTCGGAACATTTGACATACCAAGTTATGCAGCGTTAAACAAATTCCTTACTGAGCACGTGAGAGCCATGGAGGTAGTACAGAGATTACCAACAAGCCCACAACTTAAGACTAAAAGATATGTTAAAGTAATGACCACCACCTCGGCCGCCGCCGCCGCTAGCCATGAGTCAGATGACTATGTAATTGAATCCGAGCAATGGGATAAGGAACCGCTTAGTAACGTTGCACAATACCCACGACGGATGCAACTGCGCACTTCTACGGTACATGCAATTCGACCAATTTGAAAACCCACTAGTAAGCCTCTGACACCACCACAGACCCTAGGTCAAATTAACTCCCGGTTGAGAATGCTAACGCGACCTAGTAATCCACCACGTAATTATCCAACTGCAGCTGGTTGTTTTTATTGCTCTGCCATACATAGCATATTCTGCTGCCCAGGCTTTTTAGAATTAACCGCTACGGAACGGCGTCAGCACATACACCGCACACGACGCTGTTTTAATTGTTTTGGCACGCACTATCAGCACCCCTGCAAATCGGACAAAACTTGCCAACATTGCCACGGGCCTCACCATTCTCTGTTACACGATGACAATACAGCGTCACCACAGTGACGCGCCTCGCCGCGACACCTAAGCTCAACGGAAAACCGCACCCCTACAACCGCTGGAGAACCGCACGCCCTATCTTGTAAACTCAGTTCTTCTTGTGCATTACTGGGCACTGCCCAGGTAATTGTCACTGACCACTTTGGAAATCCGCACACTCTTCGGGCAATTATTGACCCTGGCAGCCAAATATCTGCATAACGAAAACCGCCGCTTCATTGTTGAGCTTAACTACTCGGAAATCAAACTTAGCTTTGATTGGTGTCGCTTCAAAGACCATTCGCATCTCAGAAAACGTATCACTGCAATTATCCTCCAGAAATGACACGCATTTTCGTATGACCGTGGATGCAGTGGTGCTTCCGCACATCACTACGCCTTTGCCGTCAACCGCATTATCACCTAACATACGCGCTCGTTACAAATACCTGCCACTCGCTGATCCGCACTTTGACCAACCCGCAAACATCGACCTCATACTAGGAGCTGACGTATTCACCCAGATTCTGATCAATGGAACGCGCAAGGTCATCCATGGACAACCCGCCGCACTCCAAACACTGCTTGGATGGACTATACTGGGAGCATTACCCAGCAGCCTGAGTCACCACCCGCATTCATTTGTTACCTCTTCGGGCTCGCTTGATCAAACCATTCAAAGGTTTTGGGAGGTTGAGGAAGTTCCCCATGTCCAAAGCGTCAGCCCGGACGACCAACGCTGTGAGAATATATTCAACACCACCACCACTCGCGACGACTCTGGGCGATACATAGTCGCTCTACCTTTCAAGGAAAAGGCCGCAACGCTCGAGAACAACTGCAACGCCGTGCTGGCTCGCTACCGCACAATGGAAAACCGCTTAAACCGCCAGCCTGAAGTATCCGCACAGTATCATCAATTCATGGCCGAATACCTTGCTCTGGGCCACATGTACCCCGCTCCCACTCCATCGAACTACCTCATACCGCATCATTGCGTGCTTAAAGCATCTAGTTCAACCACCAAGCTTCGCGTGGTATTCAACGCCTCCTCTCCTGATTGCAACTCTAACACGTTGAATCAACAATTAATGACTGGGCCTAAGTTACAAAAGGACCTGCCCAACCTTGTCACTTCGTTTCGATTCTTCGTATAGGCTATCTGCGCTGACATCAGGATGATGTACCGCCAAATCTTGGTACGCCCTGCAGACCGTGGGCATCAACATATTCTTTAAAGAGCTTCTCCCAATGAACCCATTCGGGAATTTGAGTTGGCAACTGTAACTTACGGACTAACTCATTAAGCATTAGATTTCCATATATTTGCGGATGGTCCTCCGGTCTAAAGTACTCTTTATTATTTTATGTTATTCAGTTAAAATATCATTTTAATTTGGTTACAAAATCAATACTTACATTCCCGGAATTATAATTTACAAACGATACATAGCATATTATTATCTTGTGTGAAAACATTCTAATTAAAGCAGTTTCAACGTAATAATTATCATTAGGTTATAAATAATTTTAATGTTCTCTGATATTACTTCACTGAAATTGAAACAATTGTCAGAAGAACTAACATTTATAATTGTTAATAGATTTACTGATTTTGCGTCCCCTCACGAAATGTATACATAATGCTAACTTGGTATTCTTGTTGCCACAGCCTGTTTCACAAAGGTTTCAATTTAACTTTTTAAAGGAATATAATATTTGTTGTTACTTTTAATAGAATATTTTCAGTTTTACATTTATTAATCTTCAGTTTAGATATTTAATGGCTTCTAATGGTTTTGTGCCACTGTGATTTTCAGTCCCATTTTACAATTGCAATAAACGTAACTGACCCATACTTTCCCATTTTTTCACAGGAGGGGATTCTACAAAGCACTTCAAATAAACTTCTAAATACGCGATTTAAGTCCTAATTAGGCAATATATATATATATATATATATATATATATATATATATATATATATATATATATATGTGTGTGTGTGTGTGTGTGTGTGTGTGTGTGTGTGTGTGTCTGTGTGTGTGTGTGTGTGTGTGTGTGTGTGTGTTGTGTGTGTGTGTGTGTGTGTGTGTGTGTGTGTGTGTGTGTGTGTGTGTGTGTGTGTGTGTGTGTGTGTGTGTGTGTGTGTGTGTGTGTGTGTGTGTGTGTGTGTGTGTGTAATTTCAAAGCTGACTATCTTAATTGTAATAAGTTATAGAAAATAATTGAAGGCTAGATATAGACTACATCTAAGTGCATACACAAAATATGTAAAACAAAAATCCTAAAATAAAAATGTACAAAAATAATGGTGATCGTCCGATCAAGTATAAATATAGAAACATAAATATAACTTAATCGACGAAGAAACTAAAGTTAAGTCTAATCTCTTGTAATTAACTTGAATGATTGCTTGATGACAAATGTTTAAAACACAATAAAAATAAAATCCCAATTTTATGAAAATATTTTTTTTATAGATTTCATTTCCTATTTAAATTCAAACGATCAATATTTTTACTTAAAGATTTGAGGCACTAAGCTAATATTTCATTCATCGAATAATGTCTTTGTAGAAATTAGACTTTATAATTTTAATTTTAAAAAATTATTTGTAATTATATTGTAAAACTTGATTTATTTAAGCTTTAAAAGTAAGTGAAGCTTGTATGCATAAAGCAGGTACTGTACCTGTTTCACAGAGTCGGTTCTAGTTAGTAACAATGGTTCTAGATAGTGACAATGGTTCTAGTTAATAACAATGGTTCTAGTTAGCAACAATGGTTCTAGATACAGACAATGGTTCTAGATAGTGACAATGGTTCTAGTTAATAACAATTATTCTAGTTAGCAACAATGGTTCTAGGTACAGACAATGGTTCTAGACAGTGACAATTGTTCTAGTTAATAACAATGGTTCTAGTTAGCAGCAATGGTTCTAGATAATGACAATGGTTCTAGATAGTGACAATGGTTCTACTTAAAGACAATGGTTCTAGATACAGACAATGGTTCTAGATACGGACAATGGTTCTAGATACAGACAATGGTTCTGGATAGTGACAATGGTTCTAGTTAATAACAATGGTTCTAGTTAGCAGCAATGGTTCTAGATAATGACAATGGTTCTAGATAGTGACAATGGTTCTAGTTAAAGACAATGGTTCTAGATAATGACAATGGTTCTAGATAGTGACAATGGTTTTAGTTAGTAACAATGGTTCTATATACAGACAATGGTTCTAGATAATGACAATGGTTCTAGTTAATAACAATGGTTCTAGTTAGCAGCAATGGTTCTAGATAATGACAATGGTTCTAGTTAGCAGCAATGGTTCTAGATAATGACAATGGTTCTAGATAGTGACAATGGTTCTAGTTAAAGACAATGGTTCTAGATAATGACATTGGTTCTAGATAGTAACAATGGTTTTAGTTAGTAACAATGGCTCTAGATAATGACAATGGCTTTAGTTAATAACAATGGTTCTAGATAATGACATTGGTTTTAGTTAGTAACAATGGCTCTAATTAGTAACAACAGCTCTAGATAATGACAATGGATCCAGTTAGAGACAATGGTTCTAGTTAAAGACAATGGTTCTAGATAATGACAATGGATCTAATTAGTAGTAATGGTTCTAGTTAATAACAATGTTTCTAGTTAGTAACAATAGTTTTAGATAAAGACAATGATTCTAGTTAGTAACAATGGTTCTAGATAATGACAATGGTTCCAGTTAGTGACAATGATTCTAGTTAGTGACAATGATTCTAGTTAGTAACAATGGTTTGTGCAAAATATTGTTCAACGAATGATTCGATATAATTTGTATATACTACTAAACATAACCACGATAATTTAAACCTTTTTTTTCTTTCAATTTTAATTTAACTCTAATTTATGCAAATTCAAAAGTTTCCAGTTTTAAACAATTTAATAATTTAAAAATTAGCATGCGAAAAGTTTTTAATGAAAACATCTTTCAAGGCGCAATGGAGAAAATAGTTCTGTTAGCCTTATTATAAAAATTGTTTCTTTAGATTTAAGATCACACAGAAGATTTTCGAATTGTAAACCCACTTAAATGGGGTCGTTTAACTCTACTTCGCTTAGTAGTTATTTTGGTGTTTTATATATATAATGCTGTTTTCAAAAGCAATTTGTTATGTTCAAAAATGTCCTAAATTTTATTTTAAATTTGTGATAACATATGATTTTATATAGCAGTTGCTTCAAAATGTATGCTTAATAAACTTAGCGTATTTTTAAATATCTATCCTCTTTACGAGTTAACTAGTCTTGCAGACCTTGCATGGGTCGGACGTACCTTATCACTTGCAATCGCCCATAACGTTTTTCCCAATGATTCACCTCCTAACATAACCATTAAGTAAATAACTTCCTTACCATAGTCCAAAAAAATTTTTTAATTATTTTTACAAAATATTTGATAGGTACGTAAGAATATAAGAAGAAAGATACCAATCATTACATAATTTGGTAAAAGAAAGTGCCTTCTCTTTGTTGAAGTTGTTATGATGCGCTTTGTTATGATGTGGTAACAATTATAAATTTTAAAATGTATGCTGAGTTTGGTATTGTTCTTGTTATATTTTTAAGTAGGCTACTTGTAAAATATTCGATAGATATTTAGAAATTAAAATAAGGGTAAGAAAGTTAACTTACTTAGTGGAAATGGTAGCAGGGACTCATCAGGAAAACAGCTGCAAGTGATAAGACATGTCCGGGCCTACAAGACAGGTTATATTATGTGGACTATAATTTTAACATCTAAAAATTAATTAACTGAACTTTTCATTGAATTTTTCTGTTGGCCACTCACGAAAGCCTACACATAATATATAGCTTAAACACTTGTATCTCACCATCATCTCTATGGCTTGCAAAACGTCCCCTTTACAGCGGTGCAGCACAGTTTCGACGTCGGCTCTCCGTCTCCCGGGAAACACCCTGAGCAGAATGTCCACTGGTGATCTCTGTTGATGCGCCAGCTGATGAAAAGGTAGAGTCATGTTTGGGAATTGGGTATGACAAATGGAAGGCGGAGGTTCTATTGGGCGGTTTTTCGGCATTGATAAGTTCTCAGGGGCAGAGTCTCCTTCGCTACTATCGTCCTGCTGTAACAAGTTTACAAATTGAGGCGATAATAAACCACTTCCTTTCCAAACGTGTACAATAAAATGATAAAGTATAGTCCACGTTACTGTGGATTTGTTCTTAAAATCAAAACCGACTTGAAAAAAGAACTCGAATATATAACTTTTACTTACTAAAATGTAAAAATTATTCTAATTAACGAAAACATAATTCATCACTCGCTTATTACCCACAAAATTTTGAAGTCGGCGCTGAAGCTCGACTTGGACTCATATTTAACATACTGAACGTAACAAATAAAGGAATTTTACATGATGTTGCAGCACCTTGGAATGTAGATTAGCAAATTATGATATACACACAGGCTAATCTATCATTTCTTCCATACACTTATTATATATATATATATATATATATATATATATATATATATATATATATATATTAAATATGGTGATATGTTTTCTTGTAATATAGTTAATAAATTAAAAATATTTCAAAAACAAGAATACTTTTAATGAATATATTTATTCAAAGCTTTTCGCCGATAAAATAGTATCAGCATCTTCAGGAAAATAATTATCTAATAAAATATTTTTACAAAATTAAATCATATGTGCTACAAACGACGTTTATAAGTATAGCACTTTATGTAATTTTTTCTATAGCATCAATGACCTTATAAATAGTTTGGTGCCTTGATCTCACTTGAATTTGTTCATCAATTAATTTGTCTTTAACTTTATGCTTACAAATTTTCAATATTTCAAATATATTCATTTTTAATCCTTTATTTAATTCTTTTATTAATTTCATATTTTCTATTTCCGGAAACTCGTGTCCATTATTAATACAATGCGTAGCTAAATTTGATTTGTATATGTTTGGTTTGATATAAGCGTTTAAATGTTCTTTGTATCTTTCTTTTAATTTCTTTTTTGTTTGTCCTACATATAATGTATTACAAGTTTGACATTTTATATTATATACTCCATTTCTTTCGTGCATATTATTTTGATTTTTGTTATTGTTTATTAAATTTTTAATTTCATTATCAGTTTTATATGTAATTTCTAAATTTCTTTTTTTTATTTATTTCGTTACCAGTGTATGTAAAAGTTGTCCAAATATTTCCTATCTTATTAGGTATAAAGTTATTTTCGAGTTTCTGTTTTCTTATTATGTTATTATTTAATTTATCTATAGTTTTTCTTTTATATCTATTTTCTAAACCAATTAGATAGCCTATATTATATTTTTCTCTTTTATTTGATCATTTAAGTTCATTGGTATTTTGTACATTCTATGTAGTATATTATAAAGCGCTGCCATTTTTTGGTTGTATGGATGATTTGAATAATTAGGTATTATTTGATTTGTCTGCGTTGGTTTTCTATATATATTATATTCAAATGACTCATTATTTCTAGTAATTGTAATATCTAAATAATTTAGTTTATTTTTTGATTCAAATTCATTAGTAAATTTTATATTTTCATGTATATTATTTATACATTTTAATATTTTGTCAATATTTAAACCATTATTATTTGATATGTATAATCCATCATCTACATATCTAAACCAGTGTCCATTTTGATCATTTCCGATAATATGCTGGACATTGGAGAGCCCATTGTTAATCCATCCTTTTGTTTCTTTATATATATATATATATATATATATATATATATATATATATATATAAGAAATTTCTTAAATTTAAAAGATTTAAGGCTATATTATCTTTATATTTATAAGCATATACAATAATCGCATTTCGTGTAAACTATTCAAAAAACGTTGAAATGCCGGCAATCTACCGTATATATGAAGGAAAAATATGCAACCACATTTTTTATCTGACAAAATTTGATATTGTATGTTCTTTTCCGAGGAATAAGATTATTTTTTCCGCATACTCTCATAATATTGAACTCACGAAATTTTTCTTTCCCGAGTAGACTCTAGGGTTCGCTATAATTAACCATGGGCAATCAAGCAATCAAAATGTTGGTTGTTTTGGAAATTTTTGGAATAGTTTTGATGGATTAGCAAATATAAGGCATGATTGAGGCGCTACCTTCAAACCTTTGTGGGTTATCAGCTTATGATAAATTATGTTTCGTTATTTGAAAATTCTTGTTTACTTTCGAGTAAGTAAATTTATATACTGAAGTTATTTATCTAAGTCTGTTCTGTATGTGTGTATCTGTGTGTTTTCTACTGTTTGTAACTTTATTTTAGAGGTACGATTTCTAATTCCTATCTATATTATTATCGAATTTCGTTTCATGCGGTTGATTATGTTGGCAATTGCATATATTAGTTATTTTTTAGTTCATGATCCCTATTTTTTAAAAATTGGTTCTGGCCCTCGGGGGAGTCCCGACAGAAGTGATAACTAAATAGAGCTAATAGTTTAGAAAGGCAATGGCCGAAAATATGAAATTATACATTTTTAAAACAATTTTTACATTTATATTTGAGGAATGAATTTATTAAGGTTAATATTGTGCAGTTAATAATAAAATAATGTGGTTACAAAAAACATCTATTAGATTTTTACTGATTACAATTTATTTAACAAATTCTATTCAAATCAGTTTATTAAAAAGTATAAGATTGGCCTAAATAACAATTTGAATAATAATAAACTATTATTATCTTTATATTGGATTATTTGTAATGAGATTTATCAAAATTTAAATAAATTAACATATTTATTAATAATTACCAAAACTATTTAATAATAATGTACGTGTAAAACAAATGTTCTACAATATAACCTATAACACAAAATCAACTGTTTCATGAAATCATATGTTTTATAACCTGATGAATATATATATATATATATATATATATATATATATATATATATATATATATATATATATATATATATATATTAAATATGGTGATATATTTTCTTGTAATATAGTTAATAAAATAAATTATTTCAAAAACAAGAATACTTTTAATGAATATATTTATTCAAAGCTTTTCGCCGATAAAATAGTACCAGCATCTTCAGGAAAATAATTATCTATTAATTGGTATTAATTATCTATCAAGTGAGATCAAGGCACCAAACTATTTATAAGGTCATTGATGTTATAGAAAAAATTACATAAAGTGCAATACTTATAAACATATGGTCGTTTGTAGCACATATGATTTAATTTTGTAAAAATATTTTAATAGATAATTATTTTCCTGAAGATGCTGGTACTATTTTATCGGCGAAAAGCTTTGAATAAATATATTCATTAAAAGTATTCTTGTTTTTGAAATAATTTATTTTATTATATATATATATATATATATATATATATATATATATATATAGACTTACATGCTGTAGGTCTAACGTATACGTTTCAGAAATAGCGGGATGCGAAAGCAGTGATTTAATCTCATGTTTTGTACCCCTCGAATAGAAGTTATTACTTCAAACATTTTTACCCCTCAATTTTAAAATTGCGTATTATTGTTTCCAAATCAGATGGATTGAGATGTGACTATAGTGGACTACCGTGAGGGTTTCCGATTTCATTTGCAAGCAAAATCACCTTTCATTGTTCAATACTTGTGTCAAAAACACAAACAAAATGAGGATGGGCCGATTCCAATTCTCGATTCCAGAAATCGTCGATCTTTATGGTATTGAGCAATCGTCGGTATTCGATTTTCGTTTAATTAAAGTGGCGATCCCGATTCATGTTTTTTATAAGTGTTAAAATACGTATACGGTATAATTTATTGGTAAAATAATTAATTATCAAATATGTCATATGTATGTATTAGTTGCTCTGAATGGATTACCGGGTAAAGCGAATGCCGATTTGAGATAACGAAAATATTATTATTATTTATGACGCAACAACAAAGACGATCGGAAACATTTCTGGTCTGTTTGTTCGTCACTGGTATTTGATATGTTTGTCATGCTTTCAGAAATTCCAATTCATAAATCAAGGATGAACGATTTGTGTAGCCTATTACTGTACAATAAAACGAACTTTCAAAAGGCTTCTCTATGTGACCAAGATGTTAACTAAATTATTATTAGAGAGAATCGAGTAGGCCTGCATAATTTAAAAGAATCTAGGATCGACTTAGGAATCGAAAATCAGAAGAAATATTTTGGAATCGAAATTTGAATCGAAAATTTTAGGAATCGGCCCATCACTAAAAAAACATACCGAGGAGGTCGAATACAGAACCTCCTCCTGTTTTCAAGACTGTTAAAAATGGCTTTTGTCGATAGTTTGAAAGGGCAGTTAGAATTGGTTTTATTTTGACTGTTATTTTGTTCTGAATTGTCTATGGGTTTGTTTTCTATATGCAATGTGGAGGACAACAATTATATGCAATAAATACTTAATAAATAAATTTAAGTTAATATGTAGGAAGGATGCATATTGTTATACCATGTAACGAAATACTTGATTTTTCTCTTAAATAAACTACGACTAATAATAGATTTAAATAATAAAGGGTAGTAATAAATATGATGGTCTAAAATGGTCAAAAGTGTCTGTGAAACAAAAAGTTCATGTGAAACAGTTTCATAAGGAATAAGGCTACTTGATAAGGTACTTGATAAATATGCCGATAGGACAGCACTTATACGCCTTTGCCGTTCCTTTATTTCGGGAATATACGGTGAGTTCATTATTCAACTGAGCAGAAGGTTATTTGATCTTGATATTTTCGATATTCTTCCTTTCCATGTCTACTAATATATCATCCGAAGATGGATCAAATGATCACGTACCCTTTCAAATCGGGTACTTTAAAGGGATATAAATTTCAGAAATTTATATTCATTGTTTTTATATGTTTTGGAAATGAAAGTACTTAGGTAATAATATGGTAATTTCTGTTAGGAATTAAGTCTGAAATAGGGCTACAAGATACTACTTCAAGTAGATGGGATGAACCCGAAACGCGTCACATAGGAATATGACGGCGAGCAAGCAATGACAAATAGTACTAAGAAACAAATCGTTCGGTTGCCCTCTATCACCTTTTTTCTGGCGAAAGTAAAACTTGAAATACGGTCACACATTTCAGAAGCGTTTTCCGTCGTAAGACGAACGAATTGATCCGAAAATTTCCGAAAGCAAAACGTGTCGATAGGGTAATCTGTTTTACTTTTCACTTATTTGACGGTAGTGTTTAAATCATTTCCAAACGCAGTTCCCTATATATATTCACTAATATCGTAAACGTCATAAACAGCTATTTGGGGATTCACTGAAGGAGCTCTGGACAGAACCTCAGGATAAGATACTGTCTCTTAAAAGGGAAAAAGGAAACTACAAAATCCATATTCCTGCAAGAGAGGCATGGAAGGAGTGGGAGCAGGATTTAGTGGACTGAGACACCAAGACAGATTTTGTCATCGCCTGGAGGACTACAACTCTGTCTTCCGCGATTAAACGGAGGTGCTCGCGATTAAACTATGTGCTGAGGAAGTAATAGGGTCTGGCAGGAGGGGCAAGACCATCTGGATTTGCTCGGACAGTCAGGCAGCTCTGAAGGCTTTAGGTAAGGCTAGTACCAGCTCTAGGCTGGTGGCTGAGACTATGGCTTCTCTAGTAGAGCTGAGTAAGTATAATTCACTCAACCTAACCAGGATTCCAGGACATTCTGGCTGGATAGGGAATGAGAGAGCTAACGCCTTAGCAAAATAAGGGTGTATAACTCAAGGACCGTTGCTGAGGGCAGTGGGCATGCCGCCTCAGGAAGGGCGCAAGAGGATCACGGCACATATAGACAGGTTGTGCAGGGAAGAATGGAATGCAACCTTGGGGTGTAACAAATCCAAGGTACTGTGGGGTTACTCAGGAGATTTGTGGGGCAAAGAACTACTCTCCTTGAGTAGACATCAACTCAGAGCTACTGTAGAGCTGGTCACAGGCCATGGGAATCTGAGGGGGTTCCAATACAAAATTGGAAAATCTTGGTCCCCTGTGTGCAAGAGATGCGACGAGGACCAAGAGGATAGCCCAATCCACGTACTCTGGGAGTGCCCTGCTTTGGGAGCTGCAAGGAGAAAGTGGTTTGGCTGGCAGGTATGTACACCAGAGGATTTAGCATCAGGTGGGTACTTGATTTCTGCAAAGAGGTAGTTATCCACTAAGCTAGTCCTGTGGTAGGGATGGAAAGAGAGTACAAAGGCTGCAGCTAAGTGCTCTACACCGATAAGGTCCCTCCGAGTTTTAGTAATAGTAATAATATACCTTAAATTATGTGATTATCTGTGATTTCATAAAACAGCTGTTTTCTTTTATAAACTTGTAGTTCTGGTTACGTTCCCATCACATTAACAGTACGTATAGCTTAGTAGTTATGGAATGTGCTGAGTCGTTATGTACAAGATATATTTGTTATTTTGGTTAGTTTATTAGAACCTATGTGAAGATTAAATAAGAAAAATTGGACATTTAAATATTACAATGTATAAATAATGTTAGATTTCATTTTGCATTGTAAGAGTTTTTTGTCTCTACTATAGAATATTGGAGCATAGGGCTACCATAAATGTCAGAGGAAAATAAACAGTTAAAGACCTTTTAAACCCATTTAAAGACTGAAGTGCCCAATATACCTATTTCTTTATAAAGTTATTTTATTGAATTTGTTTGAAATAAAATTTGTTGTAATTTTAAAATCAAGTTGTAGTTTTAAACCTACCCGTTTCTACTTACTTTTAATTGAATTTATTTTAATACAAGTAAATTGCTATTTGAAAGAGAAGTTGAATTGAAAAACTTTTACAAATATTTACGTAATGTTTTTTCCTACAGATAAATTCTCAAAAAAGTTTTAATGAAACAAACTATTCATTTCTTTTCAGATTTAACGTTTCAGAACGTTAAAGTACACTAATACCTATGTTACGTTCCTACCCCTAGTTAAAAAAGCACTTGCCTAGGGGCAACTACTAATTAGCAGTACCCTCTACTAATTTCTGATATGTTTAAAACCAATTTTTTACAGAAAAAAAGGTATTAAAATGTTTTAGTGCAGCTAATTACGCATTTACAGTTATTTGTCGAGAAAGGGTATTTCAACCCTTCTAGAAAAGAAAATGTTCAATTCCGACTCGAAGACAAAATCATGTTTGCATACAATATAATTTATGGAGATATTTTTCCCTTTAAAAAGATTTTCTGATTTCTCTTAAAGATATCAAACTTTGATGTAAAACCGTTCCCAAAATGTTCACAATACTGACCTCTGGCGGGGGCGAATGTTGCGTTTCTGAGTTCTGCAGCGGTAACGGTAACGGCAAATGGCAGTTTGGGGACGGAACTTGCATCAGCGATGGTGGCGTGATGCTTCGAGACCTGCTCCGCCTCTCCACATCCTCTCCGTCGGCGTCTTCTGTTTCATCTTCATCTACGGAGATGCGAGGTCGCTTAATACCTGTAACAATGCAGTTGGCCTAGTCATACGCTCTTGTAAATCCCAGTGCAACTTGCGAGTATTTTATTCAATCGAGAATTTAAGTAAATATAGCACTAAACGTTTAAAAAAACGTATTTTACTACTCTACGAGTGTAATTTTTGTATTCACTTTTTAGGGTGTAGTAGTACGAAAACTATATAAGGGAGTTTTATAAGACTTTAAAAGATTTGGAGTAATTATGTCAAAATGTGTGTTTGAATTGTAATGCAATTGGTTAGGTTGTATTACGATGTGTTACGTTGTAACCCTTCAGTTATTTGTAAATGTGAGCTTTAATTTATTTTATAACAATAAACCTAGTTCACATTTTAATTTTTATTTACAATTTTGAAAAGGCCGAGTCAATTGTATCTACTGATCTGACTTAAGTAAACTCGCTGTCTATTCATATCGTTTTGAAAACATATAGGTTACATTAGAATTTTCGTTTGAATTTTCAAAAAAACCAGTGAGTTTTAAAAAATTACACTTTTAAGCTTTACTTACTATTTATTGCAATTCAAATAACATTAATTAAAAAATATAAAAAGTTCTTATCTTTTACACATTGCTGGGTAACGTTAGGACTGATGTATACTGGTTTTGTATATTTACTCGTTTTATTCTATCGAAACATATCGAGAAATTAGATTTTGAACATACTTTGGCAATTAGTTAGGCTAACTTGCTTTGTTTGAAACACTACACGGCTTTACTCTTTTAACATAGTTGATTTTTTTTTTATATATAAAAGAAACAAAACAAAGCTACTTATTAAAATTTACTAAAACATTATTACTTCGTTATTAAATTTTGAAAAGTAGTTCATTAAAAGTTTTAATCAAGCTTCTAACACAAAAAAAATTAACGATTGCAGTCCTTGGCGATCTTTAATCTAACACACCTGAAGAAAGACAGTATGAAACAACACAAGACTTTCCAAGCTATGTTGACCGACCCCTTAAAGTCCCTTTAACATTCAAAAAACAGCCTTTCGTTGGTTAGCAATATTTATCATGGCATTCTTTCCAACGCTGACCAACAACATTTTTAGAGACATTTTAAAATTGAAATTTAATATCTGTAGATTCATTCTGTTCGATTGTATTATATATTTTGTGCATAGTTCTAGGTTTCTAGTTTATGTAATAAGAGTTTTTTTTACCAAAGTTCGATTATTATGGTTTCTGATTGTACTTGATTTAGTTCCTAAAATCAATTTCTCGATTGACCTATTAGAAGTTGGCACATGAATTACAGGTTGGGATGTTTAAGCAACTGAATCTTTTATGTCTTAAGATATTGGGTCTGCACTGTTCATTGAGTTATGTAGAATAGGTTATTTTGTAATTGTATTTTAAAAAGGTGTTGATTAGTTTCTGTTTTTTGGATGATCTGCTACGGCAGTGTTATGTACTTCAGTGGTTTATCAAGTGAGTTTATTTGTTTACGATTTTTTAGATTGTTTTCACGCTGTAATATAGTTCATTGGTAATTGGTGGGTCGTATTTAGCTCAATCAAGAATTCCAAGACAAGATCACAAAGTAAGATGTATTTCTATAGATCTTTTGGCTTGTAGAACTTGTAATTTGTGCTATGTTTTTCACACATGAAACCACAGAAGTGATAAACTCAATCAAACTTTACTGAACAGCTCACATCCACAAACAGCAACGGCACAAACATACCTTCAACAAATCTTTAAGAATAAACAAAACAAGAACAACAGAAACCAAATAAGAATACACACACTCGAACAGAATGGAAAAATGTTTAGATTACACCTAACACACAATTAACATTACGATCTACACGCTTATTTTGAAATATTATTCAAAACTCTCCTAACACTAGTCAATATAGTTTCCTTACGCTCAAATTATCCTTACAAAACCAACTGGTCAAATTCAATCCAAGATTGCCGTCCTTATAAATACAAAAAGTATATGCTCCTTAGTTGTAGCATTGTAATTAGGTAAATGGTTACACATTACAATAAGGCAATGTATATACGTTTTTCATTGCTATATGTTAGTATGTGTATATAAGTTTTTATTTTCACTGATATTATTACTTACCAATACGTTTTTGATAAATAACAATTGGTAAAATGCAATCGTCCAACACCCGGAGATTTCCGATATTGTTTAACCCAGTTCGCTGAGTAGGCCTGAGCAATTGCATTGATCGTGAGCTGCGGTTATAACATGCAGATGTTTAGGGTGAAAGAGATGGGGTGCTCCCCTCAACACACCCCCTTCATACATCTCAAGTTCCCGATCTAATAATAATTAACATCTTAAACGTATGTGCTTTTTGTATCCATCAAGAGTTTGTTTGAATTTATTTATCCTAATTGCTCATTTTGTGTCCCACTCAAACAGCTGTAATGTGTTTGCTTGAGAGAATGGTTGTTTCTTTCTTATCGCCTCACAAAATGCTAAACTACTTGCTGTGTGAGGCTTAAAGTAATCTTTCTATTTTAGAAACGTGGTGTAGATTTATTCTTGTAATGTCAATCTTTTTTGCGAAAAACCAAATTATGTTATCATTATCAATAATCAACAAAAAATAATATAAACCTAAGAAACTAACGACTATATACAACGATTTTGTACTAAAACGCACATTACAACAATACTAACATTTATAAAAAAAATATTAAGAAAATTCCTTTCAATGATAAATTAAAGTATTTTTTAAAATTAAAAACCAATAATTAAATAACACTAAAGGTGGTATGAAAAAACCTACAGACAGCGAAATATGCGCACATGAGGAAACAATAGCAATTGACGAGGGTAAGTCGTAAATTTGACCAGCGAAAAAAGCGTACAAACCAGACTCCCGTTGTCAATCTAGGTCATCCCCTAAACTATTTGCTAATAACTTTCAAGGTTTTGGATTCTCCCAGTCAAAATGGGTCAAAAAGGGTTTCTCCTTTGTCAGTGGTCACTTTGCTTTTAACTGTCGAGCTGATAAGTTCGATTTAATTATACGAGACTTATCAAAAGAGGCTGAAACTTCGACTCCTATGCGCATGAGACTGGAGTTACACTTAGAATGAAAGGGAAGAAAAACAACGTATATTAAATCAGACGAAAGATTTTTAAAAAAAATACCTGGAGACTAATGCCTTGTTTAAGATCTCCTTCCTACATGCAAAAATGGATTAGATTAGACACCAGAAATCAGATGGTAAAATCAAATAAATTGGTCAAGTTGTAATATAGATTAAAATTTTTAAAATTGTGTAAAATGAAAAACATTTTTTTAAATTACAAATATAAAACAACAAAAAATTGCCGAGGCTACAAGCTTATTTTAAACACACCAAAATGGTATCGCAAGATATCTCTATCATTTTGCGAGTCCAAAGCCTGTAAAAGTTTGTTGGAAATCAGGTTTAATAAATAAAGTTTTAAAGGATCTCCAGCCCCGAGAAACTAAGCGACATCTATGTTCATCTCAGACGTAAACTCATTGATGTAGTTTAATGATTTTAAAAGATCCGTGTTCGCCTAAAAGTTGTGCGCATCTTTCGCCTGTCACAATGTTCTAAGGTCATAGCTTGCCCTAACCATCTTTCAAAACTTGATCCTGATCTTTCGCAATATTCCTGGTGTACGCATATTTCGTTGTAGGCCTACGTGTCTTTTGTATATTCACACTAAAATGCAAATTAACTAACTTAAATTGCAAGGCAATAAACAAATCATAAATACAATTAAAAACTATTGAATATATTTAGAGGCGCAGAAAGACTATGATATCGCAACACCTACTTTAAACTCTCCCGTAGATAATAAATTTAACGGACATCGGCAAACTCATCGCATTTAACAATACATGCCTGACTGCAACAGCTCCTCCGCAGGTCCCACACAGGGGAGGGGGTCCTCATGTGGCATCAACCTTCAAGAGTTAACGAAAATTGTCCGACGAGAAGACGAGTAACGACCATTCTCCCATGAATAGACCCTATCCTTGATTATAACGTATAAGTTGAAATTTTAGGATAAAATTTAGATTAATAATGCTTTCGATAATTAGAGCTGACAGACCGAATGTATGGAGTCTTAAGTCGGCCATTCAATGATAATACATGTTTGACTTTTATCGCCTATGAAGGGTAGAGTTTAAATACGGATTAGGGTAAGATTAGGGTAGGGACAAAAAGTCTCTGATCTCTCATATATGGAAGGATCAGGGCATAATGTATAAAGGATCGCCACTCTCTATCGGGTCCATATGGAGACTACACTCTGTATAGGACTTTTGATCGGTAGACCTAAGGAAGATTAGGTGGAACAAGAAAAATTTTCACTTGCTGAATGGCTGATTGGACAGCCTCTCGATCTGAACTGGTAGTTCTACTTTTCACCGATTTTCTTCGAATCTTTAAGCCCATGTTTATATTCTACTATCGGGTCAAAAAGTGTTGATACTCGAGTTTAAGCTTTTGCTACAAGGCAGCCAATATACTTATAACAAAACAAGTTGCACAAAAATTTCATAAATTTAATTTTGCGTCTATTAATGTAAACTTATTTTTTTTTACAGTTTTAACTTTGTCTTTTAGCGAGTTGAAAGAAAAAAGTACCAGTTTTTTAGCGTTTTTCAGACAAGGCCAGACTTTGAAAATTTATAATATAAAAACTATTAAACCAATCGTGTTAAAATTTGAATAGGTTATAGCACATATATTTTTATACCATATTTATGAATTTCAGAATTTTTACTTAATTACAAAAAAAGTTGTTGTGATTTTTGTCAAAGTGTTTTATTTTGGGATCGGATAAAGATAAAAATAGCAATGAAAGCTTGAATTGTAGCTCTTAAGCTATGAAATGACAATTTAAAGCAATAAATTTGTTACAGAGTCTTTAAAAAATTATATTGATGTCTGATCGAATCGGTACCGGGATGCATTAGCGCGTGGAATTGCTACCGCTCGGCTGTCTTGTGCAGGGAAATTTCTAGCAACAAAACTGGTTTTCGATTGCCCGGCGCGGCACGGCCAACGCGCTACGAGGGTGCGGTAGCGGTACGGCATATTTACAATGTTATACCAATATGTTAAGGTATACAAGAGTAAACCAGAACGTGAAGTTGAAGGAAACAAACAACAGACTACATTTATAATTATACTCGTTACTAAACCATATTAACTCTTCTGCAAAGTGAGGAGAGTTGAAACCGCACCAGAAATAATCGATACACTCGATCACGAAGGGGAAAGAAAGATTAATTCCAAGTTCCCAATAGCTACATAAAACCAATTCACTTCTTGAATCCAATTTTTATATTTTGTTTTCAATTTACTCAACGTTGCCCGACTGTCGCGTGCTGCACTCTACCAGCAATTCAAAAAATAAATAAAAGAATTACTGAATTGAGATAATATTGCAGAATGAATGGGCGATGCGGTGGATAGGCTTGGTCAGTGTACAACATGGCCACTTGAGTGTTTCCCCCTTCTCAGACTCTAATTATAATGTACTGTTTGAGGTTAGGGAGCGTTCAGAGAGCACTCAGCAAACAACACAATTAAAAACGATATTTCGAGAAGTTATTTTTGAAAGGAATCGTTTATGTGCAGCAACTTGGAACACAGATTAACTTTCATGCTGTGTTTGCAAATATATTTTTATTCATTTTGTTCAGTTGATTAACATTTTTTAAACCGTTAATTAGTATACAAGATTTGGATATCGAATATTTCGAGATGAAAACGTTTTCCTTAAAGTTTTTAATTGAAAAGCAAACGGCCTTTGTAAAATGTTTTAACAGTTTATAAGAAAAATATTGGAAAGTGATTAGTATTTACCAACTTAGCCTTTGTATTAAATCCAAGTAAATATTGTATGAATAAATTTAAATTCCCTTCTTCAAACCCTATGAGAATTGTACAATTTGAATATCAATTAAATTACTACGAATACAAACATTATTTGTTTCAATAATATATACATATTCATAATTATATGTTGAAGGTTTATATAACATATAGGCTACTAATGTAATTGTCGTATATTATATATATATATATATATATATATTATTTAACTTTGCAATACTTTTTTCTTGTATTCACTTATCACTTACACTATAATATACTTAAACAAGTATCTTACTTGGTATATATACGAGTTAACTTTAGAAGACTTTAATTACGTGACGTTGATGCTCGAAAATGAAGACACGTAATTAAAGTCTTTGAAAATTAACTCGCGTATAGGCTATATATATATACCAAGTAAGATTCTTGTTTAAGTACATTATAGTGTAAGTGATATATATATATATATATATATATATATATATATATATAGGCCTGTGTGTGTGTGTGTGTGTGTGTGTGTGTGTGTGTGTGTGTGTGTGTGTGTGTGTGTGAGTGAGTGAGTGTGTGTGTGTGTGTGTGTGTGTGTGTGTGTGTGTGTGTGTGTGTGTGTGTGTGTGTGTGTGTGTGTGTGTGAGTGTGTGTGTGTGTGTGTGTGTGTGTGTGTGTGTGTGTGTGTGTGTGTGTGTGTGTGTGTGTGTGTGTGTGTGTGTGTGTGTGTGTGTGTGTGTGTGTGTGTGTGTGTGTGTGTGTGTGTGTGTGTGTGTGTGTGTGTGTGTGTGTGTGTGTCTGTGTCTGTGTCTGTGTGTTCAGACCAAATAAACTACCCTATATCTTTCTTACGTAGTAGTCAAATACTGTTTTCGGGGACTTACAACTACAGTACTAGTTCCAAAGGCTTTGGAAAGACTGTGCATATTATGCTTCACAACTTGAATTAAAAGTATTAGCAAACTTTGTTCCTTAGGCATTGGATATTCGATACTACGGAAGAAGCTTCAACTACTCAGAAGAAACTAATAAAAAATAATTACAATTTTACCTAAGAAAAAACTAATATTGAATTTTAAATGTTCTTATTTTGTAAAGAAGGTTATCAAAACAACGAAAACACACTTCTTATTTTTTTAGGAAATAAAAATCGAATGTAATAAATTATGATGTTTTTCACATTTATAGTTTATTAATTATTGTTATGTTTTATAAGTTTATTAATGGAACATATACGTAAGCGATCCATCCTGGATAAGTGAAAATGTTTGTAGAGTAAGGTGGAGTTAAATGGGCGAATAAAAAAGAACCATGAAGAAAAAACTGTCGTTCGCAATATTAAAACATAATATGTAGGTGTAAAAAGTGTTAGGTAATCCTGGGCATCGTTCTCTCAGAAATGGGGAAGTTGGAGACATAAGTATGAAAATAAGTAAATAAAGCAAACAGAACAGCGAGATACCTGATTAGCTCAATAATTAGAGAGAAACGAAAAGAAGACTTTCAAAATTAGTTGTTAGACCAATGATGACTTGTTGCGGGAATATGACCGCACAGAGAAAAAGAGGGTAGAATACTGGAAAGCAACAGATATAAATATCTTTATAAGAATGTATGAGAAAACACTCAGGAACAGAGCTAGAAACACAGACATACGATGATGAGAGATGGAAAACGTTAATGAATGAGTGACGAAAACAAGACGGGAGTGGAACGACACAAGCAGAATTACTAAGAAAAAGTAGTAAAACCGCGAGATTTCTCGCCAATGGGAAGACGTTCTGTGAAGACTCTGAAAACGATCCGTTAAAACAGACAGACTAACAGTTATGTAAAGAAGATGAAGTAATTTAAATATTTATTATTAAAGTATTTTTGTTTACTATGGTTAATTTTTAGGGCTTTGTTGTTATTTTTAGGATGCTAGAAAAACTGGGCGGCACCACAAGTTAGGCTAGAGCTCAGTGGCCTTCGTATCCTTTCTGCCTACACTTTTCCATCAGTTTAAATTAATTAAGAACAATTTAAGTAGATCAAAATTCCAATTTGTAACAGTTTTGGAACGTGTAAGCAACACTTTCACAAAATATAAGCTAATAATAATTTTGCGCACAATAATATGCCTATTTTAAAAATAATAGTAACCGAATCAATTTTTTACTTAGCTTGTGTAATGAAAGTACATAATTAGTGTATTATAAATAATTTCTTTTCCACTGTTCAAATAATAAAATTTTACATTTAGTTCTTTTCCTTCTATTTGTTGTTTATTTATTACCTGAACAACACACCAAGATCGTGTAACCACAATAATATTTTATTAAAATTGTATACATTTCGGTAGTAAAGCAATCGTTTTCAGAGTCCAATAAATGAAATGCCAAAAACAAAGATTTTTTATATGGGGGTTGATTTACAACCAAAATGTAGGTTAATAAATTTTGGTTAGAGGGTGTTGTGTGATATTTATTTATATATTTAATTCCGTAAGCGAATCGGGCCCCATGAAATTTCTCCAGCAAGGAACAAAATAAGATAGCTAATTAAATTAATTTTAACGTTTGCGAGCTAAAGAAGGTGGGAAAACTATCAGACGAGTCAAAAATGACCTGGCCTTCGCTCCCTGGCCTTGAAATATCCAATGATTTTCTAATGGAAATATCACTACAGTGTGTTTATTAATAAGTAAGTCCTATATGTCAGATGGAAATTAATCAGCTGATGTAAATAACTGATGCAAATTTGATTGTTTATTTATTTTATTTTGAATGCTCTGTTTAATTGAAATGTTGAAATTTATATAATAGAGAAAGGCTGCGAGTTTGTATCAAATTATTGTAAAAATAATGGTTAAGGATAATTTACAGGAATATTGCATAATTTATTGTTAATGTTTGTTAAATTTAGTGTTTTGTTTAGGTAAAAATGTTGAAATAAATTGTAATGGAAGAAGACCGCGAGTTCGTTGACAACTATTTAGAAATGGTGTTGAAGAGGAAGACTAAGGATCATTTACAATGCAGGAGGTGGACTGATGAACATATCCACAATTGTAGGAGCCATCTAAATAATGAAAATTATGTTATTCAGAAACATGATGGTTTAACTTCAATAAAACCACCTGGAATGCCACCACACAATTTAAAAATAAGGATTGGAGTTATAGATATGTAAATCAGAAATATAAATTTGTCTTCTGACCTGGTAAATGAAGTGAAACGAATTGTGAAAGCTGTGTTGGAAAAATCAGTAAACTTGGAAATAGTTACTGGCAAAAATAAAGGCTAAGCAGCATTTCTTCCAACAATAGAACTAATAACAAAAGATAAAAATATGCCTTTTAATTCGTTAAGATTCAATTTCTGATTAGACTAATCTTTACAATGATAATAATCTAAGCTAAAAGCCTATTTGGGAAACACAGTATTCAGTCATGTAGAATTATATTTAGCTTTTACTACAGCAAGAGCTCCTTGAGATATTAAGATTCAAATGGAAAACCAAAGCACACAAGCGAAAATAAACAATGATGATAATAGTTACACAAAAAAACACGGTTTACAAATAAATACTGTTGTGATTCTAGCATTTATTAATAATTTAATGACATTAATAATATAATACGTAAATTATTGAGAAGTATTTAATAGTGAATATTTCTATTTATTGTAATAAATAGGAGGCAGTAATTGCTGGTATGAGCCACTAGTATAATATAAACTCAACAGTTTGTTACAAAAAAGTGGCCTTAGATTTAGTTTATAAAAAGTTGTTTTTCTCAGCTCATACCTTGGGACTTAATGTTTAATTAACAAACGGGAAAAGTTGTATGTTTTTATTGCTTAGGTATTGTTTTTTATTGGTTGAGTTTTATCATTTGGTTATCTTGGCCTATTTAAACATCACGCTTCATTACTATTGTTGAGGGTATTTTATAAATTTAAAAATTTAATTAATTTAATATTTTTCACTAAATTTTTAATTAGCATTCTTTAAAATTTCACATATGAATACGTCCAGCCACTAATATGGAGTCCCCGGCCTGCTTAGTATCATTTAATATTCAGCGCGCGCACTTTATAAAGTCTTAGCTGTCAATGAAATACAAGGACACGGCTAAACGACTTCTTTTATTATTAGGAAAAATTTGCAGATTGTTTCCGAGTGGGAAACTGTGAACTAGCAGCGATCCCCAGCTACTGTATTACCCTGCCGCAATGATACTAAAGGAATTTTTGCAATAAGTTAGGAATGCCGAGGGGCGCGAGAAGAGGGCGATTGTCTCTAATAAACACTTTTACTGAAAAGTCTAACACTTGCTATTGTTCACTGTGTGTGTGGGGAAATCGGAAGTGAATTGGGACTCTTTAACCTAATTTTATTCAGAGCAACATCTAATTTACTTAATTAATACAAAGCCATCTGTATTATTTATTGAAAAGTTGCCTTACTTCAACAGAAGTGAATACACCAAAATAACTTAAAAAGGGAAGTAGGATATTTTATTATTCAATTTAAAGGCTACTGTGTTTTGCTGTAAAATGATAACTAAAATTTTAAAAGTAAAATGAAGTTAAACCAACAATAACCCTGTTTTAACAAGGCGAAACAGCAGAAATTAACTGTAGATTCGTGACACTTTAAATTTAAAACTTTCAACAAGAAAATGCTTCATTTCAAGTGACTATTAAGGTTGAGAATATTCACCTGTATTTTCGTACGTTTTTAGGCTCTCAGAAACAATTCCATTCCTCGGCGTAAACTATTTGGAAGTTGAAGTTGCCAAATGAAAGTTTCGTTAATTCTAGAACCTTCATCAGGTGACTAACTTCAGAAAGCAATGAGTGTTTGTTGGATATTTCACTTGAAATCTCAAACGTAATAATAGTAGCAAAGATCTAGCCTTCCCCAGTGCTTGGCTATACGCACAATTAAAAAGATTTTCAAAATATTGACATAAAGCTTATAGAAATTAAATTAAAATGCAGTAGGCCTAATATCTTTCAGTTAGTAAAATTCTAAAATACAATTTTCTTACAGACGACTTGTGCCATAATTTAAAATGTATTAATTTAATTAACTTTATTTGTCTTTGAATCTAGACATCTCGTTATTTATATCTAGATTTTTTTACTAATAGATTCTCGTGAATTCGGTGAATCTTTCAAAAAGAACGTTGTCAGAAAACTTTAGCGAATTTGAGTTGAAGAATGCAAGACCTGCACAGGCGATTAGTATAATTAAAAACAATTTCAAAAAAGTTTTTTAAAACATTTAATTCAATTTTTCAAGTTCGTGTAATCTGTTTAGTTTACATGTTTTCATTTTGATATAATTTTGTTCTGTTTTTTCTTAGGCTTGCATTCCTTACTTTTCACTTTTCCTCGGTTATCCCAGACGTTAAATTGATTATAAAATCGCTGTGCTGTCTGAGTCTGCAGTGTTTTTATAAAAGCACGATCACGTAGGCCTATAGCACTATGTCTATTGTATAATTACTGAGTTTTCCATAGTGAATGCTTCCAGCAAATACGTTTAAAACACTATAGACTAAAATACCAGTATCCCTTAGACTAAATTGCCAGCGTCCCTATATACTTGACTATTTTATACAGTATCATAATTAATTCAGTAGGTGAGTCAAACTGAAACTCTAAATTTTATCACTGTGGATAATCTCTTCTAATGAAACTGAAATAGAATGTCAATCCATGAATAAAGTATGGCTTAACTTGGAATCTTAAACTCGCTCATATCGCTATACACATTGTTAATAACCATTGTTAAATATAACAGAGAAACCAGTAGGCTGATGAGTTTCGATTACTTCCTCACATTAACTGTCCCGAACACAGTTCTTTGTCTGGAGTCGTTAGGCTTATTTCTTTTTTCACATTGTGTAACATTTTCAACCTATCTACGAGCATTTCCATACCTCTGTCAATTTCTGGCTGAGTATAAGTTTTGTATTTTTTATTGCATGCCTATAACTTATAATATTAACTAAATAACTTTTACAAAAACGTCACTTTTACACACTAATACACATTCACACTAACACACTATACACTTTTACCAATAAACAAAATTAATACACTTTTACCCTTTATATGCCTATAATGCAAATAATGACAAAAATGATCGTTCGAATTATGATAGTTCATTCCTATGAGTTTTTTTAAATTATTCCATTAAAACACACAACTATTCAAATTACTGTACGAGTTGTTTGTCTTGAAAACGTTTTTTTACAATTACTGAAAATTCCTAAATAAAAAAGAAACGACACATTTTGTCCAGAAACCTAGTTTAAAAGAGTGTTTCCAAAGATTCGTAAGTCTCCGCTTACAAAGAATGCAATATCTGTGATCAGTAAACACTGTGACACTGGACCCGGAAATTCACAACAATGCACTAATCCGTGCGTTGTGTTGCACTGAATCAACAAAACATCGTTGTGCTTTTCTGAATTAGGTGTCGATTTCTGTAAATCTTTACTTTTTTGTATACCTACATCTGTTACTTACTGTTTCCATAAAAACGTTAATACGTTTTAGACTCCCTATTTAAAGGATTTTATAGAACGGATCCAGGAAACTGAATATTATCATATCGAGTAACATATCTGACATATATAGTTCGTTTAGACGCTTTTTTCCGGAAAATGTCAGATTTAGTCTTTTGGTAATACTTTTTTACAGAAGTTTTGTGTACTAACAGTAAATAGTTTTATATAAAAAAATGTTCATTAGTCTTTTGTGTGCTCTGAGCACAATGTGATTAAAGTTTAAAAAAAAACATTGAATAATGTTATTTCACTATAAAACTCATTTCATAGCAATCAAAAACTAATAAAAACCCTCGCGAATGTAAAACAATTTTCAAGTAATAATTTACTTTTCAAATCCGAGAAAATGTATTTAACCATTTTTTAGATCAAAATAGGCCACATTTTTAAGAGATCCATTCCCCCTGGGTACGTAAAGAAGGACGAGGATAAAGAGGAAAACCCAATCCATATACTTTGTGAGTGCCCTGCCCTGGGGCCCACTAGAAGGAAGTGGTTTAGCAGTGAGTTTGGTACACCATAGGACATCAAAGA